>OY748308.1:10659902-10886041 GCA_963556515.1 Nudaria mundana | reverse complement strand
ACAGTTGGCGATGGCGGGGGCTGCAGCCACGGTCGTCGACCCGGGAATTAGCCGCAAAGAGGTCTGCGAGTATATCCGCTTTCTCTTGGGGCTTTGTGAGCCAGTGTTCTATCTGGGTAACGGAGCGGTGGTAGCGTGGGCTGACAAAAGTTAAATTGCACGGCTTTGGCCAGTTGCCAGTATCCACGGCTGCCCGTGGGATGGGAAGTGAGCTCCTGACCAAGCCGCGCGACGCACTGGGCATCCGCTCTCTTAAAGGCCCTCTTGCTGGATTTTGTGGCCCGGTTGTACGCTGCTTTGAGGTGGCCCACGTTTGGGTCGCGCACAGCTTGGGCCCTGATCCAGGCGCGATATGCCGACTGTTTATGTCGAACAGCTTTGGCACAATCTCGCCCTAACCAAGGACGGGTTCTGCGGATACTGGCGACATCAGTGAAAGGGATGTAATTATTCCATCCCTAAACTGATCTCGCCAGCAATCGCAGAAGCTCTATCCGAAGAAGCCTTTCCTACAAAGCAGCGCTGGCTCCAGGGGACAGACGCATAATAATCGCGTAGGACCGTCCCAATCCGCTTAAGAGTAGTGCCATAGTCGTCGCGACGTTTGTACAGCACGTGCAGGAGGTGACACCTTCATGCCGGCATGAACAACACAGTGGTTGGAACTACCCAATGGGGCTCCTACCGAAACATTGTACTGGGCTGGGCGACTCGTCAGCAGTAGATCCATCAGAGCGGGCGCCACTAGCAGGTGAGGTCGCTGGGGCCCTAAAGATGTTGGTAGAGCCCCTTTGCACCCAAAAACTTGACCTTTGACCTCTGATCTCAAAGTCAAGGTCAAAACGAGGTCATAATCGAGAACGGTAATAGAGACTCAAGAGCAGCTGCAATCACTCAGCATGGTCAAAGACCTCTAAAATGGTGTTGAACTTCATGTCATATGACATTTTTTAGATTTTATGAAAAAAGTTTCGAAAACTCTAAAATATATGGCAAATTTTTGCCATATTTTTTACTTGTTGAAGTATTATCGCAATGTTTGACGTGTTTTTGAGTTCATAGGATCGGGGACAGCGGAACGAGCTGTCGAATCCGAGATAGAATCTTTTGGAGTTGTATAATTTTACGTTCGGTTTTCGGAATGGTTATTAATCTTTTCATTGTTTTATCGTGCCAAGACGCCCAGGACTTTAATTGGCTGTGCCATAGCGGCTGGCACTTAAGATTTGTTGCCTTTTCATCAACATTTCATCGCAAGGCAACGGGTTTCAAATTGTTTTTTCCAAAATTACAATATAGCTGCTACTTTTATTAAATTCATTCGGCCATTTTGGACATAACCTATTATAAATGTGCCCGGGGATGGCAATAGGCTTGTCCCCTACTCTGCCCTGCTTATTGCTTATGCAGCACTTGCATAAACGCGGTTTCCGAGATAAGCGCGAAAAACATATATTTCGAACCACAAATCGTTATTATAATAACATTTAAGGTTGACCTAACATTAGCAAAAAGTATATGTGCATTTGTATTTGATACAGTCTAACGCAGAATAGTAGAGTACCTACTACATTTGGCCTTAGCATGAGCGAACATCTTTTGTAGTAGAGTGCTTCGTTTGGTTTTAGTATGTATACGTAATAAATAATGATTTGCCAAATGAATTTGTAGTAAACGAAGCAAGTACTGGCATAAGCGTCTAGTATATGCTGGTTACTGCGTAACTTGGCATCAATTCAAGCATTTTGGTGCAAGTACGGCGTATTTCATAAAACGTTTCTGGTAAAAAATTAAATGAAATTTTTTTTTCATATAGAATAACCCCTTGAGGTGGTTTTTGCAAAAAAATTAAAATCGCCAAAATGTCGATTACTGCAGAAACGATAAGCAGGTCAGTATTACGTGGGACTAAAAATCTGGCGTATTGGGGGGTGTGTAATGCACTTCTGCCTACCCCTTCGGGATATAGGCGTGATATTTGTGTGTGTGTGTGTGCGTGTGTTTATTGTGCCTATAGTAGGAAGAGCGGCTCGTGGTCTAGTGGTAACCGACAATGTTAACATATTGCAAATGTTAAGCAATATCGAGTCCAGCACTCTTAAGCCTAGTTCGCACTGCTTTAGTAATTTAGTAGAGTAGCGTGTAATTTAGTGGCTAAACTACTCGCTACTACACAGAAATCGTTCGCATTACGGTTTAGACAGTACACAAGTGAGTGGTGGCGGCCACTAATGAACTCGACTAATCAACAGGTTCGGACTTGTTTAGCCGGTGAACCAGTGAGCACGGATGCGTGGTGGGAGGCGCTACTCGCCCGAAAAAATAGAGTAAAATGGATTGACTCGACTAAATCATTTACTAAATTACTCGACAAATTTTTGTAGTTCGCACATATTTAACTACTAAATTACTCGCGAGTAGCGAGTAGTTCTAAATTATTAGCCTATTATGCGAACTAGGCTTTAGGATGGGCGATCATTTCTTAAGACAATGAGACCCCTCCGCGTCTCGAAGAGCATAGATGTGTGTATGACAACCGGGACCGACGGCTTACCGTTGGTCCCGGTTGTTATACAAACATCTATGGCAGTCGTTAGGGGTAGTTGGAGTCCTAAATCAAAAATCCGAGTGGTCTAACTACAGAACTTCGATATTGCCTATGGGTTGTGGTGTGGAGGTCAGATGGCAGTCGCTTCACGGAACATATCGAAGATCTCGCAGAATCGCAGTTAGACTGGAAAGCCGACCGCAACCGCGTTGGGAAAAAGACTCGGTGGATGATGATCGTGCCTATAGTAACGGCAGTAGGCTTGCCACCTATTACGTGGGATCAACTAAATAAATTCTATCTCAAAAATCTAACTTCTTCCTACCACCTTTATGCAGATGATCTACAGATCTATTCACAGGCTCCAATTGATAAAATAACTGAGGCTATTTCAGTAATTAACACTGATTTGGAGCAGATCTGTCAGTGGAGTGTCAATTATGGGTTGCAGGTTAATCCTTCGAAAACTCAGGCGATCATCATCGGGAGTTCCGGGTTCATATCACGAATAGACTTTACTCTATTACCGCAAGTTATTTTCAACGGTGCTCCCATTGATATAAGTATAAATGTTAGGAATCTAGGTATATATATGGACAGAACCTTGTCCTGGGGCACTCAACTTCAAGAGGTAAGACGCAAACTGTTTGCAGCGGGCGGGTCCTTGACAAGGTTGCGAAACTTTTTACCCACGACTACTAAGCAATCCTTGGCACAATCTCTGTTACTCCCTATACTCGACTATGCCGATGTCAGCTATCTGGATCTCACCGAGGAGCAACTCAATAACCTTGAGCGTCTTCAAAACTTTTTATTCGATTCATATTTGGGTTACGCAAATATGATCACGTGTCTGATTTCCGTCATACGCTCAAGTGGCTCCCAAATCGCCTTCGCCGGAACTCTCATATTTTGTCTCTACTTTACAACATACTGTTTAATCCTAGTACCCCTCCCTATCTTAAGGAACGTTTTAAGTTCCTTAAGGACACACATTCTAGGTGCTTGAGATCATCGGAGAATTTATTGTTGCAACTACCGGTGCATTCCACAAAGTTCTATGATAGTTCTTTCACTGTTGAGGCTGTGGAATGCACTGCCAGTACATATAAAATGCGCACAGTCACTGACGTCCTTCAAATCCCTGGTGAAGGACCATTATTTATCGCTGGTTGTTTAAATTATAGGTAACACTGCAGAGCTCATGGTTGCTCCGAATGCAATTGGTGCATTCTGTTAATTTGCTCCACATTCGCAAATGATTGCTGTTATTTATAATAATGTAGGTACACTATCTGTATATTATTAAGGTTTTTTATCTTGTTTTACGATTCCTTCCATCCTAAGGTTGCCTGGAAGAGATCGTTTTTAGCGATAAGGCCGCCCTTGTACATGTAGTTAGTTATAAGTATGTTTTTAATGTTTTTCTAAACTGTGGTGTACAATAAAGAATATTTATGTTATTTATGTTATCAACTAAACTACTAGAAAATTATGGGTGTGCATTGCACCGTTGTCTACCCCCTCGGGGATATAGGCTTAATTATATGTAGGTATGTTAGACTGGAAAGCCGACCCCAACTAGGTTGGGAATAAGCTCAGTGGATGATGATGATGTTGTTTCAGGTTTGCCAGAACTTCAAAATAGTTTTCTCGTATAATTCGATTCATGTAAGAAGAACGCTGGGCGAGAGTGGGAGGGGTGTGTTTGCGCATCGGTACTCTCGCTCTTACTCGCTGTTACCGCAATAAAGATCGATAAATCGCCCTCTGCGCTCTTATAGGTCAGCGTTCTTCTTATAAGAATCAGGGTATACCCGATTCCCGTGGGAACACATTACTGGAATAAAAAGTAGGGATAATGTAGCTATCAGTGAAAGAATTTTCAATATCGGATTAGTAGTTACGGATCCTACTCAATTCTTACTTTTAACTTTATTACTTAGAAACTACTTAGAAAATAATTCCAAAAATAAAACAACAATTAACTTAAATAATAATAACTTAATAAAACAAATAAACAGTACATCTCTTTTTCTTAATCCAGTCATTCCGCGGGACATTGTATTAATAATACGGTCTTTAAAAATACAAAGAGTGCTGGCTACGATGACATTTCAACGAGTATAATTAAATCAGTGACAGATTTGATTGCCCCTGTATTGTGTCACATTATTAATTTATGTAAGGAATCAGGTGTATTTCCGGGAAAGTTAAAAATTTCAATAGTAAAACCCCTGTACAAAAAAGGAAATACACATGAACTCTCGAACTATAGGCCTATAGTACTTTTGCCCGTATTCTCGAAGATTTTCGAGCGTGTTATTTATAACGCACTATACGGCTTCTTTGAAAGGTGCAAGCTACTCGCGGATGAACAATATGGTTTTAGGAAGGGAAGAAATATTAACATGGCTATATATAAAGTATTCGAGCGGATAATAATAAACGTTGATAACCGACGCCCTGTAGCGGCTCTATTTATGGACATGAGCAAGGCTTTTGACTATGTGGATCGGGACATACTTCTCCGGAAGTTAGAGGGTTGTGGAATAAGGGGTTAACGCTTTGGAATTCGTTAAATCCTATCTCACTGACAGAAAACAAGTAACACAGGTTAGCAGGGTGTGTTCTAAAACAAAAACGGAACGAGCGTGTACTTCTGTCCAAAGATCAAATAACTACGGTGTTCCCCAAGGCAGTATATTGGGCCCTCTTTTGTTTCTCGTATATATTAATGACATGCCCAGGGTAACTCCGCATCCTATGATTTTATTTGCCGACGACAGTACCGTCATTCTTAGTGGAAACAACGACTGTACATTCGAGCATGAAGTAAACGAGTGCTTAAGGGTATTAGTAGACTGGTTAACAGCGAATAATCTGCGTATCAACCTCGGTAAAACGAAAATAATGACATTTGAGCAAAAAACTAAAAACATAATACCGAATGTTCAATACGGCAACAACAAAATAACAGAAATTGACTCAACTAAGTTTTTAGGTCTCGATTTGGATCGTGACATGTCGTGGAAAACTCACACCCAAAGTGTATGTAAGCGCCTGAGTCAGTATTCATATGCCCTGTACAATCTGTCAAAGGTGGTGAATGAGACCACACTCATGACCGAATACCATGCATATGTAACCTCGGCCCTACGCTATGGTATTATATACTGGGGTAACTCCACAAATGTGGAATTAGTCTTCAGAGCGCAAAAACGATCCATTAGAGCTATGTTCCACATGAAAGGTACGGACAGTTGCAGGTCTTTGTTTCTTAGTCTCGGTATATTAACAATGCCTTCTTTATACATATTTGAAGTAACTATGTTTGTTAAAAGTAACATTCATTTGTTTGATAAGTTGAAAAGCTCCCGGCACCAACACAAAATTCGTTTCAGGTCACATAAGAAAGCAGTCTATGACAAGAGTTTTTTGGCAATGCCTCCAAGGGTATACAATAAGTTGCCAGTGTCTGTTCTGGAAATTGGAGATTTGAACAGTTTTAAAATAGAACTGCTAGTTTTTTTGAAAAGGAAGGCATATTATTCGGTGCGGGATTATTTAATTTGTGCTTTTTAGGACCTTTAATTTTTCATTGACATTTTATATCTACACCTATAATTATTGACATTTATTTTTGTGGTTTGATATCATTTTTGAAACGTTCACTGACATTTTATAGCTATAGACATTTGTAATTCAATTTATTTTGTAATTTTGACATTTTTCTAATTTATTCTAATATGTAGGTAAGTATATGACATTATTTTATCGTCCCATAAATATTGCATGCTCGGTGAGGCAGAGCACAGCGGAGGTGGATTCCTGTATCATCTAGGAAAACTTTGTAATAATTTACCTGTGTTCAGCAATAAATAAATGAATAAATGAAATGAGATATAGGTAAGTAAGTAGGTAGGTAAGTACTAATTTAATACTAATTTAATACATATTTTTTTATTAGGGAGAGATGCCGAACTTTACTGAAGTCTCCAAATAGCCAATTCAAGAAAGTCATCTTTAATTAGGCTAGGAAAAGTCCCGACAGGTTCGTATATTGGCTACTACTGGTATAAATCTATAAATTAAATACGTATCAAAAATTCAAGGAATTGAAAATGTTATAAGAAGACGATTTTATGGTAGAAATTAAATATCAGTCGGTATTTAATATTGTTTTAATTTGTCAATTTAGTTCATAATTAATAGGTTTTTTTTTTTTTTTTTTTCTTTTTTTTTTTTTTTTTTAATTCCGCGGCCACTCTAACGTCCGTTGCCGGGCGTCCCTGGTTACTAGCAGAGGGTATGTCCAGTGGCGCCCGGCGGACTTTGACCACCTCTGTGGTCTCTGCGGGTGTTTGGTCGGGACGAGAATCCCGCGTCATTGGGGTCGGGTTTTATCCCGCGTCAGTGAGTGAATCTGGTTGCGTGCTATGGGGCAAAGGCCCCGCAGCACGCAACCCTTCTAGCCTGCTTCTGTAAGGACGGTGGGTGGCGATCCCGCCGTCCTCAGGCCCCGATCATGGAGGACGATAGTCTTGGGCGTAGTCGCGTAGTCTGGGGCGGCCTGGCCGCCGACTACGGAACTCGGCGGGGAGGGTACGCTCCCTCTCCCTCCCGGCCGCCTCCTTCGCGAGCATGACTTGCTCGCAGAAGGACACGGCCGCGTTCCACCTACTCCCGCTGGATACCATGGCTTGAAGCATGGTCCCCAGCGAGAGGGTATCCACGCCCAGACCCACTACGAGGTCCCGGCGCTGACTCGCCCACGCTGAGCACTCCACCAACG
Source organism: Nudaria mundana (assembly GCA_963556515.1). Taxonomy (NCBI): domain Eukaryota; kingdom Metazoa; phylum Arthropoda; class Insecta; order Lepidoptera; family Erebidae; genus Nudaria; species Nudaria mundana. The sequence continues at coordinate 10,878,698 of OY748308.1, read as the reverse complement.
TGTGGAGTGCGGTGTCGTCGTCGGAAACCTCGCAGTGTTGACACCGGGGTGTGACCTCACGATGCATGCGAAACAGATAGCTACCGAAGCATCCATGCCCGGCAACCATCTGCGTCGCACGGTACGTGAGGTCACCATGCTGCCTCTGCAGCCAATCGTCCATGATCGGTCTCACCGCCGCGATAATTAATAGGTACTAATATATTGCTACCTGCAGCACCTTTTTAGGATTCCGTAGTTCTAGTTTCCTTATAGTTACGTCATGTCCGTCCGTCCATCTTTCCTCCTAAACGGTAAGTGCTAAGTAGAAACATAAATCTTTGCAAGGATATGTGTAAGTATTGCTACATTGGCAAAGTGCTAAAAGAAAATTATGATTTTTTTTTGTGTCCCCTTAAATGGGACCAAATAGTTGTCGGAATGGGACCAAATTGAAATGGTACCACTTGAGAAGTAGTAGCTTCCATTTTATTAAAAAAAAATCAAAATCGGTTCACCCTGTCCGAAGGTAACAAACATAAAAAAAACAATAAAGACGAATTGAGAACTTCCTTCTTTTTTAAAAGTCGGTTTAAAACTGAAATGTCAAGGGCACGACTCGGACCCGCAGCCTTTCCCTAACCAGGGGAATGATCTGGTCATAGTCCATCAGAAATCCGGTAGGTGGCTCTGATGCGAACCTTAACAGCGGGTAAACTTAGTTAGGGATGTAACTTTATAGACTTTAGCTCGATATCTTATATTTAACCATATCAAAGAATCAAAGAATCAAATAATCAATTTCATTTATTCAGTTTAGGCACATAAAGAGCACATATGAATGTCAAAATTTTACAATTTTATGTCAAGCACTATTATAAAAATACTAAATTAATTACATAAATAACCATTTGAAAATGATTCTTTCGCTATATCACAGAGATCACAGATATCACAGAGAATATCGGTGATGCGACCAAATTTACTACGAGTAATTAGTTAATTAATTTTCATTACCTACATTTTGACATGTGTTAGTAATATCTATGCAACAACAGATGTCGTTCTAGCTAGGACAATATGGTATTGTTTCACTACTTGCCGCTAGATGTCAGTGTAAACTTTTCTTGTTCACATTCTTTCATTATTATCTATATTAAAACCAAGTGTAAATAAAACCATATTACATACCTAATTATTTATATTATTCCTGTTATGAAAAAACACTCACAGAGTAGATTCGGACAGAGCAACAAATTTTAGTAGGGTTGTCACAATAATTTAAAAACCGTAACAAAATATCTACAGTGGTTGAGTTGTCATTGTACTTAGATAAAATTGATAATTATGTCGACATAGCGTCTCACGGCGCAAGGATTTTTGACGTTCCGTAGTACACCCGTAGATTGTTTTGAGTTAGAGGTATTGAGTATTGAGATATAGATGAGTATTGATTGAGGTTCTCGACCTCCCACTTTTTTGAAGTCAGTTAAAAATTGGGTGTAATGATTGCCTGTGTCTTTCACTTCAAATATAAAGACGTAATTATTGTGCATGTGTTTATTTTACAACTAGTGTTATTTTACCCTCCTGATAAAAAGAAACGGATGATGAAAAAAATTTTCATGTAGGTAAAGGAGCCAACAACTCAGCGCTCCTTAATAGACCGTTGAGGACCTTGGCCGTCCAAACAATAAGAGGGTACCGCACGATCTCCGGAGAGGCTGCATGTCTCCTAGCCGGGACCCCTCCATGGGACCTAGAAGCGAGAGCCCTTGCGTCATTGTTCCAATGGCACAAGGAGGCGCTGGAGAGGGACCATAGGCCTACGTCTCGAGAAATCGAGGACCAGCGGTCCCAACTCCACCAGGATCTCATGGAGTCATGGAGGGTGCGACTTGAGCAACCCAGGTGGGGTACCACCATCATCGCGGGCGGTGAAACCGATCATGGACGATTGGCTGCAGAGGCAGCATGGTGACCTCACGTATCGACGCAGATCGTTACCGGGCATGGATGCTTCGGTAGCTATCTGTTTTGCATCCATCGTGAGGTCACACCCCGGTGTCAACACTGCGAGGTTTCCGACGACGACACCGCACTCCACACGCTGGTGGAGTACTAAGCGTGGGCGAAAAAAAAAATGTAGGTAAAGGATAATTTTGCAAAATTTTTTTTTTTTAAAAACGTTATAAACGTTATTTGACCTTATTAACCCCATTCAAAATCAAAAAGTTCACGATGAAAAAATTGTATTGAATCTAGGAACACTTGTGCCAAGTTTCCGTTGTTGTCAGTTGCCCGGAACACACGTACAGACAGACAGACAAACAGATGGACGAAAGCAAAATTGTCCTATCTCGAAACATAACAATTGCGAAACATTCGCTCGTTCGATCAATAAAACTTGTAAATTATAAGCAATCTCGAAAAGGATTTTCAGTGGCGCCCATCGCAGAAAAGTTACATGCCTTTAAAATTAACCTAGAAAGGGCGACCTAATGAAAGAAAGAAAGATTTTTTTATTGTTGCGGAAATATATCGCTAAGAAGCGATCTCTTTCAGGCAACTTTTGGATGGCAAGGGAACTAGGTGCCTATCTACATGGGGCACACTAAAAGTTTTGCACTTCTAGCTAATCGGAACTATTTGAATTTCGAATGTTATATTTTTTTAAACATTGCAACCTTCTTGGTAATAAAAAAAAACAATTGGCGGGAAATCATTTGTCAATTGTTTTTTATCACACATCAAAGTTCTACGTATGCAACGAAAATGGAATTAAGTCGAAAAGATTTTAGAGCGATGATTTTTTATGATTTTAAAAGTTCTCTCTCTCTCTCCGCAAGACTGTGCCGCTCGTCTTCAAAATGCTTTTGGGAGAGAAGCACCTTGTTTGAGCACCGTGAGGCGATGGTTTGCCGAATTTGAGAGAAGTCGAGTTTCTTTACATGACGAATTTCGTGAAGGGCGGCCTTCAACTGCCGTCAACGAAAATAATGTGGCTACTGTTAAGCGGTTAATTGAAGAAAACCCATGGATTATCTATGAGACAATTCGAGGACTATTGGGGATTAGTATGAGTCAAATCCAGAAAATTTTACACGAAGAATTGAAAGTTCGGAAAACTTTGTTGTCGTTGGATCCCTCATGAACTGACAGCGTAGCAGAAGCGGGCTCGCGTGGAATGGTGCTCACAGATGCTACTGAAGTACGACCACGGACATTCTAATGCTGTTTATGACATTGTCACATGAGACGAAACGTGGATTTATTGTTTTGAACCCGACAAAAAACAGCAATCTTGTGAATGGGTGTTTGAAAATGAGAACAAGCCAACAAAAGTGAGGCAGGCGAGAAACGTTGGTAAAAAAATGATCGCGTTTTTTTTCTCAGCTACGGGTCCCATCTGTAAATTCCACTTGAAGATCAAAAGAGTGTTAATGCAGAGTGGTATTCTACCATTTGTTTACCCAGGGTGTTAGAAAAAGTTCGCGGGTCTCGTGGTCTAGTGGTAACCGACAATGTTAACACATTGCAAAGGTTAAGCAACATCGAGTCAGGCCGGTCTTAGGATGGGTGACCATTTCTTAAGACACTGAGACCCCCCCGTGCCTCGGAGAGCACGTTAAGCCGTCGGTCTCGGTTGTCATACAAACATCTATGGCAGTCGTTAGGGGTAGTTGGAGCCCTAAATCAAAAATCCGACCGGTCTAACTACAGAACTTCGATATCGCCCATGAATGTGGAGGTCACAGATGGCAGTCGCTTCACGGAAAATATTGATGTTCAGCCGAATCGCAGTTAGACTGGAAAGCCGACCCCAACTGAGTTGGGAAAAGGCTCAGTGAATGATGGTGTCAGAAAAAGTTCGCGAAAGACGACCCAAAAGCCGCGTTCTCCTACATCATGACAACGCTTCTTTACACACGGCCAACAAAATAAAGTCATTTTTAGCTTTCCAAAAAGTACAACTCGTCACCCATCCTGCGCACAGCTCCGACCTAGCACCCCGTGATTTCTGTATTTTCCCCTAAATCAAAGATAGCAAGGCAGTATAGCGTTCAATCAGCACATAGTAAACATGCCTGCAGATCCGTGGTCCTCCTGTTTTAAAAAATGTTTCGATCGCATGAAAAAATGTTTAAAATGTAAAGGAGAGTATTTTGTTGTTTTATTTAGTTACGCAAAACTTATAGTGTGACCTACGTATATCTATACTACTATTATAAAGAGCAAAGATTTGTATTTTTGTGTGTATGTTTGTAATGAATAAACTCAAAAACTACTGTGCCGATTTCAAAAATTCTTTCACCATTAGAAAGCTACATTCACCCTGAGTAACATACGCTACTTTTTATCCCGGTAATGTGTTCCTACGGGAACTGGGAACGAGTAAACTAAATCACGCGGGCGGAGCTGCGGCGATCAGCTAGTGAGAAATAATGTGGCTTGTGTAGGACACATCCGCATAACTTGGTTGGTCCCACGTCCTACCTCTACCACTGACTTTTCTGTTGATAGGCAGGTGCACCACTTGCAGAAGAAGCTGGGCAACCTAGCTGACGCGGCTAATGTTACTCCTTATGGAGATCGGAGGGTTAAAAATAGTTTACGCCCTCTTTTCATATCTAATCTAGATGAAATTAGGAATACTTACATACTTATACTTTATACTTACAAACGCCTTTTTTGCAGGGGTAAATATCCCGGGGTAAATAGTCCGAGACGCCCAGGACTTTAATTGGCTGTGCCACAGCGGCTGGCACGTAAGATGTTGTTGCCTTTCATCAACATTTCATCGCAAGGCATTAGTTTTTCAAAATTACAATATAGGTAGTTGCTACTTTTTATTAAATTAATTCGGCCATTTTGGACATAACCCATTATAATCCATGTGGGTGTGTAATGCACATCTGCCTACCCTTTATCTATCCCTTTATCTATCTTTATTTTTCCTTGTGTTTCGAAGTTATAGTATTTATATTCTCTGTTATTTTTTTTGTTTTTCTACCATCAGGCCGTGTCTGAAAACCAGCGCTGTCTGCATTGCACCACGCAGACAGCATAACGCTGAGAGACGGCCATTTACTCCACATTGTATTATTATTATTTTATTTATTGTTATATATCCAAAGATGTTATTGTTTTCGTTGCGTTTGTTATTTTATCTTATTAAGTGGAGTAATAAATGCTTTTTCTTTCTTCTTTCTTTCTTTCTTACTAATACTAATCTAATTTTAATTGGTCTCACGTAATAGGGACGTAGTGTAGCTAATTAAGAACTTTCACGTTTCTCGTTGCCTTGACCCTCAGGTGCACCACTTACAAGAGAGGGGGACTTAGGTCTCTTAGATTTTGGTAGAATCCCTATTCCTAATTACCTACCTTTAGCGAATTTAATAACGTAATTAAGAATCTACAACTCGACCCCGATCATCAATAACGCATAAACTCATATATTAACCAAAATGCGTGTTCTTACTCAACTCAATTATGTTATTCTATTGGATATGATTGAGCATTATTGTAAAAGGAATCAACATTCCCGTATCATACAAAACCATAATCTAACACCCTTTACCACTCCAACTGTCGGATACAATACTATAAAGTAGCTATCTTCAGCAATACATTATCCTTACTTATCTAAGGCCATAACATGAAACTTGGGATCTATTTTATTATAAAGTGCATTGTCTGCTATAGAGGAGGTCGGTCGACCGCCGAACGTAAATAATTTAACTGTCTTAAAAGATTCAAAAATAGTTTCCTAACATTGCCCCCCTTAATATGTACACCATTTGTCAGGCCATAACTGGATTTAAACGACGCGTTACAAGAAAAGGGACACGCCCTCTGACTGACATACTACTGTCTCACTCAAACGCCAGAAGTATAAAACCATCACTGGCATCTGTCTCTGTTTTACAAATGTTCATGGTAATGTTTACCTTGTTACAAGAACGCTTAAAAATGTGCCAAATACCACGTTTTAATGTGTAATAATAGACTTTATGTCCGAATCACTACGACTCAATATTGCTTGTTAATGACGTTAAGGGGACTCCATTGAAGCGAGATGAACCACGAAAGGGACGCAACCAATCGTTCTGTTAAAGTTAGCAAGTCCAACGAGTTTTTATGTTTGGAAATCGTATTAAGCTTTTGTTGGAAACTGTTCCACTCAACAGGCATAGTTGGGCCATTTGTGCGGTCAAAACTATCGCGTTTGAATTTCGAAAAGTGGAGGGGATACCGTTGATTGGCTCGTTTTAGCCGATACACAGTGTAACGATTTGGTCGCGTGCGGTCGACCGTAGCGTGCCAGCTAAAAAAAATCAAATAAGACGTACGATATCGAATGTTTCTTTCTTAATTTCAAATTGACTTGATCCGAATTTAAATTAGTGTTATTAGAAAATGTTACACGGCCAAACGTGTTCTACAAAAATTTTGTGTTAGTGTTTTGTAAATCAGTTTAAAGACTTTATAAAGATGTCTTCTATACATTCTGATGATGATCAGGAAGAGATCAATGTGGACTCTGATAGTAGACTGTCTGGTCATTGCGATAGGAGTATTGTATCAGAGGACCGCGACTCTGAGCACAGTTATCATGACAGATATCATGATTCACCGAACGATCATATGACTACCACACAACAGAGGGTGAGCCTGCCTTTCAGCATATCCCGACTTTTAGGGAAACAATTCGAGGATATTGACAAGCGACGAAATTCTGGTGAAAGTGATGATAGAAGTGATCAGGACACAGAATCAGAGAGTGTTAAAGACGAGGGGAAAGATAATTCCAGTTTACCTTTGAACTTTTCACATACACATGGTTTATATCCTAATTCAGGACTTTTGTTGAGACCAGGGCTAGGAATCGGTGCAGGATATGGGTTTTCTAGTAATCCAGGTGTTGTGAGAGTACCAGCTCATAGGGCGCTGGGTGCTTTGGGAGCGTGGGGTGTCACCATGGATCCAATGCGGCAGGCGGCAGCAGCGGCTTTTGCGCATCAAATTGTCAAAGACAGACTAAATGGTGAGTAGGAAGCATTATCTAATTACCTAACAATACTCAGCGTGTCTACTAAACCTTATAAGAATCTGATAAGAACATATACTGAGCTGGCAAGAATACAATTCAGACTAAGAATTATTATCCAAATGTAGCGAGTAGAAATACTTGGGAAAATCAAAAGGTACTTACCTGATATCCGTTGGTTTCTTCAAGTTAGTTATTAATTCTATCAATTGAAAATCTTAATTGGGTTTTCACATTAATATAAAAACCAGATTAAGTAGTTACTTTCGATTTGACAAATATAGACCTAAAAATAATTAATATTCCATTAGAGTTTCCGATCCACCCAGGTAATGCTAATAGAAACGCCACTAAAATTAACATCTTATTAGTTTTACTATCTTTCATTGTTGAATAGACTGGGTTAATGAAATCTTTATTTCTGTAATTAGAACCAAATAATAATTATATTAATTGACTCTAAGGAAGTAATTCTAGAAACGCCACTAAAATTAACATTAAATTAGTTTTACTATCTTTCATTGTTGAGTTGACTGAGTTACTAAAATCTCTATTTCTGTAATTAGGACCAAATAATAAAAAAATAGACTCTAAATAACTGTTTTAATATATTTAAACTACAAATTTACATCACTTTCATAAGTAGGTATTTTTGTTTAATCTTTTGTTGTTCAAATAAACCTATTTTTATATTTTACTTTGTGTACTTACAACGCCAATGTCAATAACGTACAGTTTTGTTACACAAAATAAACTCGAGAACCAAGCCAAATTCGAAATAAATAAAAGACATTTTTCCTTCTTTGTTTATAAAAAGGGACAAAATCGGGTGCCAATATCCTCTCGCTCAATTACCCTCGCGTGTGATACGATGACACAGCTCGGGAACTATTTATTTTTTTCTTTTTTTTTTGGATTCTCCAAGGCGAGATTGCAGGCGCCCGTTCTGTAATTTGTCGTCCACCGGTCAAGCTGGGGACACATTTTTTTGTTGTTACTTACTCATCCTGACAGCAAATGACTTGTTAAGTTTTACATCCTTCGTGTAGCAACGTTATTTTTTTTTGTGTTGTTGTATGATTTTATAAAAATATGATGATTAAGTAGTAATAAGATACCAATAGTATGTGCAGAACTATAAATAACAACAGTTTGTTTATTATGTTCTCTTATTAAAGTTTAAACTGTTTGAGCAAATATTGAGCTTGCAATTGACCTCTTAACTGTTAAAACATCAAGATTCCGAAATGGAACAGATACTGTTTAGGATCAAAATAGTAATTTACGTTCATGTACTTAAATTAAATAACGATGATTCATTTGTTACAAAATTCATCCCTTCTATTTGTATAACACTACATTTATTTTTTGTCACTAATTTTACCAATAATTGGTGTAAAAACCCAATGCGTGTCGTCAAATATTTTTTTTGCGACCACCGGCAAAGAGGAAGCGGTAAACAACCTATAATTGTGACAATAGCTAGCCGGAATCGGACCGTACGTGTATCGGAAATACTTAAGCCAAGAAAAAATTTAAACCTTTCGCGCCAATGTTCGTCTTAAAATTATAAGGTGATTCATGTGTAATTAATAATGTATCTTCAGCAGATACCGTTAATTATAATTAAGAATCTTTTCAATCGTGATTTCTTATTTTTTTTTGGACTGAATCGCTGCTTCGACTGTATTGCTTTACCTTATGATTTAATAAGTTTTTAGTGTCTTACACATTTTTTTGTAAGACATAAAGTAGGTAATTCTCTGCTACATAAGTACCTAGTAGAGAATACTTATCTGGTAACCAATAGCATTGTATAATAGTGAGACCTGAAGCGTGACAACGAAGTTCAGTTGTTGGTCAAATCAGTTCGTAGTTTTTGTAATTTTGTGGTTATTGCTATTTGCCTATAGGCTCTGGTGGCGGTGGTTAGATGCAGTTGCAGACGTTCGAATATTTTGTAAAATAATAATATTTATGGTTATTATATTCTAATTTTTTATATATATGGTTATTATAATATTCATAATGTTTATACTTTTATTATCCTAACGATATGACATAATTTCTATGGCTCCTAAAAAAAAATTTTAGTAATACGTATTCATGTTGTTTGTCAAAAGAAAATGGTAAATACCTGATTTGATGTTATAGTAGTTTTGATTACATATTTAAAGTAGGCCTGTAGTTTGTTACTCAATATGGTAAATAACCAATACTGACAATACTGTAACTACACTATGTATCGCTTAACCTAGCTAATCGCCACTGCAATTATGATGAGACCTAATTATTAAGTGTATGTCACAACCGCGTCGGACGGAGCCCAGTTAAGTACAGTTATTTAACGGCTTCATCTACCAAACAACAAAATGCGGTTTTTTTACAAAATAAAACATCACTATTGATAGCAAAACGCTTAGAAAGGCCTAACAAAAACTCCGATCACTTTACGAAATCTACGCAATGGCGCTTATAATGGCTTTTTTCTAGCAATCGTACTCACCATTTCCGCTTATCCCCTCATTATTTACACCGCAAAACTTTTCACAATTGGCCTTTTATGTCTATTAGTTGATATTACTGCTTTATTATGGCTGTATCAGAAATTGTGAATTGGTGGGTTATATCTATTCTTAACGATGGGGAACGGGAAGTTTCGTAGGTACTATTTCGTCGCTAGAAAATATTTTTTGCTTGTCAATCGGAATAAAAATCGTAGCATACTCTTATTAGTGAGCATACAATAAGGATTACAGACAGACAAATATCACGCCTATATCCCTGAAGGGGTAAGCAGACGTGCATTATACACCCACATTTTGCCAGTATTTTTTGGTCCCACTATAGATAATCTCTGTTACTTAAACCAAAATTCCAACAGCCAGGACAGTTGTGACATACCAGTTCAAAGAATCTCTGCAGTCCGCAACGTATCACAGAATATCACGCTTGCTTCCGGGAAAAGCTAGGCAGAAATTTTAATCCCGATTCTCGTGGGGCCAAATTTCCGGGATAAAAGAAACCTATGTATATATACGGTATAGTATTATAACTGCTATCCGCCAGTGAAAAACCCGCTAAGCCACTTCCAGAGATTAGTCGAAACAAACACACAGATACACTACAAAATTAAAAAAAGCTTTTTAAGTACCCACCTACTTTGTAAAACTTTCATATACAATTAGTGAAAAGCTGTTAATTTAAAATTATATACACACGGACACCTCCATTTTATTTATATGTTTGGATGTTTGCATAATGAATAAATAGCGATAATAATAAGCGAACACACCTTTGGGTACAAAATAATAACCATTATTTGAGACCAATCGAGTAAAATCATTTCAAGCATAACTATTACCATGAGACATACAAATCGTCCCTATGTCACCTTACTATGTCAAATATATTCCTACTAAGCAATTTGTATATACTTAAGTTAATCTAGTAATACAAGTTAGAACATCCGTTATCTTCGAACATGTCGTGCGATGTTCATGTCTTGTACTCTTGTATAACCAGATAGTAAGTATATATAACTAGTTATCACGGCGAACTTTGTATCACATCAGATATAAAAAAAAAAAAAATTATATTTCATGCAAATGTATTAATTATAATTGAAAAACGCGACCGACGGACAGACAAATTGTCGTATTAAATATATAGATTATGTAAGAATTATTTCCTATTCTGTGGTTTAATGTTATCTTTTATCAACTGACATCCATGTTTTTTTATATTTGTTATCTCCTATCTATTTATCCTATATATTTTGTTTTAAATAAAAGCTATTACTTTCCAATTGGTCCCATTTCAGTAATTTGAAGCCGTTATTGTGTCAATTATTTAACGTGTTTTTTTTTCGACGTGACACAGTCATTAAATTTTACTTTGAATTATAAAACTTAGCTACTACTAGAGCTGGGTAATCGGCATCATCTATACAAATAAAAAACCAGCCAAGTGCTTGTCTGGCCACGCATAAAACTGGGTTCCGTAGACACACGTAATAGCCTCTATAGCTCTTAAACTAACAACGCTATCTCATTCATTATACTTTTCCTTTAATAGTTTATAATTATTTCAAAATACCTATCCAATAATACCCAAATAAAAAAAAAAAGTTTGTGAAGGTAAGGTACCCACCTGAAGCGCCCGCCGACAATGAATGTAGATGGTCGTGGTCGTAAGCCGCGGATTTAAAAAAAAATATCTATAAATAATAATAAAGTATAATTTGCGATATTTTAATACACTACGAACAAAAGCAAAAAGAAAAACGACAGAACCGATGGGCCAACATTTTTCTATATAATCTTTCCCCGATGGCAAAAATGTTTTAAAAGAGTATAGTAGTAAAGTACTTACGAATACGAAACAGCGTACAATACTAATACTAATACTCGTACCTACAGTATGAACAAACTCATATGTACTCTTGACCAGGCTACGCTTAATAATTATAATCTATTAAACTTGCTTTTCCAAGACTCACCGACCGCATTCACATAACCTTCATAATATAATTCATCACAATTTAACAAACAGCACGAATTTACTTCACATCATTTTGTTTAAAGCTTCTTGAACCAGGTCAAGGAGTTAGCGAACGCCTTTGTGGGACTAATCGTTTAGAATTATGCTAAAACTTTATGTAAAACACGGTTGGTGAGAAATTAATTACAGGATGTAGAACGATGACTTTTCTCTGGTACAATAACCGCCCCACAGAAGGCGTTACTGTACTGTAGAACGAGGTTGCGGTACAGGATACAAAGAAGTACTCACTACATGGTTTTAAGAATTATAATGAACAAAAAAGTACAGACTTACACACGGCTTTACCACGAGCACCCTCAAGTAGGTATTAGGCATCCAGCAGTGGTGGATGGCCGTCTACCGTCCTTGAATCAGCCCTTGAGCCCTAGGAGGCACACATAGACACTCAAGCAGTGTTTGAGGTATCCAGCACACTCTCCTAGGCCCTACTCGTAGGAAGTAATTTCACATTCACACCCGTTCGAGGTCTTCCACGCGGACCCTTACGGGTCCCGGGGTAACCGTGTCTAGGCGTGAGCATATTTAGGTGGTTGCAGTCGCCGCCTGCGATGACAGACGTCTCTTGGTTGGACGTCTAGTCCTGTGGTGTCTTGTCCGGTGAGGTGTCGTGGCGGCCGGCGCCGTCAAGCCCACAGGATGAGACCCTGTTCAGGGAGGTCAGTGTGACGCCAGGATCGGGCGCAGTAGGCTTCGCGTGGTGCGCGCCTGTGCGACCACATTCTTCACGTGGGGCTGCATAGTGAGGTACCGGTCGATGGTTACGCCGAGGTATTTCACCGTAGGGGACCACTCGACGGGTTGTCCCAGCAGCTTTAGCGGGGGCGGCCGCGCCCCGCATCCCACGAGGATCGCCTGAGTCTTCGCCACGTCGACCTTCTGTCTCCAGTCCTTCAGCCAGGTGGGGAGTGCATCCAGTGCTCGTTGCATCTTCGACGCCGCATGGGCGCCGTTCAGCGATGTTGTAATGTATGTGACGTCGTCAGCGTACAGCACCAGCATGGCGCCGCCAGCAACTGGAATATCGTCCTGCTGTAGCATTCGGGCGATAGGCAGTTCCCCTGGGGCACACCGGCTCGGATGGGCCGCTCCGTAGACAGGGCGTCTTCAACTGCCACTTGAAAGCGCCTGTCCTGCAGGAAGGTGGCCACAGTCCTAACTATTCGACGTGGAATAGTGGACGTGGACAGCTTGTACAGCAGACCGATGTGCCAGACACGATCGAACGCCTTCTCCATGTCGAGCAGCACCATGACTGCGCACTCACGCTTGTTGCGAGTTGCAACGAGGTGGAGCGTCACTCTCGTGATTTGCAGCGTGGTGGAGTGCTCGGCACGGAAACCGAACTGTTCGTCGCGTGGCTGAAGGTGGGGCATCATGTGCAGCAGCAGCAGCCTGATAGGGCGATAGCTCCCAGGTAGCAGGGTGTTCTTGCGCGGTGACAGGTAACGCAGGGCTTCATTAGTTACTCGATCATACATCACATACATCGGTGGCACTCTCCACGCGGATGGCGTGGTTGAGGGTCGCGATGTGGTCAGCAAAGGCCTGCCAGTCGTGGAGGGATCGAGGAGAAGGTGCGGTCATCGTCATCGGTACCGTCTTCAGTGTCAGTAGTACCGGCTGGTGGTTGGTGATCAAGTGGTCATCCAGGACGTCTATCGTGGCCGCTGCCGCGCAGTCGCGCAGGACAGCAATGTCAATGACGTCCGGGGTGTGTGCTGCGTAGTACGGGTAGTGCGTCGGGGCCTCTGGTCCCAGCACTTGGTACCCGTGGCGATCTGCATCGTCCAGTAGGCGCCTGCCATCCGGACATATGAGGTTGGAGTTCCACGCCGTGTGGTTCGCGGTAAAGTCGCCGGCGATGATCGTGGGCAGTGGCGAGTCCAGCAAGCTGTGGATGTCCGCCACCGCCAGCCGACAGGACGGCGGCTTGTAGAACGCGAAGACACGCGTGGGTTGGCGCTCGATGCAGATCTCCACGCCCAAGGTGTACAACGACTGTAGTTGTGGTACAGGCAGCACTTGATGCAAGATTCTCCGACGCATCAGTAATGCCAATCCCCTGTAAGCATTACCCAGTGGCGAGGTGTGATCCACCCGGTAGACGTGGCATCCGGAAACCTTCAACTTGTCAGCCGGGCAGAAGTGTGTCTCGCTGATCAGGCCGATATCCACTTGACGCTGAGACAGCAGAAGCTTCGGTAGACGGGTCTTCTGTGCAGAGAGCCCGTCGGCGTTCCAGAAGGCAACGCTCCGTGTTGCCTTCTGGAACGCCAACCGGCATAGTTGCACAACTCCATGATGCATCCTAGGATCAGAGGGATAGGGTCCCTCTGCGCCTGGATCGCCACAAAGACCCGCTGCAGGATGCCGATGACGATGGTGGTCCGGGAGTCCACAGACGTTGATGTTCCCGCCGGTGTTGCTGGCGGGGCTGCACGTGTCGCCTTCGTCCCCTACATTCACACCAATAAAGGGACGAGGAGGTCATTGACCCTCCGAGAATCTTAACACCGACTTCTATCTTTACCGATAGCGCCATCTAGTTACGTCTTCGGTACTAACGCAGTAGTACGTACTAGAATCTAGAGTGACGCAATCTGTTGATCTTCGGTGTTAGTGTACAAGGATCTATTTAAGTAATAACTGGGTGAGTTAGTTAATTAAAGCACTTGTTCGGGATGTTACTATTTTATTTTTTACTAGAAGATCGTCACAGCTCCGCCCGCGTGATATAGTTTTCTCGTTCCCGGTGTCCGTGGGAACACATTACCGGGATAACAAGTAGCCTATGTTACTTAGGTATAATGTAGCTAAATATCAGTGAGACAATTTTCAAAATCGGATCATTAGTTACGGAGCCTATTCGCTTCAAACAAAAAATAAAAACTTTCTTGTTTATAATATTAGTATAGACTAGCGGACGCCCGTGACCACTTTACAAATTATATACACAAAAACCTTCCTCGAGACCTTCCTATATATATTGGTGGAAACCGCATCGAAATCCGTTGCGAGTTTTAAAGTTACTACATTATGCCTATGTAACATAAATGTAAATTTGTATGTATATTAACATCATAACATAACATAGTATCAAAAAGTAGCTTTCGTTCCCTATGTATGCTTAGATCTTTAAAACTAAGCAACGGATTTTGTTGCGGTTTTCACCAATTAATAGAGTGGTTCTCGAGGTTTTTGTGTATATAATTTGTCAAGCGGGCGAAGCCGCGGGCGTTTGCTAGTTATAAATAAAGTCTGATTCCATTTAAGTTATTCAAATAATGTAAAATCGCTTGATTTATTTTTTTGTATGACGAAGTATAATGTACCTCTCCGTCGCGTCCGTGACAACAGCCTTGAATTTAAAAACCTGTACAGCACAAAGCAAGAACCAACATAGTTCCCCAAATAGGTCACACAGGTGGCCAAAGTCCGTCGGGCGCCACTGGAAATACCTTCTGCGTGCGTACCAGAGACGTCCGTCAACGGCCGTGGAAGCGGTAGCGGAATATAAAAAAAAAGTGAAACTGTTAACCTATGTAAGTGCAAAAAGAAAATAATATTTTTATTGTCGATTTTACAGGAACATAAACACAAAAACGCATAACAAAATCCAATAACATTAATGGTCGCCCGTCAACGGTAAATTTTATTTGCTCGTCACACCGCTCGCTACTTGCGGCACCTTCCTTTTATCTTACCACAAAATGTGCTACAAAATCATCGATACACTAACACACACATATGTGTGATATCGAGACACCCTTCAAAGCCTTTTCGCCCCATTTTCCGCGGGTAGAAACAGCTTGCGTTATGAAAATTTGACGGCAACCAATATGCGATGATATGGTGTGGGGTTAACGCAACTATACTATTTTATATGTATTCCTGGGTATTACACTCCCCTTGTACGATTAGAGAATATGGTTATATGTATGAATATTAAACTATAGTTAATATCGTGGTTGAGATAGCTTTCAGTAATGCTTTCATAAATAATTATAAAGCTGAAGAGTTGGCTTGGTTAGAGGCGCTAATCTCAGGGCCAGTGATTCAAGTCCAAAGTTTATATTTGTATAATACATTTTTTGAGGAATGTTATAAGATATACCTACCTATAACCCCACTAACAGGAGAAGAGCAACGATAAAAATGTAAAACCCGACTTCAAAGACTACATCGCAGATATAATAGAGAAACTGTTGTAGGGGGACTTTATGAACGCAATAGTACCCAAAACAATCGATTTTAGAATTTTTCTCTGTTTGTCTGAATGTTTCAACACGCTAATCTCAGAAACGGCTTAACCGATTTGAATGCGGTTTTTAGTAATGCGTTGTGGTCTATTCAACTTAACATTTAAGGTTTTTTTTTTTTTTTTTTTTTTTTTAATATTTAGGTCGACAAATTGACGCCACTCGCCTGATGGTAAGCTGAGGCAACGTCTGGCAATTGAGGGCGACTCTCACAGTACACAGGAATAGTATAGAGAGTGGCCCTCAACTTGACGACCCTGTAATGTGCCTCTTCACGCTTCGCTTAAAGAGCCCAGGGTTATATGTTGGAGGAAACACGTGCGCAGGCAGGGCGTTCCAAGCCACCATCGTTCGGCAGAGAAACGATCGTTTAAAACGCTCGGTTCTCGCGAAGACGGTTTCCACGGTATGAGGGTGACATCTCTGCCCGGCACGCGTTGTTCGGGATCGGAAGGGAGAAGGTGGGATCAGGTTGAAGAGCTCTTCAGAACACTCACCGTGGTAAATACGGTAGAACGCGGCCAAGGAAGCAATTGTTCGGCGCTGGGCTAGCGGCTCAAGGCTTCCCGTTACCTCCGGACAGTCTATAATGCGAACAGCGCGTCGCTGCATAGCGTCGAGTGCGTCCAGCAAATACTTCGCGGAGCCGTCCCAGAGGTGAGAGCAGTATTCAACGCAGGGTCTAATCTGCGTTTTGTACAGCAGACACCTCTGGTGCGGTGTAAAGAATCGCTTTACCTTGTTCAGTATTCCTAGTTTCCGCGAAGCTAGCCCAATACATCTCTCAATGTATTTTGTGTTATTGAGCTCTCGACGAACGTCTATGCCAAGGATGTCTAGATTGTCCTTCATTGGTATTATTGCATTCTGAAGAGTGGGTAGGGGAAGGAAAGGGGATTTTTTCGCTGTAAATGCACACGCCTGTGTTTTGTGGGCATTGAACTCGACCAAGTTCTCGGCACCCCATTGGGAGATACTGTCGAGGTTTCGGTCGAGATCACCCACGAGATGTCGTCTCTCCTCCTCTATCACAGATCGCCCCGCCGTCGGACGAACCGAGTAACTCCCGTGCAATGTACTGTCATCTGCATAGCAATGAATGTTCCCGAGGGAAAGCATATCATTGATATGCAGAAGAAAGAGAGTTGGTGACAGTACGGACCCCTGCGGTACCCCGGCATTCACTTGCAAAAAGCGAGAAGCCTGGCCATCGCAGAGGACCCGCACTCGGCGCTCGTTTAAAAAACTGGCAATCCAGCTGCACAGTTGAGGAGGTAGACCATATGCCGGAAGCTTGGAAAGGAGCGAAGCATGCCAGACCCTATCGAAAGCTTTGGCGATGTCCAGGCTAACAGCCAAGGACTCGCCGAACTTTTCCATAGCCTCACCCCATACATGCGTGACGAATGCCAGGAGGTCACCCGTTGATCGTTTTGGCCTGAAGCCATATTGCCGATCATTGATTAGCGAGTGATCCTCCAGGTATCGCATGAGCTGCTTATTAATAAGAAGCTCGAGCACCTTGCAAATGACTGAGGTGACAGCTATGGGTCGATAGTTGCCTGGATCGGATCGATCCCCTTTCTTGGGGATCGGTTGTACGTTCGCCTCCTTCCAGGCCTCCGGCACGAGGCCTGTAGAGTATGACAGGCGGTACAGACGCGTTAATACTGGAGACAACTCAGCAGCACATTTTCGTAGCACCACCGCCGGAATGCCGTCAGGGCCACTGGCTTTCCGCGTGTCAAGTGACCGCAGCACTGCCCGTACATCACATTGCCTGATAACAATATCAGGCATAGTGTGGCCACAGTTGGCGATGGCGGGGGGCTGCAGGCCACGGTCATCGACCCGGGAATTAGCCGCAAAGAGGTCTGCGAGCATGTCCGCCTTCTCTTGGGCTTTGTGAGCCAGTGATCCATCAGGAAAACGCAGTGGTGGCAGCGAGGGTTGACAAAAATTTGACTGTACGGCTTTGGCCAGTTGCCAGTATCCACGGCTGCCCGTGGGATGGGATGTGAGCTCCTGACCAAGCCGCGCGACGCGCTGGGCATCCGCTCTCTTGAAGGCCCTCTTGCTGAACCTAGTGGCCCGATTGTACGCTGCTTTGAGGCGGTTCACGTTCGGGTCACGTGCCGCCCGAGCCCTGACCCAGGCGCGATATGCCGACTGTTTTTTCTGGACAGCCTCGGCACATTCACGCCCGAACCAGGGGCGAGATTTGCGGATGCTGGCGACATCAGTGAAAGGGATATAATATTCTATCCCTAGACTGATCTCGCCAGCAATGGCAGCAGCGCTATCCGAAGGCGCCTTCCCTACAAAGCAGCGCTGGCTCCACGGGACGGACGCAAAGTAATCGCGGAGACCGTCCCAGTCTGCCGACGAGTAGTGCCATAGTCGTCGAGTCATTTGTTCAGCACGAGCAGGCGGTGGCACTTGGAAGCTGGCGTGCACCACACAGTGGTCGGATGTGCCCAGTGGGGCGCGTACCGACACACTGTACTCGGCTGGGCGACTCGTCAGCAGTAGATCCAGCAAGGCGGGCGTGTGGTCTGACCTGTCAGGTATCCGGGTGATCCCCCGTACCATCTGGGTCAGCCCGTGGGAGAGAGCGAATGCATGGGCGGTTCGTCCCGCATGATCGGTCCTAAGGGACCCCAGCCACTCAACGTGATGACCGTTAAAGTCCCCCAGGAAAACCAGGTCAGCGTTTGGGAACCGCACCTGCGCATCGTCAGCCATCTCGCTGAGGTATTCGAAAAGCCTTGTTGTCCCAGTGTCCCCTGTGTGGGAGCGGTAGACGCACACGTAGATCTGGCTCCTGGAGCCATGATCCACGTGCAGCCAAAGGACGGAGTAGGAGGGGTTCTCCAGACAGCGCAACCGGCGGCAGCAAACATCCGCCCTAACGAACACGCACACCCCGGCTTTATCGCGGAATTGTTCCTCAATGATATAGCCCGGGTAACAGAGGTACGACGTGTCGTCAGGGCGGCGTATCTGTGTCTCCGTTAGGAACATCACAGAAGGCCGTGCCGACTCCAGGTGATGGTGGACGGTATCGAGGTTTGCATGGAGTCCGCGGATATTCGCGAACTCCACCTCAAACGAAGTCAACTTTGTGGGGTTTCTAGGGGCCGCTGTGTACCGTCTATTCTCTTGTTGCACTGTCATTGTGAAATATGGGGAAGCGTGAAGACAGGGCGATATTTGGTGCGGCAGTAAGTGACAAAGTGCAGAGGCTAGCTTCGTCTAGAACCGTGTGGTTAGGTCGGAGCCGACCCGCCGGACGGAAGGGCTCCCAAACCCCCCTGATGCAAGGCCGCCGCTACCCCACACCGGTTACCACCCGGAGCGGCGACCCCACAACAGGATTATGCGCAACATGTGGGGCAGCCTACTGGGGTGGTTGGTCCCAGGCGGGCCCCATGACTATGTTGCGGGCGGCCGCGGCAACGCCGTTGCTAAGGGTCTCCCTGGCCGGCGAATCGACCCACACCACCCACACTAGACTCCGCTTCGCCCCCACTGGAACCCTGCCTGCCGCACCATACACCGCCCCGGGCCCGGCAGTGCCGCTGCTGAACCCCTAACGCAACCCAGCCTGGGCTGGGTTACTTGGGGGGCTTTAGCACAGCTGCACGGTGGTACCCCCCCGGACCAACACTGTTGTACCACCTGGTATCCACGTAGGGGCCAAAGCCACCACATGGGTACCGTAATATACGAACCTCGTCCGTTAATCAGCAGGTGCGCCACTAGCAGGTGAGGTCGCTGGGGCCCGATAGATGTAAGAAGGGCCCCTTTGCACCCAAAGAAGGGCCCCTTTGCACCCAAGAAGGGCCCCTTTGCACCCAAAAAGGGCCCCTTTGCACCAGGTTTGCACCCTTTGCAGGTTTATTTTATTTCAATCGGTTCATAAATAAAAAAGTTATGTCGATCTAAAGTACCACGCAGGCAGAACTGCGGGCACCAGCTATACATAATAAATCAGTAACTGGTGATCAAGAAAACTATAACACGCAGGCGGAGCTGCAGGCAACAGCTAGTAATAAATATGTTAGGACAGTTCACACAACGCCATCTAGTCTCAAACTAAGCAGAGCTTGTGATATGAATACTAGACAAACTGATATAAATACGTATATACATTTTTTATTGGAAATACATATCTACATATTATACATAGGTAACATCCAGACTTCGGTACAAACGTATCTGTCTTCACACAAAGTCATATACAGTCAAATTGAGAACCTTCTCCTTTTTTTGAGTCGGTTTAAATCCCGGGTGTACTGCTAAGATTAACAAATAGACGAATTGTTAATATCTTAGCAGTACGCATACTTAATTGACTTTGCAATTTACGTCCTACAAGATCTGCTTAAGATGACGAAACTGCAGCGTGTGAGTCCAACTCGCCGACATTGCCCACAAATCCGGTTTACATTCATACATATAATCACTCCTGATTCCCCGAAGGTCAGAGTTTGCTGGTCCTCCATTACAGTTGGCAGCACTATTGCCGCTTACCGAGCACTTTTATGATTGTCAGAACCACGTCTGGTACACTACTAGCAGTTGAGGTTGGCTTGGGTCACTAAGATGTTGGTGAGACCATTACACACCCGGTTTAAGTGGCTGTCAGGGCAGGGTATGGACATGTTAGAGAAGAAACGAAATTAATGTGGTTAGAAAGAAAGGTAGACCCAAGAAAAGGTGAATGGAATGTTTGAAAGAGGATATTCAAGTGAAAATTCAATAGTCAAAACGGGTCTATCGAAACACGTAGACTGTTGCTTTTATGATGTTAAAACCTTTTGATGCCGCGAGGCAAAACGAGTATAAAATAAGTAAAACTACTGAAAAATTATACATGCTTCTGTTCAATACATGTAACTTAACCTAAATATTAATATTTTAAGGCAAGCAATCCACAAGTAATATGTTTTATCGCCAATCCATAACGCGCTAGGCTATAAAAACCGCCATATTTCAAATGTGTAAATATATGTGAGCAAACACTCCCTCTTGAGACGTTGGACGCCTTACATAAAATATTATATTGCTATTTATGTCCCGCCCCAGATAGATTAGAAGAATCATCGTACATGCTAAGTGGTATTACTTGTTAGATAGCCTGATAGTCTTTTATAGTAGTATAGTAGCACTGGTAGTCTATCAGGAACAATTTTTTTGGGCCTGTCGTGTTAGTTGAATTATTTTAAACTAGGTGGCGTTACGGGTAATGGTTCATAATATTTGAACAATATCTTTCGTTTTAGTCAGGAATTCCATTCTAGGATAATATATCTATATTTTACAAGTTTTTCTACGATTAAATAAGTAGTTTTCGGGTCCCTAGACTCGATTACTGTAATAAGTTTGTCGTAGGTTACGTCACCCGCAGTGGAGTTCACTTAGGGGCGCTGCACATGGCTAAGAGACTATAATATTTTATTTTAAGATACAATATCGCTCAACAGCTATATATATCTATATCTATACTTATAATAAATCTGTAGAAGTGAAAATTCTGTACATTGAAAATATCAAAAAAATAAATGGCAGGGGGTGTTACTAGACCGACACCGAACCCAAAAATGTAATTAATAACAATTTTTGTCTGTATATCTGTTTGTTCAGGCATCACGCAAAAGCTACCGGTTCAATTACGATGAAACTTGGTATAATTATTGTTTAATATCCTGGGCACCACCCTGGGTACTTTTTATCCCGGAAAAGTACATACAATAAAAAACAAACTTAATTTTGCGGTTCGATCCCTAGACCCGATTACTGTAATAACTTTGTCGTAGGTTACGTCACCCGCAGTGGAGTTCACTTAGGGGCGCTGCACATAGCTAAAAGACTATAATATTTTATCTTAAGATACAATATCGCTCAACAGGCTGTCTTCTGTACTTATAATAAATATTATCCCGGAAAAGTACATACAATAAAAAACAAACTTAATTTTGCGGTTCGATCCCTAGACCCGATTACTGTAATAACTTTGTCGTAGGTTACGTCACCCGCAGTGGAGTTCACTTAGGGGCGCTGCACACAGCTAAACGACTATAATATTTTATCTTAAGATACAATATCGCTCAACAGCCTGTCTTCTGTACTTATAATAAATATTATCCCGGTAAAGTACATACAATAAAAAACAAACTTAATTTTGCAGTTCGATCCCTAGACCCGATTACTGTAATAACTTTGTCGTAGGTTACGTCACCCGCAGTGGAGTTCACTTAGGGGCGCTGCACACAGCTAAAAGACTATAATATTTTATCTTAAGATACAATATCGCTCAACAGCCTGTCTTCTGTACTTATAATAAATCTGTAGAAGTGAAAATCCTGTACATTGAAAATATCAAAAAAATTAATGGCAGGGGGTGTTACTAGACCGACACCGAAACCAAAAATGTGATTTAAAAAATGTTTGTCTGTCTGTCTGTCTGTTTGTTCAGGCATCACGCAAAAACTACCGGTTCGATTACGATGAAACTTGGTATAATTATTCTTTAATATCCTGGGCACCACACTGGGTACTTTTTATCCCGGAAAAGTATATACAATAAAAATCAAACTTAATTTTGCGGTTCGGTCCCTAGAACCGATTACTGTACCAACCGCAAATAATAAGTTTGTCGTAGGTTACGTCACCCGCAGTGGAGTTCACTAAGGGGCGCTGCACACGACTAAGATACTACTAGGTATGCAATGCATGCTGCTGCTGCAAAAAACTGAGCGAAGTGTTAAATTTTCGAACGACAACGATTTATGAGATTTTTTTTTGTTATGTCCGATTTTCAATTTTTATGTTCTATAAACCACCATCACGCCACACGTTATCACTGTGGTAAGTTTGAAGGAGATCGGTTCAGGCGTTTAGGAGGAGTATGCGGAGATACGAAATACATGAGTCGCCTAAGATTGAGCTTCGCTCAATAATATTTTGTCTTAAGATACGATATCGCTCAACAGCTATACATAATAAATCAGTAACTGGTGATCAAGAAAGCTATAACACGCAGGCGGAGCTGCGGGCAACAGCTAGTATACAATAAATCAGTAACTGGTGATCAAGAAAGCTATAACACGCAGGCGGAGCTGCGGGCAACAGCTAGTTATTAAATAAGATTTTAATGAATGATGATGATATTATTATGCTAAGCGAATACTGATACGGGAATACACAACCGTAGTATACCTACCTACTTACAACATATTTATAGGTAAGTACCTACTTATATGTTTAAATAAGAAAATCAACAAGCTCAGACACGATGGCTTTATCATAAAATTATTGAATCTCCTCCACCTTCTATTATGTAAGTATTATTACCATTTTATTTTATCAAGACAAATGAAAAGTCCAAATGTGGGTAATAATAACTAATAATAATCTCCTCTCCAATGAACTCTGATAAGAAGTTAAAATACTGCCATCTATTAGGAAATTATCGGGACAATAGAAACTGTTCATTCATGGGGGATTATAACGTAAAATACTGCCATCTATTATATATTTTTCGCACACATAATATACCGCCATCTATTACGTATTTTTCGCACACAATACACTGCCATCTATTAGGAATTTATCGAAAATTATTTAGCTAGCCCTAAAGACGCCTTTAAAACGTCGCCAATTCCTTCTATTAGATGGTTCATCTGTACTAGTATATCTGTGCTAGTAGTAACATTAGATATGCAAGACTCGTACTTAATATTCGTTTGACTAGTTTCTATGTAATTACAAACAAAGTTACATTCTACAACACAGTCACATATAATCACGCTTTTATCCCCAAGGAAGTTAGCAGAAAGTTAAAAAGAACAAACAAGGAGTTTCTTATTTATTTATTTATGTACAACACACATAGAAAAATAAAACAATAAGAATACAAAGAGAACAGTGAGCAGTTAGTAAAAGGGCACTACTTATTCCTAAAGGAATCTCTTTCAGTAGGCCAGAGAGGAGATGTAAAGGTGACAAGGTAACGTGTGTGCAGTGCAATAAAAATAAACTTACATAAACTAAATTTGCATTATAAAATATACATAAATAAATACAAACTCTATAATATACTTAAATAAATAATAATACTTAAATATATATAATATACATAAATTTCTAGTCTGATTTTCTTAGGATACCATGCAGGTACTATTTGGAACGTGAGAGTAGTCATGACCTTTTACAAGTGCCCGTAAAGGGGTTAATGAAATAAAGATTTCTTTTAGTTTCACACATCCACACTTTGGTTGGTCCTACGAAAACAAGGCCAGCCTATTGCCGCATCCGGAAACTATATAAATTAAAAAATCAATAATCATTATATTATCTAAAATTTAATATTACCCAATCTCTGCAGTCCGGACATACAGATAGACTAGCAGATATTCCAAATTAGACTGATTTTGGAACCATCTTATAAAATGTTGAATACTAAACTTTTTGAACCGTCTACGATGGAACACGGCCGTGTCCTTCTGTGAGCAAGTCATGCTCGCGAAGGCGGCGGCCGAGAGGAGAGGGAGCGGCCAGGGCGCCGCAGACTCATTTACGCCCAAAACCATGATCGGGGCCTGAGGATGGCAGGGTAGTCACCCGCCGACCTTACAGAAGCAGGCTAGAAAGGTCGCGTGCTGCAGGGCCTCAGTCCCACCAACCAGATTCAATCACCGACGCGGGATAAAAACCGACCCCAACGACGAGGGATAAAACCCGACCAAACCCTAGCGCAGACGCCTCACTGGTGGTCAACTGAGGCCACTAGAAATTCCTGGAGGGTTCACCAGGGATCAGCAACGGACGTGGGAGCGGCCGCGGGTTTGAGCTGCGGCCACATAAAACAACCGTCTGCGATCACATTTCATATGTGTTTAATGAAGGTAGTAGTGATCGGCCAGAAACTACTTTAAATGACGCAATGGTTAAATTATCCGCAATTAGTAGGCTTATATTCCCAGTGGGCTCAGTGTCGACACACTGTACAATATAGTAATAAGCTAAATGAGCGAGCGTGCATGTAATAACGCGGTCTCGTGTAAGGCTACGTGGGAATTTGATACACAGAATATGATTTTTTTAAACGAAGGACTAAATAAGAAAATACAGTTACAGATGACTATAATGATTAAATTTAGTGATATTTTTATTTCGTATATGTCAATTCTAACCATTTTATTGAAATTTAATTAATAAAGCATAAAATCTATTGGATTTTTGTAAAGTATTTTAAATCGTGCATTGGCAATCAAGTTAGTATCTATATATATTTAATACGACAATTTGTCTGTCTGTCTGTCCGTCCGCGTCGCGTTTTTCTATTTACATACATTTGCATGAAATATTAAAATATTCTTTTTTTATTTTATTTTTTATTTGAGGCGATACAAAGTTCGTCGGGATAACTAGTTATTATAATATTATTTGGTTGTAACGGTATGAGATCAGGATCATAAATAACGCTTAAATTTTATCTGTGGCAGACATTATTTTGCATTTCTCATTTAAGATATAAATAGACAAACAGGGACAATATTTTTGTATGAAATAAAAGAAAGCGTTTTAAACGATTCATTGGCACATTGCAAAGTCAAGATTTTATTAATTTTAATGGATATATAGGGTGAATTTTTGAAAAGGGCTTGGATGGCCAAATCCGAAACTATAAGGAATAGCGAAAAATGCTCAAAGGAGTCACGAGCCCGATTTTCATGAAACTCAACAACCTCATAATTAGATTTATGGATCCTAGCGGACCCGTTGATTTTGAAAAAAAACACATCCTTTATTATTACACCATACGATAGCGTGGCTGTGGATCAAATTCTGCCAAGTAATGATATACGGCAAATTTAAGGAAAATTTGGAATTTCTATAAAATTCATTTCATGTACATACCTAAATTTTGTATCATAATTTGTTTCGTTCGAAATCCCAGAAAAGATCGTAACTATTCCGTGTTTTAAATTATGTTCTGAATGATTCTGACAGGCTGGTAAAATTTTAAAGTAAAACATAATCTTGCTTTTAATTTCGTTCTAATTTCAATATTTTTTCTTAAAGTGTAAAAGAAAAAAAAATTAAATTAGAACGACATGCATATTGGCGCCAATAATTTAGATTCTGTTCGTACTTTGTTTAGTAATTTATTAAAAGAAATATTTGGTAATATAAATTCTGTGATTTGAAAATGGGTTTAATGATGATCGATTTGATTTAATAGAAGCATATTTTATCAATGAAAGACCACACGCGCGTTGGTATGGTACAGAAACAAATGTCGTCATCGTAATTTCCCCGCTTAAGTGCTTCCAAATAATGGTTAATAACCTTAAACAAGGAGATAGCTATCGCAAAACTAAACTATTAAAGCCACGTATTTGTGACGAAGATTTAGAAATAGCTACGAGTATTTTGACCTACTATGAGTCATTCCCCGCTAATTCCACCCGAAACACAGCTGAAACTATTCAAGTGTCTCCGGCTACGATATGTAAAGTAAAAATACAAGTTCAAATGTTACCGGTCCGGACGCATTCTGCAAAAGTTACATCCAGGAGATAATTTAAGACGGCTTGATTTTTGCAATTGGTTAAATCGGAAACTCGACAACGACAGACATTTCTTATCCAATAGTTTATTTTCTGACGAAACAAATTTTTCTAATAATGGAATGTATCTATAATCGAAATAATAAACATTACTGGTCACAAACTAATCCTTTGCGGGTAACCGAAGCGCATCGCCAGGTGCGATTTTCATTTAATTGTTGGTGCAGTATTTTGAAGGACAGAGTATTTTATTTTAAAATTTATGACCGAACGTTAACGACTTTTAAATATGTTGAAATTTTGAATGAACTGTTTGAAGAGCTGGATAATTTGCCATTGGCCCAGATCAACCAGTTATTTTTTCAACAAGATGGAGCTCCAGCCCATAATAGCCGTATAGTAAAAGAGATTTTGATTCAGCAGTTTGGCGACAATTTTATTGCAACGCATGGTCCTGTGCCTTGGCCAGCGAGATCCCCGGATCTTACCCCCTTAGATTACTTTCTCTGGGGGTATGTTAAAAACTAAATTTACAAAGACACGTATGATACAGTTGATGACTTGAAACGTTTATTTTTTTAATTTATTATTTATGTACAACACACAGAAAAAAGAACACAAAAACAGTAGTACAAACAATACAGTGAGTTTGGAGAATATTCTAAACGGAATCAATAACATTGCAATATTGAATGCAGTACGAGGTCTCGAATCCAGTTATGTATTGAAAACAATGGTCTACATTTTGAACAATTAATCAGTTAACATAAGAAAAATAAAATGTATTTTTTAAAGATCTTTCCTTTAGTTTGCCGTATGTCATTACCTCCCAGAATAAGATCCTTATGGTGTAATGAATGGCTTCGATTCCCAGCTAGGATTATTGGTTTTTCAAAAATCTAATGATGAGGTTTTAAGTTTCATCAAAATCGGGCTCGTGACTCCTTTGAGCATTTTTCGCTATTCCTTATAGTTTCGGATTTGGCCATCCAAGCCCTTTTCAAAAATTCACCCTGTATATAAAAAATAACAAAATACTGACTAGAAGAAACGTATAACTCCCGTTATAACTTTTTTAAACCCTCGCAGGAGCCTATTGGGCTAGCTGAAGCCAAAGATAAAACGAAACTGAACTCTACACTCGTAAATCGAAACGAAAGCAATTGAACAGAACAACAATAGAAAACAAATACTGAAAACTCAACGTCATAAAACGGACCTTTTGTTCACCAGAGTGCACTGTTTGAAAATGCAGCCTAAGCTCCAACCCGATTGCATTTCAACCGCTGAATTATCCATGAGCCCGACGTATCCCCGATTCCCATTCGCTTGCTAGTAACTAGTGGGAATTGGTATTCGCTTGTTGCGTACAATATGAATGAGATTTTGTCCATTCGTTTTTTCGAATCGCGCCACTGTCCAGTGTAATTGAAAAATGTTTACTCTCTGGCCCGCTAGTATGTCCTGTTTGGTGCAGATAATTGCATATTTATGTTGTCTGTGGAAAATGAATTTGGAAAAAGAATAATCTTTTTTTAAAACTGATTGAAACCTATATGTACTGAAAGGAGGTTTATAACCATAGTCATACTCTCTACTTTTTTACACTTATCGTTTCTGTAGGCGCGGACAAATGTGACTGAGGAGAGTGATGAAGTAGCTTGTTGTAATCCCAGGTGACGGCGGAAGCCAATTAGACGTCAAGCATTCGTCTTCCCGTCCTTACTTTTTCACTTGGGGGCGGATTTCGTACGAAAATATGAGCGTTTCGTGTTTGTGAAAGTTATAGCGAATATATATTACTGTATAATGTATCTTTATTTATTTTCTTTGGGCTATTTATTTTATGTTATATTATAAGAACTTGTTTGTAGGTATAAACTGGATATTATAATGTGTACAAATCTATACCTGATAGGTATAATAGAACAGTAAATAATTGTCTTTTAATAAAATACACAATATGTTGGGCGATTTAAATATTTAAAAAATACATTTTATCATTCTTATCTGTCTGTCTGTAGTTACACGCTAATCTCTGAAGATACTGAAAGGGTTTGCTTGCGGTTATCGTAGATAGATTCAGCTTATCCCAGAACAACATAATTATTTTAGTCTTTGTTTAATCATATCTATACTGAGGGCTAGAAAAAATGCTGTTTTCTCTAAAGTACCCCAGAATACACTCTCGTTATATATCATTAAGCTGGAAATTCATTGTAAACATTTGTGCTGTTGCAACTGTTGCAAAATTACTGCGTTTTTAACATTAAAGCCATACAACAAAAATAGTCCGAGACGGCCAGGACTTTAATTGGCTCTGCCTTAGCGGCTGGCACATAAGATTTTGTTGCCTTTCATCAAAATTTCATCGCAAGGCAACGGGTTTCAAATTAATTTTTCAAAATTACAATATAGCTGCTATATAAATTAATTCGGCCATTTTGGACATAACCCATTATAGATGTGCCCGGTGATGGCTATAGGCTTGCCCCCTATTACGTGCGATTAAAAATACTGGCAAATTGTGGGTGTGTAATGCACCTCTGCCTACCCCTTCGGGGATATAGGCGTGATATGTGTGTGTGTGAGTACGGGGCTTCTGATGTTTTCGATCGTCCGGTGGCAACTCTGCAGTGGCGTGGTAACTCTGCAGCACAAGGTGTTGCCCGCAACATGATGACAGGACAGGAACACGGCAAGATGTTTATGCAACCATGTCTATACAGAAAATGTTTGTAATCAACTTCCGACCTTAGAGCACTCTTGTATGAATTTGAAGTTTTTTTTTCTTTTGTAATTTTTGGTGAATACGAATTACCATTTCCATTTGACTTCCTCTAATATAAAGAGTTCAAATATAATTTACTGTTACCGCTATAATTATAAAGTGATATAAATGAAGGAGATACAAAATAAGTGGGAAAACCCAAGGGCGTAGAAAAATTTAATATCAAAAAGGGTTAGAGTTACCCCAGACAGTTGAACCTTTCAATGTTAATTTGTTTGCTAATTTTTCTCCGCCATTATTTTGCACTGACATAATCACAGGTTCTATTTTTAAATTTGAGGGAATGATTTTTTAATTGTTATTCTTAATTTAACGGCAAGGGAAACGTTAATGCTGGCCGAAATGAAAATGAAATTTAAATGTTTTTTGAAACGTTGAACTTGATCAACATCATGATACATTATACACCCAAGAGGGTAGGCAGAGGTGCATTATGAGTCAATTTACCTGAAATTAATTTTTATTTTATTTTTTATTACACAACCACGTTTTGCCAACAGATTTTTGATTTCCACGTAAAAAGAGGTAATACATCAATATTTAACCAGTTTGGAAACGGAATCTAAATTCTATTTACAATATCTAGAGTCCGATCCAGTTTTATACTGTTTTTAGGATTCCGTACCCAATGGGTATACGTATACGGGAAACCTTTTACTGAGACTTCGCTGTCCGTCCGTCTGTCTTGGGCTATATCTCATGACACGCGATAGTTAGAAAGTTGAAATTTTCATATATGATGTATTTCTGTTGCCTCTATAACCACACAAACTAAAAAACAGAACATAATAAATATTTAAGGGGCTCCCATACAACAAACCTGATTTTTTTGTCGTTTTGGTACGGAACCCTTTGTGCGCGAGTCCGACTCGCACTTGGCCGGTTTTAATAATAACAATAAACTTGTATTAATTTACATAGATATCTATGTAAGTATATGGGATATATGGATAAGACCTACGTTGTTGATACCCCTCCGTACACAAACCACTACGCCACGGGAAGGATCACATGAATCATACCGGCCCTAAACGGATTACAGCCACGGAATCAAGTTACGCACCCTTTTCTCTCCGGCTTGATACGAAACGACGTAACAATATGTGTGTTTTATTGTACCTAACAGTCCTTTTGTTTTTTTTCTATTTGCAAAGAGTTTTAGGTAAATTAATTTAAATAAAACGAACATAGACATTAATTTGAATTTAGAAGGCGCGCGGAATGTATAACTCCAACAGCCTGAAACACTGGCAATTTGAATTTAGAAGGCGCGCGGAATGTATAACTCCAACAGCCTGATACACTGGAAATTTGAATTTAGAAGGCGCGCAGAATGTATAACTCCAACACCCTGAAACACTGGCAATTTGAATTTAGAAGGCGCGCAGAATGTATAACTCCAACAGCCTGAAACACTGGCAATTTGAATTTAGAAGGCGCGCAGAATGTATAACTCCAACAGCCTGAAACACTGGCAATTTGAATTTAGAAGGCACGCGGAATGTATAACTCCAACAGCCTGAAACATTGGCAATTTGAATTTAGAAGGCGCGCGGAATATAAAACTCCAACAGCCTGATACACCGGCAATTTAAATTCTTTAGTAGGAATCTATATCTTAATGAATAACTAGCTGTACCTTTATTTTGCTAACGTTCCGCACAACTTTTTTTTCTTTTATAAGATCCTTCTCCTGATAATAACGAAGACAACAAAAAAGAATTACCTAAATCGTTCCAGCCGTTCTCGAGCAATTAGTCTTTTAACCAACGCGACTTTGTTATATATATACAGATAGGTACTTTTTTAATTCTTTAATTACAATCACTGTACAACAATTAATATATATATATATATATATAATGTTTCATTAATCTTTTCCTTTCTAACTTACTTAGGTATAGATATTCTCGTGAAAAAATCCAACGCGTCATACATAGGTACCTGCCTAAAAGAGTTCCAAAAATGCTGGCCACTCTCTCACGTTGAATAAATAAATAAATATAAATAAATAAATATATTGGGACAATGCACACAACGCCATCTAGTCTCAAACTAAGCAGAGCTTGTGATATGAGTACTAGATAAGCTGATATAAATACTTATATACATTTTTATTTTTTTTGTAAATACATACATATTATACATAGGAAAAATCCAGACCTCGGTACAAACGCATATGTCATCACACAAAGTTTGTCCCGACCGGGAATCGAACCCGAGACTCCGGCGTCGAAAGCCGATGCACTACCGACCACGCCACCGAAGCAGTCAATGGCAATACTAATTCCCTGAACCTTATTAAAAGTAAATAAGCGCATAAGTCAAAAATATCAATACGTAGCTACTTAGCTATTAACTTCGTGCGGTCGGAAATGAATAATCCAAAAGCTTCACATTTAAACTTAAATTGCGAGGGGAACAAAAGGCTTTAACAATCTTAAACTACAAAGTTACGTATTCCCCAACAATTGCTACATAATTTGCGGTCACGTGAGGCAGCCATTAAGCTTGTCGGTCGGCCAATGAGAAAGCGCCGTTTAATACGATTCCATGTTTGAAAAAGAAAATAAAACGAAATAATAATAATTCATTACGATGCGTTTAACTGACAATCTCATGCCTGTACAGGTTTTTTTGTATGCGTCTCTAGTAGATGTATTTCTGTTATTTTTGTAAATATAGTAAGTCTATACAATGTTTTGGTGGTATACATGAGAACTATTACTATTACTAAGCACTCCATGGATTCACCGGGCGGGTTCCCTGACGCCGTGTCCATAGTTTGATAAAGTGGGGAACACATCGCAGGCGATTGTATAGGTTTAAGGTGGCCACCTTGCGACTAGTCAGCGCTCACCTTCACCATGCGATATGTTCTCTCTACCTAGCCTTTGATAAGATCCTAATAGTGCCACTATAGCCAACTATTGCAATAAGGTTTTAGGACGAAATCTTACTATTATAATAAACGCCTAATTTTCTATTGATGGATGTTGGTTACTGTTTCAATGGAAAACTACTGAAAGGATTTTAATAAAACTTTACAAAAATCGAATCGATAAATGAAAATTACAACAGGATAACATTAAGGCTACTATATATGTCAGTAAATGTGTTGGGAATGAGCACTTTTCCTGTCATGCATTTTT
The DNA here is from genome assembly GCA_963556515.1 of Nudaria mundana. Classification (NCBI taxonomy): domain Eukaryota; kingdom Metazoa; phylum Arthropoda; class Insecta; order Lepidoptera; family Erebidae; genus Nudaria; species Nudaria mundana. The sequence continues at coordinate 10,846,317 of OY748308.1, read as the reverse complement.
TCAGCAGCGTGCGGATCTCGCCCGCAATGGGTATCGATGTCAACGTCAAATACGTTCACAACTAGCCCCGTTACCATAGTAACCTGTGTGCGGGCGGCCCGCGCGACATGAAACGGATTTCATTATTGTATGAAATTTGACATTGATATCGACACGCATTGCGGAAATTATTTTATTGTAGCAGAGCCATTGAAAGTTGAAAATTCATCATAGATAAATAAAGATAAGTATGTACTTACTTTATTTTATGTATTATACAATATGAAAGGATGTTCAAATCAAAACTAAATTTATTTTATATAAATATAGCAATTACTCGGTAAATATCCAGATGAAATTATTATAAAATTGTTCAAGTAAATGTACATAAATACGTTATTAAGTTGATTGTAGAATAATATGAATTTATGGACATCGCATTGAGAACAATATAGTTATAAACGACATGATCTCATCTCACGGACCATTTAATGCAAATCGATCTATTATTGAAAACGTTGGCCATTACTGGCCGCCATCAGCCATATACCGCCAATCAGAACACGTCATTTAAATAGTAATTTATTGTTTATTTTTTTTTAAATCGTGATTACGTACGCCATCTTGAATGTAATTTTGAAAACAGAACGCTTCTTTGGAACTACTCAGAAAGACGCGCGATGGCTACTTCTTTTTTTTTAAACCACGCTTGTGCACCAATCCTTTTAGCCTCAATATGTTGATTTTCAACGAATAATCATGAAGAACATGTAATTTGGCATTTATTATAGACCTTTGATTACGATGTAATAACCGGCCTCCATATTACATAGAAGCATTATAATGAGTAATGTGTACGCATACTTTAATGAGAATGTTATTTATTCATAGATTATGTAGTAATAATTTCAAAAGTCTTATTGTTTACAACAATCAAACCTCGGATTCAATTACAAAGATAAGATTTGAGTTTACATTTAAGAGTTGTAACGGGTCTGTTTTGTATGATGCTTATAAAAGAATTGAATGATGGATTGAGTTGATATAAAATTTGGTAATTATAAATTTAGAACAGGTAGGTACGTGACCTCCATAACTATTCTTAATTTGATTTCTGAAATAATAGCACTGTTCCAGGTCCAATTTCTGTGAAAGCATAAATTATATACTTAAGCATAATTAATCAATCGAAAGCATAAATTATCATATTATCTACTTGACAGCAATGAGTTTTAATCATCAATCATTCATCACAACCACAGCTGGGCATAGTTCTCCTCCAAAGAGGGGGGAATTTGGCCTACATACCACGGGTTGATGTATCGAGTTTTCTTCTCTAAACATAGGTATTTCGTTAAACATATTTGTATATTTCTAAATACTTACATACTATATAAAAAAAGATAATACCTAAACTCCTAAACATTTGTGAATCACACAATTATTTGATTCGACCTTAGGGACGTCTGTAGCGTACACATACCACTGCGCCACCGAGGCAACTAGGTAGCTACATATAGTACCTAAATACAATCACGCCTTATATCCAGGATGGGGTAGTCAGAATTGAATTACCTCGTATAAAGGAGACTATTGTCATTTGGGCACTGAATACACTTGAAAATCAATTCCCATTCTGTAATCTGAATCCAAATCCATTATTTTTTGGTTCAGCAAACATAAATACATATTTACCTAAATATATCTTTGTTTACAGCATCTTTCCCCATCACGAGGCGGATTGGTCATCCATATCAAAATCGAACTCCACCCAAACGCAAGAAGCCGCGGACTTCGTTCACAAGGCTCCAGATCGCCGAACTGGAGAAGAGGTTCCACAAACAGAAGTATTTGGCGTCAGCAGAAAGAGCATCACTAGCGAAGACACTGAAGATGACTGATGCACAAGTTAAAACTTGGTTTCAGAATCGACGAACGAAATGGAGGTAAGATATCATAACAAAGTCACTTTCCGTTGTCTGTCCCATGTATGCTTAGATCTTTAAAACTACGCAACGGATTTTAATACAAATTTCACCAATGGATAGTGTGGTTCTCGAGGAATGTTTTTGTATAAAATTTGTCAAGCGAGTGATTCACCCGCGTGAGTGAAACTCTAAAACTACGCAACATATTTTGATTGTGGTTTTTTTAATAGGTGAGGAGTAATTGAGAGATTTTAGAGTGATTCAAAATGAAAGGTGTTTGTCTTTGAATATTGAATCTTGTCAAGCGAGCGAAGTAGTAGAAGTAGGTAATTACGCTAGTCATTAATAGTAATAACTTTAAAAAAAATTGCGTTTTGGCAGGATAGTAGAGTTATCAGAAAATTTTCAATGTCCGTTGTTTTGAGATTGCGATATTTATGCCAAAGTAGCATAATATAATTACCATAAGTATGTTTATAAAATACATCACAATTCACCGAGCCTTTTCCCAACACAGTTGGGGTCGGCCTACCTTACCAGTCTAACTGTGATTCGGATGAACCTACGTTTTAATTTCACTACAGTCTATTTATATTAAAGGATATTATTTACAAGGATTAGTTTATCTAATATTCGATTAGAAGTACAAATATATATCTACATTATGTTTTTAAACGAAATATTTTAAGTCTCTGAGATAGTATCCTTTTACTTTCTTGTATATTTAGACACAAAATAAGATAAGCTATAAATAGTTTTAGAATAAAGATAAAGTATTTTTTTTTGTAAATACCTACCTACTTTCCAAAAGAATTGTCCTTTTTTATGAAACACTACACGCACATTTTCAAATTGAGGATTTAATGTATACATACATATGGTCGCGCCTCTTTCCCAAGGGGGTAGGCAGAGTTTATGAAAATCCACTGGCTAAGATCCTGGCATACTTTTTCCGCTTCTTCCACTTTCATAACTATCTTCATGCAGGCTCTCCGGTTCTGGGTACTCTTGACCTGGCCTTTGGTTAAAACATCTCCGATTTGGTCGAAGTACACCCAGGTCAACCCTTACCTGCCTGTCCATTCACGCCCGCGTTATGTATCTGTTTCGTCAATCTTCTTTCATCCATCCTTTCTACGTGCCCGAACCATCTAAGCATCCCTTTTTCTATCTTACTCACTACATCTTCTGACACACCGCAACGTTCTCGTATCAAAAAATATATAGTATCTAAGGACCAGCCTGCAAGGATTGTAAAAATAATATGAACTATAGATATAGAGGTTCCATTTTTGAAATACATAAGTAACTGTCAAGCCAAAATGGTCAAGAAAAAAAAAACAGAATAGGGAAAGTATGTAAGTACTAAAAAAGTTCTAAAATAAAAAAAGACCTTAAGCTCCGTATGAATCTAGATGTCGTGAACGAATTTTTAATTTAAAAAACAAATTATTTGAATTTGGAATGTTGACTCAGACATGCGACGGAATGTTTGTCTCAGTCCAAAATTCCTTTAGGCGGTTAACACTGTCCATTTTAATGTGTTGGTATTTTAAAAGGATGGTATTCAAGTAGCTATCTCGTAAAAAAAACCTTAAAACGATTCACTACCTTTTGTATTTTATTAATTCCAATAGGTGTTAAGGCACTGTAAAGCAACCCACATATTGCACCGGGCGCCACGGGGAATTCTCTCAGTGCTTACCAGAGACGCTCGGCAATAGACGTAGGTGAGGCTACGGACCAGGGCTGTGGATTAAAAATAAAAGAAGCCTACATATTGACACATCGCCTGCAGAATGAAATCGTTCAGACCGCTTTTTTGATAGATTTTAAACTTACTAACGTTCGTAGCCTACTTCAACCTTATCGAGCGTCTGAATGATCTGAGTCGCAGGCGGACTGTAGGTGTGTGGGTCCCTTTACACTTTTAAACATAGAATGCGTTAAAAAATTGGATTATATAAAGATTTGTCTTCGTAGACCCCCCACGCAGACCAACTGGTCTCTGAAGACTAAAATAATAGAACCGAGGCTTTATTATCGAAGGGGTAGACAGAGGTGGTTATAACGCCCACATTTCACAGGTTATTTTGTGAGTCACACGTGATAGTAGGTAAATCGATTGCTGTTTCCCGCAGCGACCAAACACCCGCTTGAAAATGTTTATACTTACTTAAATGATTCCTGATCCTCGCGGGAACACATTTCCGGGATAAAAAGTAGCCTATGTTGTACCTTATTACATAGACTATCCGCCAGTTAAAGTCCCGTTAAAATTGGTCCAGCCGTTGCAGAGATTAGCGAAAACAAACAGACAGACAAAAAACCTAAAAAAAAAAAAAAATTTTTATGTAAGTACCTACTGCTATTTTGAAATTACACACGGACACTTCAATTTTATTTATCTGTATAGATAATATCAATACTTACCCATCGATTCCCTTTTGTTATTTGTTATCAAAGTTATTCCTAGTTATCAAACCTTCTTTATTATATCTCATTAATATATTTTATTATTTAAAAAAAGAATCTTAAAGATGTCTTCAACTACATAGTTATTTAAAAACATACCACAAAAATTAATCAATCTAAACTCGAACCCTATCAACATTGCGTTCTAGACGTCGTCCCTCGTTAGGAGATAACCCGACTTTTAATATTACACTAGAGAACAAAAACAAGAAGCACTGAAGATAAGCGCCTTTGAACATGGCTGGTTAATAAAAAGAGACGTCTCGGCTAAATCGACCGAATCTGAATACTAATAAGGTGGTATAAGGACACGTTTAAAATTCGAATAGCGGATGTTTGGTATATTCATATTGACCATAGAGAAATTGAAATTTTAGAATATAAAAATATTCGGGTTATTGGTTTTATATTGTATATTGCCCGGTAACGACAATACTTTTTTTTTTTTTTTTTTTTTTTAATCCGCGGCTTTTGGCTGCGGCCGCATCTACGTCCATTGCCGAGTGCCTCCGGTAGACACTGAGAGAATTCCCAGTGGCACTCGGCTCGACTCACGCTGCCCTTCTAGCCTGCTTCTGTAAGGACGGTGGGTTGCTAATCCATCGTCCTCAGGCCCCGATCATGGAGGTCGATGGTCCTGGGTGTAGTCACGTATGCGGCACCCTCGCCGCAGACTTCGGAACTCAGCGGGGAGGATACGCTCTCTCGCCCTTCCGGCCGCCTCCTTCACGAGCATAACCTGCTCGCAGAAGGAAACGGCCGCGTTCCACTGGCTCTCGCTAGAGACCATGGCTCGTAGCATGGTCTCCAGTGAGAGAGTATCCACGCCCAGGCCCACAACGAGGTCCCGGCGCTGACTTGCCCACGCTGAGCATTCCACCAACGTGTGAAATGCCGTGTCTTCGCCGGAAGCCTCGCAGTGTTGACACGCTGGTGTGACCTCACGATGCATGCGAAACAGATACTCACCAAAGTTTCCGTGCCCGGTGATGATCTGTGTCGCACGGTACGTGAGGCCACCGTGCTGCCTCTGCAGCCAGTCCTCCATGATCGGTCTCACCGCCGCGATGGTGGTGGTTCCCCACTTAGGTTGCTCAAGTCGCACCTTCCATGTCTCCATGAGATCCTGGCGGAGATGGGACCGCTGGGCCTCGATTTCTCGAGATACTTGCTTGCCCTAGGAAAATTGTAGCTGTGGCGCAGAGCAACGAATTTCGGACCTTGTAGGTCAAAGTGCTGTGGTATTTCACTTCTGTCTATCCTTTTAGGGTATTGGTCTGATTAAGTAAATGATTTTGGCAAATGATATGATACTAATGTTCACACTACGCAGCGTACATTAAAAAAGAAGATGCATACGAGTATAGGACAGGGGTTCTTAAATTTTCCTTCATTTTCTTTGGTATTTCCATTCTGTTTTCTACTAAAGAACTAAAGTTTACCATATTTTTATATATATATTCATGAAGTTAAGATAGGTACAAGATAGATAAAATAAGAAGTGAGATGATACGAATAACTTCAACCGCCTATTTTCCGTATCCAAACCATTATATTCCAACACTTTTGACCTCGCAATCCTAATTTATGGCATAAAGGTACCAACCTTACCAATGTTCGTTCTTGTACTTACATGTAGAATTCACACCTTCAATTTCGATATTCATTTACAAAAAATCTATTAAGGAAATCAGCTAAGATTCCTACGCAAAACAATTGAAAATAATATAATATTCGATATCGAACAGTAGATCACGAGCATCGCCCGAGAGTGCTTGGCCAATCTCTTGTTTTTTTCTTATTCGTTTTATTGTAATGAAATCGGTGGCATGGCGCCGCGCGTATCGAGCAACCGTTATCAGTTCCGAACACAAACACCGCTTGTCCATTAGAACGTAATCGGTTGTGATGCCACCAACACACGACTTTGGAACGCACCTCTCGAATTATCTTGCAGTTTTGAATCTGGAATTTTCATTTCACTAAATTTAAAGAGGTCGTAAATATTGTTGACCTTGGCACTGGAGCTGTCAATAAAAAAGTAAAGTTGTGTCGATGGTCATATTAAAGTGTTGTTGTGATCAATATCGATAGCGGAAAACGATCTAATAATAATTTCAGAATCATCCTTTTGTCAACGTTCACGACATAGAAGAGTGAAAACTAGGTCGCCGCAGTCGCGAAACGTACCGTTACGCTGCAGCATATATTTGAGCGAAGCGAGTTTAAATTCAAAATTCTTACATCATAATAACCTGGGTAATTCTGTAAGCTATTGATGAGTGCAAGAAATCGGCCGAGTATTCGCCGAGAAACAATTTAACATATATCGTTTGAGAAATAATTTGAGTCACCCGTTGAGAGCTCCGCTCAATAAAGGTCAATGCAAAAATTTATTTTTTTGACTCTAAGGTGACTGTACTGATGGTGCTCTATTCACAGATTTGGTGCTAAATAAAAACACATATTATCTACATAACATTTTTCTGCTTTTAATCAGTCTGTAATGTAACAATTCTATCGTATCTTAACCTAAAGAAGTGAATTCCTTACGTAAAATATTGTAACAGCTTTAATGCCAACACAAAAAGGGTTCACAGCTTCATAAAAGCTACTCGTTTATACCAATAACAGAATCTGGTAGCTATAAATTAAGCGAAGTGACAGGTAATCTATGACAAATGAGTTTGTATTATCAGTAGATGTCGGTCACTAAAATATAGACTTCTGTTCCACATTTGAAAGTAGGCACTCAATATTTATTTTTAATATTGATGCCAATATGTAATTCTATAGATAAAGGTGTGAATAAATTACCAATGACTTACAATACGTAATAAAATGCTGAACTATGAAAACTAGCCAAGTGTGTGTCAGGCCATGCATATGATAGGGTTCCGTAGTTTCCCATATGATAGCCTTTAATTCGTTATAGTTTTCCTTCAAAGTTCAATGGGGACGACACGACATCGCGACACCCGGTATTACAAAAAAAGATCATAATTTTCAATGATTACGTTTTATACTAAAATATATTATGAATAATGAACTTTAATTAGAACTAGATTATTAATTTATTTTTTAAAAACTCCTCACTTTTACATAATTTTATTCAAGCACTTTGTCGACGAAAGCCAAGGACATGACAAAATTATAAGGCTTTCGAAACTTGAACTACGGAACCTTACAAACGGTAAAAACTATTGGAAGATCGTCCATTATTGACCGACATAATTCGAAATATTCGCGGTAAATGGCTCTCCTACGGACAAAATACTTGTTTCCAATAAGACAAATGTTGTGGGTGGGAAACCGCGTATTAGGACAAACGCACCAACAAAGTAGAGTAGAGAGGTAAAGTGGGTATACTTACCTACTTTGAGCAAACTATAAATTTCCAATAAGACGAATTTACTTATGAATTTGTTGTTTTTCAAACCATTGACTACATTATCTGTCAACAATGAAAACAATGCATTACACTTCTCACGTAGGCAACTAATCGTTTAAATTCATTCATTCGTTCATTCACCATAAACAATAGAGTCATACATTATGATCTGTGGCTTCATTGATTATTTGTGTATACAGATAAGGATGTGACAAAGAAATAAATTAAACTATCGATATTCTTGTCAGTAGACTTTTATTTTTCATGGAAATAAATTGTTACTTTAATATGAGTAGGTTTTGTAACACAAACATGTATAATGTATTGATATAACTTGTAAGAAATTTGTCATACAATCAACAGAATGTTAGCTAAGAAAGTGTCTATATATCTTAAGACTAATTATTTAGATTTTCTGATATCGTAGCTACTTAGGAATCAAATAAGATTTATTTCAATAAATATGCGAAATTGCTAAGCATTAATGGACGTTTTCGCTCGTGTGAAAGAGTCACTTTCGAAATAAAAATTAGGCAAGTCCTTTCCAAAACTTAGTCTATTTTTTACCATCAAATAATAATTTTAATATTTTTTTAATTAATAGAATTGATGATTAGTAAAACCAACCCAAAGTGTAGCTCTTCATCAGTTAACCCATTTATTACGTCAAAAAGAGTCTCGAAAGAACACCACTTTTTTAAATATTGTATACCTATCTGTAAACTGCGTTGCATTGAGAATAGCATAAATATCACCGGAGTGGTACAAGTTCATAGGCTTATGATGATGTCAGGGGTGATATCTTTTTTATCCGGTGATTTACTCGGGTCTGTCTGTAATAACAATTAAAGCTTATGATATAAGGGTTAATTTCATAGGCAAGTGGTTTTTATTGGATATGCCAGCTTGACGCATTATTCTATAGATACACAGTCAAATAACAGTTTATCTTTATATCAATATTTTACAGACTGAAACAAAACAGAGTTTACTTTCTCATTTATTAATATTAGTAAGTATTACAAACGCCATAAATTACAACAACACCAATACGTTGTGGCGTACAACCAATCAATTCGTACCCCAAGCCTACCCAAATTGGTATAACAAAGGTTAGAGAGAGGCAGTTAAGTGGACGTACTATTTATACATGTAGTATGTACAACCCATCAAGCAGGCGGTAACATAGGGTAGCTAGGGAGTTAAATATTGTATGAAGAACACAACTCGGCAGTTTGAGCCATCAATTATTAACTGCGGTGGAAAAGACGTACACTGTACTTTTTACGTGTATTGTACACTCGTTTGTTCATTTTATTGCCTATTTTTGTGACTTTTACGATTCTCTTTAAGGTTATTTTTATGCGTATCTTGTTTCAGGTAAGCGAGGTCGGCTAGTTATTTTACAATTAATGATTTGTTCGATATTTAATCAATATTCAAGACCACTTTTTGTTCATTTTGTGTACTGAAGTACGAATTCGGTTGGAAGCAGTTTTAATTTCTACCTTAAATGTTTCTTCAATCTTCGACCACACTGATGACTATAATTTTTACATTGGAAATCTGGGATATATCTAATCGCAGAATGATAATTAACCTGCAGTAATTAAAAAACGGACAAGTGCGAGTCGGACTCGCGCATAAAGAGTTAGTTAAATACTTATTATATTCTGTTTTTTAGTATTTGTTGTTATAGTAGAAACAGAAATACATCATCTGTGAAAATGTCAACTTTCTAACTATCACGGTTCATGAGATACAGCTCAAGACAAACCGACGGACGGACAGCGAAGTCTCAGTAATAAGGTTCCCGTTTTACCCTTTGTACGTACGGAACCCTAAAAATAAGAAAAAATATGTTTAAAAAACTAATGTAAGTAAGGTAAAACTAGACTGTGTTAAGGAAGGAAATGGGTTATTTCAATGCTTAATTCATCCACATTTGTTCAATACACGCGCTTGAATAAGTAAATATCATCACAACATACATATATAGTAGTGTGTAGTAGTGAACGATTTACGAGTCTCTTTGAATTTGAGTCAAACTCATTCATTCATGAACTGTAAAACTGTCTCGACTTGTCTTAGAGAAAGGCAACTATCGTAAGCCAATTTCCTCAAACTATTTACACATTCTAAAGGTCGATACTCATTTCCGTAGAATCGTGCAACACTATCGGCAATAGACAAATCGAATTGGAATCGTAGCACGATCTCACACGTAATGTTATCTACGTATAACATGGCCGCCTAAGGCGTTCCGTTCTCTTTATTTATTTACCCACCCTGTTTCATTTTCTTCCTGTAATTCTTTTCTCGTGTATAAGTGAATATTAAAACTCCCCGAATTAGGGTGTTTTAGTATATTGCAGAAAAGTAATTCTTATGTCGACCACAAAAAGTTACAATTCTTTTGTTGTGAGTTTTGCGATTTAATTTTGGAAATAAATTTGTTTGGGAAGGATAATGAGATGTATTTTTCTTGAGATAAAGTTCAGTATTGTTTGTTTTTGTTAGTGTTAGAATAATGTGGATCTGTATGTCTGTTGTCTTTTGTATAATTGTTGCTTGTAGGCTGTCTCCTTAAGAATTAAGATACAAATCCGTTTTCCGATTGATCAGAGGGTTCTTAGAAGGGAAGTGATGTGTTCTAGGGTACGTAGTAGTTAATTTTTGTTACACATTGTTTTCCTTATTTCAAGAACCTTTAGGGAATTGTTACAAGGAAACTGCTTAAGTTCATTTTCATTAATGTTTTGTGGTTTCTTTGAGATAATCAGATTGAAACCTATGTTTTGCTTGTAAAATATTATTGTATGGTCATTTTGATGTCAATATCTATACTTATAATAAATCTGCAGAAGTGAAAATTCTGTACATTGAAAATATCAAAAAAATAAATGGCAGGGGGTGTTACTAGACCGACACCGAAACAAAAATGTGATTAAAGAAAATTTTTCTGTCTGTTTGTTTGTTCAGGCATCACGCAAAAACTACCGGTTCGATTACGATGAAACTTGGTATAGTTATTCTTTAATATCCTGAGCACCACCCTGGGTACTTTTTATCCCGGAAAAGTATATACTTACAATAAAAAACAAACTTAATTTTGCGGTTCGATCCCTTGACCCGATTACTGTACCAACCGCAAATAATAAGTTTGTCGTAGGTTACGTGACCCGCAGTGGAGTTCACTAAGGGGCGCTGCACACGGCTAAGATACTATAATATTTTATCTTAAGATACAATATCGCTCAACAGCTATACATAATAAATCAGTAACTAGTGATCAAGAAAGCTATAACACGCAGGCGGAGCTGCGGGCAACAGCTAGTTAAGAATAAATGTAGCGGTTTATAATATTCGTCATGAATTCCAATGTATTTCATAGTTACGAAATAAAATACTCATTCTAACTGAATTTAAATAAAGAATCGCAATCAAAATCTTATTTTGAAAAAAAAAACGTCAATTTCGGTCTATTCGAACTCATTTGAAAATTTTAATTTCCTTTCCAGCCATGATTATACATGTAGAAGCTTTTAGTAATTTTATCCAACCTACATGGATTATGCAACTTTTTTTATGAGAACCAAATTTTTAACGTTTTAAACCGTCGTCTGTCGGATTTATTTGAATGTTCTGATAACTGAGGGAGGGGCAGTAAAGTTTTATCGCTAGAACATTTTTATTTACCTCTTGTTTTACGGCTTTGGATTGCTTTAGAGGTGTTTATGTAACATAACATACTCGTACGGGCCAAGGATAACTACATTCTATAAAGGACCAAGTGTATTTTAACCGAATTCAAAAAAGCAAACAAGCATAAGGCTTACTTTAATAGCGCGATCTAGAATAGTAGATTGTTAACCAAGGGAAGAAAGCATCCCATTTCTGACGAGATATTTTGGCGCTCGAACGTAGTGAGAGCGCCAATAGTTCGAGGCAGAAATGGGTGTTTTCACCCGAGTTAAACACTCTACTTTTCATTTCGAATACGAGGAAAGCAAATAAAAGTCAAATAAAACAAATATAACAATAGAGATTCATCACGTATCAAGTATTGTACTTCCCGCCTTTTTTTAATTTTTGTTTTTCATTCGCACTTTTTTCAGGGCAGGCAAGTCTTTTGGTCTTACCGCCTTGTCATTAGTTATATTTTCCCGTAGAAAATGGTCTTCAGTTTTTTTAATTACTGCAGTTATTTTCTTACGCACATATTTTAGGAAGCGCTATAGAGTTTTTTTTTATGATTTGACGCATGCGGCAGTCGATTTAGTCAGGTTTGGTCGGAGTCTCAATCTTAAAATTCTGAGTAAAATACTCAGTATTTTAAGGTATAACTGTCCAAATAATTATTGTTTGTGCTATTTATGTTTATTTTATTGTAGTATGTAACTCAACTCTTTTTTTGTTTATGATCATTCAAAAACCAGAATGTTATATTGACTATCGAACTTTGGCTGTATACGTTTTATGCCATCGCCTCAAGATATGCTGATGACTTTTTTTTACTTTTCCGCCCTAGAGCCGCAATGACCCACTTTCACAGCATGAGAGATGAAAATAAATATAAAGCAAAGATTGCATGAAGATGGTATGATCTACGTAGCTTAGTGTTAGTGGTTAGAGCAGGTTTCCTTTGTTAAGGAAAGGCCGCGGGTTCAAGTCCTGCCGATGACATTTTTTTACGATTTTTAATTTCTGGAACTAAGATTTGAATCTGGAATTAAGACTTTTTCTCAATTTGACTGTATTTATTTTTCTCCACTGAACTAATGGACGTGTTGTTTTTGTGATGTATGAACTATATTTTTGTAAAGTTGCCACTGTTTACACTACACAGATCTCTGCACTGCGCCCATGCACATATGACTTTTTATTTTATTTTATTTACATTATCCCTGGTATGTATCTATATTTACTTATTATTATTTATTTCATTTCATTTTGGTTTGGGTAGTGGTGCCATCTTGACAAACGAAATCTCTGAAAACCAGCGCTGGCGTATGGGTGCCCAATTCCCACTATTTTATATTACCTTCTAGCTGATCGCCGCAGCTCCGCTCGCGTGATTTAGTTTACTCGTTCCCGGTTCCCGTGGGAACAGATTACCGGGATAAAAAGTAGCCTATGTCACTCAGTGTGAATGTAGCTTTCCAATGGTGAAAGAATTTTTGAAATCGGCACAGTAGTTTTTGATTTTATTTATTACAAACATACACACAAAAATACAAATCTTTCCTTTTTATAATATATTTCTTTCTTTCTTCTTTCTTTCTTAAGTTTTATTAAACTCCGTTCGGTGGTTTTCGCGAAAAACAGTAGCAAACATCCATCCATCAAACTTTCGCTTTAAATAATATTAGTAGGTTTTATCATAGGTAATTAAATAAGACCATTTAATATATTCCATTTCACGATATTTAATTTAAAAAAACAAAAAGTAGGTACACCGCTAAGCCGATTACAATAAAAATTCACAAGAGAGAAAAAGATTCTTTAGAAAGTCGCCTAAAGTAATTAATAAAGCAGATCTTTATTAGGTAGCATAAATTTATTAGAAGCAACCACGCAACGAGATGAGCTGACACAGAATAAGATTAACTGGATGGTGCAAAATGGAAAAAATAACAAAATTATTGTAGTTGAAAAAGTTATATAGATTTTTAATGGAGTCAGGCGTTACCTGGCGAAAGTCCATGATACACCAAGCTGTTATCTTTGAGACAATCTTGATATTGCCTCGTGAGTAGGTGAAACATAATATCGACGTTTATAATGTCTTCTATTTAGCGAAATCATTGCAATTATCTAAAAATTCAACATCATATTTTCCATTGTTTTTTTTTTTTTTTTCTAACTAGTAATTTGACTAAATATTATGATTCTTAGATCCTAATGTGTAAATATTCAGTTTTACAATATAAAAGATAGATTATTAGATAAATTATTAGAGAGATTAAAGAAAGATATAGATTAAAAAAAAATATATCCGTACATAGCTCAAAAATAGAACTACATACTACCAATTATATAATGCTTTTGCACTGTGTATAATTTGCCTTGATAAATTTACTGTTCAATTTAATTTTCAAATCAAACTTTCAAATCCAACACGAAAAGATATTATCGCGTTCAACCAAACAAATACTTGAAAGAAAGAAAGAAAACATAAATATAAATAAATAATAAGTACATAATTCCGCACAAAACAAAAAAGAGGCAAACACAAAATGAAATGAAAATAAAAAAATCGTTGAAAACAATTACGAGAGAAAAATACAATTAAAAAGTGGGGATTGGGCACCCATACGCCAGCGCCGCCTGGTAAATCCATCTAGTGCCATCCCAATGCACAAATTAGGCCCTCTCTCAGCTTTACAATATTTCTATAGATGTAAAACCGCAGTGTCACATCCAGTCACCACTATAATGGCTTAAGCTCTTGACTTATAAAATAATCAGCCTGAAAATACTAATTGCCACCCTCCACGTTTGGCTTATTTAAGGGAAGTTTAATTGTTTCCCACTTTATCTAATTATAAGAACGTGGACTCAACTCACGGGCTAGGGTAGTGCTGTGTCGATGATATTTCGTCTTATTTTATCGATAAACTTTATTTTTTAATTCGATAGTTTGTGAATGAATAATTATTTTTTTACGATTTATATTAAAAACATGTGTTAATACTCTATTTATTTTCAAAGAATCAATCAAAGACTCAATTTCATTTATTCAGTTTAGGCACATAAAGAGCACATATGAATGTCAAAATTTTACAATTTTGTCAAGTAATATTATAAAAATACTAAATTAAGTAAGTACATAAATAACCATTAGAAAATGATTCTTTCGCAAGAACCTCAGGTAGATCATCCATTTTTTTTTTAATATTGTTTTGTACACATTTTTACAATTAGTTTATATTGTATTATACGAGTGGCCAACAATAGAAGTAATCTTCCCTAAAACCCTAATGGGTGACCATGCATTTTTATCATTAAGATATTCGTCTACATTATAGTAGCCTTTCATCATCAAATATTTTTTAACTACTATTTTAAACTTATTAAGAGGCATGTCAACCTAATCCTGAGGAATTATATTATAAATTTTTATACATTTGTCTACAAACGAATTACCAAATTTGTGTAGTCTAATTTTTGTCATTGCCAGTTTATTTTTATTTCTTGTATTAAAATTATGGTTATCGGAATTTTTTTTGAAGAGATCTATGTTCTTCCGTACATATAATATGTTGTCGTAAACATATTGAGAAGCAACTGTTAAAATATTAATTTCTTTAAATAGTTCTTTCAGCAAGTCACGGGGTCTGAGTCTATAGATTGCTCGTATAGCTCGTTTCTGTAATATGAATATTGTCTCAATATCGGCAGCTGAGCCCCACAACAGCAGACCATAACGCTATGAAAGTAGCTAAAATAAACTAATCGTGCCGTTTTTTCGTCAGTCAGTGAATTAATTTATTAATTTTGTAGCACAACGTAAACTCTTTTTAAATATGATTAGGCGGTAGAATTTATTTCAATCATACAGTAAAATACTAGACTAAGATCTTGTAAATGAAATCCACTTTCTACTCTATAACAGTAACATAATGGAGTTAAGTATATTAATTTATTATTTACACTGTCTACGTCACGGTAGTATGAAATCACAGGGAATACTTCTGAGTAGTAGGCCGTAGGACGAAGCCGCGGTCTTGAGCTGCGGACTAAAAAGTCAACAGTTGCATGAAGTTATATTTTCAATGTTCTTTTAATAACATTGTCATAACTTAACGACAGTTTTCAAGACCAAATTATAATCAAAAAGATATGAGATAAATAATTAAATTAATCGTGAAAGCCTAACGTAATATTAAGCTTTGAACATAAGCTAATTAATTTACCGACACGTTATTGTGGTGACGTCACCGTGTGCGCCAACAAAACTATTCTGTTATTGTCTGTGCTGATGGCGGCCTTCGTGGTGTGCACCATCAGCACGGCCGTGCTGCAGATGATGGCGGCCGCCGAGGCAACCACCAAGAACGAAACCTTGAGATTCGATGATTAACTTATTGACGTCAAATCTTTAAATTAACCACCACTTCCTACTAGCTAGACGCTAGTAATGGTGAAGCGGTGCAAACCACACTGCACCATTTATTCTAGGACGTCAAAATCCGAAGAGGCCACACAGCTGGCCAAAGTCCGCCGGGCGCCACTGGAAATACCTTCTGGGGTCACCGGAGACGCCCGCAGCAATGGACATGGGAGCGGCCGCAATCTCGCGGAATTTAAAAAAAAAGGACGTCAAAATTACAATAGATAATTCTTCGATCACTAAATATCGATATTACGTTCAGCACATAACTATCAACACCACGCCTTGTACATTAACTGTTCTAATAAAGTTCTTGCTACGTTATAATTGACTTAACGCCTCGTTCAATCATTTATTACCGTTCACACAGACCATCGTAATTAGAACCCTCCAAACCAACTCGACCCCCTTTTCTCATTAAAATCTTCATTAGCGGGAGGAGACGTGAAGGTCTTCTTAATTTGGTTGAAACACCTTCGACTTCGGGGTGGTCATATATCAGTCTAAAGTTTGAATTCAACAAATGAATTAAGTTTATATTCATTTATTTGTCAGAGATAATGAATCGTGAATTACTGTGGAATTTTCTTCGTTTATAAAATGACTAGCGGACGGCCGCGGCTTCCCCCGCTTGACAAATTATATACACAAAAACCTTCCTCGAGAACCATTTCATCCGGGTTTCAAAGGGTTATAAACTTATAATGTGAATATTAAAAGTACTTCTAGTATGTAGTCGTTGTGGTAGTCTTCTACTTTTTCAACCGACTTCCAAAAATGAGGAGGTTCTCAATTTCAATATAATGGTAAGTAAGATGTTCAAACTTTTTGAAATAATTGTATCATTCTCGCAAAAATATAAGACATTAAAACGTCGACAAATGTTTCACCTCTAAACGAGGCATTCTCAAGACTGTCTCAGAGAGAGCTGTTCTCTCTGAGACAGTCTTATTTTTGCGAGAATGATGCAATTATTTTAAAAAGTTTGAACATCTTACTTACCATTACTTTGTCATGGATTTTCGCCAGGTAACGCCTCATTCTATCCAATATTTGGTTCTCAATTTATCATGTACCTCATTTCTTTAGATTGGGTAAACCGATTTAAATTTTTTTTTTTAATTGAAAGCTAACTTTTTTAAGTGGTCCCATTCCGACAATTATTTGGTCCCATTTCGGTAATTTGAAGTCGGTTTTGGATGTATCATTGACGAAAATCGGACGACGACGACGGACTACGACTACGACTTTGTTTTATACTATGTTATGAAAGGAATTAAATATTGCAAAAGAAATTTTGGGTTAAATAATTATACAAAAAAAAATTAAATCCGTTGCCTTGCGATGAAATGTTGATGAAAGGCAATAAAATCTTACGTGCCAGCCGCTATGGCACAGGCAATTAAAGTCCTGGGCGTCTCGGACTATTCATATAATACAAATACACATAAGTGCGCAAATCTAATGTAAAAGCAACTTGTATTACTAATTAAGATACTTCGAATAAATCCAGTATCAATTTGCACAAACGCAACCATTTAAACTTGCATCTTCACAGAACTCTATTTCAATGTTTTGAAAGTACAAATTACTCTAAATCATGCAAATATTGCAAATACCAACTGAATGAAGCTTTTAAGCCTAGTACACATTATATCGCAAAGATTCCTTGAGTCTCTCAATTATAGGACTAATCTGTATTGAAAAATGTCCTGTTCATATAACTGGTTTTAGCACGCGGTAGTGATTATTCAGTAAGTGCGTAAGTGTTCATTAGTGAGTGCACAGCTTTATAATTCTACACACACACACACACATATCACGCCTTATATCTCTAAAGGAGTAGGCAGAGGTGCATAACACACCCACAATTTGCCAATACGTTTAGTCCCACGTAATAGGGGGCAAGCCTATTGCCGTAACCGGGCACATTTATAACGGGTTATGTCCAAATGACCGAATGAATTTAATAAAAAGTAGCAGCTATATAGTAATTTTGAAAAAAAATTGAAACCCGTTGCCTTGTGATGAAATGTTGATGAAAGGCAACAAAATCTTACGTGCCAGCCGCCTATGGCACAGCCAATTACTTTTGGACATTATATTTAAGAATTCCGTTGAATAAAAAAGTTAAACAATATTGAAATTTTAACAAACGCATTCCATATTTAAATAATTACTAGGTATGCAATGTATGCTACTAATTGCAAATGTTGAGCGGAGCAAATTTTCTTAATTTTTTTTATGCTCTATTTTCATGATTTCATCTCGTGGGTGATCTCGAACGAAACCTCGACAGTATCTCCCAATGGGGTGCCGAGAACTTGATCGAGTTCAATGCCCACAAAACACAGGCGTGTGCATTTACAGCGAAAACATCCCCTTTCCTTCCCCTACCCACTCTTCAGAATGCAATATTACCAATGAAGGACAATCTAGACATCCTTGGCATAGACGTTCGTCGAGAGCTCAATAACACAAAATACATTGAGAGATGTATTGGGCTAGCTTCGCGGAAACTAGGAATACAGAACAAGGTAAAGCGATTCTTTACACCGCACCAGAGGTGTCTGCTGTACAAAACGCAGATTAGACCCTGCGTTGAATACTGCTCTCACCTCTGGGACGGCTCCGCGAAGTATTTGCTGGACGCACTCGACGCTATGCAGCGACGCGCTGTTCGCATTAAAGACTGTCCGGAGGTAACGGGAAGCCTTGAGCCGCTAGCCCAGCGCCGAACAATTACTTCCTTGGCCGCGTTCTACCGTATTTACCACGGTGAGTGTTCTGAAGAGCTCTTCAACCTGATCCCACCCTCTCCCTTCCGATCCCGAACAACGCGTGCCGGGCAGAGATGTCACTCTCATACCGTGGAAACCATCTTCGCGAGAACCGAGCGTTTTAAACGTTCGTTTCTCTGCCGAACGATGGTGGCTTGGAACGCCCTGCCTGCGCACGTGTTTCCTCCAACATATAACCCTGGGTTCTTTAAGCGAAGCGTGAAGAGGCACATTACTGGGTCGTCAAGTTGAGGGCCACTTTCTATAGTATTCCTGTGTACTGTGAGAGTCGCCCTCAATTGCCAGACGTCGCTTCAGCTGGTGGGTGGCGTCAATTTGTCGACCTAAATATAAAAAAAAAAAGCTTTATTTTTCCATTTTTCAAATATCTGGTGACATATTATAAATCATCATCATCATACACCGAGCCTTTTCCCAACGCAGTTGGGGTCGGCTTTCCAGTCTTCGATATTTCACGTGAAGCGACTGCCATCTGACCTCCACAACCCATGGGCGATATTGAAGTTCTGTAATGGTGACCTATAAATACAAACACAAAATTATGTCTAGTTCAGGAACCAGTCCCAGAAATACAAATAAAAAAGTTTTATTTATATTATCATGTTTCTAGTTACTTTAAACTCCTATAATTGTATCTACTTAAGTAAATATGTATTGTCTTTTTGGGTTATAAAGAATATCTTCACTATCCTTCTCAAAATATTTTTATGTGGCTTGAAGATGTGTTAAACATTGAAGTAAAACACCTTTGATAATGCTAAAAAGCGAAACCAGTCGGTGAAAATAAATCAAATAAAGTTGTGGAATAGTGTAGAAGTGTGTTTGTTCAGCATGTATTACTATAGGTTCCACCAAGTGCTGACAATCGAAAGAATAAACTACATAAGGACAGCAGGTACGGCTGATTTGATTTTTATGTTTAAAACACTGATTAATAACTATCATAGTTATTTTTTAATTTGCGGCTCTGGGCCGCGGCTATACCTACGCCCATTGACGAGCGCCTCCGGTAAGCACTGAGAGAATTCCCAGTGTAACTATCACAGTGGAGGACAGGTAGACTTAATATTCACCGACCGATGAATTTCGAAGTATGTACAAAAATATTACCTAACCGTACCGTAATATAGGAAGTAAGTTCATAAAGTCCTGTACTAAAGTTTATTAATATTTTGAAAGCAAAATATCGTTTACCCTAAAGTGTGTTCACCCCTTTTAAGAAGAGGCCACTAAGAGTTAAGTTGTGACGGTATTATCTAAATACTCGTCTGCTTGAAAACATGGATACGTATTCAATTGAAGCATTACAAAGCACAGTTTTGTTGTTTTATCCTGCCGACTACGCGTTTAATAAATTATTTACTTACCCTGTACAAATAATTATAAAGAGGATTTTTTTTTTACTTTCAAAACTTTTTTCACCCTTGGTGCTTTAATATCCTGAGTAATAAAAGGCTTTATATTTATCAATCAAATATTTGTGTTATCCACAAATATTTGTTTCGGAGTTTGGGTGTGTTCTATGTACAATATGTATGTATTTAGACGTACCTATATAAGTATGTTTATCAGTCGTCTAGATTCCATAGCACAAGCTTATTCATGGGGCACACTAAAAAAACAATTGGCGGGAAATCATTTGTCAATTGTTTTTTATCACACATCAAAGTTCTATGTATGCAACGAAAATGGAATTAAGTCGAAAAGATTTTAGAGCGATGATTTTTTATGATTTTAAAAGTTCTCTCTCTCCAGACTGTGCCGGTCGTCTTCAAAATGCTTTTGGGAGAGAAGCACCTTGTTTGAGCACCGTGAGTTGATGGTTTGCTGAATTTGAGAGAGGTCGAGTTTCTTTACATGACGAATATCGTGAAGGGCGGCCTTCAACTGCCGTCAACGAAAATAATGTGGCTACTGTTAAGCGGTTAATTGAAGAAAACCCGCGGATTACCTATGAGACAATTCGAGGACTATCGGGGATTGGTATGAGTCAAATCTAGAAAAAATTACACGAAGAATTGAAAGTTCGGAAACTTTGTTGTCGTTGGATCCCTCATGAACTGACAGCGGAGCAGAAGCGGGCTCGCGTGGAATGGTGCTCATAGATGCTACTGAAGTACGACCACGGACATTCTAATGCTGTTTATGACATTGTCACAGGAGACGAAACGTAGATTCATTGTTTTGAACCCGAAAAAAAACAGCAATCTACTGAATGGGTGTTTGAAAATGAGAACAAGCCAACAAAAGTGAGGCAGGCGAGAAACTTGGTAAAAAAATGATCACGTTTTTTTTCTCAGTTGCGGGTCCCATCTGTACAATTCCACTTGAAGATCAAAAGAGTGTTAATGCCGAGTGGTATTCTACCATTTGTTTACCTGGGTGTTGAAAAAGTTTGCGAAAGACGACCCAAAAGCCGCGCTCTCCTACATCATGAAAACGCTTCTTCACACACGGCCAACAAAACAAAGTCATTTTTAGCTTCCGAAAAAGCACAACTCATCACCCATCCTGCGCATAGCCCCGACCTAGCACCCTGTGATTTCTGTATTTTCCCCAAAATCAAAGATGAGGTTTCACTTTTACCAACTCTGAAGAGGCAGTGATAGCGTTCAATCAGCACGCAGAAAACATGCATTCAGATCTGTGGTCCTCCTGTTTTAAAAAATGGTTCGATCGCATGAAACAAAAATTTAAAATGTAAAGGAGAGTAATATTTTGCTTTTAACATGTTGTTTTTTTAAGTTACGCAAAACTTATAGTGTGACCTACGTACTCGTATTAGCTTAATTTGGGCTAGATGACGTTGTGTGAGAATGTCCAAAAATATTTATTTATTAATAAAGCAACGTGAAATAATATTAAAATATTGATGTCGATTTAAGAAATAATTATAATAATATTGTTGTCGTATTAAAGACATCAACGAGCTTTAGTTATATAAATTTATTTAGTTTGATTTTACGAAGTAATGTCGGAAATTACTTACTGATTTGGATATTTGCTTCATCACTGAAAATAGCCTTTTACGTACGCCCTAACATACATCGCCCGGTACGCACCACGGGTTTCAAAAATCATCCCCACTTTATGTCTATAGGGTACCTACCCTAGACATTGATTTTGCTTTTCATCTTTCGAGCACTACCCGTTTGGCAGGAAAGTCGAGGATGGACGGACATAACAAAATTATTAGGGTTCCGATACTTGAACTGCGACACCCCTAAAATCAACCCAAAAATTTATAAGTCAAATTTATAACACAAGAGAGTCATACATAAATAAATAAATTAGTCATGGAAGTCACATCTAGTATTACAACTTTCATGTTTAAGAGTGTTCTAAAATTACAGTCACCCGATCAATTGCTCAACTGGTCGAGTTTAGGCGTAGATTATAATTATCCTGCGGCAGTGCGCTGATATTCTTTATTGCGGTACTTTAAACATTATGTCACCACGAAATTCGAAATTCGAAGTAAAATGACCCGACTTACATCACGCCTATATCCCCAAAGGGGTAGACAGAAGTGCATTTCACAGTCACAAATTGCCAGTAATTTTGTTGGTCCCAAGTAATGAGGAGAGCCTATTGCCGTTACCGGGCATTACGAGGCAGGACAGATGTTACATTCCATTGAATATCATCTCTGCAGTCTGAGCCAAGTAAAATATATGTAGAAAAAGGAATACTTACGTACATAGATAGAATCAAGTCTTTATCCCCAAAGATGTTATTATGCTCACGTTTCCGTAGACATTTAGTCAGTCCGGCGAATAGACGACAACCCTATTGCCGTATTCAGGCACAATGGTATATCTAGTCCAAGACGCCCAGTATTTTAATTGGATGTATCATAGCGGCTGGCACGTAAGATTTTGCCTTTCATCAAAATTTCATCGCAAGGCGGTTTCAATTATTTTTTTCAAAATTACAATATAGCTGCTACTTTTTATTAAATTAATTCGGCCATTTTGTTGTGGGTTGAACAAAGGACAGACAGACGGACGGACAGCGAAGTCTCAGTATTAGGGTTCCCGTTTTACCCTTTTGGTTCGGAACCCTAAAAATAGCAAGTACCTATGTATATTATTGAGCGAAGTGAGCCGAAGGCGAGCGGAGCTCTCAACGAATGACTCAAATTATTTTTCAAACGATTTATGTTAAATTGTTTCTCGGCGAATACTCGGCCGATTTCGGATTTTCTTGCACTCATCAATAGCTTACAGAATTACCCAGGTTATAACGATGCCAGAATTTTGAATTTAAACTCGCTTCGCTCAAATATATGCTGCAGCGTAACGGTACGTTTCGCGACTGCGGCGACCTAGTTTAGCATAGCCCAACGCGATCGTCGTATACGCTGTCGCCGTATTTAGTTTTTATATCAAACCATACGAATATTTCGCTGTATATAAAATATAAAGTGTGTCAAAAAAAACAAATTAATATTATAAAAGTATCCTCAAAGCCCAACTCCGATCATAAACTGAAACAGTCCACATTGTCTCATACAAAATTCGTTTCAATCTTGTAAACTTAAGTAATAATATGAATCAGTATACCAACTTCTCAACCAACTAGTCTAGCAATGAGTTTATGTATTAAATATGCAAATACCGCTCGTTGTGTTAAGAGGGTTGCTCCAAGTTACATCTCTACTTGACTTCCAAGTCAACTCGAAGTCTGGGTAAGATCATAAGATGTAATGAAGTATTGTGAGTTGTAAAAATGTAAGGTGAATTACGAAAATTTGTAACAAGAGGGCTTTATGCTTTTAAAATTAAAGCCTGTTTAGAATCTTTATACTGTAGACCTTTGATTATAAATATTTAAAGCTGTAGGACATAATAAAGTTTTAAGTATTCTAAGTTTCGATAAGAATAGAATGTATTTGTATATCCTCTACACATACATTAGACATATTTGCATGAAGACAACGGTCGTCTTAAATGTATGTGACAAATTATCGAATTCAACTCCAACAAACTTTAATATATCTGA
This sequence comes from Nudaria mundana, assembly GCA_963556515.1. Lineage (NCBI taxonomy): Eukaryota > Metazoa > Arthropoda > Insecta > Lepidoptera > Erebidae > Nudaria > Nudaria mundana. Next base: position 10,822,623 of record OY748308.1, on the reverse strand, counting down.
CGAATTTTGAATTCAACACTCGACAAACTTTAAATATATGACTATTATCGAATTCAACACACAACATTAAATAAAGAAATCACAGTTACCTAGTTCTTTCATAAGCAATCGGATTGATAACCTACCTAAGTACGACCTATCTCTTAACATGATTGTCATATTGCCATTATTATAAATATTGCATTATTATAATATAATATTTACATTATTATACATAGTTGATAATAAAATAATATTCTGATTTGTAAAAAATAATATCTGACAATTATCGAATTCAACACTCGACAAAATTTTATGTGACTAACGGCATCACCAAACGCCCACCAGCTGTCAACGGCCGTATAAATTTTATATGAACCGTGACGAAGGTAAGTGATCAGTGGCAATTAAATAGTAAGGTGTAACTGAGACAAGTAATTAGTAACTCGTAAGGGGTTACCTTAAACCATTTTGTGAATTCATTGAATATTTATAGCGGTTGATGGGCAAATCCTGATAAGTCCTGAGTAGTCCTTCCTATAAACTAATTCGGATTTGATTCAACACTATCATTTGAATTTCATTATGAAATTTATCTATATAATAGGTGATTCCCGCATTAGCTAGAAGTGCAAAACTTTTAGTGTGCCCCATGTATAATATTATGACGATAATTTTTTTCTGCATTTCCAAGTGTTCAAGTTTGATTATTGATTAGCGAGTTCATACGCGGCTGACTCCTTAACAAACTGGGAAGTAGATTTTTTCAACTCTAATCCATCTCAATACACTCGCACTATATCTGACCAAGGTTAGAATCCGTTCTCGAATTGTCTTAGTTAGTTCTTTCTTTTTGTAATTGTACGAGTATTTACAATCTTGTTAAGTTTCTTGTTGTTTTTAATAATTAAGCACTAAATATGTATATGCGAAAACACATAAATAGTATTTAGATATATAAGTAGATACTAAATTGTTTATCAGAACTGTTTGTTTTCCAAGGAAATAAAAATAAAAATAAAATAAAATACATTTTCTACTTGCAACTGTTTAATGACAGGGATTAGTAAAGCTTACTTGGTTGGCTTAGTAGAGCATTGCCCCTGTAAGGGAGCTGATGATTTATTGTTGTCTCCTATTGGTCAAAGCGTAATTACATAGATAGCTTAAATAGCCTTCCTCGATAATGAACTATTCACCACAAAATTCAATTAGTAGGTACTAGGTATGCAATGCATGCTGCTAATTGCAAATGTTGAGCGGAGCAAATGTTTTTATTACATATCAGAATCAGAATCAAACAAGTGTCCATTTCCAATTTTTTGAATTTTTTGAAAAAAAAAACTATTTTCATTGTTGACGCACGTGTTTCCATGGCAACCATTTAATCATCTGGTTTTTCGGTGATTATTCCTCGATGGTTCATCCGATTTCGAAAATCGTTTTTCCGAACCCACCAGCTGCATGTCGTGCACGCGCGTGCCAATTTTGGAATTTCTAGCTAAATGTTAAAGAACTTTTTCGTCCATGTCCAGGACATTTTCGGTGATTATTCCTCCGTGGACAGCTCTATTTTCATGATTTCAGATGTATGCACTCCCGGGTATGATGTCGATCAGCATGCTAAATTTGGTCAAAATCGGTCGAGCCGTTTCGGAGGAGTAGACGCACAAACGATTTACACTTGTCGCCTAAGATTGAGCTCCGCTTCGCTCCGCTCAGCAAGCAGTTCCTTAGATTAAACGCGTTCAACCAAATACACTCTTCAGCTTTATAAAGAGCACGTCAAAAATGGACACAAAAACCGACTTAAAATTACCGGATTGGGACCAAATTAAAATGGGACCATTTGGTAAGCAGTAGCATTCAAAATCGGTTCACCCACTCGAAAGATATGAGGTAACCATAGACCAACGCGGTCGTCGTATACGCTGTCGCCGTATACCTACGACGGGACAAGGCATTATGCATTTTCCCGATACATAAAAGTCTGCCATGTTTGGTGCGGGGGGGTCATCGACACGCACACATTCTCAGACGCTCAAACCCAATCGGGTGCCACTACGAAACTCACACATGACAATAAGAATAACACATTAACATTTTCACAAACACATACATTATACATTTTGTATCATAACACTATAATGACAAGACAAAATGTTACCGCCCACTTGTGATGTAACAGTGTCGATACACGCTATCGATAATTTGATAATTCGACTAGGAAAATCAGGTTTCAAAAATGTCACTAAGGTGGATGTCGTTTATGAAAACAAGACTTTTTTTACTATTTATAAACATATAAATAAGCATTATTTAGTAAAATTACAATATTTACAAAGTTCAAGAAGTAAGACCAAAAATATTAACATCTGTGGGTTCCTTACGCCTACCGCAGAACTTTCTGCATCCACCAGTAAAATTCATAACCTTGGTTGTGTCCAAAACTTTTGTAGGATCATTTTGGTACCCGTTGCTATTCAGAGGGGCATTTCCCTGGATATGTCTAGCTAAAAAAATGATTAAGATTGGATTTTGGTTTGGGTATTGACCAGTTTCAACATTTTGTACAATATAATATAAAAATGTGTGACTGTGATTGAAGGAGAAAAAGTGGCCCAAGTGAAAGAGGTCGTGCACTTTGGGTCCAAGTTTAAAAGGGATAAAGGGTATTATGACGATCATATTAAACGAAGAGTTATGGCAGGGAATCAAATGATTGAGTAACTGCATAACTTTATGAACAGTCAGAAGTCCGGTCAGAAGGCCTGGTTGGCTGTGCGTAGAGGAGAGTTTGTCCCTTTATTTTTGTAAGGTAGTGAATATTGGGTGTGGCAGAAGAAGCATGAAAGTAAAATAAATGCAGTGTGCAGTGAAACTGAGAAGTTTGAAAAGTATGGCTAAAGTGAGGAACAGCTGCGTGATACGGGAACTATGCGGTGTGTAGTGATCTTGATAAAGGGATGCTTAGATGATTCGGGCACGTAGAAAAGATGGACGAAAGGAGGTTGATGAAACGGGTCAGTACATATGGCGGGTGTTGATGGACAGGTTGGTAAGTAGATTACCATAGTCCAATGGAAAAGAGACCTAACTGTATGTTACAAATATAAAAATAGCGGGCTTAGTTTATGAGGCTTAGGTCCGTATTGCTAATGTGTATTAACAAAATGTTCATGCAAGATAAAAAAGACACAATTTATTATTAATAGGTCTTATTAAACTTAATGAAATAAAGGTTACATTACGGGTATTTACGTTATAGTCAAATTAAACAAAATTAAATATGAGAAAATAAAATAAAAATCGTCACCAAATAAAAAATAAATTAACCATGCATGTCAAATTAAATGAAATTAAATGAAATTGCATTACATTAAATTAAATTACCTACACGTTGTTGATAGTGTTAGCAATAATGCACTGCTTTGTGACTTCTTGTAGATTCGGCAGGGTGCAACTAAACAGGTCAACATACTCCGCTTTAACATTAATGAGTCGTATAGCGCGCGACACGGGGGCAAATGTGAGCTGGTTTGTCCGCGTCACGGGCACCCTGAGAGTAGGGGGGCGGCGACGCGCTCCCACGTACCCGTTCGGGGCCCACAACTGGAGCTGCGCCAGCACCTCGGGGTGCTCCACCCGGCCAGTCAGGACGCGCCACACGTACACCACCAGCGCCAGGTCGCGCCGCACACTCAGCTGCTCGTACCCGACCATGCCGAGAACGAACAAGCTGGGGTACATCCGCGGGTACTTGGGATAGACGCCATATTCTTTGTAATAAAGAAAACGTGTAAACTTATTTTGGATTTTTTCCACCATGAAGCTATATTTAACCTCGTGGGGATTCCAGATTATAGCCGTCGTTTCGAGGTGACTCCGGACGAGTGAATTGTACAAGATTTTCAATACTAATGTATTATTAAAATCCTTACAATTTCTCAGTACAAACCCTAGATTTCTAAAAGCCCTGGAACATATGTCAACGATGTGTTTACGAAACCTCAACTCACCCACCATTTCAACTCCCAAGTCCCGTGTATAATTAAAGCGTGGTATCACAGTACCATCCATTTCGTAAGTGTAGCTCAGTGGTGCCCTACCGCGACCGTAACTTATAACTCCACATTTAGCGGTGTTAAAGCACATGTTGCTGGCCTTGCTCCACTGAACTACACGATCAATGTCTGACTGCATTCGGCAAGCGCTGGAAGCATCCACTATGGAGAAATACACCTTTAGGTCATCGGCGAAGAGCAGACACTTGGCATGCTGCAACACCATCGGCAGATCATTGATCATCAAGAGAAATTCCAGCGGGCCTAAATTTGAACCCTGGCTAATGCCCGAAAAGGTAAAATACGGGCTAGACTCGTACCCAGCGTACTCCACATTCTGCCGGCGCTCGCTAAGGTAGCTCGCAAAGAAACGGAGCAAGTGTGAGGTAAAGCCCACCGCCGCCAGCTTCGACAATAGTACGTCGTTATCAACCAAATCGAATGCTTTTTGGAAGTCGAAGTACGCGCAGTCTACCTGTCCTCCAGCATCAATGACGGGAGTCAGATATGTCATAAAAGATAGCAGATTACTACCCGTACTTCGACCTGGGCGAAAACCATGCTGTGCGTCATCCAGCTGTGAGCTAACTTGCGAGTAAATAGAGCCGTGTAATGCAGATTCGAATACCTTAGCGAACGCCGTCAATACCGCCACCGGCCTATATCCACTTACGTCATCACTGGCCTTTCCCTTAGGAACGGGTATTACCCGGGTAATCTTCCACCGCTCCGGATACAACCCCTCTTTTTTTTTTTTTTTATATTTAGATATAAAAAAAAAAAAAATGTAGGTCCTAACATTACTGGTAAAAAGAGGTGGAACTTTACGAAATGTAATTTTGCTATGTTATATGAAGGATTTAGTATGATAGATTGGAGTCCATTGTATTGTATTAACAGTTCAGAAGAGGCATTGACTTATTTTTATGAATTAGTGAACGATAATATAAGTACATATACCCACGTTAAAAATGAAGTTGCAAACGGGCAAATAAATGTTAGGTATAATTATCCGGAATGGTATACGTCTGAGTTGATAAGTGTCGGCATTGTTGGCTTTTTGCCAACCCTCGCTGCCACCACTGCGTTTTCCTGATGGATCACTGGCTCACAAAGCCCAAGAGAAGGCGGACATGCTCGCAGACCTCTTTGCGGCTAATTCCCGCGTCGATGACCGTGGCCTGCAGCCCCCCGCCATCGCCAACTGTGGCCACACTATGCCTGATATTGTTATCAGGCAATGTGATGTACGGGGAGTGCTGCAGTCGCTCGACACGCGGAAAGCCAGTGGCCCTGACGGCATTCCGGCGGTGGTGTTACGAAAATGTGCCGCTGAGTTGTCTCCAGTACTAACGCGTCTGTACCGCCTGTCATACTCTACAGGGCTCGTGCCGGAGGTCTGGAAAGAGGCGAACGTACAACCGATCCCCAAGAAAGGTGATCGCTCCGATCCAGGCAACTATCGACCCATAGCTGTCACCTCAGTCATTTGCAAGATGCTTGAGCTCCTTATCAATAAGTAGCTCATGCGATACCTGGAGGATCACTCGCTAATCAATGATCGGCAATATGGCTTCAGGCCAAAACGATCAACGGGTGACCTCCTGGCATTCGTCACGCATGTATGGGGTGGGGCTATGGAAAACTACGGCGAGTCCTTGGCTATTAGCCTGGACATCGCCAAAGCTTTCGATAGGGTCTGGCATGCTTCGCTCCTTTCCAAGCTTCCGGCATATGGTCTACCTCCTCAACTGTGCAGCTGGATTGCCAGCTTTTTAAACGAGCGCCGAGTGCGGGTCCTCTGCGATGGCCAGGCTTCTCGCTTCTTGCAAGTGAATGCCGGGGTACCGCAGGGGTCCGTACTATCACCAACTCTCTTTCTTCTGCATATCAATGATATGCTATCCCTCGAGAACATTCATTGCTATGCAGATGACAGCACACTGCACGGGAGTTACTCGGTTCGTCCGACGGCGGGGCGATCTGAGATTTAGGAGGAGAGCCGACGACTCGTGGCTGATCTCGACCGTAACCTCGACAGTATCTCCCAATGGGGTGCCGAGAACTTGGTCGAGTTCAATGCCCGCAAAACACAGGCGTGTGCATTTACAGCGAAAAAATCCCCTTTCCTTCCCCTACCCACTCTTCAGAATGCAACATTACCAATGAAGGATAATCTAGACATCCTTGGCATAGACGTACGTCGAGAGCTCAATAACACTAAATACATTGAGAGATGTATTGGGCTAGCTTCGCGGAAACTAGGAATACTGAACAAGGTAAAGCGATTCTTTACACCGCACCAGAGGTGTCTGCTGTACAAAACGCAGATTAGACCCTGCGTCGAATACTGCTCTCACCTCTGGGACGGCTCCGCGAAGTATTTGCTGGACGCACTCGACGCTATGCAGCGACGCGCTGTTCGCATTATAGATTGTCCAGAGGTAACGGGAAGCCTTGCGCCGCTAGCCCAGCGCCGAACAATTGCTTCCTTGGCCGCGTTCTACCGTATTTACCACGGTGAGTGTTCTGAAGAGCTCTTCAATCTGATCCCACCCTCTCCCTTCCGATCCCGAACAACGCGTGCCGGGCAGAGATGTCACTCTCGTACCGTGGAAACCGTCTTCGCGAGAACTGAGCGTTTTAAACGTTCGTTTCTCTGCCGAACGATGGTGGCTTGGAACGCCCTGCCCGCGCACGTGTTTCCTCCAACATATAACCCTGGGTTCTTTAAGCGAAGCGTGAAGAGGCACATTGCTGGGTCGTCAAGTTGAGGGTCACTCTCTATAGTATTCCTGTGTACTGTGAGAGTTGCCCACAATCACCAGACGTCGCTACATCTTACTATCAGGCGGGTGGCGTCAATTTGTCGACTTAGGTCGACAAATTGACGCCTCGACGATCGTCGGCTCTCCTCCTAAATCTCAGATCGCCCCGCCGTCGGACGAACCGAGTAACTCCCGTGCAGTGTGCTGTCATCTGCATAGCAATGAATGTTCCCGAGGGATAGCATATCATTGATATGCAGAAGAAAGAGAGTTGGTGATAGTACGGACCCCTGCGGTACCCCGGCATTCACTTGCAAGAAGCCTGGCCATCGCAGAGGACCCGCACTCGGCGCTCGTTTAAAAAGCTGGCAATCCAGCTGCACAGTTGAGGAGGTAGACCATATGCCGGAAGCTTGGAAAGGAGCGAAGCATGCCAGACCCTATCGAAAGCTTTGGCGATGTCCAGGCTAATAGCCAAGGACTCGCCGTAGTTTTCCATAGCCCCACCCCATACATGCGTGACGAATGCCAGGAGGTCACCCGTTGATCGTTTTGGCCTGAAGCCATATTGCCGATCATTGATTAGCGAGTGATCCTCCAGGTATCGCATGAGCTACTTATTGATAAGGAGCTCAAGCATCTTGCAAATGACTGAGGTGACAGCTATGGGTCGATAGTTGCCTGGATCGGAGCGATCACCTTTCTTGGGGATCGGTTGTACGTTCGCCTCTTTCCAGACCTCCGGCACGAGCCCTGTAGAGTATGACAGGCGGTACAGACGCGTTAGTACTGGAGACAACTCAGCGGCACATTTTCGTAACACCACCGCCGGAATGCCGTCAGGGCCACTGGCTTTCCGCGTGTCGAGCGACTGCAGCACTCCCCGTACATCACATTGCCTGATAACAATATCAGGCATAGTGTGGCCACAGTTGGCGATGGCGGGGGGCTGCAGGCCACGGTCATCGACGCGGGAATTAGCCGCAAAGAGGTCTGCGAGCATGTCCGCCTTCTCTTGGGCTTTGTGAGCCAGTGATCCATCAGGAAAACGCAGTGGTGGCAGCGAGGGTTGGCAAAAATTTGACTGTACGGCTTTGGCCAGTTGCCAGTATCCACGGCTGCCCGTGGAGTGGGATGTGAGCTCCTGACCAAGCCGCGCGACGCGCTGGGCATCCGCTCTCTTGAAGGCCCTCTTGCTGAACCTAGTGGCCCTATTGTACGCTGCTTTGAGGCGGTTCACATTCGGGTCACGTGCCGCCCGAGCCCTGACCCAGGCGCGATACGCCGACTGTTTTTTCTGGACAGCCTCGGCACATTCACGCCCGAACCAGGGGCGAGCTTTGCGGATGCTGGCGACATCAGTGAAAGGGATATAATATTCTATCCCTAGACTGATCTCGCCAGCAACGGCAGCAGCGCTATCCGAAGGCGCCTTCCCTACAAAGCAGCGTTGGCTCCACGGGACGGACGCAAAGTAATCGCGGAGACCGTCCCAGTCTGCCGACGAGTAGTGCCATAGTCGTCGAGTCATTTGTTCAGCACGAGCAGGCGGTGGCACTTGGAAGCTGGCGTGCACCACACAGGGGTCGGAAGTGCCCAGTGGGGCGCGTACCGACACACTGTACTCGGCTGGGCGATTCGTCAGCAGTAGATCCAGCAAGGCGGGCGTGTGGTCTGACCTGTCAGGTATCCGGGTGATCCCCTGTACCATCTGGGTCAGCCCGTGGGAGAGAGTGAATGCATGGGCGGATCGTCCCGCATGATCGGTCCTAAGGGATCCCAGCCACTCAACGTGATGACCGTTAAATTCCCCAGGAAAACCAGGTCAGCGTTCGGGAACCGCACCTGCGCATCGTCAGCCATTTCGCTGAGGTATTCGAAAAGCCTTGTTGTCCCAGTGTCCCGTGTGTGGGAGCGGTAGACGCACACGTAGATCTGGCTCATAGAGCCATGATCCACGTGCAGCCAAAGGACGGAGTAGGAGGGGTTCTCTAGACAGCACAACCGGTGGCAGCAGACATCCGCCCTAACGAACACGCACACTCCGGCTTTGTCGCGGAATTGTTCCTCAATGACATAACCCGGGTAACTGAGGTAAGACGTGTCGTCAGGGCGGCGTATCTGTGTCTCCGTAATGAACATCACAGAAGGCCGTGCCGTCTCTAGGTGATGGTGGACGGTATCGAGGTTCGCATGGAGTCCGCGGATATTCGCGAACTCCACCTCAAAAGGAATCGACTTTGTGGGGTTTCTAGAGGCCGCTGTGTACCGTTTATAACTTTGTTGCACTGTCATGATGAGATATAGGGAAGCGTGAAGACAGGGCGTCATTTGGTGCGGCAGTAAGTGACAAAGTGCAGAGGCTAGCTTCATCTAGAACCGTGTGGCTAGGTCGGAGCCGACCCGCCGGACGGAAGGGCTCCCAAACCCCCCTGATGCAAGGCCGCCGCTACCCCACACCGGTTACCACCCGGAGCGGCGACCCCACATCAGGATTATGCGCAACATGTGGGGCAGCCTCCTGGGGTGGTTGGTCCCAGGCGGGCCCCATGACTATGTTGCGGGCGGTCGCGGCATCGCCGTTGCTAAGGGTCTCCCTGGCCGGCGAATCGACCCACACCACCCACACTACACTCCGCTTCGCCCCCACTGGACCCCTGCCTACCGCACCATACATCGCCCTGGGCCCGGCAGTGCAGCTGCTGAACCCCTAACGCAACCCAGCCTGGGCTGGGTTACTTGGGGGGCTTTAGCACAGCTGCACGGTGGTACCCCCCCGGACCAACACTGTTGTACCATCTGGTATCCACGTAGGGGCCGAAGCCACCACATGGGTACCGTAATATACGAACCTCGTCCGTTAATCAGCAGGTGCGCCACTAGCAGGTGAGGTCGCTGGGGCCCGATAGATGTAAGAAGGGCCCCTTTGCACCCAAAGAAGGGCCCTATTACATTATGAACTGAACTAGGTAGTTGCTTACTACTGGAGCCCAAATTCAATTCGATCTGTAACGGTGGATGCTGTTTGTCAACCTCCACCAGTGGCTCATCCGATATTATAACCTCCATGTCGCCCGCCAACGAAGTCAATATTAGGTCTAAGATACGGTTATTAATGTTAAATATGTTATTTACCTGCCGCAATCCACAGAACTCGGTGAAATATTCCATATAACAGTGCACATCTACATTTGCTGAAGGCATATTGAAATCACCAACACGACAACACACAACGCGAACAACTATAACTGACTTATACTTTATACATACATTTTCCAAAATTTCGAATAACTGCATATATTCACAATAATTAGACGCTGGAGGAATATACACCACGCAGCACAAAAACAAAAACTTATTTCTACAACTAACCGTTGCACAAACTAACTCGAATAAGGCTGAGTCCACATTGTCCACTCTAACCAAATTAATATTCAGGTGAGAAGACACCGCCATGAAAGTCCCTCCCTGCTTCCTGCCGTCCATTCGATCGCACCGTAGTATTGTATATCCGCGGGGAATTAATTCACCATCACTTATAGAATTATTTAAGCCAGACTCGGTAATTGCAAAAACGTCGTAACTAGATACCAATATGCTTTCGTAGAATGTACTCGTCTTGGTTCGCAATCCCCGGACGTTCTGATAATACATATTGATTGTATTAGTGGCTTGCCGTTCCCGTGGCTGGTTTATGGGAGTTTCGAAACCACACCCACTCATTAAATTTAGTATTGATCGGCCAAGAGTCTGCGCTATTTATTTTATCAAATTCTGGTTCCGGTACACCCACCATAAATGAAACATAGTCTCGTTTATTTTTAGGGGTAATTTTCTCCACTTTGATATTATCTGAGACACAAATGGTTTTGACGTGGTTCGTAATGGCCTCTACTGTGGTGTCAGGATGCAGAGACCAAATGTGCATGAACTTGTTTGGTACTACTGCTTGAATACACGAAATCTGCGTATTCCCACCTTTCGAAATAGGCTTAGGTTTAGATTTTTTTCTGCTTACCACATTCCAATCGTTATCCGTATCATACTTCATTGGCATTCCTTCCAGAATAATTGGTCGAGAAGGCGAAGTGTTACGGACAGAGTCATCGCTAAGTGAGGACGCACCCTTAAGTTTTGTTTGATCGGCGATCGCCCGGCGAGAGCGCATAGTCACGTAAGATACGTTTGGTGACATCATTGGGACGCTCGTTGTAATTAGCGATGTCTCGCTCGCACCTTGGTCACTTGGTATCTTGTTCGAATGTTCTATCCTGCTCGTACCACTCGATGCCACCAGTTCATCAATTTTTGTCGATAATTGACTAACTACCTTCAAAAGACTATTAACGGCGGTAAAACTTTTTTGAATTGTCTCCTGCTGATCTTCAATTTTCTTACTTTGCGCTTCAATTAGCGTAGTTTGCGACGATATTTTTATTGTCAGCGCCGTAACTTTCTTAGATAAGTCGCCTATGGCCGTTTCGGTGCTATTTTTGGACATATTTCCAATAAAACTAATTTACAAACACGGGAGCAAAATTCGCGTCCAATGTGACAACTGTGACATATATAATTATGTTTGTCGATAACCAATGATATCGCAGAAAATTCCGAACGCGGAACTCAATTTACCTACACATTTTTGAAATTTCCTGGTATATTATTGGATAACGACAAACTCTTCCGAGCGCCATGGTAAGGGAGAGCGACAACACTCATGTCAGTCGTTCGACCGATCAGCGGACTTTAGACACCATGTTGATAGAAACATCCAAATAAAATACTGTGATTATTGCAAATAAATAGGTTTAAAAAGAAATTAATAATATAATTTGATTAAATATTAAATAGAAATTAAAGGTAAAAACATCTTCTTGCAAACTTGATGTAGCAGATCGCTTTTACAGTAAAAAAAACTGAACATTTTAGTGTAATGTCATATCAGCCGCGTAGCTAGATTTAGTCTGGTGAGTGGTCAAGACGCCAAATTGTTTTGTTTCCAGCTTATGCCCCAGTGGTCATAAGCATGTGGCAGCGGGGAACGCTGATGAAGGCGGCGGTGTGGAGGTAACAGACATTAAAAAAATACAGTCGAATTGAGAACTTCCTCTTTTTTTGGAAGTCAGTTAAAGGTTAAGTATAGTTAGTTTACTTCGATGGGCTATTAACAGAATCCTACGTAACGTGTTGTTGCTGAAATTGTACTGAATAATTAGTTACGACCATTAGTGCTGTGTCCACTAAGCAGCTGGTTCGTTACAAACACACATTATTAGTTCATACATTTACAATGATTTGGGCATAGGGTTACCACAATGTGTAAGGATGGGCCCTCATAAACTTAATGGCAGCCCTATCATAACTTGCGAGTGGAGCACCTGCCGATCATCAGACAAGATTGATATTACTAGCTTTGCGCCCTGTGTATAAATATAAATCTTCCTCTTCAATCTCTTGCTGATATTTTTCAACCCCCGACGGAAACCCGAACGGGGTGTTATAAGTTTGACGTGTGTGTGGGTGTGTGTGTGTGTGTGTGTGTGTGTGTTTGTAAGTCTGTCTGTGGCATCGTAGCTCCCAAACGGATGAACCGATTTTGATTCGGTTTCTTTTGTTTGAAAGATGGGTTAGGGGCAGTGTTCTTAGCTATGTTTTATAAAAATCGGTTAAGCCATTTCAAAGATATGAGGGCTGAAAGTGGTGATGAAAAATTGAATGTGTTCAAATATACCCGTGTTGGGTATCAAAAGAAAGGTCATAACTTATACATCACTTTTTTGTGAGTCGGGGGTTTTTTTAATTTTCAATTTAATTTTATCTTTTTCTTAAAATATCTAAAGGCGACCCATTGGCGAGAAAAACTATTAGTACCTACATACACCAACGAACTCGCGAGCCGTCTAAACCTCTAATGTAGCAAAAGTGTAAAAGACTGCTGACTTTAAAACCGGCGGACTTGCTCGCCTGGCTTGTTGTGTATGCTAGAAATAAATACTAAGTCCGCGGTACAAAAGTTTATAAATTACCAATGCCATAACAAATAACGGGACCATTGGCTCGAGTATACACAGCTGAAGTCTGTACGCTGCGCTGGACCCAGTAAGCTCTCAATCTTAGATATTTTATTTATCAATAACAATTCCTTGTTGCAGACGTCAAACAGCTGAGGAAAGGGAAGCCGAACGTCAAGCAGCCAACCGACTGATGCTATCCTTACAAGCTGAAGCGCTGTCGAAAGGCTACATGCCTGAACAACCTCCGGGAGGCGCTGCCTTATCCGCATTACACTATCAGAACGCTTCGAATGCTCAAGCACAGCCTTCAAATACAGCGCTTAGTGCGCTGCAAAACCTTCAGCCTTGGGCCGGGAATCCAAACAGCTTTATGAATCCCAATCCCAGTAGTGCTCCTCCACCTCATCCCCCGCCTGTAGCATCCCCTATATGTTGATAGACCATAGTGAATTTAAATTAAGACATACATTTTTCATAAGACTAAATTTCAAACATTATAGCAAAATATTGATAAAAGAGATTATATATATTTGAACGCTTACACTAAAAACCATTTCATCTCAAACTATAGGTACTATGAGAAATATTTACAGTATAAATAGAATGATTTAGCGTTCGTTTGTCTCGCTAAAACTCGAGAACGGCTTGGACAAATTTTGATCTTAAAATATTCGTACAAACTCAGCGAAGGTTTAAAAAGTTTATTTGAGGCGGTACGAAGTTCGCCGGGACAGTTATTCATAATTTTTACTATATTCAAGCTTCAATTCGAGGCCTTTCAATTACTTACATGTACCACAGAATAGGGAATAGTATGTAACCTCCTAGATTTCTAGAATAAGATTCAAAATGTTTGTAAATACTTAAATCATGTTACAGATTTTAATGGATAAACGGGCAATTTCCTCAATTTGCATATTATCCGGATAAAATAGTCATAAGTACCATGTTTATTCCGACAATGTATCCGACCTTTGGGAGTTGGAGACGAGAAAACCGTTTTAAGAATGAAATGAAATATTCTAAAATCTAACTTAGGAAATGACACGCTCTTACTTATATTATAATGGCCAGCACTTAAATTTTTTTCAAACGTGTCTAGTTAAACTATCATTGGTGATTAACATTATCTACCAGATACTAGATTTACCGGGGTTTTTACCATGTAATGGAGTTCTTCCGCGACCATAGCGCGGGCGCTTGCAACAGTGCCGAATATTGGAAACTCGAAACAGCATCACAAATAAAGGTCGATTCACACATATCAGTAAAGCCTCAGTTTCACCGGCACACGTTCACTCATTCATTCACCGAGCCTTTTCCCAACTTAGTTGGGGTCGGCTTTCCAGTCTAACTGTGATTCGGCTGAACTTCGATATTTTCCGTGAAGCGACTGCCATCTGACCTTCACAACCCATGGGCGATATCGAAGTTCTGTAGTTAGACCGGTCAGATTTTTAAGGGCTCCAACTAACCCTAACGACTACCATAGATGTTCGTATGACAACCGGGACCGACGGCTTAACGTGCTCTCCGAGGCACGGAGGGGTCTGTGTCTTAGGAAATGGTCACCCATCCTAAGACCCGCCTGACTAGATGTTGCTTGACCTTTGCAATGTATTAATATTGTCGGTTGACACTAGACCACGAGCCCCTCAACACGTTCACTATCAGTGTAAAATATTATTCCATACATTTTCTAAGAGTTAAGACGTAGAATTAGGGAGAGATCCGGTGACACTCGCTCTGGGTCTTTCCTGGTGCAAAGATTGTTCATTGCCATTCAGCGGGGCAATGCTGCCAGCGTCATGGGCACCTTTGCACCAGGAACGATGCAGGACGTATTTAGTGATTTGTGACCTTTTTTTTATTTCTGACTGACTAATTGTTTATTTTTGTATATTTATTAATAATTTTGTTTTCTAAGAACACGCCAGTGTCAGTGATGACTGAGTCGTATTTGACACTGACATGTTCAAGACCCTGATGCGTTCATATAAAATTTAGGTATGAAAGAATATTTTGCACTGATAAATTACTGATACTGAACTGTGTCGGAGGCTTCACTGGTATGTGTGAATCGACCTTTAATATCCCGATTAGTCTAATAGTAAAGTGTCTACTTAATTTTATATCCAACTGGTTAAAGATTAATAATTGTTAATTCGGCAAATATCAAAGTTTCAAATCCTGTTTACTTGAGATAAATCAATAGTTAATTAACAGATTCCTAATCGAACCACTTTTAAAACTCCATAGATAATTAATACCATGTAGATTTTAATATTATATGTAATATGCCTACATAGTAGCTTCAAATTTTCATTAAATACCATCTAGTCCATAAAAGCAGGCCTCTAAAATATGCATAATTATGATTTAAAATTAATTAAACTTAAAAATTCTTATTTAGTGATAAACTTAATATTTCTTTTTGTAAATAATAATAATCAGTATTATATGTAGTTGAGTATTTAATAATAAAATAAGCAATATATATGAGCATGCAACTCTAGAACTTTCAAATCATTCGTCGTTCACAAAATAAGAGTCAAATTGAATCCGCTTCATCGCTGCTAACTAAAGAGATGAAAATAAAAAAAAATGTAATACAATAACTGGGAGTGATTTCTAAAATTAAAATAAACCGTTATAAATTAAATTACATATTTAAAATGTAAGTTGTATTTTAATTATTATAATTAAAAGTACGTTCCTCGTAAATATTTGTAAATAAATATTTAAGTATTATTATATAAAGTAGCTCAATTGATTGTGAAATTCAGATATGATTATAATCATCTTTAATATAAAAGTACAGAGAACAAAACAATTAAGTATGCACACATGCATTGCAACTGAACTGAACCAAGAAGCAAGTCCAGTGTACGAATTCATTATTAAGATCAGTTTTAAAATAATGAGTGTTGAAATAAGTTAACTATGTATATTATTATTATCTACTAAAGTAAATACACTTGAGTGTGCGTTTCTTTAGTAGTGATCCCTGCATACTTAATTAGTTGTATCGTGTTCAACCAATGTAAATTATTGTATAATTGTCGAATTACCATTGCGTTGGCTACACGCTATAAGTACCCCAGTGGAAGTTTTATTAAAATATTGAAATAATCAAAATTTTGGTCTGTTTCATTCCCTACTATAATATGCCAATCGGTAGCTAACCGCATAGTAACCTCACTAGGTAAACTTGTCAAATAAAGGGGGGGGGGGAAACATCTCCGTGGTCCAAGTCCTCCTCTGCACGCAGTACATCTCCTGACAGACGGACTAGGCTCTTTAAATATACCTGAAGTATCTACCAGAACGGGAAAAAGGCTCCATAGACAGAAAGTGTCTGGCAAAATATTTTATGCAACTCTTGTCTACCAACCCCCTCGCTGACAAAGATATGATCTTGTGTGTATGTGTGTGTGTGTCTCTTCAATCATATAACAGCTTCAGCTGAAGTTGTTCAAGGGTTAAAGAAGCTAAAAGAAACCTTTCAGTTCTATGATACAGGAATGGCTGAGCTGATATTGCTCAAATAAATTTGTACAAAGCTAGACTAAATATCCTGAGTGACAAAAATATATTTTTCATTTCGTTAAAAGAATCCCAAGGGAAACGGGAGCTAACTATTTGATACGCCATAAATTCTAATTAGGAACCTATCATGCATACTTTACAATCACTGAAAGCAGTTCCCATAAGCAGGTTAGTACTGCTCATTAGAACTTGTAAAATTTGTATCTTTTATCATCCACTGAGTCTTTTGCCAACTCATTTGGGGTCGGCTCTCCATTGTAACTGCGATGCGGCTGAACTGCGATTCTTTCCGTGGAGCCGTGGAACCCATGGGTTGTGAAGGTCAGATGGCAGTCTGCCCATGGACGATATCGAAGTTTAATAGTTAGACCAGTCGGATTTTGTTTTAGGGCTCCAACTACCCGTAACGACTGCCATAGATGTTCGGAAGCCAACTGGGACCGACGGCTTAACGTGCTCTCGACACGAAGGGATCTATGTGACTAAGAAATGGTCACCCATCCTAAGACCGGGATGGTTAGATGCTGCTTAACCCTTGCAATGTTTAAACCTACTCGGTTACCACTAAGCCACGAACCGCGAGGCGGCAATGACACCCGGGATAACAGTACTTTTTTAAGACATTATTTCGTGTGTTTACCTAATCTAGATCTAGAATCAAGTATACCTAGAAGACCTAAAGACACTATAAAGGAATAAAAAAAAATCTAAATTATTATTAAATACATGGTAAATGTCTCGAACGGATAAGTAGAGGCAACAAGAACAATGATACGATAAATTGTAAGTGGGTAATAAATAAAATAAAAAATATTCCAGAAGATTATAAACTTAAAAGGGTGCTATAAAGATCTTTTTTTTCTGTTTGATCTGTAATCAATCAATCAATGGTTAAAAGTAGACAACTATAAGCAAATTAGTTGTATGATATTGTCGGGTCGAGTGCATCCTATACCGAGGACAGCTACTCGTATATCAAGTCTTAAGATTCCAAAATCGTCATTCTCATCTGCAAGTAGTGCACCTGCCGATCAACTGACAAGGATCTGACAAAACATAAAACACGTCTAACCAAATTACCAGAATGGTACCAAATAATAGTCGAAATGGGATCAAATTGAAATAAGACCACACGGTAAACAGTAACTTACAATTACTGCTAACAGACTGATTCGGTGGCGTGGTCGGTAGTGCATCCGCTTTATCCGCAGGTTAGTGCATCCCGCGAGTCTCGGGTTCGAGTGTGATCACATACGTTTATACCAAAGTCTGAATGTTTTCTGAATGTATATAAGTATTTATATCAGTTTATCTAGATAAACTGATATAAATACTCTCTGACTTTTTATTATTATTATAATAAAAAGTCAGAGAACCTATTAATCATCGAAAAAACAACTATTGTCGAGAGTAGAGCAAGACTAGACCATCAATGATAGGGGACACAGACTAAGAAACACAGCAATTATTATTATTACCTACGTATAAAAATACAGAAGGTAGAAACAGTCTAAACACAAAAACACCGGTGTTTAAATTATACATCACTAACGTCAAACAATTGTTCACAAAACTACTTTAAGCGAAATCGATTTTGAACAAAAAATGCCGACGTTTCCGTTCTCAAACGACGGTTTAGCAACAATTAGGTACCCCATTTAGAGATACGAAGTATAATACAATTTTAATATCAAGTCACATATCCGACATTATGATGACTGAACGTGACTCCCGTACTGTTATTACAATCTTTTGTTTTATGAAGCGAGAACCGAAAAAAAACTTGTTTTTTGTTAACCCTTAAATTTGACTACCACGAAACGTTCTTTAAATATCCATGATTGCTTTGTACCCAATCCATTACTGTTTTTGTACTTTAAAACGTTTGTAAACTGGAATAAAAGCATCGATGGTTAAAGAATAATACGTTTGTATAGTTTTACTTGTGTGGTTTTTACAGGTGTGGGTCAAGGTTATTCCAAATGATATTTTAAAAGATGTCTCCGTATAATCGATGTTTAACATGAAAATGATTTCGTGGCGCCATTTATAAGTCACCTCACCATGTACCTCACCATTAGTGGAATATTGCGTTTAGCTTCAGCATATTATTAAATATTGATGCATTGTAGACTTATTATGATTAACTAGCTTTTACCTATGGATTGATCTCCGTAGATAAACTAAACCTGTTCGTTTCGAATTGAATCAAAATGTGGTTTCGCGTAATATTCAAACACACAAACAAACTACTACTATTGCTATTGTTTACTTATTAATTATTATGAATAGATAGATAATTTATTTATTTAAATTACTGGACTTGAATTTATTTACAATAGGGACACGTGAACGAAATACTATACCTACAGGCGTCAAAGAACTCCTCCGCCTCGTCGCCGACTGGCAATGTTCCCAGAACCAGAAGGCTGGATAATTGAAATAAAGGTAGACGACAGAGAAAAGTAGATAGGTACTGTGAAGAGGTGCTTGCACGTTGGCATACGACCTCATTGAGTTTATTGTAAATTTGTATTGGCTGATATGAATCAGACAATTTAAAATATTAAGAAACATTTAAAATAAATAGAACAGATGGAAAAAACAGAACAGTTGGGCCAGGATCGCGATTGCGGATGCCTGAGCTCCGACAGAAGTTATAAATGAATTAGGAATTGTAAAAGTGTAATTATGTAATAATTGTTAATTATATTAGATACCGGGGAAACCGAACGCTTTTGATTCCAGTAGATGAGATCCCTGGGACTTATATAATAAATAAATAAATAAAAGAAAATAGCCTTTATTGCTGTTTCTTTCCGTACATTAAATATAAATACATGCCTACTTACTAAAACTATTCCTTAATTTAATTAAGTTATTTAACTTGATCGGCAACTGTTTTTTGTGAAACAGCTTGTCTGTCGACATAGGCCTCCTCCAAAGATTTCCATATGTTCCATTCTGAACCTGCTATTTTTTTTAAATCGTCTTCCCATCTTTTGCTTTGCCTGCCTCTATTTCTTTTGCTGTCTCTTGGGTACCATTCGGTAACTAATTTAGTCCATTTCTCCATACTTTCTCTTAACATATGTCCTGTCCAACGCGATGGGACTTATATACGCAAACGTTATTCAACGTTACATGGTGGAGGCGCCGTGATCTACGACTTGGGATCTACGGAAATATATATGGAGTATAATATGGAGTCCGCTTGTTCTACGTGGAAGTTCAAAGTTAAGTGGTATACTGAATTATTGTAATAGACACAATGAATGCATTCTCAGAGATGTATGAGTCGGTTGAAGATATTATCGACCAATTTAAAGTTATTTATGTATCAAACATAACAAGTGATGAAGAGAAGAAGATATTTGTCGCAGCATATTTGACTGGGCCTACACTATTGTTTATATAAATTGTGTATGGTTGGTTTATATAGATAACATAATGTATTTTTGTTAGGACATTTGATTTTTTGGTAGTTACGAGTATTAGGTTGTAGTACGATGCAGTTACTTTGGTGATAAGAAATATTGTCCAGCGATATGATTGTTATACCAATAATTTTTTTGTGTGTTTCATATGGACCGAGAGCAAGAATGAAAAACGTTTTTTTTTCGGGTTAGGTTTGGTTACTGTTTAACAACGTTGAATTAAATTGATTTATGTTGCCATTTTATTAAGTAATCGTGGTTTCAACGTCATATTGATAGAGAGGGGAGTTCAAATATATGAATAGAGACGGGAGTTCAAATATATGAGAGGGGAGTTCGATTATGACTATTTTAAAATAGTCAGTAGATGTGGTCAGGTGGCCACCGAATTCACTATTAAACGATGTTGAGATCAAAATTAAATTCAAACATTGATTATAGATTTTCTTTCGATGGCACATCAGGACAATTTGCTCTCAGTCCGTTTGTAATCTTAAGAGGGTTCATTATTGAATTATTTATTTAATTTAGTGTAGCATAATTTAGCTAGAATAGTCTGATAACTTGCCTTTTTTTTAAGACGCATGTTTTTGGCAGTTATCATCGTACGACTGACATGGAGAGTAATTCGTGTTCGAATCTTTTTTTCTCATAGAGTACAAGTTGTCAGTCATGCGAGGTCCTTTGCATAGGGACAGACTTAAAGGGGGGGTATTTTATCATACGGGATAGGTAAAGTCACAGATAGGAATAAAATAAGATATTGATATGTATAATCAAAAAAAAAAAGTTTTTTTTTGAACTTATAAAAAAGAAATTTTTAAACTAATAAAATTTTTTTTTTTTCCATGGGGATCCGGCATGTGAAGAGGTGCTTGCACGTTCGCATACGACCTCATTGAGTAGGTATAAACTCAATGAGGTCGTATACAATAATGTAAATTTGTATTGGCTGATATGAATCAGTCAATTTAAAATACATTTAAACAAACATTTAAACAACATTCAAACTAAACATTTAAACAACAAAAAAAACATTTAAACTAAATAGAACAGATGAAAAAAACAGAAGAAGAGGGTCGGGCCAGGATCGCGATGGCGGATGCCTGAGCTCCGACCGAAGTCATAAATGAATTAGGAATTGTAAAAGTAATATATGTAATAATTATTAAATATATTAGATACCGGGGAAACCGAACGCTTTTGATTCCAGTAGATGAGATTCCTGGTACTTATATACGCAAACGTTATTCAACGTTATAGTACCTACTTTCTATTAGTTAGAAAACAACCATTGGAGTAGACAACCTGTAGATAATGAAATCAATATAGATACGGTGTGTATGTTTATATACCTAAGTAGCACGGTTTTGAAAACTATAGTAGGTATCTTCAGTCAGATGTCTGCGACTTCTCGAATCTACTGATTAGGTACTTATGATAGAAACTCCGACATGTAAAGAGATAAATACAGAATAGCTCTTCCCGTCGAGGCAAGGTGTAACCAGAAAAAAATATATCCATCGATAAGTACAGTAATTGACTAAGTGGTAAAAAAAAGTTTTTTTTTGGACTTTAAATGTATATGTGGACATTAAAACATATACACATACGTTGGTAATTATTTTTATTTATTTATTTCTTTCAGGCAACAAATAAAAAAGTTACAGGGTATTAAAGATAACATGCACAAAGGCGTGCTTTTAGTCTAAAAGATGACTTTTCTACCAGCAGACCTTAGATGTTCTCGTAGGAGGTAATCACTAAAATACAACCAATCAAGAAAAATAATGAAAACATCTAATTTGTACAAATGACAGTTTCTTTAAAAATACAACAGCAGTAAAATACTTACAATTTTGTCGTCATAAGTAAATTACATCTAAATTTATCCGAAATAGACGTATTAAAATAATGGACCCTCAAAAAAGTCTCTAACATTTTTCCGCATCGCGTGACTATTGAATCAAAAGTCGCAAGGGCAAGTTACAGATGGGAATTGTCCTGGAAACAAAAATATAATTGGTATAGCGTGCCAACTGCACTATCAAGCTATAGTACTAACTTTTAAATTGGCATGGTGAAATAAGAGACGGCTATAAACTATTGGCGTCTTATTTCGCGACAACGTTGTGCCAGAAATTGTATGATGATTGTCTAGTGTCTGACATGCAATCATTTCTTACCATAGCAGACAGCTTATTCTTTATTCCAAAAAATGAAAAAATATGAATTTAGAGTGCGAAAAGTTTTATGTTTATAGTATATATTTAACCATATATTTAATATTTATATAACTACTCGCTGACTTGCCCAACTTCTAACCTACATAGTAGCGCCGCCGCCATGTCCAATAGAACAGTGTGTTCAAACCGTTTAGGAACCCATTGAAATTTTTATCAAATCAGTCCTGCCATTTAGGAAAAGAAACATGACAAGCACATGCGCAGTAGAATTATGTACCTATTAAGATAAATTACGGAAACTATATACTAATTTACCAAGGTCATAGAGTTTAGATGTCAATGTAGAGGCCAATTTACTGCACCCCTACTGTTTAAAGTTTGATTCCAATGGTAACATGACATAATTTGACAAGCTCATTTTTGTGACCAATTCTATAGTTTGACATGCCATCCTAATTTGACAAGTTTTAACATAATTAAGCTTGAAATGAGTCAGTGTAGGTAGATAGATATAGCGTGACTTCAAAATGTAGCTGTATAAAGACTTTATGGGTCTACTATATGGGAATTTCTGGTCTCTTTCTATCACTTATTGGCATTCACTCTTCTCGGTTTTCAACCGACTTCCAAAAAAGAAGGGAGGAGGTGCTCAATTCGACTGTATATTTTTTTTTCTCATATTTTTGAACTCGGTGAACTAGCTACTACTTTCTAAGTGGTCTCATTTCAATTTGGTCTCATTCCGACAATATTTGGTCCCATTTCGTATTTTGAAGTCAATTTTTGACGTATATTTGTTACATATTCTCAAACAAATACTACTTTAAATTTTCAGTACTTTCAGAAGTACTAGTTATCGCGGCGTACTTTGTATCGCATATAATATATATATAAAAAAAAAGAATATTTTAATATTTGAAGGTAAATGTATGTATTATTAATTATAATTGAAAAACGCGACGGACGGACAGACAGACAAATTGTCGTATTAAATATATAGATTTTTTTAAGAGAAATCAACGTCCTGAGCTATTCATGGTTATCTATTGTAAACGTTTGAAATTCGTTTTGAACTAAGTCCCAAAAAACTACACGGTAGTCGTTTTACAAACTGCATTTACTACGATATTTTTTTAATATTTAATATTTCTTGACATTCTCACACAACGTCATCTAGCCCAAACTAAACTATAAGCTATATATTATTTCTAAATACATAGAAATCACCCAAAATTAGTTCAACATTAATTATAACTGAAACAATAAACCTATGATTTTATTGCTATTTAGCACACAATAACTCAAAGCAATTAGCTGCTAAGTGAGACTGATTAGGGCTGCACCAAATATAATCCCGAGCTGGCAGGCAATTTGAACCCAGTTACAGAACTGTGAAACTATGGAGGTTACATATTCAATTATAACTGCTGTGAGAATTATTCTTAATTATTTATAAACACAGGCAGCTCATGTGGTCAATGTGTTAGAAAATCTCGTCAAGTTTTTATGCTTTTTTTCTTACGATGAAACATACATACATCACGCCCATATCCTCGAAAAGGTAGGCAGAGATTCATTACACACCCACACTTTGCCAGTAGTTTTGTAATGAAACATTTGAGAACTAAAAGCATTTTCACATTAAAAACCTAGGACATGTGAGTGAGATCTTTGAAATATTTTAACTTAAGCCTTGGTGGCGCAGTGGTATGAGTATGCGACTGCTGTCCCTGAGGTCCCAAGTTCGATTCCGGGTCGAATCAAATATTTGTTTCTTAGTTTGGGTGTCTTCTATGTATAATATGATGTATGTATTTAGAAATATATAAGTATTGTTTATCAGTCGTCTGGATCCCATAGCACAAGTTTATATGAGTTTAATTTGGGCTAGATGACATTGTGTGAGAATATCCAAAAATATTTATTTATAGGAACTATCTCGATCACATATGGCTTTCGAATAAAATAATCCACATCAAAATTTATTCTCCATTCGGAAGCCATACAGACACAGATACAACACACAATATTTAAACCGCAGTAAAGACTAAACATTGCATTATTTATACTTTCGATTGTCGACACTTGGTGGAACTCATAACAATACCTACATTTTGAATAAGCAAGTCCACTGTACATACATACTGTACGTCCTTACAGAAGCAGGCTAGAAGGGTTCCGTGCTGCGGGGCCTTTGCCCCATAGCACGCAACCAGATTCACTCACTGACGCGGGATAAAACCCAACCCCAACGACGCGGGATTATCATCCCGACCAAACCCCCGCAGAGACCACAGAGGTGGTCAAAGTCCACCGGGTGCCACTGGACATACCCTCTGCTAGTAACCAGAGACGCCCGGCAACGGATATTAGAGCGGCCGTCTTAGGCCGCGGAATTAAAAAAAAAAGACAAGTGAGTTTATTTAAAATGTAATAAACTTTGCCATCCAAATAGCCAATCGGTACTCTTTCAAGACGTCTTCGATCTGATCGGAGTCCTAGCTTTACCAGCAGAAGCCTCTTAACCCGCGTTTGCTTCATGATCTATTTTAAGTAAAACCTTATAACTTACCAATTCAATTCAGCAATGCTCTCTGTTTCCCAAACTGTTGACATGAATCTCATTAACTATCCGTGCTAGCTGAGCACAGAACACGCGGTACATTCAATAGTTTCTACCACATAAACTTTCAATTTGTTAGCACGATGCCAAACGGCTAATTAGCCGATGCATTTAGCTCCTCCCGCGTGGATTACATAACGACAGCAACAAAGTATAAAAACCGTCTGTATACATACACACATGCAGTCTCGCCTCTTTCCCATTGGGGTAGGCCCTATGCCTATGCATATGCATATGCATATGATAGGTAGGTAAACCATCTACATTTAAACGAAAAATAATTTTATACATAATTGAATTCAGAATAAAATAGATAAATATGTTAGGACAATTCACAGAACGCCATCTAGTCTCAAACTAAGCAGAGCTTGTGATATGAGTACTAGATAAACTGATATAAAATACTTATATTCATTTTTTTTTGAAAATACAGACATGAATACATAAATACAAACATCCAGAATTCGGTACTAACGTATGTGTTATCACACAAAGTTTGTCCCGACCGGGACCATCGATAATAAACCTTCTTGAATAACTCTATCTCTTTTACTGTTGCTGTTTCCCGGATATTTACCATTTGTATTGTTTTTTCAATGAGTTATCCAACGACTTCATAATATGTAACACCCGTACATAGAGGTAGAAATCATTGGATTTTCTGACGAAATTATCACTGTTCAAAGCACGGAGAAACTAAAATAAAAAACTCTGTTCTTTCTCGGACACCATAGTTTTCACAACATATCATATACTATCACGTCTTTATTACCGAAGGGGTAGACAGAGACGTGCATTTTGGTTCCACGTCCGTCTGTCAACAGCCCTCTGATAGCCCTAGAGATATTAGCCCCTTAGCATATCTAACAACAAACAAACACAAGACCACAAGCAGGTATACTTATATGCCGTTGACATATCGTAAATATTT
The DNA here is from genome assembly GCA_963556515.1 of Nudaria mundana. NCBI lineage: Eukaryota > Metazoa > Arthropoda > Insecta > Lepidoptera > Erebidae > Nudaria > Nudaria mundana. The sequence goes on along the minus strand of OY748308.1, from coordinate 10,797,072 downwards.
AAGTACAAGAAACTCACAGTCGGGTCAGGCCTGTCATCCGTCAAAGTCCAATTTAACTTTAAATTTTACTCTTTTATTTCATTTTTTCTTTGAAGGGGACATAAAAGCGTTATCGAGTCAGACTGTTGTAAATAATAGGGGGACTGAGAATTTTTAACATTGTAAAGTTGCCTTATCAAATATTAAACTATATTTACCTTTTTTGTTGCTTTGTTGAAGTCTAGATTTAGCTTTTACGGTGATTGGGGTTTTGACTGTACAATACAATATACTCGTATTTGACTGCTTCGGTGGCGTGTTCGGTAGTGTATCTGCTTTCGACGCCGGAGTCTCGGGTTCGATTCCCGTTTGGGACAAACTTTGTGTGATAACACATACGTTTGTATCGAAGTCTGGATGTTTCCTATGTTTAATATGTATGTATTTCCAAAAAAATGTATATAAGTATTTATATCAGTTTATCTAGTACTCTTATCACAAGCTCTGCTTGCGAAGACTAGATGGCGTTGTGTGAATTGTCCTAACATATTTATTATTTATTTATTAATATTAAATAGTAAATATCACATAATGTAGGTAAAAAAAATGTAAAAAAAGATATTTACAACTGTATTGGTGATAGATGTTGGAACAGGTAATTTGCACCAATCATAAATAAGCTGTATTTTCCCGGATATTTATTATCGAGATAACGATTATCTAAATAAGTACATATTGTTAGAAGTAAGATCACATAATATTCTAATGCATATTTTGCTCCTGAGTGAGCTACGAACCTACTAAAATTGCATGCCTATTACTATGGTGAAATATGGTGAATCTGGAACTATCAACTGCTTCCACATCTCATGTAACCCATATTTGCAATGATCTGTATAATAAATAATAATAAATAATGATAAAAATCGAAGAAGTTTTATACATACTTACAAGTACATACCACCAAATGTCACATTTGGACGCACACTAGAATGGCATGCAAGTGACAGTGTTTTTTCTGATTTAAGTGACATTCATTTTAAGGTATATTTTGACCAATTTACACAATACTTATTAAAGCCTATGTGTTATTCTGATATATGAACTATATTAGTGTAAAGAGTAAAAAACATGCAAACAAACTAGTAATATAGACAATTGAAACATAATGCAAACAATATGGTGATTACATATATTTGAGCCGTTTGGGGTTGAGACACTGAGGTCATGGGGTCCGAGTGTTCACCGCCTTTATAGAGACATTGCTAAACGCTTAATCGATGCTTCTCAGGACCAGAATCCAACGTGGCAACACAGCCAACATTCTGGGAACCTTCCCAGTCGGCAATGACGAGGAGGATTTTTAAACGATATAATTTGTAATGTAAATATTTTTAGTATATAATTATGTATATTGTAATTCTTATTGTAAATAAATGTTCGTATTAAAATGATGTTCGTAAAAAATATAAAATGTTTTAAACCTTTTAAATTTGTAATAGCATTGTTTTCCGCAGAATTAAAAAAGACAACAAAACGTCGACAATTGTTTCGCCTCTAAACGAGGCATTATCAAGACTGTCTCAGAGAGAACAGCAAAATTTGTAGTTAGAACATATTTGCTTATAAGTAAGCGTGTGCAAATTTCATTATCGCGATGTAGGATTTTTCACAATAACTAACGTGGGTACAAACCTCAGATCATGCTAACTAAGTTCCAAAAATAGGTATTCACCAATACAAGACTTTATCTTCATAAATTTATATTAAGTTGTGTAGAAATGCCACATGACACATACAAACCAACAACCAACTAATGTGTCTGTCTGTTCACAAACAGATTAAGTAAGGGAGACGTGTGAAAATCTATTTGTTCATTGAGTAAGGTGTCCGCATCTCTTCTAACTATTTCTAGCCTTTCCCAAACACTCAGCTTGAACCCTTTCTCACATAAGCGTAAAACTCTAAAGGTGTTACTATTGTTCAAGGAATGACCAGTGTCAAGGAGGTGCTTCGCGAAGAGGGACTTCTCAGGACAACCGTTGCGGAACGCCGCCATATGTTGCTTGTATCTGATCTCAAAGGACCTGCCAGTCTGCCCTACATACTGCATATTACAGCCATCGCAACTCAACAAATAAACACCCGATCTGTGTGAAACCGACACCGAGTCCTTGCCATTACACAGCTCCCTCAAGGTGTTCTGTGTTCTAAAAGCCGCGAATATCCTATTTTCCCACATAATCTTAGCTATACTCAACGAGACGGGACCCACGAACGGCAAACAGGCAGTGTACTTCCTAGGTGGATCTTGAGTTGGATGTAATAAATGAAAACTAGCATTTCTGCGTTTTTTATTTAATAATGAGTGGACCATTCCTACTTTATAGCCATTACTGTGTGCTATGTATATTACTGTATGCTAATGATAGACAATTCCTCATTAAATGCCTGTGGGCTCAACGGTACCGCCAGTAACCTGCCCAGTAAGTTGTGGAAAGCTGCCATTTTATGTTGCCATGGGTGATCGGATGAGTAAGGGATAACTATGTCTGTACATGTAGGTTTCCTATAGATACGAAACTCATGCATACCATTCTTCCTAGTAATTGAAAGGTCTAAGAAATTGAGAGTGGAATCTGACTCCACTTCTAACGAAAAATCAATTCTAGGGTGTACTGAATTCAACTTAGAGACGAGGACGCTGAGTTGACGCTTTGTTCCCGTCCAGCAGATGATAATGTCATCCACGTATCTAAAGTAGTACAAGACATGGACGTTCCCAACTATGTGGTTAGTCTCGAACGCATCCATAAATATTTCAGCTATTAACGGACTCAGTGGCGACTCCATCGATAAACCACTTTTTTGTAGAAAAAAATTGTTGTTAAACTGAAAATAATTCTGTGTCATACACAATCTTGTTAGGTTAAAAATTGTTAATTTGTGTTTTAAAATATCTAAGACTTCATTGTATGGTACGTTCGTGAACAAACTTTTCACGTCCAAAGACACGAGTTGAGCATTGGACGGTAACTTTATATTTTTAATTTTATTTATGATTTCAGTACTATTTTTTAAAGTAAATTTTGGGTTAAAATCTATTGCTTATTTAATGTTTGTGTTCAAAAACTTCGACAAATTGTATGCTGGAGCACCCCTGTATGCGACAACAGGTCTAATCGGGCACCCATTCTTGTGTATTTTTGGAAGGCCGTAAAACGATGGACAACGAGGATTCATGTTTATCAAAGTTTTATGCAACGAAGAATTCTCAGGGAATAAGTAAGTCGTGGATTTTATAGCAAGCTTTAGTTCTGCCTGGAACTTAGATGTAGGATTGTAGGTTATGTGTTGAAAATCATCAGATAAAATGATGTCATTGACCCTTGCTATGTAGTCCACCCTAGGGATCAAAACCACGGTGTTGCCCTTATCAGCTTTGCTCAAGACCACATCCTCATCACTGAGTTTGTTGCGAATCGACTTTTGTACAGCCAATTCGGAGTTAAAAGTACAAGACAAACTAACAGAATCGATTTTTTGTGCCACCAATGCCTTTAACATTATGTCACCCTTATTTCTAATGATTGCCACCTCCGCATCCACTGTCAAAGGTTCTAAAGATTTTTTATTATTAATTGATTTAGGTATGGAATATTTTAAGCCTTTATTTAAAAGGGACACCTCGCTGTTGTTAAGATGAATATTAGAAAGGTTCCTGATTCTGGGGTAAAATGTATGATTACAAAACACCTGCTCCCTTCGGTCAAGAAGTTCGCCTCTACCCACCCTTAGATTAAATATTTTTTTTGATTGAATTAAAAATTTTTTGTGTATAAATTTTGAAGCTAAATCTCGTGCTTTCCGATCCAACAAATCAAATTCTATTGTGTGTAAACTGAATGACAACTCAGAGTGTAGAACCTTTAGATGCCACTTCAAACTGTCTCTCACTCTAAACAAACTCTTTATTTCAGAGTTCAGCCACACTGTTTTTGCTTTTAAAATAGAATTCCTAGCCGACGCTGAGTTATTGTTTGTTTTCAGGCAAATGTACTTCGGAAACACCCCAAAACGCTTGCACTCTTGATTGAACCAAAGATTTTGACTTGCTGTTCTGTGGAGTTTGATCAATTTTATGTATAGTTTGGCCTGGATAGTGATGCTCACTGATCTTAAATATTGGATAGAATCAGGCGTTACTTGGCGAAAATCCATGACAAAGCAATGGTAAGTAAAATGTTTTTTAAAAAATGTTTTAAACCTTTTAAATTTGTAATAGCATTGTTTTCCGCAGAATTAAAAAAGACAACAAAACGTCGACAATTGTTTCGCCTCTAAACGAGGCATTATCAAGACTGTCTCAGAGAGAACAGCAAAATTTGTGGTTAGAACATATTTGCTTATAAGTAAGCGTGTGCAAATTTCATTATCGCGATGTAGGATTTTTCACAATAACTAACGTGGGTAGAAACCTCAGATCATGCCAACTAAGTTCCAAAAATAGATATTCACCAATACAAGACTTTATCTTCATAAATTTCTATTAAGTTGTGTAGAAATGCCACATGACACATACAAACCAACAACCAACTAATGTGTCTGTCTGTTCACAAACAGATTAAGTAAGGGAGACGTGTGAAAATCTATTTGTTCATTGAGTAAGGTGTCCGCATCTCTTCTAACTATTTCTAGCCTTTCCCAAACACTCAGCTTGAACCCTTTCTCACATAAGCGTAAAACTCTAAAGGTGTTACTATTGTTCAAGGAATGACCAGTGTCAAGGAGGTGCTTCGCGAAGAGGGACTTCTCAGGACAACCGTTGCGGAACGCCGCCATATGTTGCTTGTATCTGATCTCAAAGGACCTGCCAGTCTGCCCTACATACTGCATATTACAGCCATCGCAACTCAACAAATAAACACCCGATCTGTGTGAAACCGACACGGAGTCCTTGCCATTACACAGCTCCCTCAAGGTGTTCTGTGTTCCAAAAGCCGCGAATATCCTATTTTCCCTCATAATCTTAGCTATACTCAACGAGTAGTTATTATGTCTAGACCAAAGTGATCCAGAAGTGGATCAGAGTTACTAACTACAGTCAATTAACAAAATTGAACCCCAATATACACAGCCACGTGGACCAAGTGACAAAGGGTCAATTTTATTATCCGACACAAATTATCTACTTCAATAATACACAAAATGATATTATCAAATACAATTTTATCTCAACAAATATCAAAAATCCCAATTGTTTGATACTTATTCTATTATCAAAAATAAGATACTCGTGCGAAATCAACTAGTTCAGACCATATGACCAGTATAAATTGACCCTTCTCACTTAAGTTTTATCGACAGCGTCGTTTGATAAATAGAGGTCAGATTATTTTGGATAGTTTTAACCCTAAAATGATGATATTCTCAAGAGACAAATTATAAGTGTTTGGAGATTGTCACACGAGTTTAATACACTCCCACGTTTGTTGATAAAAGAGATTAAATAGTTTGCAGTTTATGTGACGTTTTTGTTACAAATACATACATGTCATATCTTTATCTCTAAAGGGGTAGACTGACGCGTTTAGTAAGTCCATTTTTTGAACCGACTTATAAAACGGAGGCGGTTCTCAATTCGACCGTATTGTATTTTTTTTGTATTGTATTCATTCCGGTAATTTGAAATCGGTATTTTTTACTTAAATGATTTTATATTATGGTTCAGCAAAGCGATGTGCAGCCCACCTGATGGCAATCCGTTTCGACATTTAACGATTTAGAACAACTCTCAAAGTATTTATTAGATACTACGAGAGTAGCATTATTATTTGCTCGTTTTCTTAAGGCAATGTACTCATGTGTAATTAAGGTTTACTTGGACCCCTAAGATCTTGGTGGGACCCCTGCGTAAACAAAGCAAGCAGATAATAATAACAAAGCCGTCAATATCAATCGTCCTGAATGATTAAACAATAGAGTATTCAATCAGAATAACATTAGAGATAAACAATGCCAATCCACTGGCACCAATTTCCACTCACTTTTTATTAACACATAAAACTCCCCTACCATACAAAACAATATAACACGGTTTTTGTAATTCACTAACAAGTGCGCCTTCATAAACTTTCCATCTGTACCCAAAGCTTTGGGGTTTGTTATATCTCTGGGGATTAGCTGTGTTTAACTGGCGCTTGATATTACTCAGCAAATTCAGAAGAATAAAGACTAAAATCTACTAAAAATATAGTTCAAAACTGATGTAAGTGTGATCGTCTCCTATGACATTACAAATCTAGACCCTAAAATTGGTCCTTCAAGTTGCAAATGTATTTCAATATTGAACTATAATTTTCAGAAAATAAGATATAATTTTGATTGTAAATGGAACAAGCTTTTACGACATTTTGGAATAAAAACCGAGGCGTGATTCCCATAATATGTGACGCGTTAGTGCAGTAGCGAATTTTGCACTTGACTGTACAATGAATGGGTAGCATCTTGTTCATCGAATGAATTAGAAGGGGTTGGAGATGGTCCCAGAGAGACAGGTTTATTATATGTCTGTATCATATATGGGAAGTTCTCACGCTCAACTTATTTCGATGTAAATACACAAATAAAGATACGTTTTCCTTCCAAAGAGAATGAAAGAGATGAATTTGATAGGAGGTTATCAGCTGACAACTGGATACCGAATGTTGTGGCGTTCTTAGGAGGAAGCCGATGCCAGTAGTGGCCGTCAATTTGGCTGAAATTATGAACTTCCAACAAAATGTTAAACTTTCCTGGAAGTATTTAAGAACAACTAGTTCCAGAAGGAAGGTACTAGTATTTCTGTAACTGTACATAGTCGGAAACCACGATGGAAGTTCTATGACTAGAGAAGGCAGCACTTGAAAGAGATGGGAGGAATATTTTGTAAGTCTGTTTGAGAAAGAGGATATGCAAGCGGAAAGTCATAATTATCGGGGATAATAATACGACTGAAACTTTGAAAGCAAGACAAGGCATAGTATCAAGAATGTTGTAGCCTTTGTTGGAAGAGCGATAGCTTACTAGTATAGAGGTGAGCATGTTACATGTACCCGACCACTTTTATATTAAACTGAATGGATTCAGGTGTCACCTGGCGAAAGTCCATGATAAAAACAATGGAAAAATGATGTGAAAATGATGATGATCATGAGACAGCTGCTGTCTCTTTGAGATAGTCTTGATAATGCCTCGTGAGTAGGCGAAACATATGTCGACGTTTAACATGTCTTCTATTTAGCGAAATAATTGCAATTTTTAAATTTCAACTTCATTTTTCCATACTTTTATATTTGCAGAGCTTCTTATGACCTGAATCTCTAAGATTTTATTGGAACCCAAATACACCCTGTAACTATAAACCTTGTAGTTCCAAAAAAGAACCACTTACCAACACAATACTCATGACAAAAGAATTATATTGCTATAATATCAAACAAACCAATCAATAAAGTATAAATAATTAAATTCGCATAGAAGCCACCATAACATCAGATGGTGCGGCACGGGCGCATGCATATCTCCCTGCTATTATATTATGGGATAATTCGATAACGCCCCTCGCGTTTTTATTGTCCCGCACTGTACTATGACTGTTAAGAGTGATTGTACTCTAGGGTTGTCGCAAACCTCGGTGGCGCAGTGGTATGAGGTTCGTTTCGGAGTTTGAATATCTTGTATGTATAATATGTATGTATTTAGAAATATATAAGTATGTTTATTAGTCGTCTAGATCCCATAGCAAAAGCTTATATTAGATTAATTCCGACTAAATTTAAGTTTGAGTAGCACGTAATAATGAAGGTTCAATTTTGATACACGCTATTTAAAATAGTTTAAAACCCTGCGTTAATATACAATATTTTACTTTTTGTAAACAATTAATGGTATTAAGCTCCTTACGTACTGAGATGATAATATGATAAATAATATTTCACGACAGAATTCCATAAAGTAGTCTTTAAATTTTTAATTGCTCATAATAAAGTTGATTAAAACAACACGCCGTAATAGTAGTTTCTACTAACACAGAGTTGACAACCCTAGCACCACTTTTTAATTCATTGTGATACTAGACAGCCGGTTACATTTTGTTTGTTTAGACAACAGATTGTTTTACAAGCGACTGATCCTGATATTTGTAGTTTTCCGGCTCACTTAATACAGATAATAATAACACTAGAATTAAAAAAAATTAAATGTCAAGTGAACCAAAAACATTTCTTTTGCCTGATATGGCGCTGAAACTCAAATATGGTGACGATTTTTATTTTTTTTATTTCAAAATGTTATGTTTCTCGACTTTTCGAGACGCAGACCTGTGGTCCCACTCTAGCGCCTCCTTGAGCCATTGAATTGAATGACGCAAATACTCTCGCTTCCAGATCCCATGGAGGCATATAATACCTGTAGTACACAATGACACATGCAATATAAACGATAATTTATAATTCCTCAATAATACGAATTGCGCTAAGTTTTTGTGACCTTAGTCCAAGACGAAACACAGCCTGAAAAATATTGCGCATAACTCGTATGGCATGCAAGAAAAATTCAGCGTCTCAGCAATCTCTTCAGCGATTTACGCGTGATTGAGTAGCAAACATACTTTCTGAATTACGTAAAACGAATGCATTGTAGAATCTAACTTCGGCTAGCGGAGCTATGTTTGTAAAAGTGTACATATTTTGTATTTATCTTGCAGAAAGAGTAAGATAATTAATCAATTTTAATTGCAACAATCACTTAACAATAAACCACATCGATTGCTCCTAAAATTCTTATCAACGCAATCGATTATAATCGAATCACGAACAAATAAATTTCATTCACATCACCAGTTTATGTAGAGATAGAATACGTTTAAACATTAAAAGAAACGTAAAAGAATTATGGGTCTAGTTAGAGTGGACACATTACATAACCCTCAAAGGCGCGTTAAAGCTCAATAGCGCGGGATCTAGCAGCGTCCGTCTATAAAATTGCTATTGACAATAACTATAAGCAGAGTTGTAGGTAGAAACTACTTATAGTATAAAACAGACATTTAATTTCATATTTTAAACTATTCCAATATCCATAATATTATAATATTCACGCCTCTTACCCTACGTTCGGAATTACATTGTAGAGATAATTATTGAAGAAATTGTAATAGAATAACACCTGGCTGTATAGGTTATCGTATGTTAGAATCCAGAACTATTCATACTACTCGTATTATTGATAGCATAATAAATATTGGATGGAAACAGGCGTTACCTGGCGAAAATCCATGACAAAGTAATGGTAAGTAAGATGTTAAAACTTTTCAAATTATAATAGCATTATCTTCGCAAAATTAAAGGACATTAAAACGTCGACAATTGTTTCGCCTCTAAACGAGGCATTATCGAGACTGTCTCAGAGAGAAAAGCTGCTGTTCTCTCTGAGACAGTCTTGATAATGCCTGCAAAAAAAAACAAAAGTTTTAACATCTAACTTACCATTACTTTGAGATAGCATAATAGTTAAAGTTTTGAATACAGGAGTTTTATACGTCATATTCTATTAGTTCTACCCGATAGAACATGTAGAACTATTGGGAATAAGGAGTCCTACTAGTTCTCCTCTTTTGATACTTCGAACATCGTAGAAAAAGTGGGAAAAAATCCATTAGGTCTACGGTAGTAACTGTTGAGTTGAACTAGTGAGAACGAATTAAGTAAACTAGCTAAACAAAATAAATAGATACATGATATATTCCATACATAATATACTCCGTGATGGTGAAGACCCTAGCAAATTAGTACAGCAGAATTTATTTAGGACATAAGATAAATGTCTCATCTGTTTATAATAAAATCTTAGTCTATATTTAACCCTCAAACGCTGCAATAAGTTAATTGTTAGGGGCGAGGGTGGTGTTACAGTTATTGAGATGTCGTTAGCCATGGTTTTGTTTTAGTGCCACACTTATTATCGTTATTGGTCATTGTGACCCAACGGTTACGGGTTACAGCCCAAAGTTTATGGAGAAATGATTTTTGATGGTTTCTGGCGGAGTATAACACTTCATTATCATCATCGGTCAACATCAGTCCACTGCTGGAGATAAGCCTCTTCAATGACGCGACACCCCCTCCGATCTTGGGTCAATTTCATCCACCCAACGCCTACTATTAGACGAATGTCGTCGGTCTATCGAGACTCGGGGCATCCCACGCTATGCTGACCGATTCGAGGTCTCTATTCCAGAACCTGCTTGGTCTAGCGGTTGTCGGTTCTGCGACAGATATGACCGGTGCATTACCTCCTCAGCTTGCTGTCCTGAACTACTGTCCTAATTTTAACTTTCCTATTTTCACTTATAACATACTCGTATTTCCAAACGGGACTTAAGGGACCTTAAGGGGATTGGATAGTATAGGTTAGGTATACCTGAACAAAGGGGCACGATTTAAGGTCACAGAGGCGTTCGTGTTATTGGTACATGAAATTATTGTAAGGCAGAATTCCACCAGGAAATATTATGAGTTCATGACATTCAGAATGATTTTAGTTTATCTGCTGACCCCTACGACATTGCGACAAAAAAATCGCACAGCGTTGAACGCGTAGCGTAATCGAGTTAATACGAGGGGCTTATCGCAGTCTGACTTGTGTTTGACAAATTAAAAAGGGGACGGGAGTCTAGTCGGTGTGATTAGATGTGTTGGAGATACTTCGAAGGATAGTATTTTTTTATTTACGTCATGAAAGCCTCGTTAAAATTGGTTAAGCTGTTTCAGAGATTAGTCGGCATAAAAGTTATCACAGGTGTAGTACCTGTGAAATCTTTTTTTTTTATTGACTGAGGGAGCGAAGCGACCGAAGTCTCCGTTTCTACTTGCAGACTGGGGAGAATTTCTTTCGTCTGTACCTACCTCTACACCTCTACATCTCTACATCTACAGGTTCTGTCAGATCATGTTTGAGGCCGTATTTATCAACCGATTTTCATGAAACTTTACACACACACTCCTTGCTTACAATGAATAACATGTGAATGATATTTTTTGGATTGGATGAAAAATTAAAGAGTAATAAAGAGAATTGAAAAATAAATTTTCAAAACAAAGCTCTCGAAGTCTACGGTTCACAGAACCACTAGTTTAATATGAATTGTTATATTTGTTTTAAAATTAATTTATCAAATTAAATTAATAATTCACTGCGAGTTAATCAAATGAACAAATGTTAAACATGACCATCAGTACCTACAAATAAATGTTGCCAACATCCAATAATGAAGCAGGCGATGCGACGACATGTCGACACGCGAGATCAGTCGTGTACACAGAATAATTGATATGACGTCATACTCCGGTTGATTCAATGATTTATATACATGTATCAAAATGATTTGAGAAATAATTTAGAGGGACTTATTGTTTCCTTTAATATTTACTGAGTACCGAGAGCACTCAGCCGCGAGCGGCTACGACGAGCTGCTACGCGAGCTGATATTTCCTTGAAGGTGTTCAGAACGAATATATCTTCTTCACCAAATAAAGTTTGATAACTAGGTATGCTAAACAGGGGCGGGGCCCCAAGTGATTAGTGACTACGTCCTCGCCGTCCGCCCTGGGCCCCAACTTGACCACGGTAACGCAGTGGCAAATTGGGTGACCGAACGTCCTAGTCCGAACTTGGTGCCATTAAAATTGTGAATATGAATATTAGTGAACCCGACGATACCCCCGGTCCCGATACTGGCCTTTCCCGGGCAGTATCAACCGACGACTTAACGCATCCATCACGGACTCCGATGCCATTTGATTTGGGGGCTCGCGCCGCGCCGCCTAGTTGCAGCGCGATGTCGACGCCCTAAGGAACTGATGCTGCTGGGACTGACGATGGTCAGTCCCAGCAGTGTGAAGAAGAAGGGCCGCTCTTCTGCGACGAAGAAGAGGACCCTCGAGGAGAAGGGGGGCCGCCGCGCGACCGTAGCACCAGCTGTTCCGGGTGGGGGTCCCTCCTCTCCAGCGATTCGGAGGAGGAGGTGCCGGTCAAGACGGTGTGTACGCGTCTCGACGCGTACAGAAGGCGGCCGCCAACTCCTCCTCCGTCCTCGGTCCAACTGTCCCAGCGAAGTCGCCGGGAAATCGGTGGGCCGCCCGCGCGGGAGCTTATGAGCGTTTTTGCCCGCATGAACGCGGCCATGCGGGGCAACAGGAACGTGGCGGGGAGGAAGAAGATTATGGCTTCACTGGTGGATGAAGCCCAATCTTCCCTCAACAAGCTCCTCGCGCGGAGCGTCACCAAGGAGGAGGCGAGGCTCCGGCAGCAGGTGACGAGCCTGGAGGCGGAGCTCGCTGCTTCCAGGAAGCAGATGGATGACCTGTGGCGGGAGGTCGCTGACTTGACCAAGGTGGTCAAGGCGCCTCCCGGTCCCATGCTGCCGCCTCCTCCTCCGAAGGCTGGACCAGCGCCCACCAAGGCACCCACCACGGCGCCAACCATGGCGTCCACCAAGGCGCCCACCACGGCGCCCACCATGGCGCCCACCACGGCGCCCGGATCGCCGCCACAGCCTGTGCCGACTATGGTACAGGTCCTGACGGCGATCGAGAGGCGCCTCGCGGTCCTGGAGGACCGGGCGTACCGCCCTCCGCTAGCACGTCCCGCGTTGTTATACGCGGCGGCTGTTGGCGGTTCTCCCGCTCCAGGACCAAGCGGCACACCCGCTGTCCGCCGCCCCGTTCCGCCCCAGTCCGCTCCAGCGTACCGGTTGCCGGCCGAGACCGCGGTCCAGGCGCGGAAGGCGAAGAGGCGCGGCAAGAAGAGCGGCACCCCTGCCGCCTCCTCTTCCTCTAACATCACTCCCGCTGCTTCTTCACATCCCTCCAGACGGGAGGGATAGGAAGTAGTGGGGGCCAAGAAGCCGTCCTCGCTCCACCGCCGTCGTCCTGACGGTGACGACGGTAGGTGTGGAGAAGGGGGTGGGGTACGCCGACGTACTGAGGACCCTGAAGTCCTCAGTCAACCTCTCGGCCCTCGATATACAGGGGGGTCTCCGGTGCAAGACGACACGCACCGGAGCTCGCCTCCTCGAGGTCTCCGGCGCCTCCAGCGGCCCTAAAGCTGAAGCCCTTGCAGCGCAGCTTAGGGACGCGCTGGACACAGAAGCCGTCCGCGTCACCAGACCCACCAAATGCGCTGCATTGCGCGTCTCCGGTCTGGATGACGCGGCCACGACGGAGGAGCTCATTTCCGCCGTCGTGGAGGCGGGCGGCTGTCCCCGTGACCAAGTGAAGGCTGGAGAGATCTCCTTCAGCCTCACTGGCCATGGCACGACAGTCGTCCAGTGCCCCGTCGCGGCGGCACTGAAAGTGGCGGACGGACGAAGCCTCCTCGTAGGGGGCTCCCTAAAAGCGCAGGTGCACCTCCTTCGTGCCCGGGAAACTAGATGTTTCCGGTGCATGGTGGTGGGGCACGTCGGGATGCAGTGTGTGCCCCACCACCATGCACCGAAGCAGTGTGTGCCCCCACTGACCCAGAGTGTCCAGCCGCAACAGCTGGAGCGGGTCATGGGCTCCCTGTTTCCGACGAGCGCGGAGGAGCACGTCCCTCCGCGCATGGCTCCGTCTCTGCCCGACGCGGATAGCATCAGCGAAGACGACGTACCCGAAGTCAGGGTGGGGGAGCTAGTTGCGGCAGTACTCCGGCTTAAACGCCGGAAAATCACTGCCCCCGGACCCGACGGTATTCCTGGCCGTGCATGGGTCCTGGCCCTCGAAGAACTCGGGCCTCGACTGATGGGGCTCTTTAGCGCATGCCTCGAAAGGGGCCAGTTTCCCAAGGTGTGGAGGACGGGGAAACTGGTCCTGATCCGTAAGGCGGGGCGGCCGGTGGACTCACCTTCCGGATACCGGCCGATCGTGTTGCTCGACGAGGTGTGTAAGCTCTTTGAGCGAATTATCGCGGAACGCCTCGTCGAGCATTTCTCGACGGTGGGGCCAGACCTGGCGGACAACCAGTACGGATTCCGTCGGGGACGCTCCACCGTGAGCACGATCATGCGCGTCAAGAGCCTGACGGAGGAAGCAGTCTCGCAGGGCAAGGTGGTGGTGGCGGTGTCTCTTGACATCGCCAACGCGTTCAACACCTTGCCATGGAGCTGCGTTAGGGAGGCGCTCGTGTATCACGAAACGCCTCTCTACCTCCGTCGTATTGTCGGGGCCTATCTCTCGGAGAGGGCCATAGCTTTCCCCAGCTGGCTCGGGCCAGCTCGGCGGGATGTGTCGTGCGGTGTTCCGCAGGGGTCGGTCCTGGGGCCGCTTCTGTGGAACATCGGCTACGACTGGGTGCTGCGGGGTGCGTTGCCAGAGGGCGTCGGCGTAACGTGCTACGCCGACGATACCCTCGTCATGGCGCGGGGTGCAACGTACCAGGAGGCAGCACTCAAGGTCACGACGGGTGTTGCTCAAGTCGTGGGTCGGATACGGCGGCTGGGACTGGAGGTGGCCTTGCATAAGTCCGAGGTTCTGTGTTTTCACAGACCTCGGAACGGTCGACCTGAAGGTTCCAGCATAAATGTGGGAGGCGTTAGCATCGGCATCAAGCCCTCGATGAAGTATCTAGGGATCGTACTTGATAGCCGATGGAACTTCGGACCACATTTCCAAAGTTTGGTCCCCAAGGTGACACAGGCATCGGTCGCGCTTTCGCGACTGATGCCCAACCTAAAGAGACCCAACGCTTCCTGCAGGAGACTGTACCTGGGGATCGTGCGGAGTATGGCCCTATACGGGGCTCCCATATGGGCGGCGCGGTTGACGGCCAACAACTCAACGCTCCTTAACAGACCGTTGAGGACCTTGGCCGTCAAAACAATAAGGGGCTACCGCACGATCTCCGGAGAGGCTGCATGTCTCCTAGCCGGGACCCCTCCATGGGACCTGGAAGCGAGAGCCCTTGCGCCATTGGAACAATGGAGGAGGCGCTGGAGCGGGACCACCGGCCTGCGTCTCGAGAAATCGATGACCGGCGGTCCCAACTCCGACAGGATCTCATGGAGTCATGGAGGGTGCGACTTGAGCAACCCAAGTGGGGTGCCACCATCATCGCGGCGGTGAGACCGATCATGGACGATTGGCTGCAGAGGCAGCATGGTGACCTCACGTATCGTGCGACGCAGATCGTTACCGGGCATGGATGCTTCGGTAGCTATCTGTTTCGCATCCATCGTGAGGTCAGACCCCGGTGTCAACACTGCGAGGTTTCCGACGACGACACCGCACTCCACACGTGTGTGGAGTGCTCAGCGTGGGCGAGTCAGCGCCGGGACCTCGTAGTGGGTCTGGGCGTGGATACCCTCTCGCTGGAGACCATTCAAGCCATGGTCTCCAGCGGGAGTAGGTGGAACGCGGCCGTGTCCTTCTCCGAGCAAGTCGTGCTCGCGAAGGAGGCGGCCGAGAGGGAGAGGGAGCGTACCCTCCCCGCCGAGTTCCGTAGTCAGCGGCGAGGGCGCCGCAGACTCATCTACGCCCAAGACCATCGACCTCCATGATCGGGGCCTGAGGACGGCGGGATCGCCACCCGTCGTCCTTACAGAAGCAGGCTAGAAGGGTTGCGTGCTGCGGGGCCTTTGCCCCATAGCACGCAACCAGATTCACTCACTGACGCGGGATAAAACCCTACCCCAACGACGCGGGATTCTCATCCCGACCCAACCCCCGCAGAGACCACAGAGGTGGTCAAAGTCCGCCGGGCGCCACTGGAAATACGTTCTGCTTGTAACCAGAGACGCCCGGCAACGGATGTTAGAGCGGCCACGGCCTTGGTCGCGGAAAAAAAAGGTATGCTAAACAATTTTACAGTGAACGCGAAGTAAGTATTGATGAACAGCAAGCTCATTTTTTGTAAGTAGCTTTATTATACCGAGTCGCCTACCTATTTCTAAAAAAAAATATAAAATCAGGTAGCTAACAGAGTAATTCAGTTAAAATAAAATCAGTTAAATTAAAATATTCGGAAAAAAATTGTATCGTTGCATGCAAATTTGTACAGGTCTTGAGTACACCATTACATATCAAATATCAAAAGTTCTCATCGATCCGATCTCTATATATAAAAATGAATCCCTATTTCCCTTGGTCACGCCATCACGCGTGAACGGCTGGACCGAGTTCGCTTATTCTTTTTTTGTTGTGTTCGTAATTATCAGGAGAAGGATCTTATGGAAGAAAAAAAAGTTATGCGGAACATTAGAAAAATTAATGCGGTACGAAGCCGGGACCGCTTGTTTGTGATAAAAAAGTTATTCAAGGTTAACTTTGAAAATTTTCTTTTTTTTTTGGATTTTTCTCGTATACAGTGAATTATAACAAAAATAGTTCTGTACAAAATTGTAGATAATAAAATAAACTTCAAAAATGACCTTACAACTTTTTTCCTAGGAAATAATATTTCTGAGAGATTGCGGTTATTAAGCTATAGTCTACACGCAATGCTGGTCCGCTCCTATTAACTCTGTCGTGATGTTATATAGCCTATGTAACTCGCTAATAATGTAGCTTTATATTGCTGAAAGAAATTTTAAAATCGGTGCAGTAGTTTCTGAGTATTCACGTTGGCCCTTACAAACGTCGTCCCCTCTTTTTCACCCCATTAGGAGTAGAACGCCTTCCAATTTTTAGGATTCTAAGATCAGCGGTTTAGCGGAAAATGAGCTTGCTGTTAATCAATAAGTTTCTATGTTGTACGGCCCACGTACTATACATATTATGATTGACAAAAACGATAGTCTTAGACGGTATTTGAATCAGCGACGGTCGCCATATCTGCAGGACTAGCACAGCCAGCATCGACTTTGTCGATACTGCTAAGCTCTTAGACCAGGACTAATGTTCTGATAACCGACCAAACCCTAGAAGCCTTAGACCACGAAATTGGCGATCAGTACAACTTATTAGGTACTCGTTAAATACCTAGATATACCTACGTAGTGAGATTCTAATCAATCATTAAAGTAATCTATTCGTGTTAGTCCTGAACTTTAGGTGTACCTAAGTCAGACTCCAACTGAACTCAAGATAACTTTATCCACGACAGTTGAGCTATTTTGGGCCAAACTCACTGGATTCGATTATGTGCCTAACACGATTGAGTTAGGCATCTGATTGTAATGATATTACCTGCAGATTGTACCTATACAGTGTGTCCCAAGACCATGCTACATTGAGGGAAAGTACCTTAATAAATATAAAATAAATACATTTTGTTGGACATGCTCACACAACGTCATCTAGCCCAAACTAAGCTATAAGCTTGTGCTATGGGATCTAGACAACTGATAAACATACTTATATATTTCTACATACATACATAGAAAACACCCAAACTTCGAAACAAACATTTGTGGATCACATAAACATTGGATTCGACCCGGGAATCTAACCCGAGACTCCGGAGTCGAAAGCCGATGCACTACTTACCGACCACGCCACCGAAGCAGTCAATACCTTAAATACTGCTTGCTAATCGCTTTAAGCGACAAGGCCGTCCATTGTACTGCTCTTAGAAATAGTAAGCTTTGTATGAATTAATACTGTATTGGCGTACAATAAAGCATATATAAATAAATAAATAATGTAGGTAAGGGTACTTTCCCTCCATATGGCATGATCTGTGGACACCCTGTTTATTTCACGTCTATATCCCCGAAGGAAGGCAGTGTGTATTACACACCCACACTCTGCCAGTAATTTAGTTGGTCCCACGTAATAGGGGGCAAACCTATTGCCTGTTAATTGCACTATAGAAAATCCAACCATTCTGTAATTCAAACCTAAATTCCATCACCCAGGATAGATGTTATATACCACTAAATATAATATCTGTAGTCCGAACGTTATACCTATGTATAGTACATAGAGTTTACTATGTTTACTGTATACTAGTTTTCGGTGATAAACAAATACACAGTCAAATATTGACACAACAACTGACTTCAAATGACCGAAATGAGTCCTTTGTATTTTTTTTTCAATCCGCGGCTTGTGGCTGCGGCTGCTCCTACGTCTATTGCCGAGTGCCTCCGGTAGACACTGAAAGAATTCCCAGTGGCACCCGGCGGACCTTGGCCACTTGTGGCCACTGCGTGGTGGTCGAGTGTTACCCCGCATCTTTAGGGTCGAGTTTTATGCCGCGTCGGTGAGTGAAGGCGTGCATAGGGTGAAGCCCCACATCACGCAACCCTTCTAGCCTGCTTCTGTAAGGACGGTGGGTTGCTAATCCATCGTCCTCAGGCCCCGATCATGGAGGTCGATGGTCCTGAGCGTAGTCACGTCTGCGGCGCCCTCGCCGCAACCAAACATAAAAAAACACTCGTTTTGAGAACCTCCTCCTTTTTTTGGAAGACGGTTGACAATGTCAAATGATTGTTACGTTTCTATAATTAATCAAATTACTTCTAAAAATTATTATTGTTTATCTAACAACTGAAAGAGAGTGCGAATGCAGATGCATACTACCCTCTGTACTCTTTTCCTCAGAGGGCAATTCCTTTAAAGAAATCAATAGCCACGGGACAAAATGTAATCAAATTAAGAGAATTCGAGGGGCACGTGCCAAATTGTGCATTAATTGCCCCCACTCAACAACCCCCGTATTAAAATCAAAAATTGACACAACAACCGACTTCAAATTACCGAAATGGGACCAAAATTGAAATGGGACCATTTAGGAAGTGAAAAAATCAAAATCGGTTCACCCATTCGTAAGATATGAAGTACTTAACAAACATAAAAAAAACATACAGTCGAATAAAGAACCTCCTTTTTTGGAAATCGGTTGAAAATAGAAAAGTAAAGGTTGATTTTTCAGCCAATAATTCCCGGAATTTTGCTCAAGTAGCATAAATATTTATGATTTGCCTTTTTATAGGTGCCGATAAACCTACCGATCAACACATCTAGCAAACCATACCTACAACTTAACAACTTACAATACAAGCGGCAAAAGACTCGAAGCGCCCTCTATTACGTGGGACCAGCAAAATAACTGTCAAAATGTAGGTTTAATATGGGCTGGCTTGGCTATCCCGTTGACGAAATAGGCGAGAATATACATAATATAAATGTGTGTGCTGATGCCTACGGTTTTGCCTGCACGATAACAAAATTCCAGAATAAAATGTAGCTTAAATTACTCCTTAAAACATAAGCTATCTGCCGGTGAAAGTCACGTTAAAATCAGTCCAGTCGTTTCCGAGATTATCTGGAACAGACAGAGAGACTGAGCAAATTTAATGGAAGTTCTGTATATACCATCTCTACGTTACTATGTTACTATTTCTCTGAGGATTGTTACCTGACGCAGATAAATGGAGGGTCATGTATTTTGCACATTAAATTTAGAGATATGTAGGTTCCCATTTGTATAAATACCATGATCGATTGTTTAAACTAGATGAGGCAAAAAAATACATATTATACACAATGAGTAGGTACCTACATTTTTTTTAAATATTTTTGCAAATTCTCACACTACGTCATCTAGCCCATATTAAGCTAATAATAAGCTTGTGCTATGGGATCTAGACGACTGATAAACATATTTATATATTTCTAAATACATACATATTATACATAGAAGACACCCAAACTCCGAAACAAATATTTGTGGATAACACAAATATTTGATTCGACCCGGAATCGAACCTGGGACCTCAGGGACGGCAGTCGCATACTCATACCACTGCGCCACCGAGGCAGTCTCTACACTCTACATTTATATGTGCAAAATACATGACCCTCCATTTATCTGAGTCGGGTAACAATCCTCAGAGAAATAGTAATAGAAATGTCTGAGTTGTACTAAATTTAATCAAGCTATTAATACACCACTACAGTTAATCATTTCGCAACGAAATTCGGTGCTGCGCAACCGGAGCTATTAAGGAGGTGGTCCACTCAACTAATGCAGTTAGCTTATTAAATTATTATTTGATTATGATGATGTATTGAGGTTTCATATATTATATGGATTGAATTGATAAATGTTGATAATATGGTGGTATACGGTTTGATATTTACGTGATTTATAATTGCCTGCGAGTTTTCTTGGTCCTACCTCGACTCTTAAAGCCCTCTACAATCAAAGGTGCAAAGTATGAATTTAGAGGGCTTGAGGAGTCGAGGTAGGCCCAAGAAAAGAGGGTTGGAATGCCAGGAAAGGAGTGACTGAGGAGATGACGTGTGACAAGGATGTATGGAAAATGAAGACGTGTTGCGCCGACCCAAATGATTGGGATAAGGGCAGGTAGATGATGATACTCGTATAATTGACTGTCAGTGCGCGAGTATAGTAAGATGCTTAGCGATGTTTATAGAAATAAAAAAGAAATACACGTCAGAAATTGACACAACAACCGACTTTAAATTGACACAACAACCGACTTTAAATTACCAAAATCGGACCAAATAATTGTTGGAATGGGACCACTTGGGAAGTAGAACAATCAAACAATAATAATATCAACAATAACAATATAAACAATATCAGTTTTAATTTTTTTTATATTTTTGTACATTCTCCCACAACCTCATCTAGCCCAAACTAAGCTATAAGCTTGTGCTATGGGATCTAGATAGAGACTTTGTACCAAAGTCTGGATGTTTCCTATGTATAATAAATATGTATGTTTTTACAAAAAAAATGTATATAAGTATTTATATCAGTTTATCTAGTACTCATATCAGAAACTGGTCCTGATCCGTAAGGCGGGGCGGCCGGTGGACTCACCGTCCGGATACCGGCCGATCGTGTTGCTCGACGAGGTGTGTAAGCTCTTTGAGCGAATTATCGCGGAACGCCTCGTCGAGCATCTCACGAGTGTGGGGCCAGACCTGGCGGATAACCAGTTCGGTTTCCGTCGGGGACGCTCCACCGTGAGCGCGATCATGCGCGTGAAGAGCCTGACGGAGGAAGCAGTCTCGCAGGGCAAGGTGGTGGTGGCGGTGTCTCTTGACATCGCCAACGCGTTCAACACCTTGCCATGGAGCTGCGTTAGGGAGGCGCTCGTGTATCACGAAACGCCTCTCTACCTCCGTCGTATTGTCGGGGCCTATCTCTCGGAGAGGGCCATAGCTTTCCCCAGCTGGCTCGGGCCAGCTCGGCGAGATGTGTCGTGCGGTGTTCCGCAGGGGTCGGTCCTGGGGCCGCTTCTGTGGAACATCGGCTACGACTGGGTGCTGCGGGGTGCGTTGCCTAGGGGTGTCGGCGTAACGTGCTACGCCGACGATACCCTCGTCACGGCGCGGGATGCAACGTACCAGGAGGCAGCACTCAAGGTCACGACGGGTGTTGCTCGAGTCGTGGGTCGGATACGGCAGCTGGGACTGGAGGTGGCCTTGCACAAGTCCGAGGTTCTGTGTTTTCACAGACCTCGGAACGGTCCACCAGAAGGTTCCAGCATAAATGTGGGAGGCGTTAGCATCGGCATCAAGCCCTCGATGAAGTACCTAGGGATCGTACTTGATAGCCGATGGAACTTCGGACCACATTTCCGAAGTTTGGTCCCCAAGGTGACGCAGGCATCGGTCGCGCTTTCGCGACTGATGCCCAACCTAAAGGGACCCAACGCCTCCTGCAGGAGACTGTACCTGGGGATCGTGCGGAGTATGGCCCTATACGGGGCTCCCGTATGGGCGGATAGGTTGGCGGTCAAGGGGAACGTGACTCTGTTAAACAGACCACTTAGAACCTTGGCCGTCAGAACCGTACGGGGGTACCGCACGATCTCCGGAGAGACTGCATGTCTCCTAGCCGGGACCCCTCCATGGGACCTGGAAGCGAGAGCCCTTGCGTCATTGTTCCAATGGCGCAAGGAGGCGCTGGAGCGGGACCACAGGCCTGCGTCTCGAGAAATCGAGGACCAGCGGTCCCAACTCCGCCAGGATCTCATGGAGTCATGGAGGGTGCGACTTGAGCAACCCAAGGGGGGTGCCATCTTCATCGCGGCGGTGAGACCGATCATGGACGATTGGCTGCAGAGGCAGCATGGTGACCTCACGTACCGTGCGACGCAGATGGTTGCCGGGCATGGATGCTTCGGTAGCTATCTGTTTCGCATGCATCGTGAGGTCACACCCCGGTGTCAACACTGCGAGGTTTCCGACGACGACACCGCACTCCACACGTTGGTGGAGTGCTCAGCATGGGCGAGTCAGCGCCGGGACCTCGTAGTGGGTCTGGGCGTGGATACCCTCTCGCTGGGGACCATGCTTCAAGCCATGGTATCCAGCGGGAGTAGGTGGAACGCGGCCGTGTCCTTCTGCGAGCAAGTCATGCTCGCGAAGGAGGCGGCCGGGAGGGAGAGGGAGCGTACCCTCCCCGCCGAGTTCCGTAGTCGGCGGCCAGGCCGCCCCAGACTACGCGACTACGCCCAAGACTATCGTCCTCCATGATCGGGGCCTGAGGACGGCGGGATCGCCACCCACCGTCCTTACAGAAGCAGGCTAGAAGGGTTGCGTGCTGCGGGGCCTTTGCCCCATAGCACGCAACCAGATTCACTCACTGACGCGGGATAAAACCCGACCCCAATGACGCGGGATTCTCGTCCCGACCAAACACCCGCAGAGACCACAGGGGTGGTCAAAGTCCGCCGGGCGCCACTGGACATACCCTCTGCTAGTAACCAGGGACGCCCGGCAACGGACGTTAGAGCGGCCGCGGCCTTGGGCCGCGGAATTAAAAAAAAAAAAAAAAAAAAAAAGTACTCATATCACAAGCTCTGCTTAGTTTGAGACATGGCGTTGTGTGAATTGTCCTAACTTATTTATTTAAACAAAGTTCTCTATCGAGGAAGGTTTTAGTATATAATTTGTACCGAGCGAAACCATGGGCGTCCGCTAGTACATAATAAAATATGTCTCACCAAATCAAACATGAACTACACTCATAACTTTAGAGGTCCAGAGTCCAGAGAGTAGTCATATAAAATCAGGGTTTCGATAAAATATACGAAATAACCCCTCGAACCCCAGCACGTACAAAACCAATCTGAATCACTGCAACGCTATTGGTCGCATCAAAGTTTCATTATGCTACTGCAACTGAATGTCAATTGGGTTATACCTTTAAATAATCGAGTTCCGTATGATAATTTTGTAGCCTGAAATACAAGAGCACTTCTACTAAAGTATTATTAAAAGATATAAAATTTATTTGTTTGAAATTAACCTTAGAAATTACTGAACTGATTCTGAATAGTCTTTCACTAATTATAGGTAAGATATCCTATTAATTATATGCATTATAATCTTTTCTTTTGTGTAATGTAGGTACGTACCAAGTTTTTTTTTCTTTATCCATATATTTAATACGACAATTTGTCTGTCCGTCCGTCGCGTTTTTCAATTATAATTAATAATACATACATTTGCATGAAATATAAAATTCTTTTTTTTTTTCTTATTTTTTATATTTTAGGCGATACTAAGTTCGCTGGGATAACTAGTTTTATTTATTCGTTAATGTACACACATACGCACATGGAGTTATAGAAAAGAAAGGAGGAATACTAAGGATAGATTAACAGTGTCGATGACATGTATCAGTCAAATACACAAGTAAATACACGTACCTACCGCAAATGCACCAGGATATACATATACACATACATATATATGCCTTACTTCTTTCTTTCTTTTTCTTTAGTTCCAGACGCTCAGGAATATAGTCCGAAACACCGAGGACTTTAATTGGCTGTGCCATAGCGGCTGGCACGTAAGATTTTGTTGCCTTTCATCAACATTTCATCGCAAGGCAACGGATTTAATTTTTTTTTTCAAATTTACAATACAGCTGCTAGTTTTAATTAAATTCATTCGGCCATTTTGGACATAACCCATTATAAATGTGCCCGGTGACGGCAATAGGCTTGCCCCCTATTAGGTGGGACAAAAAATACTGGCAAATTGTGAGTGTGTAATGCACCTCTGCCTACCCCTTCGGGGATGTAGGCGTGATATGTGTGTGTGTGTGTTTCTTCTTCTTATTCAGATTTTTCAATGAGAATAATAAGTAGTACCTACTTATTATTCTCATTCTCATTGATAATAATAATCTTTGGGTTTTGTAACCTATCGCCTATTGTTATAACATCCCAAAGATTTACCTAGCTAGTTCTGAATCTAAGTGGCATTCGAATTTAGTATTCTACCAAGAGCCAATTCCTGTTTCAAAACAATACCTAAGATTATAAAACTCTTAAAGCCTCTTTCAGAAAATTCAGTAGAACTCGATATAGGATAAGGTATGGTTACCGCAGGGTCGTAAACGTCCCTGACGAATCACATAACAATAACAAAAGAGAGCACGATATATGCCCGTTTGTACTACGATCACGTACATGTTGCGTTTTGGATAGTCTGTGCGAGGAACAGTAGGTTTTGGTACTTGCCAACGTCCTAAAACCACAAACTGTTTATTTCCATGCTAGGGCTAAGCGGGTAGATAAACCACTGTCCTTACAGAAGCAGGGCAAAAGGGTTGTATGCTGTGGGTGTTGGCGCATCAACTTACCCAACAATTACAAGAACTAGTACTAGCAGAAACCAGTTTGACTGGCCCCCGGCGATCTCAGTGAACGACACACGCAATGTACTTGCCGCTAGAAAGCGTTACAGCTAATACCTATACCTAAATTATCTACTTAATGTAATAAATGTAGTTCGCAAGCTATTTCTTGGTCAGTGTCCTGTCACGGTCGCCACTATGTCCGGAAACATGTGAATCAGACCACGCACTCATTCAGTGACCGACGCGGGATAAAACCCGACCCGCAAAGATGCAGCAACACCCGACCCAACCACTGACAGAGGTCGCATAGGTGGCCACAATCCGTCGGTGACCGGCGTAGCACCCTGGGGTTATTCTTACGAGAGAGAAACTGAGTAAACGAGACTAGAGGCGTTGCATATTAGGACTTAAAGAAGTATTTTACATTGAATGTGGCCTGTCGTTTCGACCGAGTTACATCGGTCCGTAGTCACACGCTCAGGTCAGTCAGCCTGTGACCAATGTGACCAATATTAAATAATAATTATGATGACTTCGGAACGCGGTCTAAAAACAATTAAAGTAAATAGAGAATAGTTGAGAATACATCGTAAAGTATCAAAATTATATTAGTACGACAAAAAAGAATGAGAGCACTCATAAAAATTATATCGAAGTAGGCTCGGTTAGATACGAGTGTCATATCGATATTGAACAACAGACATTGCTATTTCAGTAGCTATATATATTATCTAAGTGTCTACCCGGGGCCTCCAACAATGGACGTTAGATGATAAAATGGAAAACTTAAAAAAAAGGTTTTAAGTAAATATTTTAGCGATACGCAACCTATTGTATATTATTTTTAAGGCATGTTAACATCGCCATCATGCAAGCCAGATGACACTCTGGGTATAGGAGGGTACGAGTATGTACCTATAGGTTTCCCATAAAGATTGCGTCTACGTGCAATCTGTCCTCCGCATCCAGTCACTGCCCACGACTTTTACAAGGTAATCAGTCCATCCTCCAGGCAATACATTACCTACCAACTTTATATTCAACTCACTTTTTAATTTCAATAGAGTAATACCAATATTTGCACAATCTTCTTCTTTGTGTGTTTGTGTCGCTAAAACTCTGGAATGGCTGGACCGATTTGCCTAATTTTGTGTGTGCTTCAAGCTGTAATCCTCATATTTGAAATCTCAATCAAAACGAATTTTGACAACGCTAAAAAATAGTCATCATCAAAAAATAGTCATAAATAGTCGTACATGTCAAAAAAATAGTCGTATTATAGTTTCGGCGTTATAGCTATAAGTTAGTGAGGGTTTATGGCTTGAACGTCAAGCTGTAATCCTCATTTCTGGTGCAAGCAAACGGTAAAGTCTATCGAATTGGTTTAGGTTCCAAAAAAATAGTCATGAAATAGTCGCAACGATATGCCAAATCTCAGAAATAGTCCTTCAAAGGTTTCAGAGACATAAAGGTAACCTGATGTGGATTATGGCTTGACCATTTGAAAACTTCTAATTTCTCCGGAACGCCTGCGATTTTCAGTTTAAAGTTTATGCCAAAAAATAGTCGTGAAATAGTCGTATGAAGCTACAATAAAGCTGATTTAATTTGAAAATAAAAAGTTTTCGTTTGCCCTACATTTCTGTGGAGTACAGTCGTGTACAAAATTTGTAACTTCATATGATATTATTGTGAAATATTCCGCTTAATATATAATATTACTTCCAATTAGACATTTTCCATGCCAGCAGTTATAAATAAACAAAAAAAACAAACATTTATAATTTGTATCCTTATTTATTACAATCGAAAGCTTGCAAATACGTACATAAGTTGTATAAATCTCAGTACATTATGTTTATATCACAGCAATTAGTTTTAATCACAATTATCATAGTTAGTTCAATATCTGTTGGTGTTCATGCTATCATGTTATCGCTAGTGGCGTTCACAATCTTTTGTTTTTTAAGTCACAGGCTAATTTAACTTGTGACAAGGATTTGGGTTCTAGGCGAGGCTGGTGGCCTTTTAGGTTACCTCTGGCGCTGGGCCAAAAACCCAGGTCCAGACGCTCAATTGCAATACCGAACAACGTTTCCTTGTCCCACACCGTGAACTAGTTCAGAGTAATTAGATCTTCTGTTCTAAAAAATATCAAGCATTACCTTGACTGACATTGGGAAAGGCATCGACGAATGATCCCACGTATATAAAAGAAGAACTTGTGACAGAGTACCAAAGTCATAAACAATTTAACAGATACTAAAATTCATACGCCATATAACCAATCTTAAGAGAAAGATAGCACATAATAATGTTCAATTAATTTACATGTTAATAACGATATTATCAAAGCACGTTTCAAACTTAAAAGGTTTTAAAACATTCAATATACGAATTGTGGAGACACAAATCACTGACACATTGGTACAGATAAAATATGTTCCTACAACAAATAAAGGGTTCTGTTGATTTAAATTTCTTTATAGTTACTGCAGTTTAATATACTACTTTATCTAATATCATCCGTTCCGCCGGGCGCCACTGGAAATGGACATAAGAGCAGGGCCGCTTGCACGGACTTAAAAAAAAAAGAAATCGCATCTGTTTTGGCATTTTGAGAAACGGAAACTTAAAGAAGTTACCGACAGTATGACGGCAAAACACAACAAGGTCGACAGACTTTAGCCTGTTATTGCTAGTAGACTGTAGCATAATGAGTTACTTTAAGATACAGATTTGTAGAAAATCTCATAATTTTTTTTTGATATGAAATTAGATAAAAAAATTGTCGTTGAGTAAAAGAATAATGAAATAAATATAGACACCACCGAAGACCTCTAATATTGCAGATTGGCAAAAAAAGGCTGTTCGTAATGTTGGCGTTTAAACATAATTGCAAAATTACGTTTAAATTGCCGTAAGTGGTACACTCGTACAATTTATAGTGATCGCAATATTAGGGTCTTGGGCAAGTCCAAGTGGTGTCATGGTCATTTAATAGAACGTTTCTCTTGGAACAGGAACAGTCGCAGGTTTAAGCAGATGTTTTAGGTCTTGAAGATTGTTGATAAGCCTCTTAACATTGGTTAAAGTCGATGTTGGCTGTCCTAGGCTAGCAGGTTCAGGATTCAAATTGCACACACCATTTCAATACAATACATCATAGACAAAATAATTTACTTTACAACACAATAAATAACAACTTAACATTCTGTCATTCTTTCTTCAAAATGACCCGCGCGTTTTTCGAACACAGACCCCAAAAAAAGAAAGAAAAAAATAAAAAGGCACAGATAAAGAGGCAGAAAGGTAAACATTGAACACGTATAGAGCTAAATATAAATGTCTCGGGAGGACATTAAGATAGTGAAAGGAATGTTAAAAGCTATTTAATATTATGTTCTGTTCAAACTTTATTACGACTCCAGTAAAGTCGTAGTAATGAGCAAGTACAAGATTTAAAATGTTTAACATTTTTGTCTTTGGACTTATACAGCAAGGTTTATGTCAGTGTGTTATGGATAGAAAAAAATACATTGATACAAAAGTTATATGCCGCGCAAGATGACAATGGGATTGACGGCCATGTTGGTGTTTTGTTATCTGTACTTTTCAACGATTGATGACGTCACGGACCGGTTATTGTGACAAGGTTCTATCCCACTCACATCGTGCTACTGTTATTAATGTTAAAAAAATAATATGAAACTGTCGTTGTTTTGATTTGTACCTACTTACCTATATTATATTTTATTTAAGCTACTCTGATTTATTTGAGACTCGATTGCGGTGTGTGAATATATTTACTTAATTTACAACTAGCGGATATAGTATTATCCTGAAATCTTTCTTGAGAACCAATCTATCAATTGATGAAAACCGCATGAAAATTGATGCAGTAGTTTTTGAGTTTATCGCGAACAGACAGACAGAAAGACGCGGCGAAGGACGTTTTATAATATGTATTGATACAATTATTTACATGTTAGTTACAGTTTAAAATCAGTAGGTATTTCAGAATTGTAAAATATTAATTCTGGACAGTACTTACGGTGCCTGCAGTACATTAAGTCGTCTCTTACAAACCGAAGGCATTTAAATGAAAGCTCGATAAACTGGGGCCGTATTAATGATTACACTCAATACACCATACCTACACTTTACTGCCGAGCTGAGCTTTTAGCCAAAATAATGCATAATCTACAAATCTTTAATTTTATAACATAATAATATAGTTGTTATAATTAACATGAATTGTTTAACTACATAGAGCTTAAAAAGGGTCTTATCTTGGTGTTATTAATAATTAAAATCGTCAACAGTTTGTTGATTCAATTGTACACACATAAAATCATAGTGGATTATTTCACACCAATTTCTAGATATTTAATTTGACTAGTAAGAAGGTATACTTTTTGTACACAAATGAAGAAGAAAATGGATAATCTACCTGAGTTTCTTGCATGTATCTTCTCAGGAGAGCCAACTTACCGAACCAGCGAAAGAATAATTTTTAAATGATTATTTATGTACTTAATTTAGTATTTTTATAATAGTGCTTGACATAAAATTGTAAAATTTTGACATTCATATATGTGCTCTTTATGTGCCGTGCCTAAACTGAATAAACTAAATTGATTCTTTGACACATTATAAACTTAAGACAAACGGGTCTTTGTTACATGAGCCGTGGTCACAGGTGAACTGAGTCAGTCCACGAAACGTCGGGTAATTTATTCATTTATTTATTTATTGACCAAAGCATTACATAATAGTGTCTGCATGCATAACATGCCACTTGCTTAAACCTCGAAGGTTTTTGTGCGAGTGGGAGTTCTGAATTTTAACAATACAATGTAAGTAATAAGTTAATAAGACTTGTTACAACAATAAAGAGGTATGTATAAACAAGTTTAAAATATTTTAGTTTTGAAAGTTTTTTCATAATATATAAAAAAAAAAAAAGAAAGTTTAACATCACTTTGGAGGTCTTTGACCATGCTGAGTTGATTGCAGCTGGTCTTGAGTCTCTAACTATTACCGTTCTCGATTTGACCTCATTTTGACCTTGACCTTGAGATTAGACGTCAAAGGTCAAGTTCATTTTAGAGGTCTTTGACCATGCTGAGTCGATTGGCGTTTACACTGGGTCTCTAGCTCTTACCGTTCTCGAGTTGAAAGTAGTTCACGGACGGACGGACATTACTGTTGTATAAGAGATTTTCGTTTCGAAAACTCTAAAAGGTATGTATGTATCTCAATAATCGCGTAAAAGACCCGTTTGGCTAGTTTTATAATACTAAGTAGGTAGGTTGATACCTACTTCAATCACAGAATAGGGAATAACTTCAAGACTACAAAAATAATAATGTTACTTAGAACCGAACCTTAACATTTAAAAAAAAAGGACATCAATATTTTGAACAGTTTTTTTTTAAATAAAGTAAATTTATATGTTCTTTAGAACAAAAAAAAAATTTTAATGTATAGGTAAGTAGGATATTTTAAGTTATTAAATAATTTATATTCATTTTAAAAACCGGCCAAGTGCGAGTCGGAATCGCGCACAAACGTTTGTTGTATGGGAGCCCCCTTAAATATTTATTATATTCTGTAGTATTTGCTGCTATACTCGTAGAAGCAACAGAAATACATCATCTGACTGCCTCGGTGGCTCAGTGGTATGAGTATGCGACTGCCGCCCCTGAGGTCCCAGGTTCGATTCCGGGTCGATTCGAATTATTTGTGTGATCCACAAATGTTTGTTTCGGAGTTTGGGTATTTTCTATGTATAATATGTATGTATTTAGAAATACATAAGTATGTTTATCAGTCGTCTAGATCCCATAACACAAGCTTATATTAGCTTAATTTGGGCTAGATAACGTTGTGTGAGAATGTCCAAAAATATTTATTTATTATTATTCCCTTTATTACATTTTATTACATATTTACTATATTTTTAAATAAACTTATAAAAAACACAAATATATTTAAAAATATAAAAAATAGTGACCCACCGGTATCGAGTACAGTGACCAAGCTACCGGTGGTTAGGGCTCCAGAGATAGGAACTTCCGCACAATACGGGCCGTATCCAACAGAACCGCCTTCTGCATCAAGCCCTTGACCCAGCTGCCTAACGCGAGCCTCTGTAGGTGGTGGTCGAGGCTCTTGGCTATTAAACCATGGGCAGATACGACTATCGGAACAATAATCGCCGAATCCACATCCCACATGTCGACAATCTCGTGAGCTAAGTCCAAATATTTAATTTGTTTATCTTTTTCTGCTTTCACGAGATTCTCGTCATGCGGTACAGTGATATCGACAATTATTGCAAGGCGTTTTAATCGATCTATTATCACTATATCTGGTTTGTTGGCTATAATAGTCCTATCAGTGATAATAGACCGATCCCAATACAATGTAGCATGGCCATTTTCAAGAACTGGTTCGGGCACATACCTGTAATAAGGTATCTCTAAGTCAACAAGGTTATATTTTAGAGCAAGTTGTTGGTGGATAATCCTGGCTACTTGGTTGTGTCTGTGCAAATACTCACCGTTCGCAAGACGGGAACAACCAGAGATAATATGTCTTAAAGATTCTCCGGGACGATGACATGCCCGACAGATGTCTAGCGTCCCATCTTTGACAATAAATCTCCGATAGTTATTCGTCATAATAACTTCGTCAGTGATTGCACAGATGAAACTTTCAGTTTCTCCAAAGAGATCACCGAAACGTAACCAGGATATGGAAGCTGTAAAGTCAACATCGGGCCCGTGTAGAGCCCGATAAAAACGACCGTGAAGCTCTTTGCTCTTCCATATTTCCTTGCGATCAGATACACCTAGTATTACCGGTTTGCGCCAGTTCTCTTTAGCTAGGGAGAGTGGGGTCAGTCCGTTATCAATTGCCACGACATCTCGATGCAGACCCACATCCACCTGTAAGAAGTACTCTCTAAGGTTGCATATCTCACGGTTATGGAGACTCTTAGCGTTTAAAAATCCTCGACCTCCACATTTCCGTGGGATATACAACCTCATTACTGATGAACGTGGGTGGTGCATTCGGTATGAAGTCAATAGACAACGTACCTTTCTATCCAGAGCTTCTAATTCGGTCTGAGTCCATCTAAGTATGCCAAAAGAGTATACTAAGACTGGCATGGCCCAGCCGTTAACAGCCCGTACCTTGTTACCGCCTGACAAGAGACTCTTCAATACTTTCTTCAGGCGGCCAAAGAAACGGTCCTGCAACGTCCGTTTCATGTCAATCTCAGCAATACACAGAGTTTGGGACATACCTAGATATTTGTAGGTTTCGGTTGCGGAGAGCGACTCAAATTGTGTGAAATCCGAAAGACTGACTCCTTCAGATTCCACAATCCCGCCCTTTTTCACATGCATGACCGCACACTTATCTACCCCGAACTCCATACTGATAGCCTTACTAAAAGTTTCAGTAACTTTTAGTAAAGCCATCAATTCGGGGCCATTAGGGGCAAATAACTTTAGGTCATCCATGTAAAAAAGGTGGGATAAAATTTGACCCCCTCTCCGCATCCGATAGCCTAACCCTGAACCCTCTAGTAGCGTACTGAGAGGATTCAGTGCTAGGCAAAACCATAACGGACTCAGACTATCGCCCTGGAATATTCCTCTCTCGATCCCTATTGGTACACCACCTCTTAGAATCTGACGACATCCTGGATAAACCAAAACCGTATTCCATTGTCTCATACATGACCTCAAAAAGGTGCACAGAGTTGCATCAATTTTATACAACTCCAGCACCTTTAGAAGCCATGTATGAGGTACAGAATCATACGCTTTTTTGTAGTCAATCCAGCATGTCGCAAGGTTCTTTCGGTTGCGACGTACCTGCTGACAAACAGCCATGTCAAGAATAAGGAGCTCTTTAGTACCACGTGCCCCACTTTTACATCCATTCTGAGAGATGGACAATATATTGTTGTTTTCTATATGTGAATACATTTTGACTCTCAGAATAGATGTAAAAAGTTTGTATATAGTTGGTAAACAAGTAATGGGTCTGTAATTTTTGGGGTCTGTGGTACCACCAGATTTATAAAGAAGGTGAGTAACTCCGGTAGTCATAAAAGATGGAAGCGACGCTAACTCAAGGGATGACTGGAAGCAAGATGCCAAGCAGGCGTGCGAGCTACGGAACCATTTTAGCCAAAAGTTGTGCAGTCCGTCCGGTCCAGCTGATTTCCAATTTGGTAACGAACGAACTGCACAACCAATATCATCTTCAGATATGGTTATAGGTTCCATAGCTTGTATTGGTTCACACGCCCGCTCTACATCCCCAATCCACCCACCCTGCGTATGACTGACGGGTGTCGACCAAATGTTTTTCCAAAAGGCAACTGTAGCATCAGCATCAGGTAGACTCCCATCAGTCACATCTGAATCAGGTCGCTCCCACCTTCTGTATACCCACCTCTCGTCTTTTTGGAACAAGCGATTTTGTGTATATCTGTCTACTCTCTTTTTTTATCGCCTTATACGGTTTGCCCACGCATAGATTTTCTGCTTCAGGAAATCAATGCGCTCCGTGACCCGTACAGAGTATTCACGGGGACTCACGTTAGTTCCCGCGAATGCCCGGGTCACGAAGCGCATGACTCTCGGGCGTGTATTGCCCGTCCTGAAGCAGTGTAGCTTGCCTATGAGCACCCTAGCCTCGGTAATGCGACGTTCAATCCTGCATTGCCAAGCTGGTACTGTAGGTCTTGGTCGAGCAGCTGATTCTTGCTTATTAAATTTAACACCAGCTACTCGACATACTGTAACAGCCGCACAATACAGGATTGAATGCGCATCAGTAAGATCATCACAATTGAGAAAATAAGATTTTAAAATCGAGTCTAGGGCACACACTAGCGCTATATTTTTTCTATGCGTAGGCAAACGTGGAAGCCGCGGTCTACACTGAATAGGGACAGATCTAAACTCACCAATCGCTTGTTCCAAAACGCTCCTTAATTCATCATTGCACTGGATACTTACAGATGTAGCAGCATCATTTACTTCTTCATTAACTGTTAAGACGGGAGGTATTTCATTTTCTACTGTAGTGGAGTTACGGTTACTATGTAATGAAGAAGGGATGATACTGTTACATGCTTCTAAGCGTAGCCTCTCAAGTGCGGCGTCATCCAACAGATGACAGCGTTGTATGGCGCGCACCTGATCCGATAGGCGTTGTGCTGTTACGTTTATTATTATTATTATCTGGTTATTATTATTATTATTATCTGTGAAAATTTCAATTTTCTAACTATCACGGTTCATGAGATACAGCTCAAGACAGACAGACGGACGGATAGTGAAATCTCTTTTGGGTACGGAATCCTAAAAAAGAATTAAATTACTTGTCCTACATTAGCACCACTTTTATTATAGAACAAAGCAATGACGTCACAATTGTGGGTGAGTTTTGATTATTTTCTCAATTTATTTTACACAGATAAGAGTCGCGATGAACTTGAACCTGAGTTAGGACGCGTGATACAGACGTTGAAATGTTAGGATCGGGACACACAAAACATAACAATGAATTCAAGTTGTTGTAATTCCTCGCGACATGAAACGCATTTCACTCGGCTTGCCCGTCTAACTGCGATTTAGCTGAACTTCGATATTTTCCGTGAAGCGACTGCCATCTGACCTCCACAACCCATGGGCGATATCGAAGTTCTGTAGTTAGACTGGTCGGATTTTTGATTTAGGGCTCCAGCTACCCCTAACGACCTCTATAGATGTTTGTATGACAACCGGGACCAACGGCTTAACGTGCTCTCCGAGTCACGGAGAGGTCTCAAAGTCTTAAAAAATTGTGACCCATCCTAAGACCGGCCTGAGTCAATGTTGCTTAACCTTTGCAATGTGTTAACATTATCGGTTACCACTAGTCCAAGAGCCCTTCTGAAACACATTTCATTATTGTATGAAATTCAATATTGACATTGACGACACGCATTGCGGGCTTGATCCTCACGCCTGGTGAAAAAACGCTTGACAGGAAAAGCGCTCTAACGTAAAGGAGTTTTTACACAATATTTTGAAAATATTGCAAGAAGGAATCTATTTTATTACCCAAGCTTATGCTCTTTAAATAAATCTATACTTAACAGTATAAAACCACGAACATAATCATCGTACGTAGACGTTATATCATAGGGCAGAGTATTCTACCAAAAGGTGATTACTCAAATCGGGCAAGACAATAATATTTTGTTTGATTAAGTTATGTAATAATCTCTGTTTGTTACATCACACGTGATTATCTATCTTCAGGAGCAGTCCACGACGAATTACAGTAAGTATGTGTTTTTTTCGTGTATTTATTTAGTTGTAGTTATGTTACGTATTTATTTATTATTTGTATCAGTATTTTCTCTTCTAAGTTAGTGTGTAACGCGGTGTTGAGTGTCTTCTCTCTCGTGTTAAATCTTTTTTCTGTATTACTCTGGGTCTGCTGAAAGAAAAGTCATCGATTGACTTCAGCACGCCTTTGTGCATATTGTTCATAAATTACCGATGTGGGTTATTTTTTTTTATGTGTACAATAAAGAATAAATTAAAAAATGAAATGACAGCTGCCATAGAGCACTAGTTTTCTAAAGACAGAGTGAATAAAATTCACTCTAAAAAGGTTAAATTTATCAAACCTTCGGACAAGTATAAAATGATCTCAGTGTACCACGGTGTTTACGTTGAAGACCCTCATATACCAGCCGTCCGTGGGCGCGGCGATATCGATACGACACAGTGACGACTTCATTCTGCCAACACACTCGCGATTTATACTTGGCAACATTGATAGCTAATCTGTATTGAACGTGTACCTGGCTGGACGCAATGTAACGATTCTTATAATATCTTCAGAAATTTTAAAAGTAATGTTGTGAACGATTTTTATAAAGAATACGTCAAAGATTTAAATTCCCGTAATGTATGAATGAATGGAAGAATCTGGCATTAAAACTCAAGGCGACTCTTCGCCAATTGAAAGTACCTAATTAAAATAATTCCATCAATCATGCGAATGTGATTATTACAATCTTACGGTTTCTACAATTCTACTGTAAAAGAAAGAAAGAAAGAAAGAATTTTTTTTTTGTTGCATCACAACTTAACACTCAAGATTACCACAGAATAGGGAATAGTACTTACATACAGAACTTGCACTCCGACGTTAATTAAAGCACATTCTTTTGTTTACAAAGAATCAAAGAATCAAGAATCAATTTCATTTATTCAGTTTAGGCACATAAAGAGCACATATGAATGTCAGACATTTTACAATTTATTGTCAAGTAATATTATAAAAATACTAAATTAAATACATACATAAATAACCATTTGAAAATGATTCTTTCGCTGGTTCGGTAAGTTGGTTCTCCTGAGAAGATACCAGCAAGAAACTCAGGTAGATTATCCATTTTCTTTTTTAATATTGTTTTGTTTACATTGTTACAATTAGTTTATATTGTATTATACGAGTGGCCAACAACAGAAGATTAGGGTGACCATGCATTTTTATAATTAAGATATTTGTCTACATTATAGTAGTCTAGAATCTAAAACAGAGATAAAAAGTGGAGACAGAAGAGAAAAATCAAATGGGCCTCCGAAGGTCAATTACTCTACTTAACCTATTGATGTCCATCAAAAGAGGGAGGATTATTATCTACACTCTTATTATAAACTAGCAACCCTTAGCGCAAACTGCGCAAGAAATTTTTTTTTTTTTTTTGAGACCACCACTTGAGACCACGACCTGTCCAACGGTGTGCCACACTTGACTGAGCGACTCTTAGTTTAGGAGGAGAAGCGGCTTCACTGGCGTATTATATATATAGATAGATATCATCATCTGCCTGCCCTTATCCCAATTTTTTGGGGTCGGCGCAACATGTTTTCATCTTCCATTCATCCCTGTCACACGTCATTATATCTTATTTTAAATATATTAAGGTAAATATATTATCACGCCTAAATCTTCACGCCTAGTCAGAGTTGCATTAGGTCCCCACTTCTCGCTAGTAGTTTTGATGGTCCCACGTAATAGGGGACAAGCTTATAGCCGTTACCGGGTACTAAATATCACTACACATGTAAATCAAAGACCTCCACCACGGCTGTCGTGTCTGTCTACTCGCAATAAACTCAAACACTACTGCACCGATTTTCATACTGGTTTCATCAATGGATAGAGAAGTTTTCGAGGAAGGTTTTAGGCTAAATACTATTTCACGAGGGCAAATCCGTGGCCATCTGCTATTCAGCTATTTTATGATACTCGTATAATAAGTCTGTTATATTTAAAACATGTGCTAGTTTAAGAAGGCACTTGACCCTAATCAATTCGGCCAATCCGCTACCGCTAACCCCGCTCCCGCTATCGCCCGAGTGAAGGATAGCGATATTCACTTTCCAAAGGACAGACAGAGATCGAGCGCGTTCTCGAAAATTTAACGTAAGCGACAAAATAAAAACTATGAATTAAAGCAAATGTAGGTTTTATCAATGCCTTTTTAGATATTAAAAAATATTAAAGAAAATACAGCAAACTTAATAGATCTAAGTTAAAATGTGATTTAAACAAGGTTTTTTGTAATAAAAAAACTATCGAGAATTTTTTCAGTAATCGTGTTTTCATCTTGAGCATTTAATCGTCATGACCTTATAGATTTTGAGATTTAGGTCAATAAAGGTCGTCTTAAATCCAAAACAATGGTTAGGGAACACTATTTAGCATTGTAACACTTATGAGCTGCATAAATTAAAAAACTACCTAATCCTGTACCTATCTTAATCTACATACTTAGGTATGTAGATTTCATTTTAGGTCTAGGCTGGCCAACGTGGGCTTCGACTATCCTAGAAGTGTCGACAATATAGGCTCATCTACATTATCAGTCTACAAGACCATAAATAAATAAATATATTTTTGGACATTCTCACACAATGTCATATAGGCCAAATTAAGCTAACATAAGCTTGTGTTATGGGATCTAGACGACTGATAAACATACTTATATATTTCTAAATACATACATATTATACATAGAAAATACCCAAACTCCGAAACAAACATTTGTGAATCACACAAATAATTTGATTTGACCCGGAACGCTAACTCTACCACTACACTAACACTACTCATGCCACTGCACCACCGATGCAGTCAAATAAATGGCGAAGTGTCGGTATAGACTTACACTAGTTATGCAATGTATGCTACTAATTGCAAATGTTGAGCGGTGCAAATTTTCTTATTTTTTTTATGCTCTATTTTCATGATTCCAGAGATATGCACTCCCGGGCATGATGTCGACCAGCATGCCAAATTTGGTCAAAATCGGTCGAGCCGTTTCGGAGGAGTTGGCACACAAACGATTTACACTTGTCGTCTAAGATTGAGCTTCGCTTCGCTCCGCTCAAAAATGGCATAGGCTATTTATTAACGTCAACTTACTATGTAAACATATTTGCCTACTTAATTGGCCTTCACATTTTTTTTTTTTTACTATTGTTATGCTAGCTGTATTATTATTTTTATGCCAGTATTTTAAGTCCCACGTAATAGGGGACAAGCCTATTACCGTCACCGGGCACACATATAATAGGTAATGTCCAAAATGCCCGAATTAATTTAATAAAAAGTAGCAGAAATATTGTATTTTTGAAAAAAAAAATTGAAACCCATTGAAAGGCAACAAAATA
The DNA here is from genome assembly GCA_963556515.1 of Nudaria mundana. NCBI lineage: Eukaryota > Metazoa > Arthropoda > Insecta > Lepidoptera > Erebidae > Nudaria > Nudaria mundana. Next base: position 10,758,727 of record OY748308.1, on the reverse strand, counting down.
TCTTACGTGCCAGCCGCTATGGCACAGCCAATTAAAGTCCTAGTCGACTCGAACATAAATAAAATAAAATGTTTTATCTAAATATGCGTCACCTTACCCCTATATGGAAACAGGCGTTGTTCTGAGTAATTGTCTGTAAAAGTAGCAAATCTTCTCACTGAAATATTAAAATTACGAACACAAAATTATTTTTCAAAATCAATAAAAAGCCGATAGCATTTATATAACAAAGCTTAAAATCCTAAGTCATTAATATCCAATAAGTTAAAAAGTTGAGCGACGCAAATAATAAATCATCTTTATTACATCTCTGTACCAATTTTTCTGAGTCTTTTTTCATCAATTTAACACGAACAAAAAGTGGCACTCAATTTTAAGGATATTTTTTTTTTATTATGAGCAACCCGTTTAATATTTCCCACCAATCCGCGGGGGCGTTGTGTGGACGCGCGCCGCCCTCCAGCCCCGTGATTGGTCGCTTGTGGTACAGATTGTGCGATGGCGGGAAACGGATTTAAGTCTACGGCATCTCATTCTTACAATCAACTAGGCCATACCATTGTTTTGTCGATATCGATTATCGATATAAAATTTATTGTAACACTTATATTATACAAGCGAAAGTTTGTCTGGAATTGGATGGATGGAAAATTACACTTAGACTAGTTCTAGCCCATGGAAATTGGGGACGAGAAAACTATTTGCTAGTTTATGATAAGTTTATTTTGACTTATTGTTCCCAAGAGAATTTAGGGAATACATGGTCCACCCAGACGGAGCCGTTTCGTCCTAAATAGGCTGCTACCTTCTTAAAATGCAATTTAACTTCTCTGAATTCAGGAACAACTAAATATCGGATGGTCTAATATGCTTTTAGAGATGAAGAAAGTCCATGTACCATAACCTAAGAGCATGCATGAAACTAGTAATTAAATTGGAAGAAGCGAAAGAAGTATATCAGGATCGTAGCAATTGGAATTCCAAAATCTCCACCTATCCCAATGATTCAAAGGTGTTACTGTATGTACCTATGTACTATTCATTTAGTGAAATAAATTTCAGGTCTTACTTATCTTAATGTGGACAAAAGTTATCGATCAAATGACAACGAATTGAGTTACATTTTACATCAATGTACTCGAACACTGTTACCGGGTACTTATAGTCGGATATTTTTATTATTACTTTACTTTTTAATCGACAATGTCCCAACACTATAGCTCTAATTGGACTGGAGCTTGGAACTAAACGACTAAAATACATCATCACATAGAAGAGTAATTTCATCTGTAATATTCTAAACGTCATTAACGGCTTGTTGTAATTTCATTTACAACAACCACCCGGTCTGATTCATTTAAAAAAAGTACGTTATTAAAATTACATCGATACAACTTGAAATAGTTTTATGGTGTAGGTTTATAGTTTTTCACGAGTTGTGGATGTATATATATATGAGTGTTATATTGTGAAGTACCTTTAAAAATTTTACTGAATTAAAATTTTCCCTTGGGACTCTGTTAATTAAATACACACCCAACGTGACGGGCAACAACAATAGGCTCATGCCCATTACATGACAACAATAAAGTGCCTGGCCAAATGTGGGTGTAATAAATAACTCTGTCTACCCATTTGGAAACAAGAACCTGAATGTGTGTTACCTTGAATTTCGATAAAAATACACAAAACATTTACTTTTACAAACTCGATATATCCATTTATCGACTTGATCCCCTCACTGCGTGAATCTAAACGGCTCCGTCTTCAAAGGACCAATTTCATCAAATATACATTGTGGGCTGTCCGAGCTGTCATTACGATGTAATCATGCGAGATATCGGTACGGTAATGATACTTAAATAGTTTTATACTGAACTAGTGGTCACACGCATCTCTGCCTGCGTGAAATAATTAACGATCCTCGCAGGAAACTATTTGGGGTAAAAATTTGCCTAATAGATGTACACCATGACTTTCTAATTCACTATTTACGTAATGTGAGCTAACAAAATAACCAGACACGAAAAAAAAACTCGAACTACAGAGATTTTATTTAGTGATAGGTATCTACTTAACATCTGTCCTTTTTTTAGTTTCAATTGCAGAGTTGATATGAATTTTCTATAGTGAGGACCCCGTGGGATATGCCCTCTCGATCCCTTCGAGGCATCCGCCATGACTAAATGTTAATAGAATTATTCTCAAAGTTTATTCCAAGACTAATGCTATCATAAACTTCATATTAAACGTCATTTATTTTTAATTACTTTTCAACCAACTCCACCCATCTCGTAATACTAAACACGTAAGTTATTAGGTAGGTACTTAACATGGAATAGAACCTACATCACCCAGTTGATACGTTTCTACCAGTTAATATACTTTTAAATGCCTCGATACAAACTGACCCCATAATGACGCTCGTTTTGAAAATGATAGATGAACTTTAAATTAGACTGTAAATTCACAGTCTAATCTAAACTTTATGTTTTTTAGTGTAAGTTCAAATTTGGAAGGATAAAAAGTTATTAATGTTTATGGGTGGGAACCGCCATGAATATTTTTATTGTTTTATGGATGTACCACTGTCTTCCCATTAATTTTATACATGTAAATGGGTTCAAATACATACATAATAGCGTGTATATTGTAAGTAACTAGTGTTGTCTGTGTGTAATCATCGGACGTCTACGTATTACGGCCTATTCTCAAGACTCCACACGTTGGCAGACACCTTCAAGACCCGAAAGGGACAGGGGGTACAATTCCTACTACAGACAGACAAACATCACCCATATATCCCCGAAGGTGTAGGCAGAGGTGCATTATACACCCACATTTGCCAGTAATTCCTACTACAGACAAGCAAATTTGAATATCTGTTAAAGCAAATTTGATATTGTCAGACACCCACCCTCAAATGCCATCGCATGCTGACGCATCTGCTGACGTGTAGAGCTATAGCTTCATACGAGTTTCATCATATCAAGGAAAAAATATATAGGTTATTTATGGCGGACGAGCAGTTTTGAAGACCATAAAATTGTCCGATTTTTCTGTATATATATATATATATACATATATATAAGTATATATTATATTGTTAGTCGAGAATGGTTGGACGGATTTGGCTAAGATTGATTCCAAAACATTTTGTGGAAGATCAAATAAATTTATTTATTTATTGTACGCCAATACAGTATTGACGTACACAGAGTTTACTATATATGTCTGATTTCTGCCAGGCAACCTTTGGAAGGATAGATCTTGTAGAACGAAACGGTAGTGGTATAGGCGTAGGTAAATAGACTTAATACATAGGTACATGTACTTAGGTATATACTTAAACACACACACAGACAGAAATCTACGTAATAAAAATAAACTACTCCCTCCGTGTTATCGACTTGGCAAGGTTAGTCATTCTTTCAAGGGGGAAGGTATACGCTTTTATAATAAATTGCCTGAATCGGTCCTTTGTATGCCCGACAATAAATTTAAAAACTTTATAAAGACCACTTTATGTCAAAAAGCATATTATAAGACAGTTGATTACCATAATGATAAAAGTGTCTGGCTTGAGCATGGTGCAGGCGCCTCCTAAAATGCCGTAATTGTAGCATATTGTACTTAGGCGACTATAATAATTTTTTTGTTGTATTATACACTCCCTTTGATTTTGACACGAGACCAATGTATATTCGTCCACATTTAGTCTTAAGAAAATGTGTAAATGAGTCAATTATTTGAAAAGAGTGACCGAGAGTTTTATTGCCAGGTTCTTTCTCTCGGTTCTACTTATTGCTTTGCGAATCTGGCAGTACATGTAAATATAGAAGCAATGACATTTTTTATTTTAAGTACTTACTGACGTTTGTAAGAGCCATTTATTGACCTATACAAAATAAATAAATAATTTCAATTTCAATTTTCAATTTCAACACAAATATATATACATACTAGCTGTTGTTCGCGACCAAACATACCATCATAAATGTCCTCTCTTAATATCTAATCTATCCTTGTACCAAATTTCATCAATATCAGCCAAATTTCATAAATACCTAACAATAATAAGCTATAAAAATTGACCAATAATAATAAAAAGTGACATCTATATATCTCCGTTAAATTCAGTTTATTATATTTTTGGTCACATCTCCGGTTCTAATCAACCGATTGCGATGAAACAAACGCAAGATTTAAAGTCTGACCAAGCCCTGTCTAACAAAAAAGCCGCATCAAAATCCGTTCAGTAGTTTCTGCGTCCATCGCGAACAAACAGACAAACAGACAGGAAATTAAAAAAAATATTTTCGTGTTCAGTATCGTTAACATAACATAACCCAAGTTTTTTTTTTTCAAATATCTTCAATGTACAGACACGACCACTTTACAATTATATAATTAGATATTATTATATATACAATATCTAATTTCAAACGAGACGAAGAAATAGTTTTGTGATAGAAACTACACTCACATCACTCTGTATACCTTCCTTCGTACTTCTCAGAGGACATACCGAAGCTCGTCGGGTCATTTAGGTAGTAATATCTACCTGTCTACCTACTTACTATACCTACAAGTTCCATGTGTACAAGTAGGTACACGTGAACTCATTACCTGGGGACTGCGGACCATCACAAAGTACACTTTCACGGATTGTTAAACGCTTTCGAGGGAGCATAGAGATGTCACGGTAATTTACGTAACAGATTGGACCACACATGGCACTTGAGGTTATTCAAATTGTAGTTGGTAGGTAGTGTCTTCGTTTTTACTGCGCTTTTATTAGCTTCACTTGTATGTTTGCTTGCTTGTATGTATGTATGTTTGTAACCGACTCTTTTGGGTACGATTTTGCCCTACTTTGAACGATCAGATTTAATTCAAACGTTGCACACCTGTCAAAGACCGATGACAATGCAATAATTCGACTGAAAATTTAAAAAAATAAAAAATTATTTCCATTTTTGATTGAAAATTTAAAAAACTAAAAAATGAAAAATAAATAATAGTTTAAAAAACTAAAAAAATATTTTTTTAGAGAATCCAACTAAAAAGTAGAAAATAAATTTTAATAAGTTTGAATTAAGAATATGTAGTGTAAATACGTAAACCACCACTATAAGCAGTTCTCGAGAGCTAAGGGGGGATAAAAATTACGTTCCCCATTTCTATATACAGATTATTATTTTATTAAAAAAATTGATGTTTCTAGGTCAGTACCGCCCTCTAGCTGCCAGTACTAAAATCAATCTTAACGCCACAGTACTTATAATAACGCTACTCGTTAGCAGATGGCGCAATACTAAATTACATTACTGGTTATAATTATTATAATAAATTTACCATGGTGACCATGATATCGAACGGCACAGACTGTTCTATGTGTGTATTGATTATTTTATTTTATTAAAAATACATGAGTTTACGAATAGGTAAGTTTAAAATTCGTTTCAGCTTGGTTGATTTTTGGTTTTGCTGCCGTTAGAATGTGGAGAGCTCAATCATTTCTTTGCTAATCGATAGATGGCGCTATTATAAGTCCATTGCTCTGAGTAGTCTATTGAGTCCATTCCAATGATTGAAGCATGCTTAGAAGTTAGCTTATTGTTTACCTGGATGAATAATTTTATTTCAGAAATATTATTTTATGAAAAATATACCCACTTCAAACTAAAAAAAATATATTCGACAGTGTATTTCGGGTATATTAAGATTTTAGAGCCCAAGCCAAACTGAACTACAACAAACTGTGGTGCACCTGCCGATCAGCGGACGAGGTTCTGATAAAAATAAGGGCGATATTCCATTATGAAAGTCTAACATGCAAGTTTGACGTCACAAGCTGCACCAGGTGGGTGGGACCAGCAAAATATATACTGTAGTTACTCTGGTTTCGACGCATTGGTCTCTTATTTTCATCTTGTATAATATTCAGTAGGTACTTACCTACCTACTTAGGAAATATTTAATTAAGTAAGCATGGAGGTAACGTACCTACGATACGTCTATTAGCATCACCACGTGGTGATGATGAATGGGAATAGAAGAAAGATGACGAAGGGGTTAGGGATACCAATTAATAAACTTAAAAATACAAAAAATAGTTCTTAATTTTTATTCTCACTAGATATACAATACAATAATGTTGTCAACATTTTATATACTTTAATATTTAATTAAGTATTTTCATTTTACGATACTGATTAGGTTATTACAATACCTATGTTATTACAACAAAATAATTGTTTCAAGGAGCTCAGCAAACGGCTCAGGGAGGTGACAGGAGACTTACGTGCGGCTTTCTCGCTCAGCGGATAAGCATCGCCATACAGCGCGGGAATGCCGCCATGATGGGCACCCTACCGCGGGGCCCAAACTATTTACACTTTTTTTTAAATAGTTCTTTTTTAAATTTAGTATTAATTGCATTTTCTATTGTACCTAGTTTTTAATTTTAAGATTTTTATGAATGTAAATATGAATTGTATGTGTGTACCTATTAAATAAATATTATGTAAATCAATGATTTTATACTAATACCTACTTAGGTAAGTATATTTATTTATTCTTTAAACCTACCTACATATATTCACAGGAGTGAACCCGAGACTACGGTCGAAAAATCGACGTTCGATGCTTTTAATATTAAGTAAATATTAGATAAAAAAAACGCGAAACTTGTAAAATTTTGTACTCATTTAGGCACCTAGTTTAGGGACATATTCTTATTAGTTTTAATTTTTTTGGGTTCCGTACCCGAAGGGTAAAACAGTCCGTCCGTCCATCCGTCTCCAGGCTGTATCTCATGAACCGTAATAGTTAGAAAATTGAAATTTTCACAGATGATATATTTCGGTTGCACAATAAATACTAAAAAAAAACAGAATAAAATATACAGACATTTAACGGGGCTCCCATACAACAACAAATTATACACGAATATTTTATGACTACCAGAAAAAATTCAGGGATGTGATAGGTATTCGATACTAAACCCATCCATGCTATAAAAATTTTTTTCTGGTAGTCATAAAATATTCGTGTATAAGCAGCAGACTCAAATTTATTCATTTTATATTTTGTAAATCCTAAGTGCTGTTTTTGTTGTTTACAGCTTTTAAATTATGTACCAACTTACTGTGACCATTCGTTCGTAATTTGTATATGCCATTGTAACGCAAAAATGTCTTTTCTAGGCTTAAAGCAGCGCACAAAACTGTATTGTTAAACTGTATTGGACACCCTGTATTTCTTACTGTATGACGAAAGCCCAGTTGGAATTGAATTTGAATTTGAAAATTATGGTCAGCATACTGGTGGAACCTGGTACCAGTGCTTGGATGCTGTTATTACACACACACACACACGTTCACTTTAAATAGTTATTGGATTTTATATTGATTTATTTCGAAGAGAAAACAGAATACGAAGACAGTAGCGCCACACAGTTGCAGCGGACGCCGGGTGATTTAGTCAACTGACCATTCATCTATACATATACTTATGTCCCCCCTTAGCTCTCGAGAACTGCATATGCTCCAATGATGGTTGACCCCTCTATGGATAGCCCTCGATATATCTCTCTCGGTCAAAAGTTATAGGCCAAAACCAATGGCGTGGTGCGGCGCGAAGCACCGCGCAAGACACCGTACCAGTTATAAAGAACTATACACTTTAACAACTTAAGTAATTATTTACCTGTTTCGCACAGTTTCGTCCATGTTACATCATGATGCTATGATAGCCTGAAGCCTCCCTTAAAATGAGATATTCAACAATAACATGATAATTAAATTTTAACCAGTAGTACCTGAGATAAATAGGTTCAACCAAATAATTTTATTTTTGGTTCAGTTATATCTACCTATAGGTATTATTTGTATAAGTAAGTAGTAATTAATATAAATACATAATATATATAACAACATTGTAATGTAATGTCAATTTACCAGCCATAAATGCATTACAACTTAAATTTATCTAATTTACATTTTAATTTGCTAACACCATATATAGTACTAACACGTCAAAAAAAGTAATCACATGGTCCATCTTACTTAACATTAAATTATCTCATAGATTTCATTGGCACAGTTAATTTTAATAGTTCATTTTTTTCATTGGAAGGCATCAAATATGGCGTCTTGGCTTCTATCGTTCTTAAATCTTTTTGGTAAGTCATCTTCTTCAATATAATCGCACGGCACATATAACTGTAGACAGTAAAAAATAAAATTTGAGTAACATAATTATTTTTATAGGGATAAAAGATTTTATCAAACACCTAACAATAGTAAATCAAACAATCACTCAAATAATTTATTCACTTTGGTAATTTAAATGACGCTTATGAACGTCAGTACGTTACATAAATTAAAATATCTTCTAAATATACATTTACTGCCAGATTCGCAAAGTAATAGGTAGAGTCTGTGAGAAAGAACCTGGCAATAAAACTCACGGCCACTGTTTTTCTACCATACTATTTACAACATATTTCCTTAAGACTAAATATGGACGAATGTACATTGGTCTGATCAAGTCTCGTGTCAAAATCATTAATATACAAATGTATACTTAGTAAAAACAATTAAATAATATAAATAAACAAAAATAAAGAAAATTATAGAGTAAACTTATTTCCATAAGACGAATATACGTACACACAAAATCGTTTATACACAGCGTATAATTGGTAAAATAATTTTAAAAAAAGTTTTTAAAAATAAAAACAAGTTAAAAAAGTAGCAGTCAACTAATTACAATGTATGCCCCAATTGTAGCATTTTAGGAGGAACGTGCACTGAGGGTGCAGCCAGACACTTTATCTTTAAGGTAATACACTGTTTATAGTATGTTTTTTTTTCTACTAATGTGGTTTTTACAAAGATTTTAAATTTACTGTCAGACATACGAAGTACGCAATGTAACGATTACGTAGATTATTAACGTCCTAATCCTAAACCTAATCTATCCAAGACGGATTATCTGAGACTTTTTCTAGGTACTGATTAGATTTAGGTATTACGTACGTCATACCAACAAAAGAAAAGCTCTTTAAATATTAAAGAAGAAAATAATTTAAAAAAAATCATTTCAAAATGCATTAGTTCAATAACTGCATTAATGAAACTTACCCTTTCATTAATAGGCTTTCCTGCCAGCACATACTTGAGTTTACTCAGTTGACATGGTGTGAGAATCCTCTCCAAATTGGACGCTAAATCTCTCATTTCCTCGGTCCTCTTGTGTTCATCGCGTTTACCATTCGTCCAGCCTCTGGAGTATTGGAACGTCTGAGCCGTTACACAAGCTAACGTGACAAATACCAACACCAATGTGGACACCATGGCGAAAACCTGAAAAAAAGTACATTTACTTAATATGAGGAGCAGTAAGAATGTAAGGAGCACCAATAAAGTTAAATAGTTTCTAAAATAATAAATAAAAGATTACCCCATATATTAACAATAATTACCCTACATGTTAACAAAGTTGACACACACATTAACAATGTTACCCCACACGTTAACAAAATTAACCCACACTTTAACACAGCTACCCCACATGTGAACGATATTTCCCCACTCGTAAGGATAATAATGATAGATAATAAGTACTAAAACATATTGTGAGGTTGAAGTTGAGGGATACGCTGGACCTCTGTTTTAACTTCACTCAGGTTTACCATCACGCTGTTGAAGTAAGTTTCAACATGTACACACTCACAGACGTCTCTGCCCCGGAAGGAGTAAACGGGGAATCGCCTTTTTTTTTGAAGTTCGCTTCGGCCGGGGCTGCACCTACGTCCATTGCCGAACGCCTCCGGTAGGCACTGAAAGAATTCCCAGTGCCACCCAGCGGACCTTGGCTACCTGTGTGGCCACAGCGTGGTAGTCGGGTGTTTTTTTTTTGCGCCTTCTAGCCTGACGGTGGGTGCTAATCCATCGTCCTCAGGCCCCGATCATGGAGGTCGATGGTCCTGGGCGTAGTCACGTCTGCGGCGCGCCCGCCGCACACTTCGGAACTCAGCGGGGAGGGTACGCTCCCTCACCCTACCGGCCGCCTCCTTCACGAGCATTACCTGCTCGCAGAAGGAAGAGGCCGCGTTCACCTGGCTCCCGCTAGGGGACGTAGCCTACCTGTCAGCTAAACCGCGTGCAGATGCGGATTACTTGGGCTTCATAATATATATTATCAGTTATGTATGTCAGTCGCGGGAATCTAGTCAATGAATTCATTCCCCTTCTAAGTATGTAATGCACTAATGCATTCATTGACAGGTGCTACTATATTTCATGGTCGGAGCTTTACTATAAAAATGTGTACAACGTTTGTGAGCCAAACCGTTTTGTGGTAACTTATTTAAACAATTTATATGGAAAATATTTACATTCACTTTACGACTAACGTCAACACCTTACTTTACGAGATATTGAGCAAGGTTCGTCACCCCTGTCACAGAAAGTGAATAATAATATATGTATTAGCCACTTACAAAATATTTGACACCTGATCAGATGAGTGAGTTTACAACCTCTGTCAATAGATAAAAAGTAGGTAGGTTTGTTCATCAGGTAATGAAGTAACTTTGTCAAGCATTTTGCACAAACATAGATCAAGTTAATCACTTCCCTTTTTAAAAAAAATATTTTAAAAGTAGAATTTTAAAATAACATACGTTTTTCCCCCGAAGGGATAAAAACGATATATTTCATGTCTTGCCTAGGCTTGACCTATGAGATTACATCGTTCAATTCACCTTATGAAACACTCGTGTCCATGGTCCCCGTGCCGTCTAGATGCGCCTGCCCACCCCCCGCGCGGCCCGCGCTCCTTCGGGATCGGGAGCGCGCGGGGTGTGTGCAGCGACATGCGTCAGTACCTTGAGATTATGGAGTCGTCAAGAGCTTACTCGGTCAAGCCTAGGCAAGACATGAAATATATCGTTTTTATCCCTTCAGGGGAAAAACGTTTGTTATTTCATGGTCTGTGCCGTCGGCTTGACCTATGAGAAATCTTTGGGTTCTGACGACACAGGGACAGTGTACTGTGAAAAATAAATGTTTGTGTTATTTCGAATAATGAGTCAATGTAAGTGCTTGTATTAACTTAAATGAAGAGTCGAAATGTATTAAAATAAACATATTTATTTAGAAATGTAAAAATCAACATCAACTTACTCAGGTAATTGTCACAAAGTACTAAAACTAGGATTTGTTAAACATAAGTCTTTGATGCTTATTTAGGAATGTAAGAATAAACAATCAATTACTTAGGTAATTATCACATAAAAGTAAAGCTAGAATATAATGAACATCAGTCATTGGCATTTATTTAGAAATGTAAAAATCCACAACGAATTACTTAGGTAATTATCACAACGTGGTAAAGCTAGAATTTACTAAACATAAGTCATTGGCGTTATCTTTGGACGGAGTATTAATTATTTCTTTAAAATAATGTTCAATCACATTTTTATTACTTTTCCAGTTACCATTTCTTAATATTATATCTATCGGGACATTATTGTCTTTCCTAGACGAAGCAACCGCAGATCTATTACTACCCGGAGAGAAATTAATGTTTAATTCTGTAAAGGCAGTTTTTATCCATCTGCTATGATCGCTTTGGATGCAGGTGTGACTCGACCTCTAGAGGTAATGAACAAGGAATTAATCCGATTGTTACCGACTTTCCTTCTAGAATCTGACACGGAGAGGTATGATTTAATCCATAGGACGGGGTCAAGTTTACTGTCTGGCACTCGTAACAGTTTCCAACTAGATTGTCTATGTGAACGATTGTCCGTTTTAGACCCAAAATCTGGCCAGAATGTAACAGATGACTCTTCTATTACCATGCTACCTTCATTAATCCTTAGCAAGGTAAGATCGTGGATTCTCCTCCCTGACGCCAATAGTAATAAAAGTGCTAAATGCCGAGAAATTTGGAAGATATTATTTTCCTCTATTGCAATATTCTTTAACCAATCAATTAACAACTTAACATACCAAATGTGATTTCTAACTGAGGGTGGCTTTGATAATTCTATAGCCTTAATTGTCTGCTTAACAATTGGGCTGTCTGTAATAGAATCCCTGCTAGAGGGTCTGCAAAGGTAGCCATTACTGATTTATGCAATTTTATGGTACTGGACGCCAAATGCTTCACTCTATATAGAAAACTTAAATGTTGTGCTACTGTTGCAGCATCCGGTTTGTCAGGATTAAGACCGAGTACCTTACAACGGATCAACCATGTTTTCCATGGACTATGGTATGTTTTAAATGAAGAGCTACGCTATGCTTTCTGAATCAAGTTGCGATCTTCTTTAGGCCAGTTCTCAGTTAAGATTGACCACCCCGTACCTTCCAAGCCTCCAAATGTATGTTTCGTACTTTCAAAGCCTTCGTTTGAGTTGTTAGATCTTCTAGATGATGGTGGAGGTTCCGGATTTGAAAGGGACGGTCTATCGCCCGTGATCGGAAATCTGATCTCCAAAATACTCTCTCCCAGCGTGGAACTATTAAAATGTATGTCCCTTTGGCTTGATTTAGATGGGCTAATACTCGGAGAATCAACGAAGGAGGTGGAAAAATCCATGCTAACCTGTACTCCCATGTCCTGCTGAAAGCATCTATAAACAGGGCGTTCTTGTCTTTTACATCCCGGGATACATAATGGATACAAATAGGTCCACTTCGGGGATGCCCCACTTTCGAAATATGTGGTTGTAGGTCTTCGACGACAGATGCCAGTCCGAGAGACGCTTCTGCCGGGATAGACTATCGGCTACGTCGTTGTATATCCCTGGTAAATATTGAGGACAAATTTCTGCTTGTAACTTCTTGGCCAATGTTAATAGTTGGAAGACTAGATCTGTCAGTCCTAGTGATTTCGATCCTCCCTGATTTTTTTATGTATGCTATAACAGTCGATTGTCTGATTGTACTACGACTCTTTTGTTTGCTATTGATTTATTTATTTTTTTCTCGTGTTGAACTGCTAGAAGAACCGCGAACAACTCTATTTTTGTTGATGTGCCACCAAGACTGCTGGAAGTCCCAAATGCCGCTTATATGTTTCCTGTTTATCTGTGCTCCCCCAACCTTCGTCTGATGCATCCGTTGTGATGAATATGGTTTCCGATGATTTCAAAAGAGTATCCTTTTCTTCGAGATTTTGAATCCACCACCTGCACTGCTGGAGTGCCTTTGGAAGCCGAATCTTCTTGCGTTTTGTTTCTTCTGGCAAGGTTTTGGCTGCTCTTTGTAGCTCTCTGCAGTGGAGTCTCCCGAGGGGTATTGCAAAAGATGCAAAATTTAATTTTCCCAACAGACAATTTGCGGATTGCCAACTCCATCTTTGGTCTGATAGGACTATGTTGAGATCCCTTCTCAATGAGGATATTTTCTTTTCTGGAGGGCCTTTTGTATTGTGGAATGTATCCCATTCTATCCCTAGGTACTCGATACACTGAGTTGGTTCTTGCAGGGATTTGTCCACATTGATTATCCAGCCGAGTTTTAGAAGAAATTTTAACATCTGTGCAGCATCTTCTTGTAGTATTCTGGGATCTTGATTGGTAAGCAGAAAATCGTCGAGGTATACAATAACCCTTATATTCATTTGCCGTAGACGAGATGCTATCCAGTTTGTTACCCTCGCGAAGGTAAGCGGCGCTGTGGAAAGGCCGAATGGGAGACATGTAAACTGAGAAACTTCTTGTTTTGGACTATTGACAGGAATCTTCGGTGAAGATTGGCTATGGGTATGTTTCACATATACGCCTGGGTACGATCTTTACGAGGAAATTTCCTTTCTGTAAGAAATGAGGCACCTTGAAATGGTTCAATAAACGGAACTTCTTTGGGGCTAAATATCTGTTTAAGCCTTTCAGATTTATTATCGGTCGCACTTTGTTGTCGGGCTTTGGAACTGGAAACATAGTTGATAGGAATCCCGTCTGAACTGTAGAATTCTCTGAGACCTTTTGTCGTAGTAGAATCTGGATCTCTGAGTCAAAATTTTTTGTCTCGAATCTGGAAAGTTTCTTTGAATAAAAAGGTATCAATGGGGGCTTTTTGACGAAAGGAATTGTGTATCCGCTTATTATTTGCAGGATATTTAACGGCGCCCCCTCCTCTTTCCAGATGTCCACAAATTGGAGGAGACGGCCACCGTTGAATACGTCAGTCGGTTTTGTGTCTTTTTGAAGAAAAGTTTTGGACGATTTATTTCGGGGAGTCTGACTATAGTCTCTGTTCTTGGTATTGGCTGGTCGCTTGAAAGTTTCTTGCGTTTTACTGGTATTTGTCTTTCGCGGTCGATTGAACGTTCTTGACGTTTTAGAAATTTTATGTGTTGGTCTAATTTGACGTGCCGTGTGCATCGAATTATAGGCTTTTGGTTGTAATGGTTTTCTGTGAGGGTTGTGAAAAAAAGGTTTGTTGCGATGGTTGTTTTAACAGCTCTGCCAGTTGTGTCTCACAGAAAAGGTGGGTGGTTGATGGGGGGATTACATTAAGAAGAGATGCCTGATACTCTTCTTTCGGAAGGAATCCACTCCTTCTTTGTTCAATAACTTCTGATGTTCTACCACAAACATACTGCGAAAGGTCGTCGGAGAGGGATTTAAAAGATGACTCCGTTGACAGAATATCTTTCAAATCGTCTACCACAAACATACTGCAAAAGGTCGTCGGAGAGGGATTTAAAAGATGACTCCGATGACAGAATATCTTTCAAATCGTTTTTCATATCTGGATGTTTGTTGGCCAGGTCTTTCAATTTGTTTGCCAACGATTCTCGTTGTAGAAGCAACCCGTGGGTAATGGTGCCCAAGCTATAGTCCATACGAACTAGAAGGTCTCGCGCCTCTGTGCGCTGAGAGTATAGGATTAGCCTTCAAGGGACTAAAGACGGGACTCGCATGCAGTTTCTTTTGAACTTTAAACGTTATGTCACCTAAGCGCTGACATTCTGTACCTTGAATGGCAATATGTGGCTTAGCAGCTGGTATTATGGGATCCTGTTGTTTTGTAGAGGGGATCCAGTCAAAATCGTCGTCTACAGTGGGTGTCGGTGGTACCCAAGGGTTAGGTAGGTGAAGGAATGTTATCTTCATCCTCCGATGGTACCGGAGAATTGGACTTATTCTCAGACTCGGAACACGAATGAGGGCTAGAGTTCTTGAGGAAGGAATGGATACCTCGTCGTCGGATTGATCGGGATGTGCTTGCAATTCCTTGTTGGCTTCTTCTCTACTTTTCAAAAGCGGCTTCATTTCCGCAAGGGACGCTATAACGAGTTCATTTTGGACTGCGGAGCCACGGACTCTGGCAGCTAGCGACATTGGGTGTATGATGAGGCCGACACACAGAGGCCATTCCAAAAGTTTTACTTTCATGTCTCTGTATGCTTTTTCCCTAAGGAAGCTGCAGTTGGGTGAGAAGGCTCTGGCTAGTTCTACTGTGGGAATAGCAAACCTGATTTTGTTGAGAATTTGGGGATCAAATTCATTTCCAGCAGCTCCCCCTTGTCGAAGATTCGTATCCTCCACCCTCGCCAACCCGCAGGTAAATGTAATTGTATCACTTGGGTAACTATTCTTAGGATTTCATTATCTCCAGGGTCATCTGCTACCCATATCAGTAGTGACTCGAGTGTGTGCATGTCTGCAGGGGATGTTGCCTGAAACAGACAAATACAGTTAACTTCGAAATATCATCGAGTTAACATAAGCCGTTTTGTCTGGCAATAATTGAATGAAACTTGTTAAATTGATATATGCGGCCTATATTGGTTGGAAAATCGACCCGACAGACTGGAATAATCGACCCGTGCGGCTCAAAAGTTTGACCCCTGCGGTTGACCCGTGAAATTGACCCGTAAAAAAAAATTGGGCCGCAAGGGTCGAATTTTCGACCCGTAAGGCTCGAACAGCTCGCCCGCCGTGGCGGCTCGAGATATTGACCCGTAGGACTCAATATATAGATCTGTTACAGTTACAGAATCTGATCCGTAATGTTTATGACAGTTACGGATCTAAAAATATGCCTACCAGCTTACGACGTGAGATCGGCTAGCTTGGTTGGCGTTAACAGATTATAAAAATCTGGGCAGCGTGGCACGCAGATTTTAAATTACGCATTCCAATAATTTCTTCATAAGTGAAGAAACTCAATAAAATATGCACTTATTACGTGTAGGCACTACGTTTCAAACGTTTAATACGTTACTGTAATATAAAAACAAAGTTCACAAGCACTTACAAAATAAACAAATAACTCACCATTATACTCTGGCCGGTAACCGAACACAACACAACACAATACAATATTTTTGATCGTATATTATACGATCTCGAACGACACTCGTCGTTGAATAGGTAGGTAAATACCTATTTTGCGTAGCGAAATGGCACGCGTGTATCGCGGGTTAATCGAAAGCGTACTGACGCATGTCGCTGAGTCGCTGCACACCCCGCGCGCTCCCGATCCCGAAGGAGCGCGGGCCACGCGGGGGGTGGGCAGGCGCATCTAGACGGCACGGGGACCATGGACACGAGTGTTTCATAAGGTGAATTGAAGGATGTAATCTCATAGGTCAAGCCGACGGCACAGACCATGAAATAGGAACTTTGACCTTGAATATTTCATGTAACTCTTAGTGACTTTCATAGGTATCCTTTGTGATGATTAAATGATTTGATTTTTGATTCCTCATTCTGAGGTTCAGGATCTGTCAGGGACCGCCCTGCCAGAGCAAAGTGTTAGGCATGTTATTTAAAGAATTAATGGTTCTCGTTCATACCTACTGTCTCTGGCAAATAAAGTGCCAGGCAACGACAATAGACTCGCCACCTACATAGAACCAACAAATAATTGGCGAAATGTAGGCGTATTGTGTGGCCCCTATGTAGTTACCCATCGGGGAGACAGATGTGATTGTATTTTAAGCGCCTTCAAAAAAAAGAGTACTGAATTTTTATTATTTATCTTTCGACTGGGTAACCGACTCTGACTTTTGTTTTTAATTGAACGCTACATACAGCTCTCTGTGTGGTCCCATTCCGCCACTTATTTGGTCCCATTGCGGTAATTTGAAGTCGGTTTTTGTGTCAATTTTTGATGTACTTTTTGAGCGAAGTGAGCTAAGCTCAATCTTAGGCGACTCGTGTATTTCGTTTATCCACATACCTACTCCTCCTAAACGCCTGAACCGATCTCCTTCAATCTTACCACAGTGACAACGTGTGGCGTGAGGGTGGTGTAAAACAAAAAAAATGAAAATCAGACATACCATCGAGGAATAATCACCGAAAAAAACACATAAAAAAAATAAATCGTTATCGTTCGAAAATTTAACACTTCACTCAGTTTTTTGCAACAGCAGCAACATGCATTGCATACCTAGTTTAACTTGAATACTGCTCCGTAAACCGTTGTGGAGGTCGCACTTAAACTGTGAATAAGGAACTTTAACACTGTACCACTGAATAGGGAATAGTATGTAAGTACTTACAGCTGTACACACATTATTTTATTCTACCTCACACATGAAACAAGATATGGCTGAATTTGCGCTTAGGGGTGAAAATTTGCACGTTATTATGCGTAAGTCGGTATTTGCAAAACCTTTCCTTATATTTTGCATAGATTTGAGCTTTTGCATGTTTGATTTGTTTAAAAAATATTTCGACTTTAGCTTTAAATTGTGATAAACTATGTAATCGATAGAGATATTGTATTTGAAACCAATGTATTAGCTTGAGTTCGATTTTTGCTGAGCGCATGGCTGGTGGCTTTTTAGGTTACCTCTGGCGCTCCGCAAAAATCGGGCTCCCAGATACTCACATACCGAACGTTTCTTGTCCTGCACCTGGAGCTAGTTAGGAAGAACTAGTTCTTCTGTGCGGGACTATCAACTAATCAAGCATTACCTTTACATTGGCGAAATCATCGATCAATATCGATGGAGCCACGTTTTTAAAAGAAGAAGAAGAATGTATTAGCTTATACTTTTTTCCAAATATTTTTAAGTAAGGGGGAATGCTTAGGTACCACTAAGCTACGGACGACCCTGCCGGTATCATACATTTTTTGCGTCATGTATTTTTATTGAATTCCTTACCCCTAAAAGGGTTCCATCCCAGCGGAATAACATTAGTTTTTTGCGCATAATATAAATATACCACTCCACATTATATACAGGCGTCAAAGAACTCCTCCGCCTGGTCGCCGACTGGCAATGTTCCCAGAAAGATGGCAGCATTGCCACGTTGTATGGCAATGCTCTTTGCACTAAAAAGTAACCAGTATTTCTGGTCTTAAGAAGAGTCGATGATGAGTTTCGAGATGGTTTTAAATAGTCCGCGAGCGTCTCTACCCCAAAAATTACACCATACTATTCCAGTTCAATAGTAAATCTCCTGCTTGCAATAAAAGTTATAGTAAACTATTGATGGTCTCAAGGTTTCCGTTCGTAAGAGTAGTAAGTAGTTGGGATTCGAAAACATTCAAAGGACAAATCCAGTAACCACTATACTACGTCACTTGTACCAAGCTTCTTCCTCTGAAGGTCTCGGTAGTAAACAGATTCTGTTCAGAGCGCGTCGGACACAAAACCTATAGTCTTGGCCTGGACTCGAACCAGCGACTGATCCCTTTCCAGGAGGAACGTTCTACAAACTGTCCAAGACACCACTAGCCCAAGACATCTAATTTAGTGATCATATTGTGTTAATTAATACGGCGTAACTAATAAGTAAACTAATAGTAGTTAGTTCCCTCAACTACCTGTAGATGGCGCTTTGGCGACGCCGTAAGTCGCGATAATAACACAATATGATCACTATATTAGATGTCTTGGGCTAGTGGCGTCTTGGTCAGTTGGTACAACGTTCCAAGCCTAAGACTATAGCTTTTGTGATTCATATAGTAAAATTATTTGAGAATAATAATTAAATCTTTATTTCTTTCACAAAAATTAACAACAATATCGTGATTGATCTCTCCTGGTAAGCAAGTAGATAATGCGTGTAGAATGAGAAACCGCTCCTCTATAACCTAACAATAATCGATTATTTACAGTAAATACTTAGTTACAATTGCGTTTTATTACTAAAAATAAATAAAAATTTAATTAAAAAAACAACAATTGTTTGATAATTAATAGTAAAATTATTGATTTTACTAATACAATTCAATTTTCTTTCTTTTTCTATATGTGTGTAGTGTATGTAGTGAGTGTGTGTGTATGTGAGCGTGCACAAGCATGTATATATACTTTATAATTAATTATTTAGAGTATACTATAAAATTTTAGAGTTCAATCTCTCGATTTCTGGAGCATAAAATAACGAAATTGCGTCTGCATCTTACTGTAGCAGGCTTTAGCCGTAACCTACAAATCATGGAGGAATGCATTGGGGAATATACTGATATATGTTAAAACAAAATATGAACTGTTAATAAATCAAAAACTTTTGAAACATAAATTGATTGGGACTGTTGAAATTTAAATCCCAAAACATCAACTGTACCTACTAGTTCAATACATTGCACTAGATACATGGGTTTAGCGGGTCTACTAAACGTATCCTCGCGGTACAATAATGTCTGGTCCACTTGTTAGCAGTGGGTACTAGGTTCGGTTCGTGCCATTTAAGAAATTAAGTAGGTACTCGTGTAAAAAAATCCTCCGCGTCATTGCCTGAATTGCACTGAACAAAATTTTAGCAACCACGACCTTTGATTACTTACCATCTCGACAACCCGGGTTTATACAGGGTGTAATATTCAGCCGTAACATTAATAAATATAAATATTTTTGGACACTCTCACACAACGTTATCTATACACCAAATTAATGTAATATAAGCTTGTGCTATGGGATCTAGACAACTGATAAACATACTTATATATTTCTAAAAATACGAGTACTATACATAGAATGTATGTATAATATACATAGAAAAACCCATACTCCGAAACAAACATTTGTGGATCACACAAATAATTTGATTCGACCCGGAATCGAAACTGGGACGAACCGCAGTCGCATACTCATCCCACTGCGCCACCGAGGCAGTCTGTTTCAGCCATACAAAGATCTGTTCTTAGGAACCCTGACATCGATTTTAGTAAAAAGAAAAAACTACATACACAGACTTAGAAAAATAGTTTTGAATTTATAAAAGAAGTCTACAGATAGTAGACGATTGTAACCCTGAATCCCTTCACTGCATTGCTGGAGCAGTGGTATGAGTATGCGGTCCCAGATTCGATTCCGAGTATTTAGAAATATATAAGTATGTTTATCAGTTGTCTAGATCTCATAGCACAAGCTTATATTAGCTTAATTTGGGCTAGATGACAATGTGTGAGATGTCCAAAAATATAAAATGTATATTATTTAATTGTTATAAATCGTAATCGTCCCTTTACCAGTGAGAAAAAAACAAAATCAGATGTAAAATTTCGATATTCCTGTAGATTCTACGCTAATATAATGTCACCCTAAGTTAATAATAAACTTAGGACAAATGGGGCAAGTCTGTTTTCTATTGAAAAGAGACAAAAGGCACAAATGGGGTAAGATACAACTCTAGGAATACTTTATGACAGGTAAACAATTATTGCTGTTGATTATAATTAATACGCATAATCGGTGAACGCGACGTATTGTTTAAGAGTTCTGTATTTGAAGACTCCGCCATGAAATTCCTCATGAAGTGCCTTTTTTTGTAAGTTGTGGCGACGTCTGACGATTGTGGGCGACTCTCATAGTACACAGAAATACTATAGAGAGTGGCCCTCAACTTGACGAGCTCGTAATGTGCCTCTTCACGCTTCGCTTTAAGAACCCAGGGTTATATGTTGGAGACAGGAAACACGTGCGCAGTCAGGGCGTTCCAGGCCACCATCGTTCGGCACAGAAACGAACGTTTTAAAACGCTCGATTCTCGCGTAGATGGTTTCCACAGTGTATATATATATATTTAATACGACAATTTGTCTGTCTGTCTGTCCGTCCGTCGCGTTTTTCAATTTACATACATTTGCATGAAATATTAAAATATTCTTTTTTTTTTTGAGGCGATACAAAGTTCGTCGGGATAACTAGTTATTTTTACTGCCATTCTAACGTTCTTTGCCAAACGGCCTGGGTGTAGAAGAATAACTCCAGGGTGCCGTAAATATAAACTTATCCGACTATATATCCCCGAAGGGGTAGGCAGAGGTGCAATAAACACCCATACTTTGCCAGAAATTTGGTCCCACGTAATAGGTGGCAAGCCAATTGCCGTTGCCGGGCAATATAGCTTTGTATACAGCGTGCAAAAAAGAATTACTACAAAATTTAGAGTCACTACAGTATTCTTATATTTGTGATAGATGGGGCGATGTATGGTGCAGCAGGCATGGGACCAGTGGGGGCGAAACGGAGTTTAGTGTGGGTGGTGTGGGTCGATTCGCCGGCCAGGGAGACCCTTAGCAACGGCGTTGCCGCGGCCGCCCGCAACACAGTCATGGGGCCCGCCTGGGGCCAACCACCCCAGGAGGCTGCCCCACATGTTGCGCATAATCCTGATGTGGGATCGCCGCTCCGGGTGGTAACCGGTGTGGGGTAGCGGCGGCCTTGCATCAGGGGGGTTTGGGAGCCCTTCCGTCCGGCGAGTCGGCTCCGACCTAACAACACGGTTCTAGACAAAGCTAGCCCCTGCGCTTTGTCACCTACTGCTGCACCAAATGTCGCCCTGTCTTCACGCTTCTTCTTCAAAATCTACAATGGTAGTGCAACAAAAAAGAAATAAACGTTACACAGCGGCCCTAGGAAACCCCACAACTTCACATTTCGAGGTGGAGTTCACTAACGTCCGTGGACTCCATGCGAACCTCGATACCGTCCACCACCACCTTGAGACGGCACGGCCCGCTGTGATGTTCCTCACGGAGACACAAATACGCCGCCCTGACGACACGTCTTACCTGTGTTACCCCGGCTATGTCATCGAGGAACAATTTCGAGACAAAGCCGGCGTGTGCGTGTTCGTTAGGGCAGATGTTTGCTGCCGCCGGTTGCGCTGCCTAGAGAACCCCTCCAATTCCGTCCTTTGGCTGCACGTAGACCATGGCTTATGAGCCAGATCTACGTGTGCGTCTACCGATCCCACACAGGGGATTCTGAGACAACAAAGCTCTTCCAGTACCTCAGCGAGACGGCTGATGAAGCGCAGGTGCAGTTCCCGAACGCTGACCTAGTATTTCTGGGGGACTTCAATGGCCATCACATTGAATGGCTGGGGTCCCTCAGGACTGATCATGCGGGTAGAGCCGCCCATGCGTTCGCTCTCTCCCACGGTCTGACCCAGATGGTATGCGGGATCACCCGGATACCAGACAGGTCAGATCACGCGCCCGCTCTGCTGGATCTACTGCTGACGAGTCGCCCAGCCCAGTACAGTGTTTCGGTAGGAGCCCCACTGGGTAGTTCCGACCACTGTGTTGTTCACGCTGGCATGAAGGTGTCACCTCCTGCACGTCCTGTACAAACGTCACGACGACTATGACACTACTCGTCAGCGGATTGGGACGGTCTACGCGATTATTATGCGTCCGTCCCCTGGAGCCAGCGCTGCTTTGTAGGAAAGGCTCCTTCGGATAGTGCTTCTGCTATTGCTGGCGAGATCAGTTTAGGGATGGATTATTACATCCCTTTCACTGATGTCGCCAGTATCCGCAGAGCCCGTCCCTGGTTCGGGCGAGATTGTGCCAAAGCTGTTCGACAAAAACAGTCGGCATATCGCGCCTGGATCAGGGCCCGGGCTGTGCGCGACCCAAACGTGGGCCACCTCAAAGCAGCGTACAACCGGGCCACAAAGTCGAGTAAGAGGGCCTTTAAGAGAGCGGATGCCCAGCGTGTCGCGCGGCTTGGTCAGGAGCTCACTACCCATCCCACCAAAGCCATGCAATCTAACTTTTGTCAGCCCTCGCTGCCACCGCTGCGTTACCCAGATGGAACACTGGCTCACAAAGCCCAAGAGAAAGCGGATATGCTCGCAGACCTCTTTGCGGCTAATTCCCGGGTCGACGACCGTGGCCTGCAGCCCCCCGCCATCGCCAACTGTGGCCACACAATGCCTGATATTGTTATCAGGCAATGTGATATACGGGCAGTGCTGCGGTCACTCGACACGCGGAAAGCCAGTGGCCCTGACGGCATTCCGGCGGTGGTGCTACGAAAATGTGCAGCTGAGTTGTCTCCAGTATTAACGCGTCTGTACCGCCTGTCATACTCTTCAGGGCTCGTGCCGGAGGTCTGGAAGGAGGCGAACGTACAACCGATCCCCAAGAAAGGGGATCGGTCCGATCCAGGCAACTATCGACCCATAGCTGTCACCTCAGTCATTTGCAAGGTGCTGAGCTCCTTATAAATAAGCAGCTCATGCAATTCCTAGAGGATCACTCGCTAATCAATGATCGACAATACGGCTTCAGGCCAAAGCGATCAACGGGTGATCTTCTGGCATTCGTAACGCATGTCTGGGGTGGGGCTATGGAAAGGCACGGCGAGTCCTTGGCTATTAGCCTGGACATCGCCAAAGCCTTCGATAGGGTCTGGCATGCTTCGCTCCTTTCCAAGCTTCCGGCATATGGTCTACCTCCTCAACTGTGCAGCTGGATTGCCAGCTTTTTAAACGAGCGCCGAGTGCGGGTCCTCTGCGATGGCCAGGCTTCTCGCTTCTTGCAAGTGAATGCCGGGGTACCGCAGGGGTCCGTACTATCACCAACTCTCTTTCTTCTGCATATCAATGATATGCTATCCCTCGGGAACATTCATTGCTATGCAGATGACAGCACACTGCACGGGAGTTACTCGGTTCGTCCGACGGCGGGGCGATCTGAGATTGAGGAGGAGAGACGACGACTCGTGGCTGATCTCGACCGTAACCTCGACAGTATCTCTCAATGGGGTACCGAGAACCTGGTCGAGTTCAATGCCCGCAAAACACAGGCGTGTGCATTTACTGCGAAGAAATCCCCTTTCCTTCAACTACCCTCTCTTCAGAATGCATTATTACCAATGAAGGACAACCTTGATATCCTTGGTATAGACTCTCCCACGGTCTGACCCAGATGGTATGCGGGATCACCCGGATACCAGACAGGTCAGATCACGCGCCCGCTCTGCTGGATCTACTGCTGACGAGTCGCCCAGCCCAGTACAGTGTTTCGGTAGGAGCCCCACTGGGTAGTTCCGACCACTGTGTTGTTCACGCTGGCATGAAGGTGTCACCTCCTGCACGTCCTGTACAAACGTCACGACGACTATGACACTACTCGTCAGCGGATTGGGACGGTCTACGCGATTATTATGCGTCCGTCCCCTGGAGCCAGCGCTGCTTTGTAGGAAAGGCTCCTTCGGATAGTGCTTCTGCTATTGCTGGCGAGATCAGTTTAGGGATGGATTATTACATCCCTTTCACTGATGTCGCCAGTATCCGCAGAGCCCGTCCCTGGTTCGGGCGAGATTGTGCCAAAGCTGTTCGACAAAAACAGTCGGCATATCGCGCCTGGATCAGGGCCCGGGCTGTGCGCGACCCAAACGTGGGCCACCTCAAAGCAGCGTACAACCGGGCCACAAAGTCGAGTAAGAGGGCCTTTAAGAGAGCGGATGCCCAGCGTGTCGCGCGGCTTGGTCAGGAGCTCACTACCCATCCCACCAAAGCCATGCAATCTAACTTTTGTCAGCCCTCGCTGCCACCGCTGCGTTACCCAGATGGAACACTGGCTCACAAAGCCCAAGAGAAAGCGGATATGCTCGCAGACCTCTTTGCGGCTAATTCCCGGGTCGACGACCGTGGCCTGCAGCCCCCCGCCATCGCCAACTGTGGCCACACAATGCCTGATATTGTTATCAGGCAATGTGATATACGGGCAGTGCTGCGGTCACTCGACACGCGGAAAGCCAGTGGCCCTGACGGCATTCCGGCGGTGGTGCTACGAAAATGTGCAGCTGAGTTGTCTCCAGTATTAACGCGTCTGTACCGCCTGTCATACTCTTCAGGGCTCGTGCCGGAGGTCTGGAAGGAGGCGAACGTACAACCGATCCCCAAGAAAGGGGATCGGTCCGATCCAGGCAACTATCGACCCATAGCTGTCACCTCAGTCATTTGCAAGGTGCTGAGCTCCTTATAAATAAGCAGCTCATGCAATTCCTAGAGGATCACTCGCTAATCAATGATCGACAATACGGCTTCAGGCCAAAGCGATCAACGGGTGATCTTCTGGCATTCGTAACGCATGTCTGGGGTGGGGCTATGGAAAGGCACGGCGAGTCCTTGGCTATTAGCCTGGACATCGCCAAAGCCTTCGATAGGGTCTGGCATGCTTCGCTCCTTTCCAAGCTTCCGGCATATGGTCTACCTCCTCAACTGTGCAGCTGGATTGCCAGCTTTTTAAACGAGCGCCGAGTGCGGGTCCTCTGCGATGGCCAGGCTTCTCGCTTCTTGCAAGTGAATGCCGGGGTACCGCAGGGGTCCGTACTATCACCAACTCTCTTTCTTCTGCATATCAATGATATGCTATCCCTCGGGAACATTCATTGCTATGCAGATGACAGCACACTGCACGGGAGTTACTCGGTTCGTCCGACGGCGGGGCGATCTGAGATTGAGGAGGAGAGACGACGACTCGTGGCTGATCTCGACCGTAACCTCGACAGTATCTCTCAATGGGGTACCGAGAACCTGGTCGAGTTCAATGCCCGCAAAACACAGGCGTGTGCATTTACTGCGAAGAAATCCCCTTTCCTTCAACTACCCTCTCTTCAGAATGCATTATTACCAATGAAGGACAACCTTGATATCCTTGGTATAGACTCTCCCACGGTCTGACCCAGATGGTATGCGGGATCACCCGGATACCAGACAGGTCAGATCACGCGCCCGCTCTGCTGGATCTACTGCTGACGAGTCGCCCAGCCCAGTACAGTGTTTCGGTAGGAGCCCCACTGGGTAGTTCCGACCACTGTGTTGTTCACGCTGGCATGAAGGTGTCACCTCCTGCACGTCCTGTACAAACGTCACGACGACTATGACACTACTCGTCAGCGGATTGGGACGGTCTACGCGATTATTATGCGTCCGTCCCCTGGAGCCAGCGCTGCTTTGTAGGAAAGGCTCCTTCGGATAGTGCTTCTGCTATTGCTGGCGAGATCAGTTTAGGGATGGATTATTACATCCCTTTCACTGATGTCGCCAGTATCCGCAGAGCCCGTCCCTGGTTCGGGCGAGATTGTGCCAAAGCTGTTCGACAAAAACAGTCGGCATATCGCGCCTGGATCAGGGCCCGGGCTGTGCGCGACCCAAACGTGGGCCACCTCAAAGCAGCGTACAACCGGGCCACAAAGTCGAGTAAGAGGGCCTTTAAGAGAGCGGATGCACAGCGTGTCGCGCGGCTTGGTCAGGAGCTCACTACCCATCCCACCAAAGCCATGCAATCTAACTTTTGTCAGCCCTCGCTGCCACCGCTGCGTTACCCAGATGGAACACTGGCTCAGAAAGCCCAAGAGAAAGCGGATATGCTCGCAGACCTCTTTGCGGCTAATTCCCGGGTCGACGACCGTGGCCTGCAGCCCCCCGCCATCGCCAACTGTGGCCACACAATGCCTGATATTGTTATCAGGCAATGTGATATACGGGCAGTGCTGCGGTCACTCGACACGCGGAAAGCCAGTGGCCCTGACGGCATTCCGGCGGTGGTGCTACGAAAATGTGCAGCTGAGTTGTCTCCAGTATTAACGCGTCTGTACCGCCTGTCATACTCTTCAGGGCTCGTGCCGGAGGTCTGGAAGGAGGCGAACGTACAACCGATCCCCAAGAAAGGGGATCGGTCCGATCCAGGCAACTATCGACCCATAGCTGTCACCTCAGTCATTTGCAAGGTGCTGAGCTCCTTATAAATAAGCAGCTCATGCAATTCCTAGAGGATCACTCGCTAATCAATGATCGACAATACGGCTTCAGGCCAAAGCGATCAACGGGTGATCTTCTGGCATTCGTAACGCATGTCTGGGGTGGGGCTATGGAAAGGCACGGCGAGTCCTTGGCTATTAGCCTGGACATCGCCAAAGCCTTCGATAGGGTCTGGCATGCTTCGCTCCTTTCCAAGCTTCCGGCATATGGTCTACCTCCTCAACTGTGCAGCTGGATTGCCAGCTTTTTAAACGAGCGCCGAGTGCGGGTCCTCTGCGATGGCCAGGCTTCTCGCTTCTTGCAAGTGAATGCCGGGGTACCGCAGGGGTCCGTACTATCACCAACTCTCTTTCTTCTGCATATCAATGATATGCTATCCCTCGGGAACATTCATTGCTATGCAGATGACAGCACACTGCACGGGAGTTACTCGGTTCGTCCGACGGCGGGGCGATCTGAGATTGAGGAGGAGAGACGACGATTCGTGGCTGATCTCGACCGTAACCTCGACAGTATCTCTCAATGGGGTACCGAGAACCTGGTCGAGTTCAATGCCCGCAAAACACAGGCGTGTGCATTTACTGCGAAGAAATCCCCTTTCCTTCAACTACCCTCTCTTCAGAATGCATTATTACCAATGAAGGACAACCTTGATATCCTTGGTATAGACGTTCATCGAGAGCTCAATAATAAAAACTACATCGAAAGATGTATAGGGCTAGCTTCGCGGAAACTAGGAATACTGAATAAGGTAAAGAGATTCTTTACACCGGACCAGAGGTGTCTGTTGTACAAGACACAGATTAGACCCTGCGTCGAATACTGCTCTCACCTCTGGGACGGCTCCACGAAGTATCTGCTGGACGCTCTCGACGCTATGCAGCGACGGGCTATCCGTATTATAGATTGTCCGGAGGTAACGGGAAGCCTTGAGCCGCTAGTTCAGCGCCGAACAATAGCTTTCTTGGCCGCATTCTACCGTATTTACCACGGCGACTGTTCTGAAGAGCTCTTCAATCTGATCCCACCCTCTTCCTTCCGATCCCGAACGACTCGTGCCGGGCAGAGATGCCACCCCCACACAGTGGATAGCATGTTCGCGAGAACCGAACGTTTTAAACGTTCGTTTCTCTGCCGAACGATAGTGGCCTGGAACGCCCTGCCTGTGCACGTGTTTCCTCCCACATATAATCCTGGGTTCTTTAAGCGGAGCGTGAAGAGGCACATCAGTAGGTCGTCAAGTTGAGGGCCACTCTCAATAGTAATGTGTGCTGTGAGAGTGGCCCACAATCGCTAGACGTCGTCACGACTTACCACCAGGCGGGCGGCGTCAATTTTGGCGAACCAAATATATATATAAAAAAAAAAAAAAAAAAAAAAAAAAAAAGATTTAAAACGCTCGTTTTTGTTAGTTATTACGTAGGTACTATGTTTTTGCTCCAATGATGGTTGACCCCTCTATGGATAGCCCTCGATCTGGAGGCAAGCCAAAAAATCGAAAATTGACCTAGCCCTAAGGCGCCAAAAGTTATAGGCCAAAACCTATGGCGTGGTGCGGCGCGAAGCACCGCGCAAGACACCGTAATAGTTTTGTAGAAAGGGGTAATGGAAGGCGGCGTCATGTTTTAGCGAGGTGCACAAATATTGTGACTCGACAAGTCTTAAATGTTGAACAGTAAAATAATATCGTAATATTAAAACTATGATGATGCTCGGACTACAGAGATTATATTTAGTGGTATGTAACATCTGTCCTGGCTGTTACAATTTTGGTTTGAATTACAGAATTGTTATGGATCTATAGTTTCCGGCAACGGCAATATGCATGCCACCTATTACCGGAGCCCAACAATATTACTGGACAAGTGTGGGTGTATAATGCACCTCTGCCCACCCTTTTAGGATTTCTCTGTGATGATAATTAATATTACATCTTAATGTGTGTTTATAAAATTTGTATGAGGCTGAAGATTTTTAAAACTTGGACAAAAGCCTCGGTTAAAAATAGAAAAATACAAAAAAATGTTACGCAAAGAAAAATTTTAAGTTTATTATTTTAGAAATCTGTGACATTTTGAATTAATTAATAGCAATGACCTCGACTTGACTATGCAATATAATTGTGTATATCTATGGGTGATTGTGACCTGAAATAAATGACTATTTAATTTGATTTTAATTTTAATTAATTAGAAAATGAAAATTTTATAGAGCTTGCAGTGATATTTTTAGTTGTTAGGTAAAAAGGTATATCTTTGGTAGATAAATAAGAAATATATTACGTTTAAAAACTTAAAACAATCGCCACATCTATTTTTTATTAATAAATGAACACAACACAATATGTGTTTTACAAATTAAATAATCTATTACCAAAATATGAAAGTAAATAAAATAAAACTCACCGTTCCAATTACAAATTACCAATCAAAATGTAGTGAGGTACCAACTTCACAGAGTAGAAAGTAATTTAAAAACAAACGAGAACAAATTCCAAATTCAAAGTTTGTTAACGGCTGCGTTCGAATCCTTCAAAGGTATCACTTGACTATGTTCACGACTGAAACGGTGTCGCCTTTTATATGAACCGGGGTTGTTATACAATGAACGCAGGATGGCGCATGGCATTTATGATATTTATGTCTATTAAATTCCAACGTACACTTGATTCTACTTAATTACAGGGAAGGTAAAGAAAAATAAATATCGAGAAGAATATACTTTGAATCAACAAAGTTACAGGGGGCACAGATTTAAGAATATTATAGAGTGTGGGCACTGAGGGGCCCGTGTAAGGTCCTACCAGGAACTTAGGGGGCACTGTAAGAAAAGAATAGAAAGAAAAACTACAGCACAGACAAATGTTAAGGTGGTAAGAAAACGTATTATTATTATTATTTCGTTTATTAATTAACATTCTTATTTTATACATTTTTATATAATATATAAAAAACACAAATACATTTAAAAATTTAATAAAAAATTGTGACCCACCTGTAGCGGAGTAGGACCCAAACTACCGGCGGTGGAGGCTACATACTGAGAAACCTCCTAACATATACGGCACGTGTCGAGGATAACAGCCTTCTGAATCTGACTCTTGATCCAACAATCTAACGAGAGTCTCTTGAGATGTTGATCGAGACTCTTCGCTATTAATCCGTTTGCCGAAACGACCACCGGGACAATGTTTGTCGAGTCTACGTCCCACATGGCGGTTATCTCGAAGGACAGATCAAGGTATTTACTAAGTTTGTCCTTCTCTGTCTTCACGAGATTTTCGTCATGCGGGACGGCGATATCGACTATTATTATTATTATTGATGTGCCGGCGCTGCTGCTGCATCGGCTGAAGGCCTCAAACGGCGTAAATATGCTAACCTAGCAGGTGATTACATATTTGAGCCGTTTGGGGTTGAGACACTGGGGTCATGGGGTCCGAGTGCTCGTCGCCTTTATAGAGACATTACTAAACGCTTAATAGATGCTTCGGAGGACTAGAAGGCTGGCTATTTTCTGGCCCAAAGAATAAGTATCGCCATCCAACGTGGCAACACAGCTAGCATTCTGGGAACCTTCCCAGTTGGCAATGAGGCGGAGGATTTTTTAAACGATATTTCCTCCTTTTTTGGAAGTCGGTTGAAAATAGAAGGACGGGTTCACGTTAGTCTCAGACTTGCTGTGGTAAATGTAAAGTACTTAGGAGCATTTTATTATGTTTTATTTAATTTCTTTTGGCTTGTATCTAACTAGTCCGATTCGCTTCGATAATTAGTCCGAGACGCACAGACCTTTAATTGGCTGTGCCATAGCGGCTGGCACGTAAGATTTTGTTGCCTTTAATCAACATTTCATTGCATAGCAACGGGTTCCAATTTTTTTTCAAAATTACATTATAGCTGCTTCTTTTCACTAAATTCATTTGGCCATTTTGGACATAACCCATTATGTGTGTGTATGTGTGCCCGGTGACGGTAATAGGCTTGCTCCCTATTACGTGGGACTAAAAATACAGGCAAATTGTGGGTGTGTAATTCACGTCTGCCTAGGTACCCCTTCGGGGATATAGGCGTAATATGTGTGTTGTATCTAACTAAAGCCTGATTTACACTTTACTTATTGATAAGTGCGAGTTCACGACGACGAATGTCACTAATCAAAGTGTAGGTTCACTTAACTAACGTTAACTCGTAAGTATTCTATGAAAAACAATTTTCTGAAATAAATTTAGAAATTTTGAGCGAAGCGAGCCGAAGGCGAGCGGAGCTCTCAACAGGTGACTCAAATTATTTTTCAAACGATTTATGTTAAATTGTTTCTCGGCGAATACTCGGCCGATTTCGGATTTTCTTGCACTCATCAATAGCTTACAGAATTACCCAGGTTATTACGATGCCAGAATTTTGAATTTAAACTTGCTTCGCTCAAATATATGCTTCAGCGTAACGGTACGTTTCGCGACTACGGCGACCAAGTTATTGTTGTGTAATATGTGAAAATTTCAAGAGTATATTTTGACACCATTGTAGAACGCGTCGACGCACGGAGTAACTTTGGGTCCTCGTGAACATAATAACGTGATTAACTAAACCCCTCAAAGGTACAGTCGGTTAGGCGGGAAAAGTGGATTCTAGCTTCAGTTCTTCACACATCCAAGTAGAAGTTTGGCGATCGAATTGAAATTCACCCAAATAGAGATTAACCACAATTAAAAAGGGACTAGGGCTTTTCTCGCAACGTAAGTACTTAAGGTAACTCAATAGCTCGTTTTGTTGGTGGCGATTTATTACGTACTAGCTGTTGCCCGCAGCTCCGCCTGCGTGTTACTTTAGATCTACATAACTTTTTTATTTATGAAGCGATTGAATACCAAACCGCAAATTCAAATCGGTTAAGCCGTTTCTGAGATTAGAGTGTTCAAACATTCAGACAAACAGACAAAAGTTCTAATAAACATTGTTTTGGGATTTATTGCGTTCATTTACAACACTACATATATATACTACAACAGTTTCTCTATTATATCTTCTATTATATTCTCTATTATACCATACAAATTCATCTTAAGATACGAAAATATGAAATATTATTTATTATCTTCGTTGTGTGTGATAGTCCATTGAATTGTATGGCGAGCGATATTGTATCTTAAGTTAAAATATTATAGTATCTTAGCCGTGTGCAGCGCCCCTTAGTAAACTCCACTGCGGGTGACGTAACCTGTTCTGAGGAGCTCTTCAGTCTGATCCCACCCTCTTCCTTCCGATCCCGAACAACGCGTGCCGGGCAGAGATGCCACTGTGGATAGCATGTTCGCGAGAACCGAACGTTTTCAACGTTCGTTTCTCTACCGAACGATAGTGGCCTGGAACGCCCTGCCTGTGCACGTGTTTCCTCCCACATATAACCCTGGGTTCTTTAAGCGGAGCGTGAAGAGGTACATCAGTAGGTCGTCAAGTTGAGGGCCACTCTCTATAGTATTGTGTGCTGTGAGAGTGGCCCACAATCGCTAGACGTCGGCACGACTTACCACCAGGCGGGCGGCGTCAATTTGGCGAACCGAATAAAAATAAAACCTACGACAAACTTATTATTTGCGGTTGGTACTGTAATCGTGTCTAGGGATCGAACCGCAAAATTAAGTTTGTTTTTTATTCTATATACTTTTACGGGATAAAAAGTACCCAGTGTGGTGCCCAGGATATTAAAGAATAATTATACGAAATTTCATCGTAATCGAACCGGTAGTTTTTGCGTGATGCCTAAACAAACAGACAGACAGACAGACAAAAAAATTTTTAATCACATTTTTGGTTTCGGTGTCGGTCTAGTAACACCCCCTGCTATTTATTTTATGATATTTTCAATGTACAGAATTTTTACTTTACAGATTTATTATAAGTATAGATTATGTCTACGAACCTTTTTTTTAAACTAGTGCTGCGACTTTTTCGCATGGATATAGAGTTGTTTCTTACAAAATAGTCCGAGACGCCCAGGACTTTAATTGGCTGTGCCACAGCGGCTGGCATGTAAGATTTTGTTGCCTTTCATCAACATTTCATCGCAAGGCAACGGGTTTCAATTTTTTCAAAAGTACAATATAGCTGCTACTTTTTATTAAATTCATTCGGCTATTTTGGACATAACCCATTATAAATGTGCCCGGTTACGGCAATAGGCTTGCCCCCTATTACGTGGGATTAAAAATACGGGCAAATTGTGGGTGTGTAATGCACCACTGCCCTTCGGGATATAGGCGTGATATGTATGATGTCTGTATGTCTGTCTTCTTACAAAATAATACTTGAAATCCTCGATAAAAGTGCCTACCTGGAAACTAGCCCAGTATACCTACCTACCCTAGGTACCCGAACAAATTCTAATATTAGTCTATACTATACCAATATAAAAAGGAAAGATGTCAAGCAGCCGCTCCGTTTTCAAGAACAAGGTATATGAACTATATAATAGTGATTCATAGGCAGGATCGACATTGATTTATTTATTTTTCTTCAGAGTATAGTCGTAGCTCATAATTATTATTGTGTATATCTACGAGGTAACGTATAGTATATATAAATATATATGTATATTTTTATTTTATTATTTATTTATTTATTTTTTAGGAAAGCTTACAGCTATTGAGTTTACAATCATTAATCAAGAGTGGTCAGTGACACTTGCCAAAAACAAGCTTCCACATATAGTGATGACACTATAGTCGCCGGTTTGAAAATAAACATAATGAAAACAACGAAAAAAAAAAAACAAAAAACAAAAAAAAATCCAAACATTGTACACATCAACATACCGTCACCATAATAACAAAATAAAACAGTTCATAAAAAACTAGATTGGGTCCAGAGGCCTGTTCAAGGTCATCTGTCCTCTGCCGTCGCCGTCGTCGTCCCAAAGTACTCCCTATTAATTAGTTTTCTTACACTGTGTGCACTAGTACAAAAGAGGTCGATTTCAAATTGCGCAGATAAGTCGTTAAATGCCCTCACACTACGTATACTGAAGCTATTGCGTCTATAATTTGTTGATGCAAACGGTGCATGCAGGAGCGGTCGCCTACGGAGGCCATTCTGGTTGGTCTGCAGGCACAGGTTATAGAGCAGATCCGGACAATCCACAGATCCGTTAGCAATGTATTATGGCATTATATTTATGTTTATATACGTTTATATATATTTAAATTATTAGTTATTTAAGTAGTTATTAGAATTTAAGTCTATGACCTTGATATGAACAATTTTTTTTGTATTAGTTTTACTTACACCAATTTATTTTTTCATTTCTTTTGCAACACTACTGCTATGCACCTACTACTAGATCCATCTGCATCACCCTAAGGTTGACTGGAAGATAATGCCTGTAGCATTAAGTCCGCCATTATACAATAACTGTGCAAAAACTATAAATAAAATAAAAAAAATAAAAAAGATTTGATTGTTTGAATTGATTGAAGAAAGTAATAAATGTGTGTACACCAGTGACGTACACTCCTTGTGTAGCTGTGTGTACAACACACGTGGGTGTAAAAGAGGTCATATATACGTTTCACGTACACTGAACTCACACTAATGCAAAGCTCCGCTTATCCCTCGAGAACTGTAACTCAGAGGAGAGGTGAATACAATCTACCCTTTAACTGAAGAGTTCAATGAACAATAATATCAAGTCGTCGCACTCTTTATAATTTGGGGAAACAATTTTCCGCATATTAACGCTTTTTGATCTCAATTTAAAAAAATCACACCATTCGAATTTGTGGTATCTTCTAATGAGAAAGAAGGTTTTCATTTGAATTTTGACTTAACTAGAAGACGCCAGTGAAGTAATTTAAAAAAAACTATAGATTCTCGCTCATAAAGCTTAGTGGCAAAAGCACGTTCTGTTACAAATTAATGCGACTGTTATTCTTTCATTTAATATAGAAGTAGGAAGATAAATATTGCGTCCAAAATCATAAAAAAATAGTCTATTTTTTTTCAGTTAAATTCAATTACACCTATATCCCCGAGGTAAAGTAGACTTTACGTGACACCACCACAACTAAATGAGTTAATTTTTTCTTATTATCTTTCTTTTTTTTTTAATTCCGCGAGACCGCGTCCACTTCACTCCTATGTCCATTGCCGCCGCGGGCGTCTCTGGTACGCTCTGGTAGCACGCGACCCTTCTAGCCTGCTTCTTAGGACGGCGGGTGGTTACTCCACCGTCCTCAAGCCCCGATCATGGAGGCCGATGGTCCTGGGCGTAGATGAGTCTGCGGCGTCCTCGCCGCTGACTACGGAACTCAGCGGGGAGGGTACGCTCCCTCTCCCTCTCGGCCGCCGCCTTCGATATTTTGCTTCTCGGGGGTAGTATGTACCTAAGTACTTACATACTATTCCCCATTCTGTGGTAGATATATTCCTAAATTCTCTGCTCGTCTCTACGTGGACCGGTTAAGTTAATAGATTTCTAAGGTTTAACTATAGATTAAAGCTATTATAAAGTTTAACCCTAGGGCAGTCGTTACGGATATTTGGAGACCTAAAACAAAATCCAACTGGTCTAACCACAGATCTTCGATGTCGCCCATGGGTTGTGGAGGTCAGATGACAGACGCTTCACGGAAAATATCGGAGTTCAGCTGCATCGCAGTTAGACTGGAAAGCTGAGTTGGGAAAAGGCTCGGTGGATAATGATAGGGTTAAACACTAGCCTGGTCGGGCTAAGGATATAGGTGATCATTTCATAAAATATTGAGAGCACTTTAAACATGTGCCGGTCCCCGTTGCCTTACGAACATGTAGGTATGACAGTCGTTATGGGTAGTAGGATCTTTAAAAAACCGACTGGTCAATGTGTTATGGTGGAGGTCAGATGGCAGTCGCTTCAGGAAATATATCCAAATTCAGCTGTATCACAGTTAGACTGGAAAGCCGACCACTAGTTTGGAGAAAGGCTCAGTGGATGATGATGATTCCTTAATTAATCATTACTCTCACGAAGTAAACGTTACATGAAATAATTCACGTAGTTAATTAAACAATTTCTTCTCGGTGTAATTTGTTTGGATTGTTCAAGACTGCACACTGAGTCGGCTGCGTTAATTAAGTTCCATGTGATTCCTTGTAACGGTAATAATATGCTCCAATATTTAATTGGGAATTGCTATTTTAATAACTACTTTTTTTGTGGCGCCCGGCGGCTCTGTGGCACCTACCAATGGGCGTTATCACATTGCACGATAACGACACACGATATCATGACGATATCGTAAGTAGCAGCACTAACTTTAAGGTATAAGAATGTAAGTTATCGTGACGAGTAGATAAGTAAGGTACAGGCTGATTTTTTTCCGTTCCTACGGGAACACAATACCGGGACAAAAAGTAGCCCATGTCATTTGGGGATAATGTAGCCAAGTAGCTACATAATTATTATTATAGTGAAAGAATTTTTTAAATTGGTTTGGTAGGTAGTTAGGAGCCTATAAACCAGCGTTTCCCAAAGTGGGCGATACAGCCCCCATGTGGGCGCTGCAGGCCTAAGAGGGACGGTAATATTGATCGACGGTATAATTGATCGCTAAATGGATGATATATTCGTAATAAGCAGCCCTGATAACCTCGAAAACGATACCCATATTGACTTTATTGAAAATTTCGAGTCCGCCATCTTTGATTGCTAAATGGATAATTATATTCGTAATTGGCAAGTTCGAAAACATCAAAAAATATACCCATGTCAATTTTACTGAAAATTTCGAGTCTACCATATTCTAGACGTCTCCGGCGATCGACTGTATGAAAGTGTTCGTTAAATTGTACTTTGATCTCCTATCCCCCATCCCTTATCCTCTTTTTTCGCAATAAAAGATAGCCTATCTCTGTTCCCAAGCTATAGTCCCTTTTATGTACCAAATTTCATCAAGATCGATTTAGATTATGATTATCACTATTCTTCATAAATTTACTTTTGTTCTGGTGGGTTTTTTTTTTTTTTTTTTTTTTTTTTATATATTTGGTTTGCCAAATTGACGCCGCCCGCCTGGTGGTAAGTCGTGACGACGTCTAGCGATTGTGGGCCACTCTCACAGCACACATTACTATTGAGAGTGGCCCTCAACTTGACGACCTACTGATGTGCCTCTTCACGCTCCGCTTAAAGAACCCAGGATTATATGTGGGAGGAAACACGTGCACAGGCAGGGCGTTCCAGGCCACTATCGTTCGGCAGAGAAACGAACGTTTTAAACGTTCGGTTCTCGTGAACATGCTATCCACTGTGTGGGGGTGGCATCTCTACCCGGCACGAGTCGTTCGGGATCGGAAGGAAGAGGGTGGGATCAGATTGAAGAGCTCTTCAGAACACTCGCCGTGGTAAATACGGTAGAATGCGGCCAAGGAAGCTATTGTTCGGCGCTGAACTAGCGGCTCAAGGCTTCCCGTTACCTCCGGACAATCTATAATACGGATAGCCCGTCGCTGCATAGCGTCGAGAGCGTCCAGCAGATACTTCGCGGAGCCGTCCCAGAGGTGAGAGCAGTATTCGACGCAGGGTCTAATCTTCTTCTTCTCTTCTTGTACAGCAGACACCTCTGGTCCGGTGTAAAGAATCTCTTTACCTTATTCAGTATTCCTAGTTTCCGCGAAGCTAGCCCTATACATCTTTCGATGTAGTTTTTATTATTGAGCTCTCGACGAACGTCTATGCCAAGGATATCAAGGTTGTCCTTCATTGGTAATAATGCATTCTGAAGAGAGGGTAGGGGAAGGAAAGGGGATTTCTTCGCAGTAAATGCACACGCCTGTGTTTTGCGGGCATTGAACTCGACCAGGTTCTCGGTACCCCATTGAGAGATACTGTCGAGGTTACGGTCGAGATCAGCCACGAGTCGTCGTCTCTCCTCCTCAATCTCAGATCGCCCCGCCGTCGGACGAACCGAGTAACTCCCGTGCAGTGTGCTGTCATCTGCATAGCAATGAATGTTCCCGAGGGATAGCATATCATTGATATGCAGAAGAAAGAGAGTTGGTGATAGTACGGACCCCTGCGGTACCCCGGCATTCACTTGCAAGAAGCGAGAAGCCTGGCCATCGCAGAGGACCCGCACTCGGCGCTCGTTTAAAAAGCTGGCAATCCAGCCGCACAGTTGAGGAGGTAGACCATATGCCGGAAGCTTGGAAAGGAGCGAAGCATGCCAGACCCTATCGAAGGCTTTGGCGATGTCCAGGCTAATAGCCAAGGACTCGCCGTGCCTTTCCATAGCCCCACCCCAGACATGCGTTACGAATGCCAGAAGATCACCCGTTGATCGCTTTGGCCTGAAGCCGTATTGTCGATCATTGATTAGCGAGTGATCCTCTAGGAATTGCATGAGCTGCTTATTTATAAGGAGCTCAAGCACCTTGCAAATGACTGAGGTGACAGCTATGGGTCGATAGTTGCCTGGATCGGACCGATCCCCTTTCTTGGGGATCGGTTGTACGTTCGCCTCCTTCCAGACCTCCGGCACGAGCCCTGAAGAGTATGACAGGCGGTACAGACGCGTTAATACTGGAGACAACTCAGCTGCACATTTTCGTAGCACCACCGCCGGAATGCCGTCAGGGCCACTGGCTTTCCGCGTGTCGAGTGACCGCAGCACTGCCCGTACATCACATTGCCTGATAACAATATCAGGCATTGTGTGGCGACAGTTGGCGATGGCGGGGGGCTGCAGGCCACGGTCGTCGACCCGGGAATTAGCCGCAAAGAGGTCTGCGAGCATATCCGCTTTCTCTTGGGCTTTGTGAGCCAGTGTTCCATCTGGGTAACGCAGCGGTGGCAGCGAGGGCTGACAAAAGTTAGATTGCACGGCTTTGGCCAGTTGCCAGAATCCACGGCTGCCCGTGGGATGGGAAGTGAGCTCCTGACCAAGCCGCGCGACGCGCTGGGCATCCGCTCTCTTAAAGGCCCTCTTACTCGATTTTGTGGCCCGGTTGTACGCTGCTTTGAGGTGGCCCACGTTTGGGTCGCGCACAGCCCGGGCCCTGATCCAGGCGCGATATGCCGACTGTTTTTGTCGAACAGCTTTGGCACAATCTCGCCCGAACCAGGGACGGGCTCTGCGGATACTGGCGACATCAGTGAAAGGGATGTAATAATCCATCCCTAAACTGATCTCGCCAGCAATAGCAGAAGCACTATCCGAAGGAGCCTTTCCTACAAAGCAGCGCTGGCTCCAGGGGACGGACGCATAATAATCGCGTAGACCGTCCCAATCCGCTGACGAGTAGTGCCATAGTCGTCGTGACGTTTGTACAGGACGTGCAGGAGGTGACACCTTCATGCCAGCGTGAACAACACAGTGGTCGGAACTACCCAGTGGGGCTCCTACCGAAACACTGTACTGGGCTGGGCGACTCGTCAGCAGTAGATCCAGCAGAGCGGGCGCGTGATCTGACCTGTCTGGTATCCGGGTGATCCCGCATACCATCTGGGTCAGACCGTGGGAGAGAGCGAACGCATGGGCGGCTCTACCCGCATGATCAGTCTTGAGGGACCCCAGCCATTCAATGTGATGGCCATTGAAGTCCCCCAGAAATACTAGGTCAGCGTTCGGGAACCGCACCTGCGCTTCATCAGCCGTCTCGCTGAGGTACTGGAAGAGCTTTGTTGTCTCAGAATCCCCTGTGTGGGATCGGTAGACGCACACGTAGATCTGGCTCATAGAGCCATGGTCTACGTGCAGCCAAAGGACGGAATTGGAGGGGTTCTCTAGGCAGCGCAACCGGCGGCAGCAAACATCCGCCCTAACGAACACGCACACCCTGGCTTTGTCTCGAAATTGTTCCTCGATGACAGCCGGGGTAACACAGGTAAGACGTGTCGTCAGGGCGGCGTATTTGTGTCTCCGTGAGGAACATCACAGCGGGCCGTGCCGTCTCAAGGTGGTGGTGGACGGTATCGAGGTTCGCATGGAGTCCACGGACGTTAGTGAACTCCACCTCGAAATGTGAACTTGTGGGGTTTCCTAGGGCCGCTGTGTAACGTTTATTTCTTTTTTGTTGCACTGCCATTGTAGATTTTGAAAAAGAAGCGTGAAGACAGGGCGACATTTGGTGCAGCAGTAAGTGACAAAGCGCAGGGGCTAGCTTTGTCTAGAACCGTGTGGTTAGGTCGGAGCCGACTCGCCGGACGGAAGGGCTCCCAAACCCCCCTGATGAAAGGCCGCCGCTACCCCACACCGGTTACCACCCGGAGCGGCGATCCCACATCAGGATTATGCGCAACATGTGGGGCAGCCTCCTGGGGTGGTTGGCCCCAGGCGGGCCCCATGACTGTGTTGCGGGCGGCCGCGGCAACGCCGTTGCTAAGGGTCTCCCTGGCCGGCGAATCGACCCACACCACCCACACTAGACTCCGTTTCGCCCCCACTGGTCCCATGCCTGCTGCACCATACATCGCCCCGGGCCCAGCGGTGCAGCTGCTGAACCCCTAACGCAACCCAGCCTGGGCTGGGTTACTTGGGGGGCTTTAGCACAGCTGCACGGTGGTACCCCCCCGGACCAACACTGTTGGTACTGGTACCCACGTAGGGGCCGAAGCCACTCCATAGGTACCGTAAATTAACGAGCCTCGTCTGTTTATCAGCAGGTGCGCCACTAGCAGGTGAGGTCGCTGGGGCCCTTAAGATGTTGGTAGAGCCCCTTTGCACCCAAAATATGGTATACAATAAAATAGGGTATACAATAAAATGTCATATAATATATATATATACAATAAATAGGGTATACATTAAAATGTCATAAATATACTGTGAATACACTGTAAGGGTGTTAATA
Organism: Nudaria mundana; assembly: GCA_963556515.1. Lineage (NCBI taxonomy): Eukaryota > Metazoa > Arthropoda > Insecta > Lepidoptera > Erebidae > Nudaria > Nudaria mundana. Next base: position 10,717,900 of record OY748308.1, on the reverse strand, counting down.
TGCTTAAACTTATCTCTTAATGAATCCCGTGACCCCATACCATAGTTAGTCCGGACAGCCCTCTTCTGCAACACAAAGATGCATTCAATGTCGGCAGCGTTACCCCACAGTAGTATGCCATATGTCATGATACTGTGGAAGTAGCTGAAGTAGACAAGACGCGCCGTTTTAATGTCTGTAAGTTGTCGGATCTTTTTGACAGCATAGGCTGCAGAACTAAGCCTGGCCGAAATTCAATCAAAGTGGGCAGTAGACAAAATAAGTTTGGGAACCCCTGCATAAACGATTGAGCGTAGCCACAAGGGAATAGTACTCGTACTACGGTGGCGTAGCGAGAGAGGCGACTACATACCGAGAATGGACAATTTTGCTTTCGTCCATCTGTCTGTATGTGTATTTTTTTTCAATGTGAGGTTTTTTTTTTGATTGGGGGGGGGAATGGGAGGGGAACCCAAATAATGTTTTCTTTTCAATGTTCGTGATATCTACTAGACAACTATAAGGGACCACTATTATTAGTACCTAAGTTGTATAAATACACACATATCATCACGCCTATATCCCCGAAGGCAGAGATGCATTACATACCCACAATTTGCCAAAATAGCCGAAAAATGGTCCAAAATGACCGAAATAATTTAATAAAAAGTAGCAGCTATATTGTAATTTTGAACAAAAATTTAACGATGAAATGTTTATGACAGGCAAACAAAATCCTATGTGCCAGCCGCTATGGCACAGCCAATTAAAGTCCTGGGCGTCTTGGACTATCACGTTATAAGTATAATATATGTTGGTATACAACATATATTATACTATATCAAAGCAAAAAGCTTCATCAAATTAACGTACGATAAGTAGACGCTGAACCCTGTCCTTTAATTTATTCCAGTTCAATTCAAAATACAGTATTATAATGTTTACGCGTGTCTCTAGAATATGAGGGGAACATAGAATTACCTATGAGCGCTACTAGAAATGACACGGAGAGCAATATCTAAGAACATTTCGGACACGTGAACGTGACCCAATTACCACATTTTATTTATAAATTTTACCTCGATATGGTCATCGGCTAAAGATGAACACTGGGATATATATATTTTAGTCCGCGGGGGCCCCAACATCCAATTCCGAGCGCCCCAGGTCTCGAAAGAATTCCCTGTAGCTCCGACGAACTTCGGCCACCGTTTTGGCTTCTACTGTGAAGTTGGTTCGGGTGTTATCCCGCATCTTTAGGGTCGGGTTTTATACCGCGTCGGTGAGTGAAAGCGTGCGTGGGGTGAAGCCACCCAACACGCAACACTTCTGGCCTGTTACTGTAAGGACGGTTGTTTACTAGCCCGCAGACGAACGCTGGCTGTGCTATGTGCTAGCACGTGCTAGCCTAAGCCAGGTTAACCTTCCAAGACTTATTGTTAAGCTATGGATTGAGACCATAAGTGTCATTATGCATGCAACTACCCGAAGAGGCCACAGAGGTGGCCAAAGTCCGCCGGTAGCCACTGGAAATACCTTCTGGTGTGTACCAGAGACGCCCGCAGCAATGGACATGGAAGCGGCCGCGGACACGCGGAATTAAAAAAAAATGCATGCAACTAAAATAAGTAAATAAATATGTTGGGATAATTCACACAACGCCATGTCTCAAACTAAGCAGAGCTTGTGATATGAGTACTAGATAAACTGATATAAATACTAATGTACTTTCTTTTGTGTAAATACATACATATTATACATAGGAAACACCCAGACTTCGACACAAATGTATGTGTCAACACACAAAGTTTGTCCCGACCGGGGATTGAAGCTGAGACTCCGGCATCGAAAGCGGATGCACTACCAACAGCCGAGGCAGTCAAAATAGTTGCCTAGGTCTTTGCTGCCTTTTTGTTCGAAAGCAATATCTTGGTACCTATGTAATTTTGTATAAATTGTCACTTCCAGAATATCACTTATATCGATATGAATCATCGGTAATGAGTGATCTATGAAGTTGACTTCTAATTTTCCAATTCCATAGAGAATAATTAGTGATATTGTACGCGTTATATTAATTAATAACTGTGTCGTAACTACACATTACTTTAGGGTTATTGAATTAACTACAAACTATGAATTGGTAATAGTAATTGGACCGCCTATTCTATACCCTAGCTATCATACTTGGGTAATAATAATAAATAAATAACGTTTTTGGACATTCTCACACGTCATCTAGCCCAAACTAAGCTATAAGCTTGTGCTACGGGATCTAGACAACTGATGAACATACTCGTATATTTCTAAATACATACATAATATACATAGAAAATACCCAAACTCCGAAACAAACATTTGTGGATTACACAAATATTTGATTCGACCCGGGGATCGAACCCGAGACTCTGGAGGCGTAAGCCGATGCATTACCGACCACGCCACCGAAGCAGTCAGAATAGGCGAAATAAATTAGACAAGTGGTCGCCCTATGATCGAACAGTAGAGGCCACAACATTAAAAACATTTTTTTGGGATTTTCACCCCCTCACAAACATATTATCACACCTATAATATATCTCCGTGGGTAGACAGACGGTTTCATAACAATCCGTTTAGTCGTTTTCAACCGACACGGCGACGTCCAAAAAGAGGAGGTTCTCAATTCGACTGTATGTTATTTTTATAAATAAATAAATATTTTTGGACATTCTCACACAATGTCATCTAGCCCAAATTTAGTTACATTAAAATTGTAAACATACTTATATATTTCTAAACACATACATATTATATATATAGAAAACACCCATACTCCGAAACAAACATTTGTGGATCACACAACTTATTTGATTCGACCCGTAATCGAACCTGGGGGACCTCAGGGCCGGCAGTCGCATACTCTACTCCACCACCGAGGCAGGCAAAAAAAAAATTTGTGTGTGACACCGTCGTTGGACCGGGTGAACCGAAATTGAGTTTTTTTAATTGAAAGCTTCTACTTCTCAAGTGGTCCCATTTCAATTTGATCCCATTCCAACAATTATTTGGTCCCATTTCGGTAATTTGAAGTAAGTTGTTGTGTCAATTTTTGACGTGTATTTTCGGTACAAACATTCGAAACATCCATGATTGTAAACTTTATCCTTCATCAACAGGCGGACGCTCTCGACTTCGCCTGCTTGGTAACGTGGTTGTTGCAACGTTTCATTAAAACTAAATTAAATTAAATACTTAGTCATTTATTTCAGGTCACAATCATCACCCATAGATAAACACAATTATATTACATAGATAAGTCAAATTTATAAAATATAAAAAAAAAAAAAAAAAAAAATAGCTCACGAGATTGTCGACATGTGGGATGTGGATTCGGCGATTATTGTCCCGATAGTCGTATCTGCTCATGGTTTAATAGCCAAGAGCCTCGACCACCACCTACAGAGGCTCGCGTTAGGCAGCTGGGTCAAGGGCTTGATGCAGAAGGTGGTTCTGTTGGATACGGCCCGTATTGTGCGGAAGTTCCTATCTCTGGAGCCCTAACCACCGGTAGCTTGGTCTCTGTACTCGATACCGGTGGGTCACTATATTTTATATTTTTAAATGGATATATGTAATAAAGGGAATAATAATAAAAAAAAATACAAAAAAAATAAAATAAAAAAATTATTGCTACTCCGCTCCTATTGATGGTAGCGTGATGTTAAATACCAGTTACTGGCCAGCATTCTAGCCTTATATCCCAGGGGAAATAATTTTTCAAATCGGTCCCGTAGTTTTCTAGTTTATTTAATGCAAACAAACAATCTATAATCTTTCCTCAATAATAGGTATAGGTACCTTATATTAGTACCTACCTATTATACATCGTGAAACTACCACCGTTTACAAAAAACATATTTTGGACTCAGATTCGATAACAGAACCGGCTGGAAGTATTACTTTGAGAAAACAAACACATTTTTTTTACAAAAATGTGGGTAGGCTTGACAGAAGAACACTAATAATTCTCAGCTCTTAGTAATTATTTATTTAAAATTATATAATCCCAGTTTTATAGTGATATTTATGCAGAAAACTATAGCCTGACTCACCTGCCCACTGCACAAGAAAATCTTTCCAACATATTCTTTTACACTTAAGTTACTACACAAAACATACTACATGGACGGCAAGTTTGAAAAAAGTCTGGCAGATCTGGAGAAGATGTTCACTGCTCGCCTTTCTGAACATGAGATGAGGTTACAGAGGGCTTTGGTCACACCTGATCCCGCTTCTTCGGACTTGGCAACTCTCTCCAAAGACTTCACCGAGTTCAAGACTTTTATACTCGATACTCTTGGACATCTTAGAACTCAAGTGCAGCTGCTCTCACTAGGCATGGACCGCCATGAAACTGCCATGCGTCGCAAGACCCTCCTGATACATGGGGTTTCGGAGGTACCGGGCGAAGTTTTACATAACACTGTCACTTCTATATTAACTGACAAAATGAAGTTGCCCGGTGTACATTTTGACAGTATCGAAGGATGCCATCGCCTGGGCACAAGCCAGGGCAAACCACGTCCCATTTTCATCCGATTTCGCGATCTGGACCACCGACACTTGGTTTGGGACAACAAGATAGCTCTAAAGGGAACGGGATTAACTGTCTCTGAGTTCCTGACTAGGATTAGACACCGTGTTTTTACAGATGCACGAAAGCATTTCCAGGTGAAGCATGTGTGGTCTACCAATGGTACTATCAACGTCATAACACCGGACAAAGTGCGCCACAAGATTGAATCCGCTGCCGAACTAAGTGCCCTGATTGCGCGATTCCCGGCCTCCGCCACTGTGGGGGATGTTGTAGTTGCCACTGGAGCTTCGGCGGCGGATGCACCAGCTGCGTCTTCTGTGGTTGCCAGTAAGAGGACAAGAAGTCGTCGTCGATATTGACTGGTGATATTTGTTTACATTCTTGATTTACCACTCTAACTTAGTCGGATAACTTTTTTGGTATGCGTATGTAGGTACGTTACCATACCATTTGTTTCATTTTTCGCTACCCATCAATTATTTTAATTTAATTTGTTTCTTTTTAATTCCACATGGGTATGTACACATTTATTTTGTTTACTATTGTACTCATGACACACGGCGTCTGTTTGACGTTGGTGTTGTCAAATTGACAACTTGAACGTTACGCTCTGTTTGTCTTTGTAGTAATGTTATTATTTTATAGTTTTTCTTTTGTGTTTATTTTGTAACATTGTGTAATTTTTGTCTTTCTGTGCTGGTGGGCTAGTGGTGTCTGGTTAGTGCTTATATTTAATTATTTTTTTATACATTAATTATATTTATATATCTGTACTTATTATATAATATTAACATAAAATTTATTTTATAGTATATTTATATATATGGACAATTCGTTTGACAGCCTTCATAACGAAAGTTTCTTTTCATGTCCTTCCTTAAACTCAAGTTTCGACAGTGCAGTGAGCCATGGTTCCGCTGCTACGACCTTGAACGACGAACTGTACTCAATTTTCTCAAGCTTTCCTAAGAACCTTAACATAGTCCACATAAATGCCCAGAGTATTTCCCACCATCACTCTGATATTCTAGCATCCTTCAGCAATGTTCGTGTGGACGCAGTCTTGGTGTCTGAATCGTTTCTGAAGCCGTCCCATCGAACGTCTTTGGTTGCCCTGCCGGGGTTTGCACTCATACGCAATGATAGGATCGGTAGGGGTTGTGGCGGTGTAGCCGTGTATCTGCGTGAGGACATTCCCTTTCGTATTATTAGTTCCTCATCACCAACAACTAACGCAGCAGAACATCTTTTTCTAGAGGTAACAGTGCACCACTGTAGAATGCTTCTGGGAGTGTTCTATAGCCCTAATCTCCACATAGATTATTTTGACACGCTGGATGCGCTGCTTAACGACTTATGTCCAGAGTATAATCAAGTCGTTCTGATGGGCGATTTTAACACCTGCCTTATAAAGAACGACGACCGTACCCACTCTTTACAGTCTCTTTTATCTGCTATCAATCTTAAGATCCTTCCCCTTTCTGCCACTCATCATTTCCCTAATTGTATTCCCTCTCTACTTGATTTAATTATTGTGTCGTCTCCTAATCATGTAGCCACGCATGGCCAACTAACTGCCCCGTTCTCTTATAACGACCTTATCTATTTGTCTCTGTTTCTTCGTCCACCTAAAAGTAAATTTCAATTTACTTTGTCTCGAAATTATAGGAGCATGGACCTGGAAGCATTGCGTAGTGATGCGGGAGGCCTGGACTGGACGCATGTTGTTGATTGTGAGGCTGTGGATGGGAAGGTTGACCATTTCAATAATACTATATCGGCACTATTTGATCGGCATGCACCATTGCGTAGAGTCAAGCTCAAACACATCCCAGCACCCTGGATTACGCTTGAGGTTAAAGAGCTCATGGCTAGTCGTGACAAAGCTAAAAGGAGGTACAAGCGTAGTCCGACGGACAACAACTTTGCTCAATACAAGTAATCGCTGTGGTCGTCTGTGTCGTGATGCTAAACGCCGCCATTTTCACGAATCTCTCGTCAACCACAACTCCTCTGAGGTCTGGAAATTCCTTAAGGCTAATGGAATCGGCAAATCACCAACTATTGACTGTCACAACATTGATGTTCGGGCCCTCAACAAGCACTTCTCTCTCCCACCTGTTACACTCGACCCGCTTGTTAGGGCCAACACTCTACTAGAGTTGTCACTTTTGCCGATTCCATCGTGCCCTCCATTCCATCTCTCTGTGGTTGGTGAGGATGACGTCCAAAAGTATCTCCTAGCCATTACTTCTTCTGCTGTTGGGAACGATCAGCTATGTTCAAAAATGTTCACTCCTATACTTCCAGCCGTTATCCCTATCCTAACTCATATATTTAATTCCTCCCTATCCTCTGGCTGTTTCCCTAGTGCTTGGAAACAAGCTCAAGTTATTCCACTACCTAAATCATCGAACCCGTCTCTTCCATCCCAATTTTGTCCTATATCCATACTTCCATTCCTATCCAAAGTCCTTGAGCATTTAGTTCATCGGCAGTTGACAAGTCACCTGACACGCAATAATCTCCTTAGCCCCTTTCAATCTGGGTTTAGGCCAGGTCACAGTACTGTGACGGCACTCCTTAAGGTGACCGATGACATACGTTGGGCTATGGAGAATAGGTCTCTCACGGTATTGGTGCTACTGGACTTCAGTAGTGCCTTTAACTCTGTAGATTTTGATGTTCTCCTAGGGAACCTTAAGTCGTTGAATTGTTCCTCGGAGGCTGTGGCCTGGTTTAAATCCTATCTTCAGGGCCGCTCGCAGTGTGTTCGCTATAATGACCAACAGTCTGAATGGCGTAATCTTGCTGCGGGTGTACCTCAGGGCGGTGTACTTTCTCCTCTTTTGTTCTCCATCTTCATCAACTCTGCAGTTCGGGTTATTTCTTCCAAATTCCATCTGTACGCAGACGATCTACAGCTTTATAGGCATTTTACTCTTAACGAGTATCGGACTGCCATCGCTGCCATGAATAACGACCTGAGTGCTATCAGCTTATGGGCAAGGTCCTACGGCCTTCACATTAATCCATCCAAGTCTCAGGCTATTGTTATTGGCAGCCGGCAGATGTTGGCAGGGCTGGATACGGGATCTCTGCCAGCTATATTGCTGGACGACATTCCAATCAAGTACTCCGATGCCGCTAAGAATTTGGGAGTTTTCTTTGACGGCAATTTGTCTTGGCTTGGTCATATTAATGAGGTCAGCAAAAAGATTCACTTTACTTTTCACACGTTAAAATGTCTACAGAGTTTCTTGCCTCTGGACACCAAAATTACACTGGCCCAGACGCTTATTCTGCCCATCTTAGACTATGCGGATGCTTGCTGCTTGGATGCTACTGAGGAGCTCTTAAACAAACTTGAGCGGTTGCAAAATTTAGGTATTCGATTTATTTTTAACTTACGTAAGTATGATCATGTCTCAAAATTTCGCAAGGAACTCAAGTGGCTCCCAATCCGCCTTCGTAGGAATACTCGGTTATTATGTCTCCTCTTCAATGTCCTACACAATCCCTCATATCCTTCCTACCTGCGGGAGCGGTTCACTCTGATGCGCGCATCAGATGAACCGTGCCGGCCTCACCTATCCTACCGCCTCAACTGTCCTTCCCATAAAACCGATTTCTTTTCCTACTCTTTTTCTGTTCATGCTGTTCGGCTGTGGAACGCTCTTCCGGACGATATAAGGAACTGCAAAACTGTTTTTGTCTTCAAGAAGAAAGTGAAGGAACACTATCTCGCTTCCCTTCCTTAACTATTTGTATGTTAATGTATGTATGTTTATGATAAGTTAATATGTATGTATTTGTGTATTTGTGTAGTTATAGTGTATGTAAGTTTATTAACCTTAAGTTTACAACCGTACCAACCTGCCACACACCACCAACTGATTGAACTCACTTCTCCTGTCCTAGGCCCATTGGAAGAGATCTCTTTAGAGATAAGTGGAGCCTTTGTATACATGTTTAAAATGTCTCTATTCACAATATTGTTTATACTGTGTGTACATAAATGAATAAATAAAAAAATAAATAAAAAATAAAAATGCTAAAATTTATGTAGTCTCTAGACATCAAATGAGTACTCGTGGTAGCTCACTGCCTTAAAAAATCTCATTACGGTCATTATGGCATCAAAAAAAAGAACACACACACATGTCACGCATATATCCCCGAAGGTGTTGGCAGAGATGCATTACACACCCACAATTTGCCAGTATTTTAGTCCCACGTAATAGGGGACAAGCCTATTGCCGTCACCGGGCACATTTATAATGGGTTATGTCCAAAATGGCCGAGTGAATTTAATAAAAAGTAGCAGCTATATTGTAATTTTGAAAAGAAAATTTAAACCCGTTGCCTCGCGATGAAATGTTGATGAAAGGCAACAAAATCTTTCGTGGCAGCCGCTGTGGCACAGCCAATTAAAGTTCTGGGCGTTTTGGACTATGATGGTGCTTTCACGGTGTAGATAGTAGGATATGCAGATATTAAGATATTAATAAATGATTATCTACGAGGTGGATTGAAAAGTAGTCGGCCTAACCCTGATCCATTTAGTTCTAAAAATCAAATCTACCCACATTATTTAGACACACACAATTAACAGGTCTGAACTGAATTCAGACCTGTTAATTGTGTGAAGTTTGAAACGTGTGCGATAATCAGTTTTAACTAGTTATCCCGACGAACTTTGTATCGCCTCAAAAAAAAAAAATACAGAATAGTTTTAATATTTCATGCAAATGTATGTAAATTGAAAAACGCGACGAACGGACAGACACACAGACAAATTGTCGTATTAAATATATAGATTTTATAAATTTATTAACAAAGCAATCTGACATCATTTCCGCAAATGGAGCAAATCGAGCAGCGTGCCGTCATTAAGTACCTCCATAAGAAGGGGCTGTCATCAAAAGCCATCCATGATGATATGGTCAGTACATTAGGGGATTGCGCTCTTTCATATTCATCCGTCAAAAAATGGATAGCAGAATTCAAGCGTGGTAGATACAGTGTGAAAGACGAACCCCGCTCTGGAAGGCCTTCGACGTCCACTACTGACGAAAATGTTAAAAAAATACTCGACTTAATTATGGGAGACCGCAGATTGAAAATTAGAGAGATAGCCGAGATTATAGGCATCTCTTATGAACGTACTCAAAACATAATATTCAACGTGTTGGGTTTCCACAAGGTGTCTGCGAGGTGGGTACCGCGATTGCTTTCAGTTGAGCAAAAAAGGATGCGATTGACTATTGCACGCGACTGTTTGGAGTTATTCGAAGCTGATGAATGTGATTTTTGGAATCGTTTTGTTACTATGGACGAAACATGGGTTCATTACTGTACACCGGAAACAAAACAACAATCAAAACAGTGGAAAAGACCTGGTTCACCACCCCCCAAAAAGGCTAAGTCGATTTTGTCGGCAAGTAAATAAATAAATAAATAAATATGTTAGGACAATCCACACAACGCCATCTAGTCTCAAACTAAGCAGAGCTTGTGATATGAGTACTAGATAAACTGATATAAATACTTATATACATTTTTTTTTGTAAATACATACATGTTATACATAGGAAACATCCAGACTTCGGTACAACATCACACAAAGTTTGTCCCGACCGGGAATCGAACCCGAGACTCCGGCGTCGAAAGCGGATACACTACCGACCACGCCACCGAAGCAGTCAAAGTAAGGTGATGGCTTCAGTATTCTGGGACTCGAAGGGTGTGTGATTATGGTTGATTATCTTGAAAGGAGTCAGACTATAAACTCTGATTATTACTGCACCTTACTACGTCGTTTACGAGAGAGAAGAAAAGTCCTGTTTCATCAAGATAACGCTCGTGTTCACACGTCTGTCCAATCAATGGCAGAAATTCACAACTGCGGCTTTGAACTGTTACCGCATCCAGCTTATTCACCTGATCTGGCACTGTGCGACTTTTTTCTGTTCCCTAACCTAAAAAAGCACTTGGGAGGTCAAAGATTTTTGACAAATTACGAGGTCAAAGCAGCAGTAGACACATATTTTGACTCTAAGGAAGAATCATTTTTTTTCAACGGGCTAAATGCTTGGAAGGGAAGATGGCAAAAGTGCATTGAACTTGATGGTGATTACGTTGAAAAATAAAAATATATTTTCATTTATTATGTATTTATTTTCTTGGTTAGGCCGATTACTTTTCAATCCACCCTCGTATTATTCTAGTGTTCCAATGAATTTACATTGAAATTCGACTCGTTTTCAACACTGTTATTGTTGTTTTAATAAACCCTAGGATTAAGATGTTGCCGCGATCGTCACGTCACTTTGTGATCCGTTAAAGGCCGGTATCTTAATATTCATAATTTTTTTGTACAAAGTGGTTTAATATCGTTTGACTTTTTCAAAAAGTATCATGAATTAAACATCACCAGTGAAAGACTTTACTAATCGCTTTTGCCCTACATTATTTAAATCAATTTTATACATGAACGTTTCTTCTTCTTTTTTTAAAAACGTGGCTCCATCGATATGTATCGATGATTTCGCCAATGTCTAGGTAATGTTTGATTTTTCCCGCACAGAAGAACTAGTTACTCTGAACTAGTTCGCGGTGCGGGACAAGGAAACGTTGTTCGGTATTGCAATTGAGCGTTTGGGCCTGGATTTTTGCCCAGCGCCAGAGATAACCTAAAAGGCAACCAGCCACGCGCTTCTCAAAATCCAAGTCCATTCTTAAGGTTAGAAATCACCGAAAAAATGCTATCTAATTTATGATAATAGATAAATTCTAACTTTTAATCTTTTGCGCTTTGTAGTCTTTTGAAGTTTCGAACAGGTTGCTCCAGTGTTCACAGGCAATCAGCCTGTAACCACCGGTTTGCAACCTGACCGAACCACTCGGCAAATTTTATAAATTTGAAATAAAAGTATGAATACTAGGTTTACTAACCTATTTAATCTAAAAACCTATTTCGCTAAAAATAAGAACTGTGTGTCTAGTAGGTACCTACCAGTTCCTTACGTTAATTTAATTGACTAGGGTTGCCTACATTATTTGTGAAAACAACACAAAGTAAACTATATCAATAGTAGTGTTTATCGTATGTACTACATATTTTTGACAAGATTTTTTTGTTTCTTTTTATTTTGTTTTGTGTGTTTTTATTTTTATCAACAAGTTTGTATAAAGTTTCCCGTGTTTTTTTCTTTTAAATTCCCCGAAATCGCGGCCTCTCCCATGTCCATTGCTGCGGGCGTCTCCGGTGACCCCAGAAGGTATTTCCAGTGGCGCCCGGCGGACTTTGGCCAGCTGTGTGTGGCCAAAGTCCGCCGGGCTTTGGCCACACACAAAGTCCGCCGGGCAAAGTCTTCGGGGGTTTGGTCGGAATTAGAATCCCGCGTCGTTGGGGTTGGGTTTTATCCCGCGTCGGTGAGTGAATCTGGTGCCCCGCAGCACGCAACCCTTCTAGCCTACTTCTGTAAGGACGGCGGGTGGCTATACCGCCGTCCTCAGGCCCCGATCATGGAGGTCGATGGTCCTGGGCGTAGATGAGTCTGCGGCGCCCTGGCCACTGACTGCGAAACTCAGCGGGGAGGGTACGCTCCATCTCCCTCTCGGCCGCCTCTTTCGCGATCATGACTTGCTCGCAGAAAGACACGGCCGCGTTCCACCAACTCGCACTGGAGACCATGGCTTGGAGCATGGTTTCCAGCGAGAGGATATCCACGCCCAGACTCACTACGAGGTCCCGGCTGACTCACCCACTCTGAGCACTCCACCAACGTGTGGAGTGCGGTGTCGTCGTCGGAAACCTCGCAGTGTTGACATCGATGTGTGACCTCACGATGGATGCGAAACAGATAGCTACCGAAGCATCCATGCCCGGTAACGATCTGCGTCCCACGATACGTGAGGTCACCATGCCGCCTCTGCAGCCACTCGTCCATGATCGGTTAAAGTTTCCCCTATAACAAAGTCTTGGCAAATGCTGTAAAATTGTTATAATTGTATAAAAAATAAATAAATAAAATTTACTTGAAATACATACGTTTTCGTATTCCTCCATACATTTCACACAGTTCCCTGGCGTTACCGCTAGGGGCACTGGTGTGAAATGTATATGTGTACGAAAACGTATTCAAAGAGGTACTAGACACTCTGACTGAATAGAAACATTATCTTTTGTGAAGTTAGTTAACTACGCAGTGCAGCGTTAATTGTATTATCTTATAACGACCATAATTTAACATTCATTTAATTCAATACCAACTTTCAATTAATTTTCTTCCTCTTTCTTTGGGCAACCGGTAGATATTTTTTAATTACATTTGTGTTTATAAACGAAACACCTTTGAGCCGCAAATGAAAAAAGTGCGTTCTAAAGTGTCGTCACTTCCTTCGCCTAAAGCCGGCTCTACACTCGCGGCGCGAATGTCCGCGAAGGCCGCGAACCGCGTGTCTGGATGGTTTCGCGGCATCGCGGTCGCGCTTCGCGGCGTTCCCCGTCAGGTGGCGGTTTTTTAGTCCGCGTCAAAGGGTTTGCGAAGCGCGAACGCGAACGCATCCACACTCGCACTGTGTTCACAGTTGTGTGGGAGACGTAGAAGCAAGCGGACATAAAAATACATAACAAAAAATAATAAAAATAAGATACACGATGTATGGAAGAGAATTAGTGCAATAATGGAAATTCCTGTGCCAGATTTAAAGGAAAATAAGGAGTCCCTAATGTCAGAGCAGCAGCAACATCCACGTCTATTTTACCCAAAGACGCGAACGTAAATGCGAAAGGTTGCGAGTGTAGAGGGCTATATTTTTCGCGCCGTGTCCATGCGCGAACCGCGGCCGTGAATCACGACCGCGGTTCGCGGGCGAGTGTAGAGCCCGCATAACATCAAAAAGGTCACGGTGTCATACTATCTTTTTATCTGTTCTAATGGTATAAACAAGCAAAATATTATTTTCTTTTTGAAATCGATACAGTTGAAAGTATCAAAGGGGTGATAAGGGGAAAGGTAGCAATACAGATAGTTGAAGTCGCATTAGTGAAAACGGCTATCATTATTTCGGTACTCGGTATGTACCCATTGTATTGAATTGATATGTTTGATTGTAATCTTAGGTATAGATAACCTAGGAATTATTTTCACGATAGCTAGATGTCTAACGTACTTTGAGGTTCTATACGTACCTACTATATTATAGTAAAATTAAATAAATCTAACTTACTTTCCAATATTACGCCACATGCAAATTACCCAACTCTTGTATTTATTCATACACAAGACCGCCCTCCAAACCCACTTAGGCCGAAAGAATAGAGAAATAATTTTGAAAATAGAATAAATATGAGAGTTGTGTTATCGTGCAAAAAATAATAAAAAACATCATCAAGAGATGTCGATGGCTCGGGGCTCGGCGCATGGCGACCGAATGAGCCACAACTCGTAAACCGTAGGTACCTATTTAAATCCTAGGTTTTTTATTTCTACCCACAACGATTACACCAAATTATTTCCACCACCGTTATTTGAATGACGTATACCTACCCTAGTCAGTGGCGTAGCTAGGTAACCAAGGGCCCTGGGGCAAATTAAAAAATGGGGCCCCACTGCTATGTAAACTGATTAGGTTTTATCAAATAAAAATATGAAATATACAAATACTTTAAAAATGCTAAGCTGCTTAAGCTTAACCAGGGACGCCCGGCAACGGACGTTAGAGCGGCCGCGGCCTTGGGCCGCGGAATTAAAAAAAAAAAAAAAAAAAAAAAAAAAAGCTGCTTAAGCTGGACGATTGGCTGCAGAGGCAGCATGGTGACCTCACGTACCGTGCGACGCAGATCGTTGCCGGGCATGGATGCTTCGGTAGCTATCTGTTTCGCATGCATCGTGAGGTCACACCCCGGTGTCAACACTGCGAGGTTTCCGACGACGACAACGCACTCCACACGTTGGTGGAGTGCTCAGCGTGGGCGAGTCAGCGCCGGGACCTCGTAGTGGGTCTGGGCGTGGATACCCTCTCGCTGGAGACCATGCTTCAAGCCATGGTATCCAGCGGGAGTAGGTGGAACGCGGCCGTGTCCTTCTGCGAGCAAGTCATGCTCGCGAAGGAGGCGGCCGGGAGGGAGAGGGAGCGTACCCTCCCCGCCGGGTTCCGTAGTCGGCGGCCAGGCCGCCCCAGACTACGCGACTACGCCCAAGACTATCGTCCTCCATGATCGGGGCCTGAGGACGGCGGGATCGCCACCCACCGTCCTTACAGAAGCAGGCTAGAAGGGTTGCGTGCTGCGGGGCCTTTGCCCCATAGCACGCAACCAGATTCACTCACTGACGCGGGATAAAACCCGACCCCAATGACGCGGGATTCTCGTCCCGACCAAACACCCGCAGAGACCACAGAGGTGGTCAAAGTCCGCCGGGCGCCACTGGACATACCCTCTGCTAGTAACCAGGGACGCCCGGCAACGGACGTTAGAGCGGCCGCGGCCTTGGGCCGCGGAATTAAAAAAAAAAAAAAAAAAGCTGCTTAAGCTCTTTTTTGTGCATTGCAGGGTAGGTAATAAAAATATTAAACAGTAACAACATAAATTACAATTAATACTTGGTGTAGGTTTAACTAATAAAATGAAATAGAGAAAATTCAAGGGTTTAATTTATAAAGGTCGGGCCTACCAACTGACTAAATAATTATATTTAAGTACAATTTTTTCCTATAAGCTTTAGTTTTCGCAAAAGTATCAATGACTTCGTTTAAATACAGGCTTGATGCGGTTTTGTTTTCAATTGCTATTAGCGATAAATGTCGGAGTCGAGTTTGGTCCATATTATTTCTTAAATAATTTGCTCGAGTAGGTAGGTACTCACTGTTCACTGACGACGTTAAAAGTAAAAGAAAAGGAAAGAGAAAGAGAAACACAATGATACGCTACAAGTGTCGTTGGGGAATCCCCGGAAAAAAAATTATCACCGTGAGTGTTACCACATTTAACGGTGGAGACCATGAACGATCTCCTGCCCGTGGACCTGAATGAATGTACCTACTGCAGGTGACTTGCATTTTTTCACGATATTTCGCGTTATACAATGAGCTGTAGCCGAAATCTATAGATTTGACACGATTTATTGACTTAACGGATATCAATATGAGTGGTAAAATCAAATATAACTGCACCACTATATTGACCAGTACAAAAAAAGTTTGTTGACATTAGCTTACTTACTCCTGATATGTACAGCATTAATTTTTTAACCGTTCTCGAAAAAGAAATCTTAACTCGAATTCACAATAAAACGCACATATGACTATCCGTCAAATTGACAACACTGCCGGAATTATCTAGGCATAACTTTAGAATTTCTCTCAACTGAGTTGTCATGATTAAAGTAGGGTTGCAACCCGTTATATTTATTTTGAAAATGGGATAAATTTCCAAAAGTTCAGTTCGATTCGAGGGACAGTGCCCCTGAGCTTGAGGGCCCCGGGGCACTGTCCCGCCTAGCCCCTAGGTAGCTACGCCACTGACCCTAGTATTAACTTTATATTATAGTAGTTTATGGAACTGTCTCAAAAGAATTGTAGGTATTAGATTCCAGAACACAAGTAGGTTTTAAAGCAACGAGCCTTGGCGAGTTTCTTTATATTTAGTACCTCTAGGAATCCTAAAGGTAGGCTTTCGAACCAAGCGTCTATAGCGTTAGAGTGGCGCCGCGACAGAGCGACAGATGTTCCGTACAAATGTATGAAATTTCAAGCAACGACTTTCAAGCTCAGCGACACACGCGGCGTCTCAGTGACGTCACAGTGCCGCTGTGCGCTGTGTTGTCACTTGCTTGTCACTAGTTGTCAGACGCCCGCGTCAGTCGCTACTCGCTATAGACGCTGCGTCTGTGACGCTTAGTTCGAAAGTCTACCTTTAGAGTGTTCTAATATCTAGTTATGTGTAGTGTTATACTCTACTTTATTTAATCTCATTTCACGCATTTTGACTAAAGGGATGAATGAAAGGTACCTGGCGAAAGACTTATACTTAATCAAATCGAGTAAACGTAGTGATTCGGAACTCTGCGGAGACTTCACTGAAGACCTCCGACCTCCATGATCGGGGCCTAAGGATGGCGCCTGATTGCGAGATGCGGCCCTCGTCAACAACCCCTTGACGGGGGCCGCATAGGTAGCCAAATTCCGCCGGCGCGACCAATGATTTTAAATACAATGGATTTCGGATCATCGCTCAAAAGTGTCCGAACTAAAAGAGAAACAAAACGCTAAAAGAGAAACAATCGCGCGCCAGTCTTGATTTTGACAACTGAACGACAACACGTTGCACAATGCCGTACTGTATTGTAAAAACGTGTAAAAACTACGAAAAAAAAGCAAATTGAAGACGGTGTATCATATTTTCAGTAAATAAGCTTTTGTTTTATTATTTGCAATTTATTATTTCACTTAAAATACAGTATTTCGTCGATAATAAATTAAAAGACAAAAGTAAATATTGCAATCCAGTCCAATACCGAAGTACCTATCTGTCTCTTTCGAACTCATCCCAAGCTCAGTAAAAAGAAAGAGACCATTTCATTTTCACTGAATAATGTACTAACAAAATGACCATTCAGATTTATTCGGATTACCGATAGCGATAAAACTATTTGGAACAAAGATTATAGTGGAGACGCCTTGGCTCTTTATGATTTTTTTTTCGTTATATGAACCAACATCTATTTCAGTTTTCCTCGGGATCCAGTACACTGTGCACAATGGAAAAATATTATTGCCCTAGCACGGCGAGAAGAATATTTTGATCCAAAAAATAACAATCTTGTTTGTTCGGCTCATTTTATGGACATAACAAAAAGAGGTCCGATCTTTATGAAACTTGTACAAGAATCCCTTGATTGAATGGAGGAGATAAGCCCAAAAATGTTTTTAATTTTCACAGGGTATCATTGTTTTGTCATAAATATAATTACACATGTCATTTTATTTCGTGTATGTACTGTTATTTTCTTTTTATTTGGATTCTCGGTAATGTATTCCCACGGGAATCGGGGCCGAGATAACTATATCTCGCGGGCGGAGTCACGGTGATCAGCTAGTAGCCAATAATTTCGTATCCCAAAAATTAACCATAAGATAAAAATAAATTAATGATGCGCAGTTTTAGCAACTAATTCAGTCACTTGAAACACGGCTATCTTGTAGTAGACGTAGCGACATAGCGTTATGAAAATAGTAATGAAAGCGGAAGAACTTTGACACCCGCAAGAAGTTTGGCATTTATAATATTATAATTAGTTAAATTCATTAATTCCCTTTTTGTTATTCATACACTACAGTTACTTATTATGAAACTGACTCGAAAAAAAAAATCTTTGTCAGTCGTTAATTAGTTTTTCAGCTTATTTCGTCTAACATAAACAAGTAATTACAATTTATAAGATTATGGAATTTATTGTAGTCTTACATTAATTATTACGCCTACGTAGGTACATATCATGGAATCCTTAAAAGACTTTAACAAAATAAACCTACTCCATTGTTTCTATGTTCACGTAGTTCAAGTATAAGCTGCATAAGGTGAATTAGTCAGGCGGACAGATAGAAGCTACGTAATGCGATAAATTAGTGCAAACAAAAGTGAACACTATTCCGTTGAATCAAGGTTTAAATTTTAATATGAAATTTGTTTATATCTATGTATGCCTATGTATAATGTATAGGTCGACTCGGGACATTATTTTCTTGCGATTTGTTCTAGATCCTATGTCCGTTGTATTATAAGGTCTTTGGGCGCGACGCCACAGAGCTATTCCCTAATGTGCGTACCCGAGGCTTCAGTATAGGTATATTATCTACGAGCGGAAACCCGCGACTTCGCCCGCTTTATTAAATAGGTACACAAAAACCTTCCTGAAGAACAATTCTATCGTTCCGTAGTTTTAAAGATTTAAGCATACATAGGGACGGACAGACTTTGATTTTGTTTATGTTATGATTATGATGTCCAAACGAGGCGCTCGGCAATGGACGATGAGGAGCCCAGGGCTGCAGAGTAAAAAAATAAATAGCTATTACGTCGTCGTCGCTAATTACCAATTAGTTTGTTAAGTAATATTAAACCGTGCACAGTAGGTACCTAATATGAATTGGTTTACACACACACATCCGTCACGTACACATAGTAACGAATTTCGGACCTGCGCTGCATTACCGTCGTATACGACCACGAACGTTATTACTCTACGTTCGTGTAATAGGCAGTGACCGTAAAAAAGGCGTAAGCGGAGCTTTGCATTGTATGAATGCAGGGTAGGTGAACGTACATGTGACCTCTTTTACACACGCATGTGTGGTGCACACAACTACAAAAAGAGTTTTTACTCTACTTACGTGGTCACTCACACAAATGCAAAGCTCCGCTTATCCCTCGCGAACTGTAACATATCTTTAGTTATAAAATATCATAGTTCACAATGATATTCTTTGATATTCCGTACTTCATCTGAGTTCATCATCTCATGGATGGGAATGGACGTCTGACGTACAATACTTTATAACTTGGCGCATGGCAATAAATGGAACTAATAAAATTCTATGGAGTTATTGTTCTGAAATCTCGTGTTTGACATTTTTCAATGTTGTGGCGCCAGTAATAGTCCGAGACGACCAGAACTTTAATTGGCTGTGCCATAGCGGCTGGCACGTAAGAAGATGTAGTTAGGACTTTAATCAACATTTCATCGCAAGGCAACGGAGTCGAAAATTTTTTTGAAAATTATAACATAGCTGCTACATTTTATTATTAAACTCATTCGGCCGTTTTGGACATACTATCAACTACTTATATAAAACCCATACAAAAACTTTATATAGTGCCCGGTTACGGCAATAGGCTTGCCCCCTATTACGTGGGACCAAAAAATTACTGGCAAAGAGTGGATGTGTAATGCACCTCTGCCTACCCCTTCAGGGATATAGGCGTAATATGTGTATGTATGTATGTGGCGCCCTCATTAGAACGCCAACTTATACTTGGAAACCTGTATTCATGTTTTTCATTCAATGATTTGTCATCCGTCACTCTCATTCCTCTGGTCTATGTCTCAGTAATACCAGAATTAAATTTCTCGCTTTATCTGGGGATAAGTTTATAGATATTTTAAGGTGTTTAGAAGAGACGTATATAGTTCGTTTGCAGTTTAAGGTATAGGTGGAATATTTTATTAAAATGTGTTTGTTAAGTACGTGGTGGCGCAAAATATAATTATAATAAACGTTTTTTTTATAGGTTCTTGAGTAATCAGTAACAAATATTCCACTGACCTACCGTCACTGCCTAGGCTCACAGAAACTGTGGAATTCGCCGTACTGTAAATAAAGAATGAATACACTAAATTTCAATATTTCAGAGCGTTCGTGCCTACTAGCTGTCGGAGAATGGGAGTCAGGGTTATGGATACGGGCACTTCCATCGCCTAATATCGGTACAGTTTTGGATGACACAACCTATCACATTGCCACTTGCCTTCGGCTGGGTACACTGTGAAATGAATGAGAGGAATGAGAGTGTGTCTCCGCATCATTGCAACTGTGGAGTAGCCGTCGATAACCTAGGGCACCATGGCCTTTCTTGTAGCAGAAACGCAGGTCGTATAACTCGACACGCTATTCTAAACGTTATAATTCAGCAGGCTGTTTCCACCGCAAATCTTCCGGCCGTACGTGAGCCAAATGGTACGAAGCGATGGCAAGAGACCGTTGGTATGTCTTTGCTACCTTGGAAGATGGGAAAGCCTTTGGTGTGGGGTGCTACACGCGTTGAGAACCTTCCAAGCACATCTGAATGCTCTAGGCCTCAAACGGCGTAAAAACGCTAACCTAGCAGGTGATTACTGATATTTGAGGCGTTTGGGGTTGAGTGAGATACTAGGGTCATGGGGGTTTATAAATAATCAAGCGAGATTGAGGCCAAACGTAAGCCTATTTTTCATAAAAAAAAAATACATTGCTTAGCACCTTACCGATGCTGCTCAGGACCAGAAGGCAGCCTTATTTCTGGCTCAAAGAATAAGCAATAAATAATTAATTTACCTAAGTACAATAAATTAATTCCAAAGGATTTTTGCTTGAGCTTGATTTTAATATGTACAAATTATTAATTTCAGACTAAACTACTTATCAGAATAGATTTCAATTATTCTTTCAAATATGACTGGTCTGGATTAAAAATCAATAAGCATTAGGTAGAACATTAGTTTAGTGTTTGGCAACACTGATCTTGGTTTGTTGTCATTCATTATTCTCATTCACTCCTTGTCCGTGGTGTTCGTAGTATGCTGTTGCTCTGTCGTTCACGCTTTGTTGTTTGTGAAACGAATAGAGACAGATTATTTTCGTCTGTGACGTGACGTGAGGAACTTAGGACGAGGAGGGAACGACGCGAACAAATACGAACATAGTGGTGTACGGTGTATGTAGTAGAAACATGTCTGCCGTTTGTGTTATTTGATGTAAATATTGACGAAAATCAATTTCTGTTTTCATTTACGTAGTGATTATCGGTGCTATTTCGTTTTATAATGTGTGTGGATGTGCAGTGATCTGTTCATATGAGGCTGTTATATAAAACTGGTCCAATGGAGTCACTGAGAAAGTGGTTCTACAAACCGAAGGTACGTCAACACTTTATTTTCTCAGTGCTATTTAGCAGAAAGTAAATAAATAATAATTTCAGATACTGTTATTCTCGATATGAAGGTATATGCAAATTAAATAATATGGTTTCGTAATACTAGGATTTCCAAATCACGTTCCACCACAGTGATCATTCTTTGTTATGATTGGTGTGATTCAGACTGTTTCTATACGATTTGCCCACTAGGTATGTACCTATTATTGTTAAAACTATTACGACTGAATGTTCCAATCGCTACAAAAAGCGGAATCTCCACAACTTCCTTACTTCATATAGGTACATGAGATTGTTTTAAATCTGGTGCTGTGTTTATATAAATGGGTATTCAATATAGCCCAATGTCGTAACCTACTTGGCTTCGTATTTAATTAACATAATAAACAGTGTACCAAGCTGGTTAAACAGATACCATTGTAATTATTCCTTCTGTTATATGGTTGAAACTTATAATGACTCTCATGTATTGTTGAAGTATAATTAAATTACTTATAGTAACTTGAGGTAAACAAATAGAAATACATTATGACAGAAGTATCACATCACCAAAACCATTACTTACCTGCATTATGATGTAAAATTGTATTTAATTTGGCTGAGTGCTCCTGATCTAAAGATATTATCTAATTTTTGCTAGAATTTGTGCCACATATATCGCTGTTGAGGTAGGTAACGTTTTGGCAGTCCTACTCAATATGGTGCAAGGCTGTCGGGTACTAATGCCATAGAAAATAAACAGCCATCCTTCCTTCAACAGTCTTTTGGTCATATAAAAAGTATCTTGATAGATATCATAGGATTTTATTTAAATTTATGTAAAAGGAATTAAGACTCTTCTACTATAGGAAATCATTACCAAAAATGTTGAAATTTATTTAAGAATATGATAATTATTATTTTATTATTTCCAACGGACACAATCTGATTGGCAGATTTCTCAATCACATAATACTTGATTCGAAGATTGTTTAATATGCACATTGCACAAAGCTCCATATGCACAACATCACAGTTGCCTGGTGTCCCATTTATGTATGGTGTTGACTTTCTTGTGTCATCTTAAGGCAGACCGTGTTCAAGGCAAGGTTGTTGGGCCATATCTGTATAGACCGACCTGGTTGGGGTATTCCATAATTTAGTGGTGGTACAATAACAAAATTGACAATACTGTAATTACAAGTAGACCATATAGTTGAACAGTAGACCTCGCAAACATTAAAACGACTAAGTTTGTTTTTTTTTTCAATATGTTAGGACAATTCACACAACACCGTCTAGTCTTAAACTAAGCAGAGCTTGTGATGTGAGTAATTTTCTCTTGGTTTTTCCTTTGGTATTCCCCCCAATTTCCTTGCCAATCAAAATGTTAAGTAGATCGGATAAAAATTGTGACGTGTGTGTGTGTAGGTAGGTAAGACTTAAGAACTGCATTTTTGAAATCAAATTACCTAAATATAGAGTAATTATTATTATATGTTACTAATTGTATCTTTAACTAATACTATATTAAGTAGCAGTCATTATACATTAATTATACACAACAATGTTGACACAAATTATATTTACATTGGAATTTGAAGACAAATGTCACATCCTAAGGTCACTGCTAGCACTTCTATTCTAGTCACTGGTTGTGAAATGTACACTAAGCAAAGGTGTTAGTATACAGTGAACTACCAAATACACACAAAAATTATGGCATGTGTGTTTGGGTATATAATCAGAGCATGTTAGCGCCATGTATATGAGCACTAACTCATTTCATTACCCTTTAATTACCAAAGATTTTGTGTGAACCCTGGGCAATGGAGCAATTACATCTCCCCTGCTCCCACTAGAGAAATTTATTCAAGGGAGATGCACTGTATCGAGCAATACCTGACAGTGTTCGACCCCGTTGCACGAGGGGTTCACTCTCTCTTGGAGTAAGTCTCCGTTGCTCAGGCCGTGAGGAGGTCGACACTCCTTTTGTTTCGGGTCGTTACTCCTTTTGTTTCGGTGTCGTTACTCCTTTTGTTTCGGTGTCGTTACTCCTTTTGTTTCGGTGTCGTCGCTTCTGTCTCTTTTAGGGGGGGGTTGGGGGGCGGTAGGTATGTATATAATAATGTACCTATTTCATTATTATGTTCATCAATTTGGCTTATTCCCATCATATTGTTTTCGAAAACAATATTCTCATACAATTTTTACCAGGGGCTCCAAAGATTTTATAAATAAAGCCACATTTACCATTTTCTTTCCCTTAAGGTCCATAACATTCTCTAGGTACTTACTTACTTTTTCTACCCAGTACCCAGCGGCTCCAAGACAAAAAGTCAAGGCTTCGATATAAAAACGCTACCTAAAACCGCTTCAAAAAGCTCCTAAAACCACTACAATAAGCTCGTAAAACTTAGGTAATGTTGACAAAACAATCCCAAATGTTGTTCCATTTAGTTGGTAGATAATATCTGTTCTGGGTGTTGGAATTTACTATTGTGCCCGGTAGCGGCAATAGGTTCTCCCCCTTTTCGTGGGTGTAATGCACCTCTGCCTACCCCTTCGTGGATAGAGGTGTAATGCTATGTTACTATGCTTATAAAACTTCAATGTTGTATTATATATAGAATAAAAATGTGAGTTAGTACTATCAAACACTTACTAATATAAATTAAAGGATATTAAAACAATGCATTTTATTAATTTCAGACATCATGTTTCATTGTAAAGTTTACTATTTAATAACTCCACAATCAATATCTAAATAGAAACAGTGTTGGTTAAATTTCATTCATTCTTTGAACACTATGTACATTATAAAATATCCAAAATGTGATATACAGTTATAAAGCTCAGGCCATGTTTAACCTACACAGTATAATATCAGTTAACATGATTAATGATTACATTAAAAAGCTTCCACGCTATCATGAAGCACAATAACAAAAGGATGATTGGCACTATTGTATGAACCCTGGGAATGATTTTACAAAATAATAAATAAAATTTAATTTTAGTCTTGGAGCGCTTGGAACCAAAATCTTGGAGCTATGGGAATAAGCCGTCAATTTACATGTCAAATAGAAATCTGATAATAACTGATAGCTATGTACACATATCTTGCATTGATAATTGTTATCTATCTAGCCAATAACAATGAGTCTTGTCATAATGACGTCATTAGTAATATTAATTGTTGTTCCCTATTCACGATATTAGCTAATGTGATTTTATTTCTATGTTGAAATCAACATTGCTATAAAATGCGGTCCGTCTGGTTTAAAAATGATGTTTAGGTCACAACTCTTTCTATATGTCCGAGAGTTATAATTGAAGTGTCATTCGATTCGGAATGGCATGTATGTACATATTTTTTGAGGAAATCCAAGGGCCTCTCGCAAAAAAACAAAAGTTATAAACAAGGCTTGGATTTCCGTAAATATCTATTAATATTTTTTTTTGTTTAATTTGTTCCTAGACCTAGTCTACCTTATTGCTTGAAGACCCTGTGTTGAAGGAGGTCACCAGGTCCACTAGGGAGTCTTTAGTCATAGGTAAATAGGTACATCTGCCGAAATGCGAAACTGCCGAGTTGCTTGTTTGTCAAGTTGCGTCTTTGACGAATTGCAAATCTGCCGAGATGCGTTTCTGACAATATGCGTTTTCTGGTATATTGCGTATCTGACGAATTGCTACTAATCACAGGTACTTTAGAAAACCCATGCCTATTCTGTAATCTGCACCTAATTTGGGTTGTATGTAAAATCGACCCTAGCTGCTCTCCTCTTCAGTTCGGGCAGCAGTCTAGACTAGAATCAGCGCTGTAGAATTATTTTGTCACCTATTCCCAACCCATTGTACAAATCCTTTCCTTTCTGTTGTCATTTCATATTAGGTACTTACTCAAGGGTCATAATAATTAAAACACGATAGACATTATCTATCACATGCTAATTATTTAATAATACAGATACACTGTGTTGTCATAGTATAATATTATATCAGTTGTAAACATTAGATTGTGCTTACTGTTAGATACTTGTACTGTATTGCACTTTGACCATCGTATCTATGCTGTTGTGGAAAACTATCTTATATTTAGCTGACGAATACGGATTAGAGGACTGATTCATGATGATTTTGTTGCTTGTTACGCCTTACTTTAAGATTGTGGGTTGTATTGGATACCAAGTTCTTTAATGGTTTAAGAAGTCCCCACATAGGGTGGTAGGACACAATTAGTTGACCATGTGACGCTCGTAATTGTAGTCTCCAAATAAATAAAAATGAATATTTGTTAAATTGCGACACACTGCACACCCATATTAGGCCTATCGACCGTTAACTGATACGCAAAAACAGCACTTACCTTGAATCTGCAAGTTATGACCAAATTTATGATGACGTCAACTCCACCCAGACTGCAAAGATTGCATTAACATCAGTCCTAGCTGTTGGTATTTAGGTTCGGTTTATATTTTGCCAGTAGCAGAGGTGCACCTCTGACCTCTGCTACTGGCTCCCTTCCTGAGGGATATAGTTGGGCGTGATTATAAGTTATAATGTCAACTACACAAGGTCTTGCGAATCACCAGAATAGCGCAACATGAGCAGAATAAAGAAAGGAGATCAAAATATCGAGAACAGATGTCACATACATCAGGCCAGCTCATGCTTAATAAATAAGGCGTCTCGTTCGCGCACTTTCACTTTTTTTAACTTAAACTTTCCCAATAGCGAAACTTGTTCGTATTCGTTCATTATGCTGATTGCCATAGCCAATCAACGATGACATCTTGTGGGTGTCAAGGCCTAGCTGGACTAATGTTCTAGTAGGAGTTTCGTAGAGCAGTTGTGTCGCATAGGAGCTGCTAATGATGGGGTCCCTTCTTGGGGTTCCGTACCCACAGGTTAAAACGGGAACCCTATTACTGAGACTTCGTTGTCCGTCCATCCGTCTATCTGTCTCCATGCTGTATCTCATGAACCGTAATAAAGTTTTTTTTACTGTTTTGGTTCGGAACCCTTTGTGCGCGAGTCCGACTCGCACTTTTTATATCTTCTTTTTTTTATATCTTCGTTTTTTATATCTTCGCAAGGACAAACGACTAAACTAAAGTTCCGTTTCTTGTTCGTACAATCTTGGTTTCTATAAGCGTAGCATGAGCAAACCGTGCCATCGAGCCTATAACACAGAATAGGGAATAGTACTTACATACAGAACTTGCACTCCGACGTTAATTAAAGCACATTCTTTTGTTTACAGAGAACATCATTCGAACGTTAGGGTTGTAATAAAGTAAAATATATACCAGCATAATTTGACCAATAATTATGACGTTAATGCATCAATATCAACTCTATGGTCAATGCCGTGTCACAAACAAGAGACAACCCTTACTGATTGATTTACAACTTCAAGTTGTCGCTGACGTCACGTATTTTTTTGCGGTTGTTAGGCGAGTGACATAGGTCTGTCTATAATAATTTAAGTAATACCTATACTTTACCTACCTATCTTGAGAGCAAGTTATACAGTCACATTTATCTGCATTTATCCATCCACAGCTGTTTGAATGGGCTCTCTGCCTTTGATCTTCTTTCATCAGGCCCATTGAAGATTGAAGTGACATGAACTTATAACTAGTTAAACAAAGAACTAACGTTTTTTACTAACGTTACGTAACGTTAATTTGCCGAGAGTAGACACGGTTGTATGGAATGCTATGACACCGGAGATTTTTACAGCTGAAAAAACGTGCGTGAACAAGAGGCCTAAGATCTAGTAATTGAATATTTTCGGACCTATTCAACCCCTAGCCCCATTACCGTTAAAGACACTTAAATAACCATAAAACGTATCTGAGGACAACAATAGTACTTTCTTTTCGCATTGTTTTGAATATTTTATACCCATTGTATCCGATTTCGTAGCTCCGGTAACCCGTTGTTAGATAAATGGTTAATTTTTGAAGACACTCTTTTACAGTAGCTTCGGCTCGCAATCCCATCCATTGTCTTAAATACTCTCATTTCATGTAACAATGTTTTTTATTTATTACAATTGCGTAAACTAATTGCAGAAAGTATTTTAACTCAATAGTGACGTAGGAGCGATGGCGTTCGGAAGAAATGTATGTATTCAATCAAATCATTATCGTTATAGTCGGTCTATAATAGACCACATGTCGACATGTGGTTACCGCAGTTATCATTATTGACTAGATAACAAATTGAAGTTACGTACGACCAATGCCTCCACCTCTCACTATTAAATGTTGTAGCATCAATAATGTACTAGGTATCTTCAGAAAGGTTTTTTAACATATTCTACTCTCTACTAGTCTGTCTCTACTATCACCGATGATATACAACTCGGCGAATTGCGACATTTATACGATATCTTACTTATCACTACATATTATAAAACAAAGTCCTCCGCAGCGTCGGTCTGTCTGTCTGTTACAAACACTGGAGAAACAAATATTAATATCTAGCGAGCGTCCTCAGCTTTGCCCGCTTGACAAATTATATACACAAAAAGCTTCCTGAGAACCACTCTAACAATTGATGAAAACCGCATCAAAATCCGTTGCGTATAGTTTTAAAGATCTAAGCATACATATGTTATGATACGAGGGTGGATTGAAAAGTAGTCGGCCTAACACTGATCCATTTAGTTCTGAATATCAAATCTACCCACATTATTTAGTTCAGTTCAGACCTGTTAATTGTGTGAAGTTTGAAACGTGTGCGATAATTAGTTTTAATTTTATAAATTTATTTACAAAGCAATCTGACATCTTTTCCGGAAATGGAGCATCGATTTACGGCAACGTGCCGTCATTAAGTACCATCCAAGTACCATCCATAAGAAGGGGCTATCATCAAACGCCATCCATGATGATATGGTCAGTACGTTAGGGGATTGCGCTCTTTCATATTCATCCATCAAAAAATGGATAGCAGAATTCAAGCGTGTTAGAGAGAGTGTGAAAGACGAATCCCGCTCTAGACGGCCTTCGACTTCCACTACTGACGAAAATGTTAAAAAAATAATCGACTTAATTATGGGAGACCGCAGATTGAAAATTAGAGAGATTATAGGCATCTCTTATGAACGTACTCAAAGATAATAGTCAACGTGTTGGGTTTCCACAAGGTGTCTGCGAGGTGGGTTCCGCGACTGCTTTCAGTTGAGCAAAAAAGGATGCGATTGACTATTGCACGCGACTGTTTGGAGTTATTTGAAGCTGATGAATGTGATTTTTTGAATCGTTTTGTTACTATGGACGAAACATGGGTTCATTACTGTACACCGGAAACAAAACAACAATCAAAACAGTGGAAAAGACCTGGTTCACCACCCCCCAAAAAGGCTAACTCGATTTTGTCGGCAAGTAAGGTGATGGCTTCAGTATTCTGGGACTCGAAGGGTGTGATTATGGTTGATTATCTTGAAAGGGGTCAGACATATAAACTCTGATTATTACTGCACCTTACTACGTCGTTTACGAGAGGAAATAAAAGAAAAACGTCCAGGAATGACCAGAAGAAAAGTTCTGTTTCATCAAGATAACGCTCGTGTTCACACGTCTGTCCAATCAATTGCAGAAATTCACAACTGTGGCTTTGAACTGTTACCGCATCCACCTTATTCAACTGATCTGGCACCGTCAGACTTTTTTCTGTTCCCTAACCTAAAATAGCACTTGGGAGGTCAAAGATTTTTGATAAATGACGAGGTCAAAGCAGCAGTAGACGCTTATTTTCACTCTAAGGAAGAATCATTTTTTTTTCAACGGGCTAAATGCTTGGAAGGGAGGATGGCAAAAGTGCTTTGAACTTGATGGTGATTACGTTGAAAAATAAAAATATATTTCATTTATTACCTATGTATTTATTTTCTTGGTTAGGCCGATTACTTTTTAATCCACCCTCGTATCTCTCGATTTGAGCCCGCCAAAAAGGTGGTTTTGGAAACCTTTTTTTATACTCTGATGTCAGTATTAAGCAAAGGACATCGGGTTCCTCACGCAGATTTCCTAAAAGGTGACACTTGTTAGGTGTTCAAAAGTTCATTTACCTTCTATGCTTGCTAAATATAGACCACAGCTTCGGTTACAAACCCTAAAGTCAGTAAACCTAAGTCCGTAAACAAGCTAGTAACCAGGGACGCCCGGCAACGGACGTTAGAGTGGCCGCGGCCTTGGGCCGCGGAATTAAAAAAAAAAAAAAAAAGTCCGTAAACAAAGTTTTTATTACCACAGCGATATTTGAAACGCTCCATTAATTTTGGGTTGGTTGCTTTGTCGACATTTTCTCTATAAATACATGGAAGTTTTACTCGACTTTCTTTATTAAAAAACGTGCCCTGATAGATAAGTTACCTTCATGGGTATAATACTAGTGGTAAAAATGTTTTTCTTCATCTTCCCTCCAAAAAAAATACGATGAAAGAATTGTTTCAAATAAAGGAATACTGGTGCCAAGTTTCGTGGAGATCGGATAATAAATGGGACCGCTAGCCCGGAAAAACATTAAACTTTATTTGGCCTTATTTACTCTATTTTCCCCCCAATCCGAAAAAAAACTAAATCAAGGAACACTTGTGCCAAGTCTCGTGAAGATCGGATAAAAACTGTGGCTGCTAACACGCATACAGACAGACGGACGAAAGCTAAATTGTCTAATCTCGAAATTTAGACGCTTCACTCGCGCGGTTAATTAACACGATACAACAGTGATTAAAACTTGGTACTTGAGGCACTTGAGAGTGTCTGAGGGTTTGAGGACTCAAGAAGTGACCGTTTAAATTTGACAGAAGAATCAGTTATCTTTTGTATGACTAACCTGGCAGTCACGTTCAAGCAATGGCTGTACTATATTGTAATATGATATTATTTCATATTATACATACTTGTAGGCATGAGTTTCCATGGCCACAGTTATAATAATATGCATGCATAGAAGCCACACTAAAGTTATTATTCCGCAATTGTATGCATTTTTCACACATTCACTGTTGGAGTTACTTATCGGATTGTTCTCAGAAAGTCAAGTAAGTAACTGAAGCAAATAAGTAGGCAAGGTTTTTCAACTCAAAAGTAACTACTCTGTATCACGCACTTTGTTATCGGCCGGCGTTCACATATTTTCGACAATATCACCACATATATTATATTACTGTATAAAAGGCTGGCTATTTTCTGGCCCAAAGAATAAGTATCGCCATCCAACGTGGCAACACAGCCAGCATTGTGGGAACCCTCCCAGTCGGCAATGACGCAGAGGATTTTTTAAACGATATTTTGTAATGTAAATATTTTTATTACTGTATTGTATTCAACCGATTCAACGTTATCACAGTATCAATGTGTGCAAGACGAAAGTTAAAGCAAGAAGAAAAGTATTTTGTTATTCTTAAAATATTTTATGCATTCGTTGGAGCCATTTATCTCATTACTGATAGTGGTGTACCCTTGACAATCCAGTGTTGCTATGGTTTCGATACCTGCTCCCTTACTATAACATTGATCATCATTCAAGCCTTTTCATAACCTAGTTGTGGTCAGCTTTCCAGTCTAACTGCGATGCAGCTCAACTTCGATATTTTCCGTGGAGCCACTTCCATCTTATCTTCACAACCCAGGGGCGATATCGAAGCTCTGTAGAATTGGGTCACGTGATCGAAATTTTCTGCGATATAATTGGTTATCGGCAAAATCTTCCGATGCCATGCTCATAGGGCAAACTATCTAAGGCAATTGATGCTAATAGACCTCCCCCAAAGAGAGGGGAATTTGGCATACATATGCCAACCCGGCCAGACGTGCTGGTATAGGGTTTTGTGTCGAGTATTCCTTCTCTAAACATTCTTTGATAAACATACTTATTTATTTTCTAAATAGTAAATGTACATAGAAAATACCCAAACTCCGAAACAAATATTTGTGGATCACACAAATATTGGATTCGACCCGGAAAGCGAACCCGAGACTGTGGTGTCAAAATCTGATGCACTACCGACCACGCCACCGGAGCAGTTCTTAGCCTAACCCCAGGCGCACACTAGGCGACATGAGACAGCGACAGCTCGGCGTCTAGACGCGGCGACAGGCTGCGGCCGTCAATTTCATATTTAGTTCAAAGCTTCGCACACTTGGCGACAGAGTCGCGGAGTCGCGACGACAAGCTAGGGGTCGCGCGCGCTCGCTACTTGTCACCGCGTCTAGACGCGCCGTGCACGCGCACACACGACGACAGTCGCGCGACAGCTCTGCGTCAGTCCGCAGTCGTCAGTCCCGCTGTGAGCGCTGAGGAAGGTGCACGTGTTTATTTTCCTTTGCATTATAAGCACCAAGGCAAGTGCAACTAGAGGCTCCTTATTAACTCACAAGATGAACAACAACCGTCTCTCTCGAATACTCCACTACCAATGATCGCTTCCTGCATGACGTCTGTCGTAACTACTAGTCGCCGACGCTAGCGACAGCTCCGCGTCTAGTCACGACGACAAGACACCAAATGCAAACGACAACGCCGCAACAAGACGCTGCGACTAGACGCGGCGACATGTCGTCTAGTGTGCGGTGGCTGTAATAGACGGATTGTCGTCGTAGCTATAGTCAAGTTTCGGCTTTTTAATCACGATTACATTTGGCGATAAAAAGAGTATCTTCATATTGGAACCTGGAAGTATTTCAATTATAAATTACTCCTAATAAGAACTGCGTAAAATATATATTTATTATAAAAAACTGCGAACCGTATTATAGTTAGGTGAAACCAAGGCCAATGTTTAAGATAATTCGTTCCACTACGTATTATTGTCCATAAATGTGGCATTTTACTGTAATAGTGTAGGACTTAGGACATTTTAGGTTAGCCATACTTTAAAATTTACTACAAGTTTAGGCTCGCACCCTGTTAGAACCAATACATAATACATGGGGCACACTAAAAGTTTTGCACTTCTAGCTAATCGGAACTATTTGAATTTCGAATGTTGTATTTTTTTAAACGTTGCAACCTTCTTAGTAATAAAAAAAAACAGTTGGCGGGAAATAATTTGTCAATTGTTTTTTATCACACATCAAAGTTCTACGTATGCAACGAAAATGGAATTAAGTCGAAAAGATTTTAGAGCGATGATTTTTATGATTTTAAAAGTTCTCTCTCTCCGCAAGACTGTGCCGCTCGTCTTCAAAATGCTTTTGGGAGAGAAGCACCTTGTTTGAGCACCGTGAGGCGATGGTTTGCTGAATTTGAGAGAGGTCGAGTTTCTTTACATGACGAATTTCGTGAAGGGCGGCCTTCAACTGCCGTCAACGAAAAATAATGTGGCTACTGTTAAGCGGTTAATTGAAGAAAACCCGCGGATTACCTATGAGACAATTCGAGGACTATTAGGGATTGGTATGAGTCAAATCCAGAAAATTTTACACGAAGAATTGAAAGTTCGGAAACTTTGTTGTCGTTGGATCCCTCATGAACTGACAGCGGAGCAGAAGCGGGCTCGCGTGGAATGGTGCTCACAGATGCTACTGAAGTGAATGGGTGTTTGAAAATGAGAACAAGACAACAAAAGTGAGGCAGGCGAGAAACGTTGGTAAAAAAATGATCACGCTTTTTTTCTCAGCTACGGGTCCCATCTGTACAATTCCACTTGAAGATCAAAAGAGTGTTAATGCCGAGTGGTATTCTACCATTTGTTTACCCAGGGTGTTAGAAAAATTCGCGAAAGACGACCCAAAAGCCGCGTTCTCCTACATCATGACAACGCTTCTTCACACACGGCCAACAAAACAAAGTCATTTTTAGCTTGCGAAAAAGTACAACTCCTCACCCATCCTCCGTATAGCCCCGACCTAGCACCCTGTGATTTCTGTATTTTCCCCAAAATCAAAGATTTGATGAGAGGTTTCACTTTCACCAACTCCGAAGAGGCAGTGATAGCGTTCAATCAGCACGTCGAAAACATGCCTTCAGCTCTGTGGTCCTCCTGTTTTAAAAAATGGTTCGATCGCATGAAAAAATGTTTAAAATGTAAAGGAGAGTATTTTGAAAAGCAATAAACATAATATTTTGGTTTTAACATGTTGTTTTTTTAAGTTACGCAAAACTTATAGTGTGACCTACGTAATGATAAAGTATAAATATAATATCTCTGATTTCAGATATACAGTGATGATTATCATTACATATTCCACCTACAGTCTCCCTTGCATTTTATGTTTAGGCAAAAAATCTTAAAAAAATGGCGCTTCAGCTATACCTGCGGTTTCGAAAATGGTAGTCTAAAATCTTTTTTGTTGACTATTACTCTGATATATTATATTTGTGTCCCAAAATTCAACGATAAGCCGGACTGGTCGATAACTATCCCGGGAAAAATAAAAAAATACCATAAATTTAGAAAAAATATGGTAATGTGATAGATACCCTACATCATATGATTTGAATGTGAACATATCACCACAATTTATGATGTATGAAATACCTAAGGAACATAGCTGTCAACCACAGTTGCAAATAAGACAAAAATATTTGTAGTTTTTATTACAAAAATAAAATATTACAGTTTCAAATAGGAATAAAATATTAGTAGTTTTTAACCCTTTCTAGGTCAGATTTCTTATTCATGAAATTAAATGTTTGTATTAGGATATGTTCATGAGTAGGTACATAAGCGGTAGTTTTCTCGCTGGCAGAATAAATTTTAACCGAATCAGGTACTTTTTGGTTTGGTCGGCACACTTTGTATTTGGCCCAAAATGTAGGATGTCCTTTAACATTATAAAACTGAAGATTAAGAAGATTGAAGAGTTTATTTACCTTGTTTGGTTGAACTACCTGAATGACAAGAATCTTTTAATTTGGAACGGCTATTATACGTTTTTTAAACTCAGATAAATATTTTTGTACAACGTTGCTATGGCACCTAGACTAAAAGTATGCAAAGGTGATTGCTCCTAACACCTAAATAGGTTCCAACGAAATGGCAGAATGACACGCACGGCCATATCGAGAATATTATTATTCTTCGATTTTTCCTAAATTATAATTTTTATTAAATAAGAGACCGTCCATAAACTGCGTAAGGTGTTTTTGGTGATTTTTGGACCTCTGTCCCTCTTTTGAGATATCGTGAGATTTGGCACAAAGATTTGACCCCAACTAAACGAACTCTGTTGCTCTCTTTCAATGTTTCTTACAAAATCTTCAGTTAAGGAACATGTTTTACTTAGTTTGGAAATATCTTCTGGTACCAGAGACCACGGCAACGGACGTACGAGCGGCCGCGGCTTTGGACCACGGAATTAAACAAAGAGAAAAGTTTTATTTGGACGAAAAATAAAAAGATGGCATAAAACATGTTATCGTCATATAAGATCAAGCTGCTTTTACAAGCACGGATATAGATTATAATAGTAGTACATACAGCACGGGCTTTCATATTGTTCGTGTTCAATATTGTGCCAACTTCTAACAAAGTACATAATTAAATAAATCTAACTACTTTGCAATATTCCGCCACATGCAAATTACCCAACTCTCGTATTTATTCATGCACAAGTCCGCCCTCCAAACCCACTTAGGCCGAAAGAATAGAGAAATAATTTCGGCGCACGGCGACCGACCGTGCGCCGAGCCATCGACATCTCCTGATGATGCCCCTGGTTGGGGGCGAAACACGTGTCGAGGTTTTTATTATTTTTTGCACGATAACACAACTCTCATATTTATTCTATTGTCAAAATTATTTCTCTATTCTTTCGGCCTAAGTGGGTTTGGAGGGCGGACTTGTGCATGAATAAATACGAGAGTTGGGTAATTTGCATGTGGCGGAATATTGCAAAGTAGTTAGATTTATTTAATTTAACTATGGACTTCCGAAAAGTAACGCCTGATAGTATTAACTTTATAAAGTACATAATTGTTACTTATTTGTATTCAAGTCCATTTCATTTATTCAATTGCCAATCTTATCTCTAGAGGTGCCTCATGAATGGTAGAAATATGTATGGACACAAATCACAATAGGTCTGTGTGTCTATATGTGGCAATACTACCATTCGAAGGTATCTATAATAGGTATTATGTGTGTGTACAGGAAAACTCAGCTGTCCGGTTCCATGGTTTGATTACTTTATAACTCGCATACTGTAAGTCTACCAATCCTACTAAATCGTAAATTTGTTAAATGAAAACTTCTATTAGTAAAATTATAAAAAAGTTTGGTTAATTTCTACTCAATCATGCGTAAACAGTTGAACCCATTACATCTATGATTGATCCACTTGAATGATAAGTAGAATGGACGTTATTGCACATCAATAGAAATATACTACGAAAGCATTGACTGCTTCGGCGGCGTGGTCGGTAGTGCATCGGCTTTCAACGCCGGAGTCTCAAGGTTCAATTCCCGCGGCGATTCAAATATTCTGCGCACGTGTTTCCTCCCACATATAACCCTGAGTTCTTTAAGCGGAGCGTGAAGAGGCACATCACTAGGTCGTCAAGTTGAGGGCCACTCTATAGTATTCAGTGTTCTGTGAGAATAGCCCTCAGTCGCCAGACGTCGACACAGTTTACCGTCAGGCGGGCGGCGTCAATTTGGCGATCCTAATATAAAAAAGTTAAAATTTGTGTGATTTAAGATGTTGTTCACACACTTCAATTTCTTTTTAACAACAAACAAAGTTTTAAGTTTTATTAACATTAAAGGAATTCGGAAGTAATTTCTGTCAAAAGAAACTCGTGCGAACAATGATAACAATTACTACATAATTAAAATAATAGCATATTTCTTGCAAATCTTATATCTTGTATTGTAATATTCGAATAGGATGACGTCAGATAGCCAAATATAATCAAATAGACTACGGATATTAATAAAACATAATTCCCAGGCAGCTGTGGTGTTCACGATGAACTCTGCACGGATTTCGGCGGACTTTAGCAACCTTTACGGCCTCAGTCAGGGGTTGGGTCGAGTGTTATCCCGCATTTTTGGGTTCCTGTTTAATTCCGCGCCTAGAATAAGGGCGTGCGTGGGTGGAAACCCTATAGCACGCCACCCTTCCGGCCTTCCTCTATAAGGACTGTGGGATATCAACCCTCGTGGCGTCCTCAGGCCCCGAGCATGCAAGTCAGAAAGAAGTCTTTGATTTACTACGAACTATACACCTGCACCTAAGGTGTATAGTTATTTGAGGGGTTCCAAAAAATGCCTTCAAATTCAAATCAAAGCAAGCAGGATTTGCTGTCTTACTTAGTCGACATTGTTAATAATTGTTATACGCATGTTTTTGGCCAGTCATTTTATTAGTACATTGATAAAGTATGCAAACCTATAGCAATCAACTTCGACCTCATGTAAATTAATATTAACAAACAGGACCTCGATTATCGGTTGGTATGCAAGCGAGAATCTGGCCCTTTTACAACTAAATTCGGTTTGATCAATTAGTCTTCGAATAACCGTTTTATTATCGTCGGTATCCTTGTAAATACTGGACAAGTTGCCATAATTGTAAAGATTACACATCATGGCAAGCAATACCCTTGCAAATGTTTCAAAGAGCGGTTCATTGCGAAACTAAATGGCTCGTATTTGTACAATGTGACTCACTGTACTGATTTCTGCATTTAAGAAACTATTATGCTTACTATGCTGAACTTGTTGCTAAAATACTGATGCCTCTGCACTTGAAAAGATTAAGGCTCAAAGACTCTGGAGTCTCGCTCATCCTCACTTACACGCGGTTCACCTTCAGATATATTCTATGAACAAGGTTCAGGTCATTGTCCTAAATATCCTAAAGAGCCGGTAGCCTCAACCCTCTTCTACATGGTACCAACAAAGTATATTTATACAATTTTATGAAAATTCTAAGTTTTCCTTAAATTTGCCGTATATCATTACTTCTCAGAATTTGATCCTTAACAGCGACACTATCGTATGGTGTAATAATAAAGGACGTGATTTTTTTTCTAAATCAATGGGATCGATTCCCAGCTAGGATTATAGGTTTTAAAAAATCTAATGATGAGGTTTTAAGTTTCATCAAAATCGGGCTCGTGACTCCTTTGAGCATTTTTCGCTATTCCTTATAGTTCCAGATTTTGCCATCCAGCCCACTTGAAAAATTCACCCTGTATGAAATGGGGATATTGCAAAATTATCTACACCTATCAATACCTATTAGAAATGTTTAGTTTTAAATATTGTTTTTCAAATTTACAATACATATAGCTGCTACTTTTTATTAAATTCATTCGGCCATTTGGACATAACCCATTATAAATGTGCCTGGTTACGGCAATAGGCTTGCCCTCTATTACGTGGGACTAAAAATACTGGCAAATTGTGGGTGTGTAATGCATCTGCCTACCCCTTCGGGGATATTGGCGTGATATCTGTGTGTGTAGTTTTAAATAAATATACTAACTTGGCAATCGCGCGTAACAATCTAATTGCATATAATATTATGTATGTATTACTTGTGAGACACACGTGTGTTTTCATGCGATGGCTAAGTTAGTATATTTATTTAAAACAAAAGATTTCTGATAGGTATTGATAAGGTCACTATAATACGTGTTGTTAAGTTAGCTAATGCGTAATAACTTAAGACAGAAGGCCCCTTTAGCAGGGACTTTTTTTTTAATTCGTCGTGACCACGGCCGGTCCCTATGTCCATTGCTGCGGGCGTCTCTGGTACACACCAAAAGGTATTTCCAGTGGCCAAAAGGCGTTTCCAGTGCTTACGTATTACTGGTTTTACATGAATCTCACAACTTTTTATGGTAGAAGCACTTGCTTGCTTGACTTGGATTTTTTACAAGTTGTTTTTGATGGGATAGTTTATACCTACAGTAACATATTATCCAAAAAAATATTGGTCTAAAAATAACTATGATTTATTTATTTCTACAACTCGTTATTATCTGGTTTATTTGCATATACCCATAAAATTAATAATACGACCTTCTTCGATGAAAATTAAGATTGGTTTTCGTTTGACAAGGTTTATTATGTATGAATTTGCGGTGTTGTTACGTCTGTCACCTTTGTTTGTGTTATTTAAAGGAGTATTATCAGTATTATTGAAGTAATATAAGGAGTTCGATATTGCTGAGCGCGTGGCTGTTGCCTTTTTAGGTTACCTCTGGCACTCCGCAAGAATCGGGTTCCAGATACTCACATACCGAACGTTTCTTATATTGTCCTGCTACTGGAGCTAGTTAGGAATAACTAGTTCTTCTGTGCGGTTCAACTAATCAAGCATTACCTTGACATTTGCTTAATCATCGAAGAACATCGATGTGGCCACGTAATTTAATAAAAAGAAGAAGATAAAGTAATGTTAGAATAGCTTAAAGCAAAAATAACTACGAGTAACACAGTGTTTTTAATCTAAATTATTATCACTACATATTACTAGCGGTTCCGTGAACCGTAGACTTCGGGAGCTTTGTTTAGAAAATTTATTTTTCAATTTTCTTTATTACTCTTTCATTTTTCATCCAATCCAACAAAATATCATTCACATGTTATTCATTGTAAGCAAGGAGTGTGTGTGTAAAGTTTCATGAAAATCAGTTGATAAATACAGCCGTAAACATGATCTGACAGAACCCGTAGATGTAGAGATGTGTACAGACGAAATAAATTCTCCCCAGTCTGCAAGTTGAAACGGAGACTTCGGTCGCTTCGCTCCCTCAGTCAATAAAACAAAGTTGCTTCCGTTCGTGTGTATGCTTACATCTTTAAAACTACGCTACGGATTTTGATGCGGTTTTCACTTGCGGTTGTTCTCGAGGAAAGTTTTTGTGCATATATTTTGGGTTTGGATTGCGGGCGAAGCCGCGGGCACCCGCTAGTTAAAAATATAAGTTTGCAAAAAAAACAGGAATTTTTAAAATTGGTTCAGTCGTTAACGCAGTTTTTAATCTAAATTCATATAATAAAATATATTAAAATGTCTGTAGGTTATACCCCGATACCCTTTCAAACAAAACAAGAATATTTCAAATCGGTCGTCGTTTTTAACCGACTTCCAAAAAAGGAGGAGGTTCTCAATTCGACTGTTTTAATGTGTCAATTTTTGACTTGTTTTTATTATTTACACATAAACATAAATATTCTTTTTTGTACACCACAGTTTAGAAAAATACATACATCTTCAAATAGGGTACACAAATTATTCCTAACTTGCATGTAGTGGACATTCACGAGCAAAATCAAATCGCAAAAATAAGAATGCTAAACTTTCTCAAAAGTAAGAACGCTCAGTTTGTATGTGCCAGCCCCTCGGTTGAGATAACTTGGGCATTAAAAAAAAGAGACAAGTACCTACAGCGAGAAAGATGTAACTACCTACGCAACCGGTGCACACCGGATACTTGATAACACATGCATACACACACAATACGTTACGTGACGATTTCTACTAAATCGCACTATGGACGATTGGCACCGATCATGGACGATTGGCACCGATCATGGACGATTGGCCCGAACATGGACGATTGGCTGCAGAGGCAGCATGGTGACCTCACCTCGTGCGACGCAGATCGTTACCGGGCATGGATGCTTCGGTAGCTATCTGTTTCGCATCCGTCGTGAGGTTACACCCCGGTGTCAACACTGCGAGGTTTCCGACGACGACACCGCACTCCACACGTGCTCAGCGTGGGCGAGTCGGCACCGGGACCTCGTAGTGGGTCTGGGCGTAGATACCCTCTCGCTGGAGACCATGCTTCAAGCCATGGTCTCCAGCGGGAGTAGGTGGAACGCGGCCGTTTCCTTCTGCGAGCAAGTCGTGCTCGCGAAGGAGGTGGCCGAGAGGGAGAGGGAGCGTACCCTCCCCGCCGAGTTCACTCACTGACGCGGGATAAAACCCAACCCCAACGACGCGGGATTCTCATCGCGACCAAACCCCCGCAGAGACCACAGAGGTGGTCAAAGTTCGCCGGGCGCCACTGGAAATAGTTCTGCTTGTAACCAGAGACGCCCGGCAACGGACGTTAGAGCGGCCGCGGCCGGAACTAAACAAAAAAAAAACCCGCCATAAATAAATACTGGACTAGAGCGTGGCGCTTAGAACACTGTCGAATACGGTTCTACGATTTTCACAAAAAAACGCGTTCTAAAGTTAATTATCTCAAACGGATTCTTAAATCAAAAAATTGTGTAAGCAACTTCTCTATGTTTATAAAGACCTATCTAATGGTAAATGCAAGAAAAAAAAAGATGCCCACGTGTAGATGTCCCCAATAAAAATTTTAAGCACTTTGTCGGCGTAATATACCTAAATCACGCTATAAGTTTTGCGTAACTTAAAAAAACAACATGGTAAAACCAAAATATTATGTTTATTGCTTTTCAAAATACTCTCCTCTACATTTTAAACAATTTTTCATGCGGTCGAACCATTTTTTAAAACAGGAGGACCACAGATTTGAAGGCATGTTTTCTACGTGCTGATTGAATGCTATCACTGCCTCTTCGGAGTTGGTAAAAGTGAAACCTCTCAACAAATCTTTGATTTTGGGAAAAATACAAAAATCACAGGGTGCTAGGTCGGGGTTATGCGGAGGATGGGTGACGAGTTGTACTTTTTCGGAAGCTAAAAATGACTTTGTTTTGTTGGCCGTGTATGAAGAAGCGTGGTCATGATGTAGGAGAACGCGGCTTTTGGGTCGTCTTTCGCAAACTTTTTCTAACACCCTGGGTAAACCAATGGTAGAATACCACTCGGCAACACAAACACCCATTCACAAGATTGTTGTTTTTTTTTGGGGTTCAAAACAATATATCCACGTTTCGTCTCCTGTGACAATGTCATAAACCGCATTAGAATGTCCGTGGTCGTACTTCAGTAGCATCTGTGAGCACCATTCCACGCGAGCCCGCTTCTGCTCCGCTGTCAGGTCATGAGGGATCCAACGACAACAAAGTTTCCGAACTTTCAATTCTTCGTGTTAAATTTTCTGGATTTGACTCATACCAATCCCCAATAGTCCTCGAATTGTCTCATAGGTAATCCGCGGGTTTTCTTCAATCAACCGCTTAACAGTAGCGACATTATTTTCGTTGACGGCAATTGAAGGCCGTCCTTTACGAAATTCGTCATGTAAAGAAACTCGACCTCTCAAATTCAGCAAACCATCGCCTCGCGGTGCTCACACAAGGTGCTTCTCTCCCAAAAGCATTTTGAAGACGAGCGGCACAGTCTTGCGGAGAGAGAGAACTTTTAAAATCATAAAAAATCATCGCTCTAAAATCGTTTCGACTAAATTCCATTTTCTTTGCATACGTAGAACTTTGATGTGTGATAAAAAACAATTCACAAATGATTTCCCGCCAATTGTATTTTTTTATTACTAAAAAGGTTGCAACGTTTAAAAAAATATAACATTCGAAATTCAAATAATTCCGATTAGCTAGAAGTGCAAAACTTTTACAGCCTTATTAATAATGAATTTGGTTACTTCAAACTTAAAATTCGATGTAAAGTTTACTCTTTGTTTATTAATAAATGTCGTGCAGCAAGGAAGTAAGCTATTTCGATTTTTGTTTCGCAGTAAAATTTAATCCCAACCGTCCCCTAGTATAACTTTTGCGTATGACTAAACTAAACATCTGATATGAATTTCTCATTCATTTGTATTTTTATTTCTAGCCGATTTTATGCCTTTTTTTATTTTGGTTTCGATAAATTGACGTCGCCCGTCTGGTGTTAAGTCGTGACGACGTCTAGCGATTGTGGGCCACTCTCTATAGTATTGTGCCCTCAACTTGACGACCTACTTATGTGCCTCTTCACGCTCCGCTTAAGGAATCCAGGATTATATGTGGGAGGAAACACGTGCACAGGCAGGGCGTTCCAGGTCACTATCGTTCGGCAGAGAAACTAACGTTAAAACGTTCGGTTCTCGCGAACATGCTATCCACTGAGTGGGAGTGCCATCTCTGCCACGCGTTGTTTGGGATCGGAAGGGAGAGGGTGGGATCAGGTTGAAGAGCACTCGCCGTGGTAAATACGGTAGAATGCGGCCAAGAAAGAGATTGTTCGGCGCTGGACTAGCGGCTCAAGGCTTCCTATTACCTCCGGACAATCTATTATACGGATGACGTGATTACTTGTTCATTGACCGTAGAAAATGTAAATAATTTATTTAGTTGATCATTTGAGGGTAACGGATGAGTTAGAAGACGTTGAAAACCTTATTTTATTAGCAGGATCAAGAAATGAAAAATTACCAATTAATTCCGTACGAGCAGCTTTTATTAATGAAAATTTTGTAATAATTAGGTAAGTAAGACTAAAAACAAATGTGCCTAGGAGAGCACATTGTCGCGTCGGTCGCCGTTGTCATACGAACATCTATGGCATTCGTTACGGGTATTGGAGCCCTAAATCGAAATCCAACCAGTCTAACTGCAGAACTTCGATATAGCCCGTAGGCTGTGGAGGTGAGATGGCAGTCGCTCCACGTAAAATATCGAAGTTCAGCCGCACCGCAGTTAGACTGGACAGCAACTGAGTTGGGAAAAGGCTCGGTAGATGATGAAGACATACTTACAAATAAATAAAATATCAAGCTTTACAACAAGGTTTTATTTTATAATTTAACATAATTTTTAAGGATTTTTATAAAATGTCTTGAGCTTCATTCCAGTTGTGCACATCTGAGTTCTTCTCTTTAAATTTATATTTCTTTATTGGAGTTTACTCCTTAAGAATCGATTTTCATATATAAGGCGCCCGGTATGAGAAAAATCCGAGGGGTAA
Organism: Nudaria mundana; assembly: GCA_963556515.1. Lineage (NCBI taxonomy): Eukaryota > Metazoa > Arthropoda > Insecta > Lepidoptera > Erebidae > Nudaria > Nudaria mundana. The sequence continues at coordinate 10,674,852 of OY748308.1, read as the reverse complement.
AACCTACTAACAAGTAACGAAAATCGTGTCACGTTTTTGGTGCGCACCTCTAGTGCGCAACTTTCTAATTTGTTATGGTTAGATACTCGTACTTAAGGAGTAAACTCCAGTCGTGCGTCGGAGCTGACACACACACTTTTTTGAATCTTTTAATTTCTATTTCGATGGCATGGTTTTCTTCAGCTATCTCCATGCGTCTCTTGTGTTCCAATTCTTTTAATTGTTTTGACTGGGCCAAGTATTTTTTAAATCTACATCCTAGAAAAACAATGTACAATATTATTACCTACATATTTCCCATATTACACATATTTACTAAATAAATATGTATATTGATGTGCCTCTGGAAAACATACAGCATTGTTAATGAAGAAGCAGGTGTATACTTATCTCTATGTGCGATCTTGCTACCGGAAGCGGAACTACGTTTCCGTGACATTTGACAGATGTCATCACAGTTGCACCAGCAAGGTGGGGAGCGCCGCCATTTGAGTTTGTCATAGCGTTGTGTACTTTCAACGAGTGCGGTCGTAATCTTAAATTATTACGTCAATCCGTAAAAAATAATTAAAATTCGTTCACAAAGTGATAATATGATATGAAATCGCGTCAGTCACGCCATTTATTTTTACTATCGCGAATTAAAAATATAAGTGAAGTGATATAATTATTATGACTGACAAGTCATGCCATATATTTTCACCATCGCGAATCCGAAATATTTACGAATTAGTGAAGTGATAATAATATAATTATCACGAAATCACGTCGCTCACGCCATCATTATATATTCAAATTCATGAATGAGAAATAATAGTGATATTTCGTAACGAACGTGAACATGTCTCACAAGGTTGACGTTGGGGGTACCCGGTACCTCTCAATCGTCTTCATTAAACCCTACAACGATTCAACAACCTCTTTTGCAAGATAGAGAGGTGTCTTCGAGCCAGTAAGCGACGGAAAACGATCCCCAGGTAACAGTCGATCCTAGAATCGACGTGTTATACAACCAGGTCAGTTTTCTTACATATTTTATAATGCATTAACAGTGTGTTTTAACTATGTACCTAACCTGAGTATAATCAGGGAACACGTATTTGAGCAGTCAGTGAATCTGTCAACAGTGAATTTTTGACAAACCCGTCGATTTAGGGTAGAATTCATTTATTTATTAAAGTAACTAGGACTCATCGTGTTTAATAACAATACCATTATGTGAAACTGATTTTGAAGCTCTGACACGAACTATCAGCTCCCACGTGGCAGCATATTCGCTATAAAAAGGATGTTGCAATTAAACTCGTATTTGCAGTTCAGGGAATTAACGATGACACGAGTAGTTTGTTAGAGCAAATAGTGCATTTACACTCGGGCTTGCAATCTAATCGAATAGGCTCATAATCATTCTAATAAAATCAGAGGCCCTTTTTGATTAAATATCTGTAACTTCAGTAAAACTCCTTTGTCTCCTAAATTATCCGGACTGACATTGCAAATGAGTTGATGCAAAGGGCCGAATGTAAACACATACGAGTACATAGGTGTTAGGTGTATTTATTAAAGATTAAATTAATAACGCAATTTCATACAAAAATATACACTTGTATAACCGCATTTGCATAAATGCACATCCTTCTTGTGAGGATTTTATATTGACGAAACGAAATTCTGCGCATTATTTTTGGTTAGCACCTTCTCGGGTAAAACAAAAATAGCGAATAGAAAAACATACAGGACTCGCGCCTTAAATCATTTATTAGAATATATAACAATATAATATAATATCTGTTATATATTCATAGTTATGTCATACAAAGATCTTGAGACATTGTTGACAGGCGCAGAAGGCAAACAAATTTAGGATATTTGCAATCAACGGATCTCGACTAGGTACCCTCTAATATATAAAAAAAAAATACTTTAATGATGCAAACAAGACGTATCATGCAGAGATCCGCTTTCTTGTCGTCTCGGACAACGAAATACCTCTTTGATATAGGGGTATTACACGTAGCCTCTGAGTAAATGCCCAGTTTCATTATCGAAGTGTTTCTTCGAAAGAAAAACTATGAAACAATGCGTTCAAGCCTCGAGTTGAACAAATTTATAAAGGAAAAACATTTTCGCCTGATATATCATGCGTCCATTCTAGATTTTCTCCATCAGGGAGACTGGATAATTAAAATAGATATCTTTCAAGCACACTTATATTTGTCGGGTGCAAGAAAAAAAAAAAAAAAGGACACTGCCATTTCTTAAGGGTGATTTACGAAGACCAGGTATAACCAGACCAGCCATACCTTTTTCATCCGTAACATCATAACATGCTGGGTCGCGGAGACCCTGCGTGCAATGGGTGTCGGGTTCTAGTGTATCTAGACGACTCCCTACTGGTCAATGAAGACCAGTCCAAGTTATGCTTTCAGGCTGCGGAAGCCGTGAAGCACTTGGGAAAATGCATTTTGGCTTCTAATGGTCAATGAAGATCAATCCAAGTTATGCTTTCAGGCTGCGGAAGCCTTGAAGCACTTGGGAAAATTCATTTTGGTTTCTAATGGTCAACTGAGACCAAATCAAGTTATGCTCTCAGGCTGCGGAAGCAAAGTAGCACTTGGTAAATCTATGATGGCAAATCAATTACGAGAAGTCTTATTATATCGCCAACGCAAGATCTGGAGTGTGTAGAGAGTCGTTGGCAGACAAGAGTACAAGAATACAATGACAGTACCACGAACAAGAAGAATACCCTGCCTGAACATTGCCTTACACCGTTGCCCCAAGAAATTTCATCAGAGTAGGTACTGCAAAGTATATTGGGCCAGTTAAACGTTGCGAACTTCCTGGTGGCGCGGTACAGACTTCACTGTTGAAGGAACTGTACCAAAATACGATATAGTGGCGCGGAGCTACGTGTCACACAGTGCTAATTTTAGAGAGCCTGCAACCCATTTCCTGGTAACGTACGCTTCGGATAGAGGCTGAGGGTGCTCATTTGAAGGGCAATTAATGTCCAAGACCATTTGCGAACTACCAACGAAATGGGCACTGCAGCAAGTATGAGTTGCATTGGTAAATCGCAGCTATCGCGAGTGCATACACGTATCAGTACATCATGTGCCAGACTAATACAACAACAAAATAGCGGACAGGCTTACACGGAGGCAATCACCAACATTTGTGAGTTGCTGGCTTACTAGTGAATCTTCTACCTCGAGCGACTGCGGAAGTCTTTTGAAGGTGAACGAGAGAAATAACCAATAGTGTTAGTCAATTGTTAGTGGCAACTTCTACCTCATGCGACTGCAGAAGTCTTTTGGAGGTGACCGAGATAAACAACCAATAGTGTATGTGAGGTTTGTTAGTGGCAACTTCTACCACAAGCGCCTGCAGAAGTACTTTTGAGGAGGACGAGATTTACAACCAATAAAGTAATTAGTAGTAACTTCTACCTCGAGCGACTGCAAAAAGTCTTTTGGAGGTAAGGTTCGAGGGCTTCTCCAAAAACCGTCTTAGTACGTACTGATTGACTACAGTCATCGAATTAGATTAACAGCATACACAAATGCTCTCAGCAGAAAATGGGTTTATCTAACATTCTAACATGGATGTTCCTCCACTAAACGAGGACCTAAGTCCTGGCAAATCTGAACAGTGCCTGGGGAACGTACCTAGTAGGAGTTACCTCGAGCTTTCTAGTTTCAGAACTTAAAACAATCGAATAACCATTTAAAACTCTTTACGGAAAACCCTAATAATTGTAGTGACATCATCCTCTCCTCCACAGGTAAAACATTAAACCTATAAATTTTAAGGGGGGGGGTATCGAGTATCGAAGTTACCAACCTATTTACTCGATATCTTCTCGAACTTCTGAAAAACCCCCAATTGCCCTAACCAGCGGAAATTGCAACAGATTTTATGTATCTATTTTTACAAGAAAAGTCAGGCTTTTTGTGGACCCCAAGAGCAAGAAACTTTTTCTAATTTCATAATAAAACATATTTAAGACCATAGGAGTAGCTAAACCGAAAGGTGTCAAACCATCATTTACATGGGATCCACAAATACTTTTAGATTGAATATCGATATAAGTAGTTTACGAAGATTTCATAATCTTATCAACTGACTTCCAAAGGGGGAGTAGGTTGTAGATTTGACTGTATGATTTTTTTTATTGCTTTAAATATCTACAGCCTTTTTTTTCTATTACCCACAATTGTGGTCAATAAACTGATACCTGAAAATAGATAAATACTTCTAATAGATAAATGTGCATCTAGTTAAAATAGGAGAACGGCAGCAAAGGACTTAAGTTATCTATTTTACTATAAATATTAAACATAATAAAACTTAAAATCAGTCATATTGTACATAATAAAACCTACTTCACGTACTGTAAATGGAGATTAGGTACAAACTGTACTACATGATAACGCGATTTCCGCTTCTTCAGTTACTTACAACAGTGGCCTGTTTCCAATTGTCAGATATCAATCCATAGAGGAAACTTTAACATGGGGTAGCTGGAAATCTTTCTGTACGTTTTTATCATATAAAATATAAACAAAAAATAAAAAAAATAAAAACCGAAAAGAAAATCGAAATTTATCTTTCAATCCCCTCTCACTACTGTATGTATAACATAAAAAAAAACAATTTTAATAATTACCTACAGGCTATTATAATTATAGATTAACTAATAAATGCGCACTCATTGTGTACCTATTCTTATTTTCATACTCAAAATTTGAAGCCAAAAGAATTATAACTAAAAACTTAATTATCTTTATCCTTAATCATCATAGCATTGTGTCTTTTCCATATTTCTCACCAGCAGATAACAAACACGTCTTCATTAACAATGCTGTATGTTTTCCAGAGGCACATCAAAATGACAGTTTTACATAAAAATAAAACCGATATTATGTGCCGAGAAGGCAAACATACAGCATTGCAGGAAGTTCTTCCTGGTGAAGACTATGACAAACTCAAATGGCGGCGCTCCCCACCTTGCTGGTGCAACTGTGATGACATCTGTCAAATGTCACGGAAACGTAGTTCCGCTTCCGGTAGCAAGATTGCACATAGAGATAAGTATACACCTGCTTCTTCATTAACAATGCTGTATGTTTTCCTTCTCGGCACATAATATCGGTTTTATTTTTATGTAAAACCGTCATATTATTATCTATAATGTCACCATGGGCTAAGGTACAGGGCTTATTATGTTTTTTTGTACTGGGGTTTATTCCATCCCTTGCCTGAATTTGTCTTACACAGACAAATCTGGCTTAAGACTTAAACAAAACTGTTTTCTCTACAATGAGCCAAACACAGTGGTCAAGTCACCATGTGCATAGTAGACAGGTTTGTTGCAATGCGCATTTCCAATATACCTAATATATTTTAATGAAACGATAGTATGAGGGGCTCGTGGTCTAATGGTAACCGACAATGTTAACACATTGCAAAGGTTAAGCAACATCGAGTCAGGCTGGTCTTAGGATGGGTGACCATTTCTTAGACACTGACCATTCAGCCGAATCACAGTTAGACTGGAAAGCCGACCCCAACTGAGTTGGGAAAAGGCTTGGTGAATGATGATGATGAATGAACCGATAGTATGTCTTTAGACTGTCGTATCATTTGTATGCGCCTGACTAAATGTAGATGACGTTTAAAACTCACCAGGCAAGGTCCATCGGAATCATATTTATTCTCATCACTAATTAACTCTGCTGGATTTCATAAGTTGGCTACCTCAACATCGGCTTGACTGGGACTTGAACATTAGATCCACCGCCAGTTTTAATAGTTTCCCTTTTGTAGCCACCAGATGCTTTCTTGCATTCATTATCATTCCCTTCCATTATATCTGCAGCTGACTCAAGTCTCGGGTTCTCAAGTTCAGTTCTTTGAATCTGAAACAAAGTAGCATTATCATCAATACTTTAATTTGTGATAATTTCTATCACAATAACGGTCTTAAAATACATAATAATACTCTCTGTGACAAAAAATATTAAAGATCCTTTATGTATATCCCACAATCCAGTTATTTTTTATCTCATGAAGTAAGTGCAATGTTGTAATGAAGTAATCAGTAAAGTAAACTGACAAACTACACGCAACTACTATAATTGTGAGGTTAATTAGATACTTTCTTTTATGTACCTACTTCAAACCATGCGTTGCCCTTCGCCTTATTGGGGTTCGCTTTTAAAGACTTATACGTATTTGAGAATAATCTTTCAAAATAAGACGTACTTACCAATTTCTGTAATCTTGCTCTGTATCATTTCAAATTGAAAAAAATCTTCGTACACACTTTTCTTCATTCGTTTTTATTCCAGTGTACAAATATTTTACGTTTGTGAGCCATCTTGTAAAATAAATTACTAAAATATGTAGATATTACAATATCCCACGATTCATGGACAATGAAACAATAACAAAAATAAAAAGACAGAAGTACGAAACGATGACAGTTGAGTGACGTTTTATTTGACAGCTCGCGACTGATTACTAGTTATTTTAGCATACATTGCGTTTTTTTTCGACAATGTTGCCACAAAGAACGCGTAATCCGAGCTGTAAATAATGTATAGGTTCTTCAACGTTGCTTCGAGTTTATTAATAAGGTTGTTACGTCACACTTAAACACAATTACATTTAGAACAAACTATTTCGGTGTAAACACCAGGGTATCATCATATTTATTTATGAAATTTTATTGTATACCCACAAGAACAAAAGTAAATTTGTGAAAAATAGTGATAATCATAATCTAAACTTAAGAAATAAGGATAAACTGGCTGTTCCTAAATTTAGGCTTCATAAAGTGAGTAATTCTTTTGCGGGGAACTTTATTCGAATGTACAATACATTGCCAACCGAAATAGCAAATTTATCTGTCAATAAATTTAAAAAACTAATAAAAAGTAAATTGTGCCATAAAGCTTATTATAGTATTAATGATTTCTTAGATGACAAGGCGGCCTGGTTGTAACAACGTAACGAATTGCTCCTTTCTAAATAACTCTGTATTAGATTTAAGATGAAATATTTTGAAAAAAGCCGAGCTGAGTTTCTTGAGGGCTCTTCTCAGTCTCGTTGCATTTTGGAACCCTCGGTAGAGTCACACCAACTTCTGACGAATCTAAATAATTTTCTGAAAATTTCAAAGATAATAAACGTTATTTTATTTTATTTTATATTTTATTGTATCCATTGATTAGGTCTTTTTTATTAATAAGACTGTTAGTGTGCCCCATGTATACCTATTACCTATCCAAGCAAAGTTTCATCTTTCTAGCACTACCCGTTTAGGGTACTCAATCGACTAAGGTACCCTAGGCTAGGTTACTCGTCGTGTCGGTTAGATTGCATTAACCGTCCCGTTTAGATATCAGTTGATTAAAAATCATAACAGTATGGTTTCCATAAAGTCGAGGTACACACACACACACACACACACACACACACACACACACATACACACATACACACATACACACACACACACACACACACACACACACACACACACACACACACACACACACACACACACACACACACACACACACACATATCACGCCTATATCCCCGAAGGGGTGCATTACACACCCACAATTTGCCAGTATTTTTAGTCCCACGTAATAGGGGGCAAGCCTATTGCCGTCACCGGGCACACATATGGGTTATGTCCAAAACCGCCGAATGAATTAAATGAAAAGTAGCAGCTATATTGTAATTTTGAAAAAAAAAATTGAAACCCGTTGCGTTGTGATGAAATGTTGATGAAAGGCAACAAAATCTTACGTGCCAGCCGTTATGGCACTGCCAAATTACAGTCCTGGGGGTCTCATATAATATCCAGGTAGTGGATATTATTTATATATCGGTTGCTTCGGTTAGTTTCCTTTGTTCCAAAGCATTTTTTCCCCATGAAGCAATATAGTAAACAACATCGCGGCCATGTTACCGATTCGTCAAGGCTTTACAAAAATCGCATAGTGGTACCAACGTTATAGTATGTTATTTTGAGTCAGTTTTTATTGACTCACAACTTGTTTAGCATAATCGTTAGTGCGTTGAACGGGTTGACCGTTTGGGGGTCATATTTACATAGAATGTTTTTTCGCTTTAGGATAGGTACATTTTTCGTCAGTTTTTAGGGTTTATTAGCTGGTACCTGCAAGCTGTCTCGGTTCAGTAACTTATGACGACTTAATACATTGATGATTACTTTTCCTGCTAAGTGCTTTTGATTAGACAACAAGCTGATGTCTGTGAACACCGCGAGAAAATTTGTTCAGTAACTGCGAGATACATACATTTTTCAAAACACTTCTCCCACTCTCATTTTTTGGTAAATTTATTAAAATATGTACATACCCTACACGATTTCAATGTTTTAGGGTTCCGTACCCAAAGGGTAAAACGGCAACCCTATTACTTGACTTCGCTGTCCGTCTGTCTCCACGCTGTATTTCATGAACCGTGTTAGTTAGAAAGCTGAAATTTTCACAGATGATGAAATACATCATCTGTGAAAATTGTTGTTGCCGCTAACAACAAATACTAAAAAAAAATATAATATCAATATTTAAGGGGGCTTCCATACAACAGACGTAACTTGTTTTGCTATGTTTATACATAATGTTACGGCGCCCATCGTACGCGAGTCCAACCTAACTTGGCCGGGTATTATTATCGTATAGATTAAACTGTATCTCTGCTTAGAAAAAACACCTTGCCAAAATGCTTGTATCTTAACGGGTGAACGGACTATCTGACCTGACAAAGTGTAATTCATAAGGATTTAGTCCGCTATCTACGTATTTAATCAGCTGAGTCCGAATTACAAACTCAAAATATCCGACGCTACAAGTAGGTATACCTCCTTTATATCTCACCTTCATAATTTAAAGTTACACATTATTTTTCTTACTTTTTTAACCTTTCGCGTTTTGCTTACATTATAAACAACAGGGTCGAAACGTCGAGAAATAAAAATGTCTTTATACTTAGCAATATTAAAAAAAATCGTGTAACGACCCAGTTTTTATAAGTCTATTTAATTCTTTACTTGTTCGACTATTGGCTATAGGCACCGTCGTTGCTTTTGAGTGTAAAATGTTCTAATCTATTTGTATTAGAACCTTTATCTTTTTTAATAGTTGTTGTGGGATTTCCCTGTCCGCACGTGGTTATTATTTTTCATTTTGCGGCCTTACTTTTAAATTAGTAAATTACGATCAGTCCTTTTTTTCTCATACAAAATGGCAAGTCTGCACGATTATCTACTTTATGTAAATGCTAAATCACTTAAATATGATGTTGATAAATGTGTCAGCATAATTAATCTTAAACCCAGTGGTCGAGGTCGTTCTGCTAAGGTGGATAAGGTCTGAAAATTCGTTTGATGATGAACTGTGTTCTTGTATTTTTGCCGTAGTGCTTATTTCTAAAGGACTTGACTCTTTAAAATGATCGATGCGGCTAGTATCTTTCACGGGACGCTCCCATACCTCTTGAAAGATAGCCGCTTTGGCAATTTTAATCCTGGAAATAACCGAATACTTGGCCAACCCAGCTTGTAAGACTTAAGACACTCGGGATATTGACTCTCCTATTTCCATGTAACCAACTAGGAAATTTGAATCCACTCGACCTTAAATTCACACTTTGTCAAAAATGTCCTAGCTTCGTCCTTTTATTTGAAGGTCGCAACGCATATTATCTTATGTTCATATGGTTCATAACTAGTATTTTATTTATTACCGCGACTTCGTCCTCGTGATAATTTGGATATTTTCCCGTTCCCGTCGCTTGTAATTATTGTTCCCGTCGCGTCGCCAATAACATCTAGCTTCGCAAATAATTATTTTAGCCCGAACTTTGGAAGAGGTACATTTCTTTAAAACATTAAGTATTTTAACATAACCTTAACCGTTGTAATGTTTATAATTTTGGAAGTTGGGTTGTCAATGATTAGAAATAAAGTATTCATTTAAACCACTATATTTTTATTGTAAGAACCTTCTAAGATAATATAGGGGAACTGAGGGTTCCCCTCGGCAAGGATTTAATGTACTTTTAGCCTAGGATACAATTTAGGTCTATTCTAGGTGCTATGTTATTCAGTAATACAGAGTATATGGTTGGTGCGCTTGGTCGGTAACGATAGAGTATCTTTATGAAGATACTGTGGTAATTAAGGGTAATAGGTTAAGGGATTTTATAAGATACTTTCCCGGTGAAATACGCCACTCCTGCAAGCCGGCAGACACCGTCTCTGTTCCGGTCTCTGCCCACTCCAGGCAGAAGGAAGCTGGGTTCTCACCCAGGTAGTATGGTAGTACCGTAAGCCTCCTGTAACAGGAGTTAAAGACTTATTCCATGCATTATGGCCACTGTTATTATCTAAGCGCCTACCACGTCGTACATATTATGTGTACATACCTTTCGGAGGCGAATATCCAAGCTTCACCCGATTAAATCCGGCTAACACATGCAAAGCATGCATGCGTATCGTGTAAGTCGGTCTCTAGCCAATCCTGGCCAGATCAGGCAAAGATTCCTGTTTAAATTTAGTGAGACAACTCCAGACGCAACACGTGTCAAACTCAAACCTGTAAGGAACGAGAACCCACTGTCAAAATATACAGTACATACGCTAACTCACGCTAGCACAACAACATTTTATCTAAAACTTACCAAACTTCGAAATAAATTACAATAAATTAAATTGTAATATAAATATGTGATGCGAGCGTAGCTCGCTTGTATAAAATGGCTGTCACACAAGTCACGTGGTCCAGCGTCCAATCAGGAGAAAGCCAGTGTTGCCGCTATATTATGCAAATTTCAACCAACTAAAATGGAATACTGCCACTACAAAAATTACAACATTACACCGTTTGGCACGGAAGTTCTTAAAATAAATATTTCTTCCATGTTTTTGAAACATATTTCACTGCTGCTCTGCTCTCATGCATTATAGCGTGATGTTATATAGCCTAAAGCCTTTTTCGATAAATGCACTTCTCAACAATTTTTTTTTAAATGGAATCCGTACTTCCTAAGATTAGCGTGTTCAAACAAACAAACAAACTCTTCTGCTTTATAATATTAGTAAAGATAGACGTTGCGTCGTGTTATTAAGATGCGGGAAATTACCTATAAGTATATCATAACTTCGTAACTTAGTTTTTAGATTCAAAATTATTTCCTGTCAATGGCATCTACCGTTTATGTAAGATTGTGCCATAATAACGTCACCATCATAAATATGACTATAATAGTCTTGGAATTACGCAAAAATGATTAATCTATGCTTTCTCTTGTTGCAGAGGGATGACCGATCACTCCTGGCGCAGTTCTTCTTCGCCGACGATGCTCTCAACATGGTCGCGGCGGAGTTGGATTCGTTTGACGGCCGGAAAGACCCGGAGAGGTGCTCGACCCTCGTCAACCAGCTCAGACATGCACAGGTGGGTAAAAAAACGTCAAAAATTGACACCAAAAACCGACTTCAAATTACCGAAATTACATTAAAATGGATCACTTGGTTAGTACTTAGTTGCTTTAAATTAAAAAAAAAAAACAAAATCGTCCTCTTTGGACTGAGTGAAACGATTTCATTTTTTTAAATTAAGGTAACAAACGTTAAAAAAATATAATACAGTCGAATTGAGAACCTCCTACATTTTTGGAAGTCGGTTAATTAGGTACTTGTCAAAATGTCTTGCCGGGCCTGTAAATAAGCTGAAATCCAGAAAATAAAGGAGACCACTATTATATCGTGTTACTTATGTGTGTAAATGTCTTCTCTTCAATTTGCAGTTCGGATTAAACTTCTTGTACGCAGATGCGTCTATGATTAAATAATTTGCTATGCATATCCTGTCCACTGCACTTTGAATCAATTTGAATGAAGGATTCTGCAATAGCCTGTGTTAAGAATCGCGGTAGTAAGTCATCATTCAGTATTATTTCGGTCGACAGTAAATCCTTGATATAGTTTGTAGTGGAATCGATATAATCGAACGCTTGAGATACAGATGTAGGTACTGATATGTAAATTCTCGATTAATTTATCAATTTAACTCGTGTAATAAATCATTACATGTTACACTGAAGTTGTAACAATGGTTATTTATGCTCGTCAAGGATTACTGGTAATTCATTCATAACATTGTTTTTAATTCTGTATCAGACAATATTGATATTATAACATTTCACTGCGTCCACGTGTGTTCGACTGTTGATACAATTAATAAGTACATTCTTAGTATTGTCATAACGATTTGTTATTAATTATACAGCCGTAATACTACACAATTACCTCTACAGATAAGATAGTAGCTATTCTTGTTAGTTTTATTACGTATTCTTGTTGCGAACGAACGATGTCAATCGGCAATTCCGAAGAATGTTCTATGAAAAAGGCGGATTATTCGAATATACATAAAATTCAAAATTACTACCTCGAGACTACCTCGGTGGCACAATGGTACTATGTACGGACTGCCACACTCGAGGTCTCTGGTTCGATTCCCGGGTCTGGTGGATAATGTATAATTCTCTTTAGAATTTTACCCAGATAATTATCCCAGAGTCTGGAACTTGTGCCCGGTAAATGGCAATAGGCTCGCCCCCTATTACATGGGACCTAACATAGCTGGCGAGATGTGGGTGTGTTTGCACACCTCTGCCTACCCCTTCGGGGAAAAAGGCGTGATGCTATGTATGTATGTATGTTCAAAATTACCTTGTCGGCCTTTTTTTTTTTAATTCCGCTGCCCAAGGCCGCGGCCGCTCTAACGTCCGTTGCCGGGCGTCTCTGGTTACAAGCAGAACGTATTTCCAGTAGCGCCCGGCGGACTTTGATCACCACTGTGGTCTCTGCGGGGGTTGGGTCGGGATGAGAATCCCGCGTCGTTGGGGTAGAGTTTTATCCCGCGTCAGTGAGTGAATCTGGTTGCGTGCTATGGGGCAAAGGCCCCGCAGCACGCAACCCTTCTAGCCTGCTTCTGTAAGAACGACGGGTGGCGATCCCGCCGTGCCCCGATCATGGAGGTCGTTGGTCTTGGGCGTAGATGAGTCTGCGGCGCCCTCGCCGCTGACTACGGAACTCGGCGGGGAGGGTACGCTCCCTCTCCCTCTCGGCCGCCTCCTTCGTGAGCATGACTTGCTCGCAGAAGGACACGGCCGCGATCCACCTACTCCTGCTGGAGACCATGGCTTGAATGAAGCATGGTCTCCAGCGGGAGGGTATCCACGCCCAGACCCACTACGAGGTCCCGGCGCTGACTCGCCCACGCAGAGCACTCCACCAACGTGTGGAGTGCGGTGTCGTCGTCGGAAACCTCGCAGTGTTGACACCGGAGTGTAACCTCACGATGGATGCGAAACAGATAGCTACCGAAGCATCCATGCCCGGTAACGATCTGCGTCGCACGATACGTGAGGTCACCATGCTGCCTCTGCAGCCAATCGTCCATGATCGGTCTCACCGCCGCGATGATGGTGGTGCCCCACCTGGGTTGCTCAAGTCGCACCCTCCATGACTCCATGAGATCCTGGTGGAGTTGGGACCGCTGGTCTTCGATTTCTCGAGACGTGTGGTCCCGCTCCAGCGCCATTGTTCCAATGGCGCAAGGGCTCTCGCTTCCAGGTCCCATGGAGGGGTCCCGGCTAGGAGACATGCAGCCTCTCCGGAGATCGTGCGGTACCCTCTTATTGTTTTGACGGCCAAGGTCCTCAACGGTCTATTAAGGAGCGTTGAGTTGTTGGCCGTCAACCGCGCCGCCCATACGGGAGCCCCGTATAGGGCCATACTCCGCACGATCCCCAGGTACAGTCTTCTGCACCTTGTCGGCCTATCTTTTGACCACCCATTTATGATGGAAGATATAAATTCTGCAAAATTGGGCGCAATTCTTTTCCTATTCACATACACATACACTTGTTTAATATGTCAGAATGTGCCTAATTATGATTGATATAATTTGTGCTGGTTAAACTAAAGAGTGTCGTTATCTTAATAGTCCGTGACGCCCAGGACTTTAATCGGCTGTGCCATAGCGGTTGGCACGTAAGATTTCATTGCCTTTTATCAATATTCCATAGCAAGGCAACGGGTTTCAATTTTTTTTCAAAATTACAATATAGCTGCTACTTTTTATTAAATTAATTCGGCCATTGTGGACATAACCCATTATATGTGTGCCCGGTGACGGCAATAGGCTTGCCCTCTATTACGTAGGACTAAAAATACTGGCAAATTATGGGTGTAATGCACCTCTGCCTACCCCTTCGGGAATATAGGCGTGATATGTGTGTGTGTCGTTATCATGACCTCCTAATATAGGTAGGTATACCTCCAACACAGAGTCAGTCACCAACGCATCAAGACCTCGATTTTAAAAGTAGAATTATAGCCTAAATCTAGTTTGACCCCAATTCAAAGGAAGCGTTCTAGTATTCATCATGCCCAAATAAATTATATTTTGTAATTAAATTAATGATATAATAAATAATTTTGGATGTTTATTTTGTTATATATATTATCTTTCATTCACGTATAGTTTACAAAGTGATTTAGTATTTTTTAATCAAATATTTTAAATTTTTTTGTTTATTTGTAGTTATTTAACAATCTGAAAATTTTATTTCTCATCAAATATGGTTGTTGATGATGTTAGTAATTGGGTTTTTTTAATGTATACGTCTTATCGTCTAATGCTCGGCGTCTTTAGTAGGTTAACTGTAACATACCATCTATCACTAGTCGGAGACAGTAAATATTTGCAGCAAAACTAAACAGTTACGGTGGAACGAGATCTTTTTTTTTTTTAATATTTGGTTCGCCAAATTGACGCCGCCCGCCTGGTGGTAAGTCGTGACGACGTCTAGCGATTGTGGGCCACTCTCA
>OY748308.1:10126771-10659702 GCA_963556515.1 Nudaria mundana | reverse complement strand
TAAGGGACGGTCAAACTCATCCTTCATATGCGACTTACACCACGCATTATGACATCTGAAGAGGATCTGGCCTTTACAATTTGTATGGTAACGACCACACTGGTCATTCACCACGCTGTCTTACGCGTCACCGCGCCAGATTAACGTGTTCCCATGCTATCCCACGCGTACGACGCTATCACACACGTTTAAAGTGTCATAGCGCGTAGATAATGTAAACGTCAGACGTCGTAATAGGCAAGCGGCGAACCCCCTGAAAAACTAAAATGACTGACCAATCAGTGAAAATGTGATTTCCCCAATACAAATTTGTACTTTTTGTAAACCTTGGACCAAAAGGCGT
Organism: Nudaria mundana; assembly: GCA_963556515.1. Lineage (NCBI taxonomy): Eukaryota > Metazoa > Arthropoda > Insecta > Lepidoptera > Erebidae > Nudaria > Nudaria mundana. The sequence continues at coordinate 10,659,359 of OY748308.1, read as the reverse complement.
CGATTGGTAAGAAAACAAAATTTGTGTCACATTATTTAGTTCAGTTCAGACCTGTTAATTTTATGAAGTTTGAAACGTGTGCGATAATTAGTTTTAATTTTATAAATTTATTAACAAAGCAATCTGACATCATTTCCGCAAATGGAGCAAATCGAGCAGCGTGCCGTCATTAAGAGTCCTCCTATTAAATTTTACCGTTTTCGCTGATTTTACAGACGTGTTTTTACACTGAAAATACTGTATTTTTATAAGTTTTAATGCACAACATGAAATATCATTTCAATAATGATCTAATAAGTGAGCTACTTTCTTATTTTTGTCATTAAATTTTGATTAATCGACCTAAAACAATCGGTAGCTTTTCGTATCTTTTGCTGGAAGAGGTCTAGAATATCACAAATTCACTAATCGTTTTGACGTCTAAAAAGTATTACAAAAATACAGTGTATTCTTGTAAAAGTCATCTATCAAATGTATGGATTACTTTTTATCACTTTCATAAAAAAAAATTGAGTAAACAAATATTTAAGTCAGTCAAATTTTAGAGAAAATGGGCAATGAATTGGTTCTTATTTCAGCTACATAAAACTCTCTTTCATAAAATTAAAACAACATAAATAAACCTAGGTTCAAAATCAATCCATTTCCAAAAAAAGAAAGCTAAATAATAAAAAATAGGCTGTAAATAATCTTTTAAAAACACCTAAGTTTCGCTTTATAATACTCGACGCATGCCTCAAGTAAGCAGTCCGCGCCAAGCGCTTACAGGGAGAGGACGTGTCGCTCTGCGCGCCAAAATTCGACGCCGTCTACAGACGAATATAGCGTGGCGTGAGATTTTGATACTTTAGTAATATTAGTTATTATTTTGTGATGATTAGGCTTCTTTTTAAATACAACAAGTGGTTATGTAGAATGTATTTATCATTGTTTTTGTTAAAAAAAGCTGTTATATTTTATAAAGCTGGATTACATACTCACTCACTGACACAATTTTATTGTTCTCCTTGATGGTGGAGGGGAAGGTACCTATGTTTTTTTTGCAGAAATGTAAAGGGGGTTCGGGGACCTAGGGAAAATTCCGAGTTTTTGAGATTTGCCCTCCAGTCCCCCAAGGGGGGCCCCCGAGTAGAGTCAAACTGAGTAATAATTTTATAGAGATAGTTTTTTATTTTATTTTTTTGTATTGGGTTCGCCAATTTGACGCCACCCGCCTGGTAGTAAGTCGTGACGACGTCAAGCGATTGTGGGTCACTCACAGCACACTATACTATAGAGAGTGGCCCTCAACTTGACGACCTACTGAACCCAGGATTATATGTGGGAGGAAACACGTGCACAGGCAGGGCGTTCCAGGCCAGTATCGTTCGGCACAGAAACGAACGTTTAAAACGTTCGGTTCTCGCGAACATGTACCTACTGTGTGGGAGTGGCATCTCTGCCCGGCACTCGTTGTTCGGGATCGGAAGGAAGATGGGATCAGATTGAAGAGCTCTTCAGAATGCTCGCCGTGGTAAATACGGTAGAATGCGGCCAAGGAAGCTATTGTTCGGCGCTGAGCTAGCGGCTCAAAGCTTCCCGTTACCTCCGGACAATCTATAATACGGATAGCTCGACGCTGCATAGCGTCGAGAGCGTCCAGCAAATACTTCGCGGAGCCGTCCCAGAAGTGAGAGCAGTATTAGACGCAAGGTCCAACACCTCTGATGCAGTGTAAAGAATCGCTTTACCTTATTCAGTATTCCTAGTTTCCACGAAGCTAGCTCTATACATCTTTCGATGTAGTTTTTATTATTGAGCTCTTGACGAACGTCTATGTCAAGGATCTCAAGGTTGCCCTTCATTGGTAATAATGCATTCTGAAGAGAGGGTAGGGGAAGGAAAGGGGATTTCTTCACTGTAAATGCACACGCCTGCAATGTGCTGTCATCTGCATAACAATGAATGTTCCCGAGGGATAGCATATCATTGATTTGCAGAAGGAAAAGAGTTGGTGACAGCACGGACCCCTGCGGCACCCCGGTATTGTTCCTCGATACATATATACATAACCGAGGCAACACAGGTAAGGCGTGTTGTCAGGGCGGCGTATTTGTGTCTCCGTGAGGAACGTCACAGCGGGCCGAGCCGTCTCAAGGTATGGTGGACGGCATCGAGGTTCGCATGGAGTCCACGGATGTTGGTGAACTCCACCTCGAAAAGTGAAGCTGTGGGGTTTCCTGGGGCCGCTGTAGAACGTTTACTTATTTCTGTTGCACTGCCATTATAAATTTGAAGTAGAAGCGTGAAGACAGGGCGACATTTGGTGCAGCAGTAATAAGTGACAAAGCGGAGGGGCTAGCTTCGTCTGGAACCGTGCGGTTAGGTTGGAGCCGACCCGCCGGACGGAAGGGCTACCAAACGTCCCTGGTGCAAGGCCGCCGCTATCCCACACCGGTTACCACCCGGAGCGGCGATCCCACATCAGGATTATGCGCGAGAACATGTGGGGCAGCCTCCTGGTGTGGTTGGTCCCAGGCGGGCCCCATGACTGTGTTGCGGGCGGCCGCGGCAACGCCGTTGCTAAGGGTCTCCCAGGCCGGCGAATCGACCCACACCACCCACACTAGACTCCGCTTTGCCCCCACTGGTCCCATGCCTGCTGCACCATACATGGCCCCGTGCCCGGCGGTGCAGCTGTTGAACCCCTTACGCAACCAGCCTGGGCTGGGTTACTTGTGGGGCTTTAGCACAGTTGCACGGTGGCACCCCCCGGACCAACACCCGGTACCCACGTAGGGACCGAAGCCACTTCATAGGTACCGTAAATTAACGAGCCTCGTCTGTTGATCAGCAGGTACGCCACTAGCAGATGAGTTCGCTGGGGCCCTAAATATGTTGGTAGAGCCCCTTTGTATAGAGGAGGTCAAATGATTTTGATTAGGAAAAAAAATTAGCCCTCGCCCCCCCTTTGAGAGTGCAACGACAGAGGAAAGGTAGAGGAGTTTTGATTACGGGATCATACGAGTATAGAGGGTCTTTTCTTGAATTTAAGGAGAGAGAAAAAACAACCCCCTCCTAGCCCTCTTTTCACCTCCCCCACACAAGACACTATTATTATAAAATGAAAAAAAAAAAAGATCAAAACCATGTAATCGCCGTACCTACTGGCTGACCACCATCGGTAACTCCGGACTCACGCACAAAATGTGTCAAATACCTAATTCCGCCCGTTTCGATTCTGCATACGGACTCTTAAGTACCTCCATAAGAAGGGGCTGTCATCAAAAGCCATCCATGATGATATGGTCAGTACATTAGGGGATTGCGCTCTTTCATATTCATCCGTCAAAAAATGGATAGCAGAATTCCAACGTGGTAGAGAGAGTGTGAAAGACGAACCCCGCTCTGGAAGGCCTTCGACGTCCACTACTGACGAAAATGTTTAAAAAATACTCGACTATGGTAATGGACTATGGGAGACCGCAGATTGAAAATTAGAGAGATAGCCGAGATTATAGGCATCTCTTATGAACGTACTCAAAACATAATAGTCAACGTGTTCGGTTTCCACAAGGTGTCTGTGAGGTGGGTTCCGCGACTGCTTTCAGTTGAGCAAAAAAGGATGCGATTGACTATTGCACGCGACTGTTTGGAGCAATTTGAAGCTGATGAATGTGATTTTTTGAATCGTTTTGTTACTTTGGACTAAACATGGGTTCATTACTGTACACCGGAAACAAAACAACAATCAAAACAGTGGAAAAGACCTGGTTCACCACCCCCCAAAAAGGCTAAGTCGATTTTGTCGGCAAGTAAGGTGATGGCTTCAGTATTCTGGGACTCGAAGGGTGTGATTATGGTTGATTATCTTGAAAGGGGTCAAACTATAAACTCTGATTATTACTGCACCTTACTACGTCGTTTACGAGAGGAAATAAAAGAAAAACGTCCAGGAATGATCAGAAGAAAAATCCTGTTTCATCAAGATAATGCTCGTGTTCACACGTCTGTCCAATCAATGGCAGAAATTCACAACTGTGACTTTGAACTGTTACCGCATCCACCTTATTCACCTGATCTGGCACCGTCAGACTTTTTTCTGTTCCCTAACCTAAAAAAGCACTTGGGAGGTCAAAGATTTTTGACAAATGACGAGGTCAAAGCAGCAGTAGACGCATATTTTGACTCTAAGGAAGAATCATTTTTTTTCAACGGGCTAAATGCTTGGAAGGGAAGATGGCAAAGTGCATTGAACTTGATAGTGATTACGTTGAAAAATAAAAATATATTTCATTTATTATGTATTTATTTTCTTGGTTAGGCCGATTACTTCTCAATCCACCTTCGTATGATGTTTGATAAATATTCAACGCGATGGATGTGACGACGATATTTTTTAAGTTTTTATCGTGTCTTACAATGTGGATACCTGAGTGTGATTATATTATTGATGCTGACTGTAGGTACTTACTACTCTGGGTAATAGGTAGGCAACTGTGGATAGACACCGACACTGACGTTGCCCGCGCTGTTTGCTGATATTATGTATAAATGCTTACGTATTCATCCTTCTTCGCGTTTCAATTCTTATTAAAATGTTACACACAAGGAAAAATAAATACAGAATATGTAGCAAACTGAACAGTGGCAGTACTTACCTAATAATAATATGTAACGACACATATTATTATTAGGTAGATAGACTCTAAGGAAGAATCATTTTTTTTCAACGGGCTAAATGCTTGGAAGGGAAGATGGCAAAGTGCATTGAACTTGATAGTGATTACGTTGAAAAATAAAAATATATTTCATTTATTATGTATTTATTTTCTTGGTTAGGCCGATTACTTCTCAATCCACCTTCGTATGATGTTTGATAAATATTCAACGCGATGGATGTGACGACGATATTTTTTAAGTTTTTATCGTGTCTTACAATGTGGATACCTGAGTGTGATTATATTATTGATGCTGACTGTAGGTACTTACTACTCTGGGTAATAGGTAGGCAACTGTGGATAGACACCGACACTGACGTTGCCCGCGCTGTTTGCTGATATTATGTATAAATGCTTACGTATTCATCCTTCTTCGCGTTTCAATTCTTATTAAAATGTTACACACAAGGAAAAATAAATACAGAATATGTAGCAAACTGAACAGTGGCAGTACTTACCTAATAATAATATGTGTCGTTAGCTGATACCTGTATTGTCTATGGCTCCGTGATTATTTATCTAACGTCTCGTACACCTTGATCACTGAGAAGTTGATTTGGAAATCAGAACATGTATGGACTCGCACTAATCAAAGTAAGTCAGACTTAAGGTATATATTCCGATTCTTATAAAAAGAACGCTGACCAGTTGGTGATTTATCGATCTATATATATGGCGGCAAAAGCGAGAGTACCTATGCGCAAACACGCCCTACCACTCTCGCCCAGCGTTCCTCTTACGTGAATCGAATTATACAAATACTGGCGGATGCCTGCAGACGCGGATATAGGTACCTAATGCCATCCATCGTTCATATAAATAAACTGACGTCAGACTCATAATATTAATAAATTCATTTACGTTAGATAGGTGACTGTTAAGACAGATTTTACGTATTGACTGTTAGATTCGGGTGCCAAGGGGCCCATCCAACATTTAGTCCCAGCGACCTGATCAGCTAGTGGTGCACCTACTTATCAAAGGACGAGACCTTGTAACTTACTGCAGGACCAGATGTCGCCCCGTCTTCACGCTTCCCCTTCAACACTAGAATGATACTGCTGTTGCACAAAAAAAAGGAGATGCTGAGACAAAAAGGCTTTTTCAACACCCCAGCGAGACGGCTGACGATGCGCAGGTGCGGTTTCCGAACGGTGACCTGGTTTTTCTGGGGGACTTTAACGGCCATCACGTTGACTGGCTGGCGTCCCTCAGCGCCGCCCATGCGTTCGCCCTCTCCCACGGTCTGACCCAGATGGTACACTGGATCACCCGGATACAGAATACAGACTGCATGCCCGCTTTGCTGTATCTACTGCTGACGGATCGCCCAGCTACAGTGTGTCGGTAACCGCTTATTGGGTACCTCCGATCACTGTGTGCTGCTCGCCAGCTTGAAAGTGCCACCTTTGCACGTGGTGTGCAAATGACCGTACATTAGTGTACATCTCTTTACACAGACGCTGTGTAGAAAGATCCTTTAACCTACACTGCTCTCATCGGGAATTTTACGTACGTCAACGTCGCGCTAAGGAAAGAGCCGTAACATAGTCGCAATGTAGAACGGCCCCCATTTCTTGACGGGGCATGAGTAAATGTAAGTCTTCTTTTATCTGTGATGTAGGTAACATGCATTGTACTCCATACAACATTAGTAGGCGTTAAACTGACGTCAGACTCATTATATTAATATATTCGCTTACGCACTTATAGTAATGATTTTATGTAGACTGTTATATACCGGAAAAATACCAGTTTTACTGTGATATAATTATGTCCAATTTCTTTCCTTGTGGCTTACCAATTTTGTAGCATGTATGACTTCACAAACAACTCAATAAAATATTCTGTTGATTTAAATTAGGCTGGAGCAACTTACGTTAACGAATTAATTGGTAAGGGTTACTACTATAATTATGTGCTAAGTCACGGGTGCTAAGGTACATCTCGGATACCCTGTTCAAAGATGGACACAGTTCTGGCAAATGTACTTAAAGCACAGACTAGACCAATCAGAACCGGAACCGGAATAAGAATTATATTATATTATCTGTAAACGGAACAGAGTACCATGTGGTATCAGCTAAGGACAAAAGACCGAAATCGGTCGCACCACTACAAGCACGCGGGGCATGTTTGCGTGTACACTGGCCGCATGTCGCCCAAAGTGACCGGAATACCAGGGACAAAATGATAGCAGAATAAACTCCCCTGTGTTGAGTACCCCTTCGGGGTGAAGACATGATTTTGTCTGTAAACTTGTAAACATAGTAAGATTGTAATCACACTCGCATGATTGATGGAATGATTGTAATTATACTGGTGTTCACGTAAAAAGAACGCTGAGGGGAAGTGGAGGAGTGTGTTTGCGCATCGGTACTCTCGCTCTTAGTCGCTGTTTTCGCCGTATAGATCGATTAATCGTCTACTGCGCAGCGTGAAGGTCAGTGTTCTTATGTGTCACGAGTTGTACTGGCGGTTGGAGAAGAGTGGCCTAAGTTTTATCTGCCAGGCTCTTCTCTCGTCACTCATAAGTTTTTAGGGTTGTCTGTAAAGTATCTTGAGTAAGAGTGAGAAGTAAGAAAATATCATGGTCACAATGTTGCATGGAAGATGGACTAGGTCCCCATGTTTGTCTCTGTCTTTTAAAGCATCTAAAGCTGTGTAGATGCAGCGTAATATACGTTCCAGTTAATGAGGAAGCATGACATGCTTTTACGGAAACCCGTACGTGTACGTTCTACCTAGATAACTTATAAGGAAACCTGACTATACTATGCTTTAGTTTATCTATATCTATACTACTATTATAAAGAGGAAAGATTTGTGTGTATGTTTGTGCTGAATAAAATCAAAAATTCTTTCACCATTGGAAAGCTACATTCACCCTGAGTAACATAGGCTAGTTCCAGCGGTAGTGTTATGGATATAATTGTGCCCAGAATCCTACATGGAGCCGTGGTATGGTGACTTAGAAATAAAAAGAAAAGCGACCGAACAATGGTTCAAACTCAGAAGCATTGGCCTATGGACCGGAAACTTCATGGACAAAGGTCATGCAAGCATAAGCGAAAACTACGAATAAAAGGACGAGTCACTTCATGAAACTCCCAAGAGGAAACATGAGACTCGCCATAGAAGTGATAACAGGACACTGTCGACTGAACAGACATCTGACAGTGATAGGAGCAAGAACCGACCCCAAATGCCTAGAGTGCATGGACAGCGAAGAAACAAGGTTCCACCTGCTGGCTGAATGCCCCATGTACTCACTGATCAGATGGGAAATCCTGGGGTCGGATAGACTGAACGAAGAAGATATAAGTAATCTGAAGGTGGAACAGATGATAAGATTCATAAAGGGCACAGGAAGGTTCGACGGGGCGCCGTAAGCTGGATCAACCATACTCTCCCCAAGGGGAGAACTGGGGAAATGGACGAAATGGCCCGAAAACATCGCGGTGGATCGTCCGTCCGGTCACCGGCGTCCCCGTTGGAAATAATAATAATAACATAGGCTACTTTTTATCCCGGTAATGTGTTCCCACGGGAACCGGGAACGAGTAAACTAAATCACGCGGGCGGAGCTGTGGCGATCAGCTAATAGTTTATATAAAACTGGCGGCCGCCCACGGCTTAGCCCGCTTGACAAATTATATAGGTACACAAAAACCTTCCTTGAGTACCACTCTATCCTTTGTTGAAAACCGCATCACAATCTATTGCGTAGTTTTAAAGATATAAGCATACATACGGACGCAAGCGACTTTGTATTATAATACGAGGGTGGATTGAAAAGTAGTCGGGCTAACACTGATCCATTTAGTTCTAAAAATCAAATCTACCCACATTATTTAGTTCAGTTCAGACCTGTTAATTGTGTGAAGTTTGAAACGTGTGCGATAATTAGTTTTAATTTTATAAATTTATTAACAAAGCAATGTGACATCATTTCCGCAAATGGAGCAAATCGAGCAGCGTGCCGTCATTAAGTACCTCTATAAGAAGGGGCTGTCATCAAAAGCCATCCATGATGATATGGTATTAGGGGATTGCGCTCTTTCATATTCATCCGTCAAAAAATGGATTGCAGAATTCAAGCGTGGTAGATAGAGTGTGAAAGACGAACCCCGCTCTGGAAGGCCTTCGACGTCCACTACTGACGAAAATGTTAAAAAAATAATCGACTTAATTATGGGAGACCGCAGATTGAAAATTAGAGAGATAGCCGAGATTATAGGCATCTCTTATGAACGTACTCAAAACATACTAGTCAACGGGTTGGATTTCCACAAGGTGTCTGCGAGGTGGGTTCCGCGACTGCTTTCAGTTGAGCAAAATAGGATGCGATTGACTATTGCACGCGACTGTTTGGAGTTATTTGAAGCTGTTGGAAAAGACCTGGTTCACCACCCCCCAAAAAGACTAAGTCGATTTTGTCGGCAAGTAAGGTGATGGCTTCAGTATTCTGGGACTCGAAGGGTGTGATTATGGTTGATTATCTTGATCGGGTCAGACTATAAACTCTGATTATTACTGCACCTTACTACGTCGTTTACGAGAGGAAATAAAAGCAAAAGGCCAGGAATGATCAGAAAAAAGTCCTGTTTCATCAAGATAACGCTCGTGTTCACACGTCTGTTCAATCAATGGCAGAAATTCACAACTGTGGCTTTGAACTTTTACCGCATCCACCTTATTCACCTGATCTGGCACCGTCAGACTTTTTTCTGTTCCCTAACCTAAAAAAGCACTTGGGAGGTCAAAGATTTTTGACAAATGACGAGGTCAAAGCAGCAGTAGACACATATTTTGACTCTAAGGAAGAATAATTTTTTTTCAACGGGTTAAATGCTTGGAAGGGAAGATAACAAAAGTGCATTGAACTTGATGGTGATTACGTTGAAAAATAAAAATATATTTCATTTATTATGTATTTATTTTCTTGGTTAGGCCGATTACTTTTCAATCCACCCTCGTATGTAGTGATAGTAATAGTGATTGAATGCAAACTCCTATTACATATTTGTTAACCATTTAGAAGAGAAAGCCCATTCATTTGCTTAACAATCACTTTATTAAGATTATTGGTTCTTATTGAGCTGAGTTTACGAAGCTCTTTCTTAGGCGACTCGTGTATTTCGTTCGTGATCGAACTCCTCCTAAACGACTGGACCGATCTTTTTGAAATTTGGCACGGTCATAGTGACCATCACCTCAAGTGCATATATCTGAATTCATAAAGATCGGTCCAGTCGTTTAGGAGTTCGACCCGGTTCGACAAACTCAGCTCAATTATTGCAACAGCAGAATGTATTGCATACCTAGTAAAGATCTCCTTAGCCTTTAACCTTGCCTGGAGAAGTGTTCTAACAACTGAAGAGTTAATCAATAGTTTGTGGAACGTTCAAGTGCGTCACAGCCTCACAGCAGACACGACATAATAGCTATATCGATGAAAATACAATAGTAATGGTAAGTAAGATGTTAAAAACTTTCAAAATATAATAGCATTAATTTTTCGCAAAATTAAAAAGGACAAACAAACGTCGACAATTGTTTCTTTTTTTATTTATTTAAACTTATTTTTTTTTTTTTAAACTTTTATTTCAGGCAACTTAGACTAGTTACAGATCTTATAAACTATTCTACGGCCCATAAATATATACCTTAAAACTAAGAATACATAATAATATAAATATTGATTAGGCATCAAGGCCCATAACAATAAATATTTTTTCGCCTCTAAACGAGGCATTATCAAGACTGTCTCAAAGAGAACAGCAAAATTTGTAGCCAGAACATATTTGCTTATAAGTAAGAGGATGCAAATATCGCTAGCGCGATGTAGGATTTGTCACAATAACGCGGGTAGAAACCGCAAATCATGCTAACGAAATTCAAAATAGGTATTCACCGATACAAGACATTACCTTTTTTATTTATTACATAGAAATGCAAAGTGACACACACAAACCAACAAACAACTACTGTGTCTGTCTGTTCACAAACAAATTAAGTAAAGGCCATGTATGAAAATCTATTTGTTCATTGAGTAAGATTCACCAAGGTTACGTTTTAACAAGCAGCTTGATAAACCTACCCATGGTCGGCCCATCCAAGAATGTTGTTAGTGCTTTTCTTTATTGGGCGTAGTACTGAATGACGCCACCTTTTTACGCATAATTGCGAAGAAATCATCTGTGTGTGCGTCAGCGAACATGCCGGACGCACTACACCAAGGTGGTTGCCTTAACATCGCCCTGAAAGCATTATTATATTGTATTCGCAGGGTATTGTCCGATTTTTGGGTATGACTAGCCCAGAGACCGCTGGTGTAGAATGTTTGGCAATATGCCTTGTATAGTGTAAGTTTAACAGGAACTGAACAACCAGCAAACCTCCGAGCCTACATATTACTCCTCACAGACAACGCCCTGCGCTCCCTTGCCATGTCCAAGTCATCTTGCAAATTCTCTATAACAATATGACCTATTAAACTGATTTACTCTTACTAGACATGTACCCCTCATTTGAATGGATGGGACATGTTTTGGACTTTTATCAAACGCCTCTGTCTCTAACACTTCGGCTATTTCGTTATGCAAGTTTTGCATGCAAGTATGACGTCACAAGTTGTATACAGGTTTTTTCAACTTGTATGCATGTTGCAAAGGAATAGCACCTTTGGGCAGTTCATTGTATAATTTTTAAAGGGTCATTATTTATGTTGCTTGATAGTTGTGAAGAATTCCTGAACGAGGTTGATGTCTAGGTAGACGGTTGTTTGTAAAATAGCATGTTAGTAAAGTTAATGACCCACCTAATAAGTTTAATGATTCACAGAAAGTTGTGTTAGAGTTGGTTGTTAAATTTCAATATCATAGTGGCAATTTAACCGTGAATATTACAAACACAACAGATTTCTCTGGAATGTCAAATGAATATTCTCCAGTTGCGTCACACTTAGCCTGACCACAAAAACATGCTTTAGCCGCTGATATTCCTTATTGCGTCACTATTTAAAGTCAGACGCAATGTCTGAGAGAGTCTTAATTACATATCAGATACCTTCTTTTCATTATGGATTATAGTTTATGCTTGCAATTTTTCGGCAAATCTGATGCATAGACCTTTTTGACTTAAGTACCTACTTACCTATTGGTTTGTTCATAGACCAACGCAGTCGTCGTATACGCTGTCGCCGTATACGACGGGACACGGCATTATGCATTTTACCGATACATAAAAGTCTAGCATGTTTGGTGCGGGGGGGTCATCGACACGCACACATTCTCAGACGCTCAAACCCAATCGGGTGCCACTACGAAACTCACACATGACAATAAGAATAACACATTAACATTTTCACAAACACATACATATACATTTTATATCATAACACTATAAAGACACTACCAAATGTTACCGCCCACTATTGATGTAACATACATTTTATCGATAAATTTGACAAAATCGACTATTAAAATCAGGTTTCAAAAATGATACAAAGTTTATTTGCTATTTGTAACTTAGGGTAGGTATTATATCAAATCTATACATCATATAAATCTAAACAACTAAATAAAATCGAAGAGTCTGTATACAGGGTATATCTATAGCTGTATACAGTGGACTATGTATACAGTTTATTTTTAAATCATAATGCTTAATGTCATAATTCAGTTTTCTATTTTTACTACAATCGATTACATGGTTACTAAGAACAGATCTTTGTATGTCTTATAGTTTCAGACTTTTCCATGCTGCCCATATAAATATTACACTCTGTATGTATAATAAATACCTACCCCATAAAAATAAACATTTGAATGAACTTTCGTCACTTTCGTTAACACTAGTGATCTAGTAGCATCAACTCGATGGAGAATAAAATGAGGGCAAGGGCACTACGAGTACAACACCGATTTTATAAAAATAAAATAGTAAAGTAATGAAATAATTAACTCAACTAAGTCTAAGTAACACTATAGTCTCCAAGTACCCGTACCTTACAATTGAATGAAAACGGTCTATATTATACAACAGTAAGAATGTGGCTGGGCCAAGTTTATACTATAGATCTAACGGCTCGCTTTTGTAAAACGAAAATGGGACATTTGTATCCGCACATTTATCCCACAGCAGAATGCTGTAAGTTATTCAAATTGTACTGTGGAAGCCGGGTACAATAAAATATTTTAATACAGCTACTCAAATGCCTAATTTTATTTACTTGCTATTTATTTTATGTAATGACTGACGTATTTGTAGCAGAACTGAAATTACTCGCTACAAATACGTCACTCAGTCAGTCAGGCTCTACTGTAGTTTAGACATCGATAACCAGACCTAGGAACGTCGCGTCGTAGATTCAATGAGTTGCAACATGTGCCCATTAAGTGGAACGTCAGTTTCTACCTATCTTACGTTTTGGACGGTAAATTCAACGTATCCAATTGATTTTTTTATCATTAAGGCAGATACATATAATTTTGTATAAAACAAGTAAACAACATCCAAGATTGATGTTAACATTGTCAAACGTCTGTTGTTACAAAACAATATCCATAATTCCCTTACTCTCGGATCTTTCGGAAACCTGTAATAAATAAATGAACAAAAATATCGTCGAAGTATTTATTAGGTAATGTAATTCTTAAGTATAATAAAAAAATTATACAACAAGACTCAATATTATACCTATTAAACTTATCAAAACCTTTATTAAAATCAAGATCATAATATACAGACCTACGTAATTTAAATAATATTCAAACCAGTAATTTATATTGCACCTCTTTGCATTTTCAAGGTATTTTATCGATACCTAACTTGGTACATCACTCCGATACAGACACTATAACTGTGTATTTGTTGCCATGGCAACACCCATGTCAGTCGTTTGACATGTTTGACTGATTTGCGAATTGTATGAAACGACCGACTTCGTGTTGATAGAAAAATCCGAAATAATGAGACTTTAATTATTATAAACAAAGAAATTTGTATTATTCTTTGATTAAAAATACTTACCTATGGAAGGTAATACTATCTTTTTGTAAACTAGATGTGCCTGACCTTTTTTTGCAACAAAAAACTGAGCAGGTTGGCATTTTTGGGGATGAAAATAGCCGCGCAACTAGATCTAGTCTAGTAAGTTGTCAAGACGCCAATTTGTTTTATTTCTAACTTATGACCTATAGGTCATAATCATGTGAGCGAGGGGAACGCCTGCTAAGGCAGCGCACATACAGGTATTTGCACGATCTAGGCGGCCAAAAGTCCCATTATCAAACTATTTATAATATTAATAAAAACGAGTTCTACGGACAGAGTATGAACCCCGGCTCCCGACCCACGCTATATCTACCTGCTACCCCGCCCCTCGCACCCATAGTGCCAGTCGCAATCTGACCGTTTCACGTAGTGTACGTATCTGTTGTCGGCGCTTTTCTAATCATTAAACTTTGAGACGTAATTTTTATATTTTCAAGTTATTTTAAATAATTTAAAGTGATGGATTCTGATGGACAAGGTAAGAGACTTACTAAATGCATAAATAAAGTTATAATCAGTTATCAAATTATATTTTTGTTTGTCATAAAAGTAACCTCATTGCCACACAGTATTTTTTTTCAAAATTTATCTTTTCTAAGTGTTTTTGTTTATGTGTCAGGGTAGATCCGGCAATAGTTTTCATTATAGATTATTAATTGATCCTTCCTTATGAAAATACAATGAAAATCATATCCGGAAACGTCTGGATAAGTACAGTTTTGTGGGATAGAGGACATTTAACAAATTTTCGTACAAAATAGTATAATGCTTTTTGGCGATTTTTACATAGTGTATGTTTGTTTTAGGTTCAGAGGGTGCTTCAGGAGTAAGGGTTGTAACCCGTAAATACTTGTTTGACCTCTTGAAGGCAGAAAATTTGCCTAATTTAGATTCAAAATTAGACTTTTTAAAAGATAAACTTTTGTCATGTAAAGGTTATAATGACCATCAAATAGCTAATTTAAAGCGCAGTTTTGCTCGTTTCAAGTCGGATATTAAACAAAGGTGCACCAAGTCTTATTACAAAAAAGAAATTTTTATTACATACAACCATTTCTGGCTGGATACGCTGGATACGTTTGAAATACCGGTTGTTGAGACTTCACAAAAAAGGGCAGGTCAAGGGCGACCATCAAAGTTGTTTAAAGATGCAAGTGAGAGGAGCAAGCGACGAAAGACTGAAGAACTACGTTCTAACTTTGATCAGGAAATTATAATACATGCTGCGAAAGTAGAACTGGGAAAATCGGGGAAAAAAGATGCATCAAATGTATTAAAAGATATTACTAGTACTCCAACACGAGCAACTAAATATAGAAAAGCATTTTTGCATACGAAATCTAGTAAAGAGCAGTCCTCATTGACACCAATGCAAGCTTTGCAAATGTTTATAGATGCCGATTTGACACAAGGACAGTATGAAATTATAAGAAAGACCAATAAGAAGATTTTTCCATGTTATAGTGTCTTACAAAAAGCCAAAAAGAAATGTTATCCACCTCAAGAATCTTGTACGGTAACGAGTACCAGTGCCGAAGCGCAGGTTTTGTTAACTTTAAAGGAGCAAGAGCGTGAAAGCTTAACTGTGATAAGTAAATGGGGCTGAGATGGATCCCAGCAATCACAGTTCAAGCAACGATTAGAAAGTGATATGGATTGTGATTCCAACATATTTCAAAGCTGCTTTGTGCCTCTTCAACTAGTTTGTGGGGAGAACAACGATAAAGTTGTATGGAATAACCCAACGCCTTCTTCGCCGCGATTTTGTCGACCAATAAGAGTTCGCTTCATCAGGGAAACTATCGATGTCTCAGAAGAGGAAATAAGTCACGTGAAAAGTGCCATAAGCTCACTAGTTCCAACTGAAGTCAACATAGCAGAAAACAAATATATAATTAAGCACAGTTAGAATGCAGCCACAGGCACAAAGTCAACTAGTAGGTGCTACATTTGTGGTGCAACTTCTAAAGACTTCAATAACTTAGATTATACAAGAGATGTCAATTTTTCCGCTTTGGAGTTTGGCATATCAGTACTACACGCAAGAATACGAATATTTGAAAGCATACTGCATTTAGCCTACAAACTACAAGTAAAAAAATACAGGGAAAGAAAGTCGAAAGAGGAGAAAGACCTTGAAGAACAAAAAAAAAAGAAATACAAACAAGGTTTCGCACTGAAACAGGTATTTTAATAGATATGCCTAAATCTAATTTTGGTAATACCAATGATGGGAACATCAGCTTTTTTGAAAATCCTGCATTAGCTGCTGATATAACTGGTATCAGTTATGAACTAATATACAGGTTTAAAGTGATATTGGAGGCGATTTCAAGCGGGTTCAAAATTGATCCCGTTAAATATGAAAAATATGCTTCGGCAACTGCATCTTTATATGTCAATTTATATGATTAACATCCTATGACGCCTACAATGCATTAGATTTTAGTACATGGGGCAGTCTTAATAGAAAAAGCATTATTGCCAATCGGACAACTTTCGGAGGAAGCAGCTGAGGCTCGCAACAAACATTTTCGATGTTACAGACAAGATTTCGCGAGGAAATTTTCAAGAAAAAACTGTAACGAAGACATATTTAACCTACTTCTACTCAGTTCAGATCCTCTGCTCAGTAGCATGCGAACTATTAAAAAAAAGAAAGCAGAATCATTTTTGCCTGAGACATTGGACATGTTTGTGTCTGCAGGTTGTCAAATATTAAAAGATAATGCATCAGACAGCGATGAGGAAAGTTAAAATTATGTTTTTAATAAAAAAAAAAAATTTTTTTTCGAAAATATACTTACCTATTTTTATTACATTTTTTTTTTATTTTATTTTATTTTAAATATGTTTTTTAATTTATTTACCTTATTTAGAAACCAATTATCTATTAAAATAATTTTGGCCGCCTAGATCGTACAAATACCTCTATGTGCAGCGGTGTGGGTTTATTAGATCTTTACCAGCCTTTAGTTATACAACCTATTAGGTACTTACCTTACAGACGATTTTCACACAGAATTTGTTGTATACCAAGTAATATTCAATTGTATTGGTTCCGTACCCAAAGGGAAAACGGTTGTCTGGAAGAGATCGCTTTTAGCGATAAGGCCGCCACTTGTACTCTTCTTGAAGTGAAATCTTCTTTTTGTATGTTCTACATGTTGTGTACAATAAAGTGTATTGAATTGAATTGAAAAACGGGATCCCTATTAAGTACTGAGTCTTCACTGTCCGTCCGGTCGTCTGTCTCCAGGCTGTATCTTATGAACCGTTATAGTTAGGAAGTTGAAAATTTTTACAGATCATGTATTTCTGTTGCCTCTATAACAACAAATACTAAAAAAACAGAATGAATTCTCCCGTACAACAAACGTAATTTGTTTTGCCATTTTTAAACATAATGGTACGGAATCCTTACGTATACATATCCGTACGTAAAAATTAGTACGTATATATATATATATATTAATGGTACGGAATCTGTACCATTATGTCGGACTCGCACTTGGCCGGTTCTTTGTGATCTCTCTCAATCTGACCTGACTTCTCCGTTGTCAGCAACAATAATATTATCAGTGTCTCAGTGTCCAAATGTTACTTTAGTATTTACTTAAAATTTCAGCTAATTAGGTTTTAGTCCCACGCGTATGTTGTATAATTATAATTACACACGTAAAGTATTATGTAATTGTCCAATTACATTAATTAATTTATGTAACAATGTAATGAGAAATGTTGACGGTTCATCGCAATTAGAAGTTTAGACATTTTGTGATATAATTTGTGTGTTTTTATTTGATACTTAGGGGAATAAAAACCAACGGCACTTGTCTAATTTCTAGTACACAATTGTCTAATATATACTTTCCAATACTAAACGACGCATTCTGCCGATACCAAGCCTATGTCACACACCTAACAACCGCAAATACTTGACGTCAGCGACAACTTGAAGTTGTAAATCAGTAAGGGTTGTCTCTTGTTTGTGACACGGCATTGACCATAGAGTTGATATTGAGGCATTAACGTCATAATTATTGGTCAAATTATGCTGGTATATATTTTATTTTACTGGACAACCCTAAACGTTCGAATGATGTTCTCTGTAAACATAAGAATGTGCTTTAATTAACGTCCGAGTGCAAGTTCTGTATGAAGGTACAACCTATTCTGTGCTGATACTGATTAAAGTGACAGTAATTTGCAAAACAAACGGCTTATTCAAAAACATGAAAAGACTTGGGTTATCGTGTTGAAAACAAAAGACTATTCTTAAGTGTCATTTACTCAAGCGGCTGGCGGTTGTCTTACGCCTCAAAGCACACATGCAACAAAACAACCATGCAAGTTCAACAATGCCCCCTTTCTTTTCCAGTACATTGAATAGGATTAACTGTTTTACAATGCAAAATTGTAAATAGGTGCCCTATTTTCAGGTGTCAAATTAAGTCAAGTGTTGTTTTCGGAGTTCTCATCATCATCCGATTATTTGGTATCGGCAAAACAAAGTCAGTCACTCCTTTCCTTGACATATTCTCTTTCACGCATTCCATCCATCCTTTCTTGGGCCCTACTTCTAAAGCCCTCTACATTCATATTTTACACCTTACTAGCCACATTACTTTCCTCTTTTTCAGAACATGTTACACGATACGAATATCTTAACATTCGCATCTCCGCTACATGCAGTTTGGAGAATTTACTATCTAATTCTTAAGTGTGTAAACACGCACGATGAGCGACAGTTGGCAACTATTCAACAAGAGGTCACTAGAGCATTGACTGGCATTCCTAATAATTTCCATTGTATTTGTTGTGTTTTGGCTGGCCCTAAGGCCATGTAAACGTTATGAATGAAAGTGATTCACTCGGATAATTCCAATTACGGGACGCGTGCTGATTCATTGGAATGAAGCAAAATCAGGAAGACCATTTAACCTTTTAATACAGACTATGCTTCGTGTTTTGACGCGGTTACGTGCAATCATAACTGATGTTTTTTCCTTGTTATATTAGCATTGTCTATGACCAAGTTATAATTGTAATGTCTGACAGAACAATGTAACTAAGCAGGTAAATATTCTACGATAAACGACTTCCCGATATTTAATTGTCCAGAGTAATACCCGTGGCAGTAACTCATAAGATCTACATAAATATTATCAACTTTTTTTGAAACCAATCAGAGCCTTATCTTTTAATACAATACTCTCTTGATAACCCATAAAATTAAAAACTCATTTGAAATTGAACGTAGCTTTGTGAAATAGATCCTAAAGCCCTTCTCTCGTGTTGCCGAATGGGAGATAGGTTTAAGAGTAATCTCTTCAGACGAGCCTTTTTGACAATAACTGTATATTCTTTCCAGGACCGAGTGCTAAACATCACAAGTCAGATAATGGACCAATTGTTGGGTGACGAGCGTGTGGCTCGTGGTTTCCGGGTCAAGTTTCCAGAGGACGTGTTGCAGGATAACCTGGCTGGCCAGCTTTGGTTCGGTGCTGAGGTTTGTATTTTGTTATAAATTTAGTCAGAGTTGCAAAAATGAATATCGAAGGGAATTATAAACCGAATTAGTAGTAGGTAATTAAAAGTTGATTCGACCTATCAAAGCGCAGTTCTTTTGAAGATTTTTGGGCATTAACATGTAGGATCTGTAATTAATATTAGTTTTATTGAAATAGATTGACTTCTTATTACAAGACCACTGATTTTTGTGATTTTATTTCTATATTTGATAGTTACGAGAATATGTCGTATAGTCTACGCTTCTCCCGCTCTTGTTCATTTTTTGGTAATTGGCCATCTTTAGTGTCAGTATCTGATCTGTACAATAGACAATAGCAACTTAAAATGAAATGGGGACAATATTATATTAAGATGCTATGTATGTTGTGGTAATTTATATGTTTTTATCAGAGTGGCATATTTCATAACAAATCTCAGCGATCACTAACCCGCTTCGTTCTTGTTTTACTCAGATCTTTGTTCTATATACCTTTATTATTAGAATGTGGTAATCAAATGTCGTGTTATTTAGTTCTCAAAAATTAGAAATTTTCACTTAATTTTTTGCTAATTCTCCGGACTGCATAGGTTATGTCAATAGCCTTGTCCTCTAATATATGAAATTAACTAAACTACCAGCAAAATGTGGGTGAGTACGACACCTCTGCTTAACCTTTAGGGGCTCTAGGCGTGATTATATGTTATCTATGTTTATTTCGTCACTGATAGTAACTGTAGGGATCCAGTCATACGTGATAATATTTAGCGTAACTGCTAACACGGAAAACATTGATCATGAGTAATCATGACTATTATTAGGACAATTATTGACTATTCATGTATCCAATTATTATTCTGAATTTGAAAATGTCTTGTGCCCTTCTCAATCTATGATGAAGCTCTTAGTAACAGAAAAACTATTACCCTTGAATATTAAAAACAAATACCCGTAGCGACTGCCATAGATTTGTGTATGCTTACTAGGGCCAAAGGCTTTTAACGTGTTTTCTGAGGCACGGGGTGTTGGGTGTTGGCACCCTAGGTGCTAATACCTATATAAAAAAAAATAAAAAAAAACAAAGAACACACGAACAAAGAGTCTTCACCTTAATAAAAACTTGAGTAAGTGTTAATGGACGCATGCTTAGTGTTATGCTTACATAGTAAATCAGGTGAAATGTATTTACTTATTAGTCAACTTGGCTACATTGTAATATAACTAAAGTACTACGGTACTTTATTAGTAAAAATAAAATAAAAATATAATACGTGTATCTTGGTTATCTTGATATAACATTGTAAAGTAATCATCACACTGTGTTGAACAATAATGTTATCTGAAGAGACATACATTTCAGTTATATTATCTCTTGAATACAAATGATTAGATATTTAATTTAATATACCTGTAATTGATAATTTAATTATATTTTAGATACATTTAGATGATCGTAGCGCATCATAATCATCATCATAATATACTATAAAACAAACGGCCGGTTTCTGTATTGAGAATTTGAAGTTGAACATCCGCTGAGTACGCCAAATGTCAAAATTCAGGAACAAATTTTGACATTTGACGTGCTCAACGGATGTTCAACTTCAAATTCTCAATTCAGAAATCGGCCGAAAGTCGCTTCCGTTCCAACTAGACTGTTGAAATGTGTTTGTGTGTTTATTATGATCTACTATTAATATATTCCAATTCTAGTGTCTGGCGGCCGGTTCATCAATAATGAACCGCGAAGAAGAATCAGCAGCGATGCGACCACTTGCGAAGGCTCTCACTCGCAGTCTGGAGACAGTGAGGTCCTTATTACGAGAGCAGTGTCTGAGACCGCGAAGCTTGGCGCTGTCGCAACACGACGATATGCTGCAAGAGAGTCTTAGAATATTTGACAGGTTGGATTTATTACAACTGCTATCATGTTTCCTAGAAGTTTATCATCTAAGCATTAATTACGTCATTATTCCGATGACGATGGTTCG
The DNA here is from genome assembly GCA_963556515.1 of Nudaria mundana. NCBI lineage: Eukaryota > Metazoa > Arthropoda > Insecta > Lepidoptera > Erebidae > Nudaria > Nudaria mundana. The sequence goes on along the minus strand of OY748308.1, from coordinate 10,638,096 downwards.
ACGGACCGCGCCACCCACCATTATATCTTGTAGAGACTATGCCGAATGCATTCTATCTTCTTTTTGTGGTGCCGTCTCCTCAGCGGAATTTGGAGATCATCATTGCTAAGTAAAATTCACGCCAAAAAAAACGCTGGACGACAATGAAGCTGTGTGTTTGCTCATCGGTTTTTGGTAAATAGAGCGTCCCTCTTCTAAAATCTAAACACCTAGCTCGAAAAATCGGAAAAAAATTGGGTGGTAGGACTACCATCACAAATTTTGATGGTAATAAAATTTCAGAGTAATAAGATTTCATTCGGTAATAAAATTTCAATGAAAACTATAACGGATCCGATATCTCAGTTAGTTCAGGAGTTATTGAGATTATTATGTGACTACGAAACCCTATTCTGTGCGTGGCCCGACACGCACTTGTCCGGTTTTTTATAAAGAATATCTAGTTAGATTAAAACCATTGTATGTTTAACCCCAGCGGACATTTTGTTAGTGTATACCTCTATCATATACCCTTGGTACGTGGCAACTATTATTAGCTTGTCGTATGAACAATACATATTATTTCATACATTTAATAAATACAGTGTCGTATGTTGTTACATTTTATGTACACCATGTCGATACGGTAGATAAAGTTAGATGATGGCGTACTTAAAAAATACAAGTGATTTTTAACGATGGGTGGCAACTTGACACGCTTGCATTATTTTTTTTATCTGAAGTGGTGTCATTGAAATTTCGAACTTAAGTAGGTAATATAATGTCTAGAGCACTTTATATCCTAGATAGACTATAGTCACGAGCATAAATATTGTAACGCCATCTCGTAGCGAGTAATAAGACTACCAAACTCGGCGCCATCTAGTAGCAAATCGCAGTACTACTACGTAACGTCTTTCGGGAATGTTCTGTCAAGGTACTTCTATGTAACGTGTTATCTAGAAGCATCTCGAAGGTGTGGAATGTTCGCGATATTTCTTCCGTGAAAATTCCAGAGTAATCTAGAGTAATGACCGCACTATAAAGGCGGAGCACTTCGGTGGCGGATCATCAGTATTTCCAGAGCGATAATACGAGTTATACCTGCGAGTTCAAGTGCGATTAAAAGTGTTTAGTGAAGCTTTATAGTGAAGTGTAAATTAGTGGTGTAATAAATAAAGTGTTTTGTGGTAGTTTGATCGGCATTTTCCATTCCGTAGAACCCCGGCTCGTAACAATTGGTGTCAGAATTGGGGATTTGGACAATGCCGGTGTTACCGAAAGAAGACAAAGAGGGCGTCCGTACCAGGGGTCAGCGCCAGCAGGAGTTGGACAGCAGGCGCTTCGGAGGTAATACGCCGGAGAGGTTGGGTGGTCAGGAGCAGCCAACGGTGGAAGCAGGCCCGCCCACGGTATCTCCAGCGCCAGCACCTCCAGACTTTGCTGCGCTGATGGCGATGCTACAGGAGCAAGCCCGTCGCCAGGAGGAGCAGGCCCGCCACCAGGAGGAGCAAGCCCGTCGCCAGGAGGAGCAGGCCCGCCACCAGGAGGAGCAAGCCCGCCGGTTGGAAGAACAGCTGCTGCGGGACAAGGAGGAGCAGGCACGCCGCCAGGAGGAGCAGGCACGCCGCCAGGAGGAGCAGGCACGCCGCCAGGAGGAGCAGGCACGCCGCCAGGAGGAGCAGGCCCGCCGGTTGGAAGAACAGCTACTGCGTGACAAGGAGGAGCAGGCACGCCGCCAGGAGGAGCAGGCCCGCCGGTTGGAAGAACAGCTGCTGCGTGACAAGGAGGAGCAGGCACGCCGCCAGGAGGAACAGACGCTCCTCATGAAAGATCTTCGAGCGACTTTTGGCAAGGAGATGAATGTGATGAAGGATCAAGTTCATCATGTTGAGAACCGCATCACGGAAGCCGAAACTCGGATTGAAGATGTAAAAAACCAGATTACAGATGTGAGGAAAGAGCTGGGAAATCTGAAAGCTGGAGATGGGATTGCGACTTCCTTACCTGCCGTACCTTCAGCGCGTGGATTTAAAGTACCGCCATTCGATGGGACATCTTCATGGTCAGCCTATAAAAAGCAGTTTGAAGCCGTTAAGAAGGCAAACGGGTGGAGCAAAGCCCAGGCCATGACTGCGCTTACATTGGGTTTGCGAGACAAGGCGTTAACCATCCTAGAAGCTCTCGGAGACGATGTTTCCTACGAGCAGCTACTAGAAGCCTTGGAAACCAGATACGGTGACGCTCACCTGGAACACGTGTATCGTGCGCAGCTGAAGGATCGTGTCCAGCGCTCTGGTGAAAACTTGCAACAGTGGGCCCTGGAAGTTGAGAAGCTGGTACGGAAGGCATACCAGTCGGTACCTGCGCTCATCGATGGGAATCTGGTGCAAGTATTCATCGACGGCATCCACGACCTGGAAGTAAGGGCCGCTGTCAGACTCGGGCACCATGAGACTCTCAAAGACGCCTTGGCTCATGCTTTGGAGGTCGAAGCCGTACGGAAGGATCATCGATCTCACCGTGTCAGGGAAGTTGTAGCATCACCGGCTCGCGACCGTTTCACGAGGTATAGCCCTAGGTGCTACACATGTGGTGAGAGGGGCCACCTTCGATCCAGTTGCTCAAAGCGGACTGCTGAAAGAGAAGAAAGTCGTTCCCAAGAGGATAGGGTGGCTAATGTCACCGCCCAGCAACAGGAGGGAAACGAATAAATGCCAGGACTGCGGGGCGGGTGCTGGCTGATTTTAGAAGAGCCCCAAGGGTTTCGATCTCACAAACCCAGGATGGGAACAGCCTGATCATCAAGGGCGAGGTAAATGGAACACCATGCAAGCTGACAATAGATACTGGAGCATCTCGCACGGTTGTCAGTTCCCGACTTGCAAATCGGTTCCTTGGGGACTCTGCAAACCGTGACCGCATCAACTTGGTAACGGCCACGGGTCAGCGCATACCCGTCCGAGGAGAGAAAGAGATGCAGTTAAAGTTGGGCAATGGAATTTACCTGCATAATGTCATCGTGGCTGACATAATGGACGACTGCATACTGGGCTTAGACTTTATGAGGAAGAACTCTTGTGAGATCGACGTCAAGCAAGGAGCGATGAAATGTGGTCAAGAGGAACTCTTCATGGAAGGAGCGTTATCAGGAAAAGTGTACAGCTTGAAGAAGGTCGTGCTTCCTGCCAGATCAGAAACGACTGTACCAGTTAGTCTCCCTCAGAATTCTGGGCGAACACATCGATGTGTACTCATAGAAGGGATATACAATGAACTTCCATGGAAAATGGCCCGAACTCTGGTAAGAGCCAATGAAGCCTCAGTGGTACGTGTGCTGAACCTTAGTGATAAGGAACACGTGATAGAAAAGAGCACATTGATTGGCACTTGCGAAGAAGTAGATTGGATGCGCCGATGCCAAGAGTTGAGTACTGGGAACATCGTCAACAAGGACGCTAGAAACAACGTGTTGACACTTTTAGAAGACTGTCGTAACATCTTAACGAAGAATGAAATGGACAAGGCTAAGAAGATGTTACTCAAGTACGCCGATATTTTCTCTTCGAGTGATGCTGACATTGGGAAGACTGGATTGGTTCAGCATAGAATCAATACAGGAAATGAGGCACCCATCCGTCAGCGACCAAGGAGACTGCCAGTAGCACGAGAAAAGGAAGTTGAGACCATGATTGAAGGAATGGTAAAAGATGGTGTGATAGAACCATCGTCAAGTCCATGGTGCTCACCTGTAGTGCTGGTGAGGAAGAAAGATGGCAGTATGCGGTTTTGTGTCGACTATCGTCGTCTGAACGACGTTACGAAAAAGGACAGCTACCCTTTACCAAGGATCGATGACACGTTGGACATGCTGACAGGGGTGAAGTGGTTTAGCACGCTAGACCTGAAAAGTGGCTACTGGCAAGTTGAAATCGATCCGAAGGATAAAGAGACTGCATTTTCCACAGGAAAGGGTTTGTGGCAGTTTAAAGTTATGCCAAGACATTATCATCGTGGGCCGTACGTTAGAAGAGCATCTTCAAAACCTGGAACGCGTGCTTGTAAAGATCCGAAGCGCGAACCTGAAGCTCAGCCCGAAGAAGTGCTCATTCCTCAAACGGCAAGTAAGCTTCCTAGGCTACGTAGTGTCTGAAGATGGTATCCGCACGGATCCAGAGAAAATCATCGCCGTCAAGGATTGGCCGGTTCCAAAGGATAAGACGCAGGTCAGAGCATTTTTGGGTTTGTGCTCATACTACCGGCGATTCGTCCAGAACTTTGCGGATATTGCCAAGCCCTTACACAAGCTCACGGAGGAGAAGCGACAATTCTGCTGGGACGGAAGCTGCGGCATCGCATTCCAGGAGCTAAAGAATCGTCTGTGCAATACACCTATTTTGGGTTATCCTGATGCGGAAAATGAATTTATAGTTGACACAGACGCAAGTGATATCGGACTCGGAGGTGTGTTATCTCAAAGGAAAGGAGATCGAGAGGTCGTTATAGCCTACTTCAGCAAATCCTTATCGAAACCTGAAAGGAATTATTGCGTCACGAGGAGAGAATTACTCGCCGTGGTGAAGACATTGCAGCATTTCAGCAAATATTTACTAGGGCGAAAATTCCTTATACGTACCGACCATGCTGCATTGAAGTGGCTATTACAATTTAAGAATCCAGAAGGACAAGTCGCCAGATGGATTGAGCTATTACAGGAATATGACTTTGTAATCGAACATCGCAGTGGGAGATCCCATGGCAACGCAGACGCATTGTCAAGAAGACCTTGCCCTGAAGACTGTAAGCACTGTGCCAAACAGGAGATAAAGGAAGCCATACCTGTGAAGATGCTTAAAACGGATCTGAGCGACGAATGGAAAGAAAGCCTACAACATGCTCAACAGGACGACGCAGACATCAAGCCAATATTTGAGTGGATTAAAGCAAGTGCTCCTAAACCCATGTGGAGTGACGTCGCTTCAATGAGTTCAATCACAAAAAGTTATTGGGCGCAATGGGACAGTTTAGTTATTCAGGATGGAGTCTTGTGCCGCAAATGGGAAAATGCTCGAGGAGACAGCTGTCATTTGCAAATGGTCGTCCCTAAAGTTAAGGTCCCAGATGTGCTACAGCTCTACCATAATGGATGTTCAGGGGGCCATATGGGAGTAAAAAGGACTCTGTTGAAGATACGTGAGCGGTTTTACTGGATCCACTGTCGCGACGACGTTGAGGACTGGTGTCGCAAATGTACGAGTTGTGCTGCTGTGAAAGGACCTCATACACGGAGCAGAGGTGCACTGAAACTGTATAACGTTGGGGCACCATGGGAAAGGATAGCCCTAGATTTTGCGGGACCGTTTCCTGAAAGTGAAAGCGGAAACAAGTACTTCATGGTTGTGATGGATTATTTCACGAAGTGGCCAGAAGTCTTCGCTATACCTAATCAAGAAGCTACTACGGTGGCAGATAAATTAGTTCACGAAGTCTTCTATCGTTTCGGGGTGCCTCTAGAAATCCATAGCGATCAAGGAAGAAATTTTGAATCTCAGGTGTTCCAGGAAATGTGTCGGGTCATGGGTACTCACAAAACCAGAACGACCTCTTACCACCCGCAGTCAGATGGAATGGTGGAGCGATTTAATCAGACATTGGAGAGATATCTGGCAAAAGTTGTGGAAAGCAGGCAAAAAGATTGGGACAAGCACATCCAACCGTTTCTTTTGTCTTACCGAAGTGCGGTTCACCAAAGCACGTCAGTGACACCAGCTTATGCGAACTTTGGAAGAGAATTACGGTTGCCTGCCGACTTACTAACCGGTATACCACCAGACGCTCCACGCAATATCACTGATTATGCGAATGACTTGCGCAGCAGGATGAATGACATTTATGAGCATGTCAGACAATCAGGTCAACAAATGTCTGAAAAGATGAAGACCCGTTACGACCGAAAGACAAACAATAAGAGCTTCGATGAAGGTTCGTTAGTGTGGTTACATAACCCAGTCCGCAGTAAAGGGAAGTCTCCTAAGCTGCAAGCTAAATGGGATGGACCATACCGAGTTGTGACCAAGATTAACGATGTCACTTACCGAATACGGAAGAGTCCAAGAAGTGCGCCAAAGATAGTTCATGTGGATCGATTGGCGCGATATTATGGGCCTGACAATGCTCGGGACGAGCATGTCTTAGGAGGGGGCAGTGTAACGCCATCTCGTAGCGAGTAATAAGACTACCAAACTCGGCGCCATCTAGTAGCAAATCGCAGTACTACTACGTAACGTCTTTCGGGAATGTTCTGTCAAGGTACTTCTATGTAACGTGTTATCTAGAAGCATCTCGAAGGTGTGGAATGTTCGCGATATTTCTTCCGTGAAAATTCCAGAGTAATCTAGAGTAATGACCGCACTATAAAGGCGGAGCACTTCGGTGGCGGATCATCAGTATTTCCAGAGCGATAATACGAGTTATACCTGCGAGTTCAAGTGCGATTAAAAGTGTTTAGTGAAGCTTTATAGTGAAGTGTAAATTAGTGGTGTAATAAATAAAGTGTTTTGTGGTAGTTTGATCGGCATTTTCCATTCCGTAGAACCTCGGCTCGTAACAATATGTTACTATGGGCTCGTATGGACACATCGGCAATTATATCTGACCCAGGAGTTCAATAATATCTTTCTGAACGGAAGTAGCACTGACATTGTTACCTATATCTTTTTGATTATCCGAACGTACTGCCCACGTGCACAACCCGACTGCCAAGTTTTTCGTTTGACCAAAATTGGTCTCTTTCTTTCTTGATATCATCATTATTTTATAGCAAATAAATTATTTTCCATAGGTTAGGTTAGGTTAGGTTAGTACTTTTAAATAAATAGGTATGCGTCGCGGAACTTAAATTGTTGATGGGGTTAATTATTTTCTGCTCAATCAGTAGTTTTGCTTAGAAAATCGATTTATTTTAGTGCAAAACGAATTTTAATTAGCAGTTAAAACTACCGAATAAAATCTAGTGACATCGCTTCAAGCCGCTAAATTCCGTGTTCATGGCCTGCTAAAAACCCAATAAAATAACCAATCAGCCTTCCAATAAATCACGTGTATGGATTGCAGATTGTTCGCCGAGTTTGAGTTGTGCTACGTGAGTGCCATGGTGAATGTGAAGACACCTCACGAGTTCGAAGCGCAGCAGTTGATCTGTGTGCTGTTCTCTGAGAGCCTGCGTAGGGCACTCAAACAGAATCTGCTCATTCAGGAACAGGTCTGTATGTTTTTTTAATTAAGTTTAAGTAGCTAAACATCTTTATTTCGGAAATTGTGGCCTTCTTCCTTCCTTACTTTCGTTTTTGCTATATAATATCTGATCTATATTAATAATATAAAGAGGTACCTAATATTTTTGAGGTTGTGAAGTATAATATCTGGAATATGCAAAACATATTTTTTTATTTGTGATATATTATATATCTCCGATTCAGAGTACAAATTCTAAAAAAATTAGGGTGTCTACACCTCGCTGACGCTAATGTTATGGTACCAATACCAACCCCAACCGACACTGACGCGGGATAAAATCCGACCCCCAAAGATGCGGGACGACACCCGATGACCAAAGTCCGTCGGCGCCCTGGGGTTATTCTTCCGAGGAGCGTACCCGGGACGGACATTATAAACAAGCGTTCGGACTTCCGGCTTTAGCCGTAACACATGCATTTTTTCATCTCTGTTTAATTAGAGCCGATGCTTTGGATAAAAAGTAAAAAATTAATGAACGTCCGTATGTTATGTATTTAACTAAATTATGACAATGTACAGGTGGACTCATATGACCCGGCTCTGATGTTCGCCGTTCCCCGTTTGGCTATCGTCAGCGGACTACTGATATATTCAAGCGGGCCTCTCAGCATTGATAAACCGACAGGTACATAATTGACTACTAGATTTTAATGTAAATAACGCCCAGTATGAATACTTTATGAGAATATTTTGAAAATTAACACTATCTAATCACAGTAGCTGATCACCGCGGCTCCGGCCGCGTCATGTACTTCTCTCCGCGTTCTGTGATGAAAAGTAGCTTTAGTTACTCGGGGGATTAAATTCTAACAAACAATCAATTCTTTCCTCTTTATAATAATAATTTGTATAGGCGGGCTGTTGTTGAGCTGAACTTCGATATTTTCCGTCGAGCAATTGCCATCTGACCTCCACAACCCATGGGCGATATCGAAGTTCTGTAGTACTGATAACCGGGACAGACGTCTTAACGTGCTCTTCGAGGCACGGAGAGGTCTCAGTGTCTTAAGAAATGGTCACCCATCCTAAGACCGGCCTTACTAGATGTTGCTTAACCTTTGCAATGCCTATAAGTTAAACGTAAGCCTAAATAAATGTTATAATTATGTAATTTCAGAGGAGATGTCAGACATGTTCCGTCCATTCCGCACGTTGCTACACAAGATACGCTCTCTCCTATGGACGTTGGACCGACGGGAGCTGATGGCCCTGGAGCGTCTGCTCTGCACTAACGAGGATATCTCCAATTTGGCTGCACTGGATTTGCCTGCGGGTATGTTTGCTCATTCATAATAACTTAAAACTAAATTGGATTTCAATCGTGAAATTGTATTTGCTCTCCGATGTTTCTGTTGAATAAGTTCGAATGTCCTTTATTAATTAATGTTGATGTACCTATTTATTTACAACTAGCTGTCCCGGCGAACTTCGTACCGCCTTTTAAACCTTCCCTGAACCTCCACGAATATTTCAAGACCAAAATTAGCCAAATCGGTGTAGCCGTTACCGAGTTTTAGTGTGACAAACTAACGGCGATTCATTTTTATTTATACACTAGCTGTCCCGGCGAACTTCGTACCGCATAATGTTTTCTAATGTTCCGCTAAACTTTCATTTTTCTTCCATAAGAACCTTCCCCTGATAGTACAGATCACAAGAAAAAAAAATTAGCGAAATCGGTTCAGCTGCTCTCGAGATTTGCGCGTCGCTACACTTCAGCGATTAATTTTTATATTTACAATAGGAATTACAATATACGTAATTATTTATTTTCTTACAAAATGTCGTTTAAAAATATAGGTATACCTATTAAAAATTATAATCTTATTCCTATTCTTAGTCAAATAAAACGATGATAAGACTAGTACTAAGAAAATTTCTTTAGTACTGAAAAACATTAATTTTAATGGAATTTATTTTAATTGGTAATTTCGAATTTATGGCAAGTTTTATTTGTCGGACATTTCACTATGAAGAACATTTAGTTGGACTAAGTTATAAAATTTATTTAATATTATTCTTTACTTTGACATTTTATTATTATTTTTTCTTATTTTTTATTTTATTTAACATTTTGTAATAATCAAGGAAATTCAATATTTACTTTTAACAACTAATTTATGAGCGAAGAATTTTCCCCATTTTTCAGGGTAAATTTCTTACGCTGCCTCCTTGACTTTGTGTATGTACCCACATTCAGTAAAGATATTTTATTATTTTTAAATGGCTTGTAGATGTGTTAGACAGTGAACTAAAACACCTTTGATAACGCTGAAAAGTGAAACCGGTCGGTGAAAATAAATTAAATATAGTTGTGGAACAGTGTAGAAGTGTGTTTGTTCATCATGTATTACTGATAATTGCCATTGTTTGTTACCCAGATCCGGACTCGACAAACGACTGGTCGTGCCCTTATCCGGACTTGGGAGAGTTCGTGTCGAGATTCTACGCCGACCACGCGAACTGCCGGGAATTATACACGCAACAAAGGTATCTCTAATTAACTTTTTTAGAGTTTTCGAAACGAAAATCTCTTATACAACAGTAATGTCCGTCCGTCCGTGAACTACTTTCAACTCGAGAACGGTAATCGTTAGAGACTCAGTGTAAACGCCAATCGACTCAGCATGGTCATAGACCTCTAAAATGAACTTGACCTTTGACCTCTAATCTCAAGGTCAATGTCAAATCGAGAACGGTAATAGAGACTCAAGACCAGCTGCAATCAACTCGGCATGGTCAAAGACCTCTAAAATTAACTTGACCTTTGACCTCTGATTTCAAGGTCAAAACGAGGTCAAATCGAGAACGGTAATAGACACAAGACCAGCTGCAATCAACTCAGCATGGTCAAAGACCTCTAAAGTGATGTTGAACTTTTTTTTTATATATATAAATTTTTTTTTAATTTAGATTTTATGAATAATCTTTCGAAAACTCTAAAATATATGGCAAATTTTTGCCATATTTTTAAATATGATCATGTCTCAGAATTTCGCAACCAGCTCAAGTGGCTCCCCATTCGACTTCGACGGAATGCTCACATTCTTTCCTTGTTGTATGCTATTCTTTTCAATCCCACTACCCCCAGTTATTTAAAAGAACGTTTTGAGTTCCTCAGTGACACACATTCAAGATCCTTGAGGTCGTCGGTATCCCTGGAATTGGTGGTCCCTACTCATTCCACAAATTTTTATGATAAGTCGTTTACTGTACAAGCTGTTAGGTTGTGGAATGCATTGCCGGTTGCAATTAGAAGGGCACAATCCCTAGCTGTTTTTAAGAGACTGGTCAAGGAACACTACCTGGGTCCTTAACTGGTGTCCCTTGTATTCCCATGGGACCGTTTTTATTTTTTTGCGTTTGACTCATCTTTTCCACTTAGTTCTTATTTATTTCTATATAGCTTATGTAATGTACCTGCATATTATATGTATTTACAATACTTTATACCATAAATGGCGTATAATATCATATCTACTTACATCATTAATGTATCATTAAGTAAGTATAATCTTCTATTATCCTGTTCATGTGTATTTGTTTCTCGACACCAATAATATTTACCCACCTTAAAACTTTTCTATTTCAATAAATGTCCATCCTAAGGTTGCCTGTAAGACATTGCTCTTTAGCGATAAGGCCGCCCTTTGTACATCGGATATACCTACATATTTTTTTTCTGTAATTTCTTATTGGTGTACAATAAAGATTATTCTAATCTAATCTAATCTAATCTTGTTTATTTACTCATTATTATATAATATTAGTAGCTGACCCAGCAAAATTGGTTCTGCCATAAAGATAATTCATCAAAGAGTTCTGGGTATAAAAGTACTTTACGACTTAGTACTTATGTAATTTACTAGTACGGTGGGTCAAAAGTTATAGGTTTTGGCCTATAACTTTTGACCCCTTAGGGCTAGATCAAATTTTCGAATTTTTGTCTTGCTTTCAGATCTAGGGCTATCCATAGAGGGGTCAACTATCATTGGAACATAAGCAGTTCTCGAGAGCTAAGGGGGGTACATTCCCCATTTCTATATATAGATAATTTTTGTTGCAGTTCGACTGAACAAGCTATAACGGACGGCGACTACCTACCAGACAACATAGAAGTGATGACACCAATCCTTGACGGCCTACGACGTTTGAGCGGATGCATCGAACAAACAGACATACAAGACTCATTCGAACACGAAACCATGAAAACATCACGAAACTATTCCGACACTACAAGCACTGATACATTCCAAACTAACGATAGTAGAGATTATATAGAAAGGTCTAGAAAAACAAGCAAAGCTGAAACGAACAATGACCTATCTTCGCTAAGAAATCTTTCCACTAACGGCCTTATGATGTTTGATCCTTTAGTTATTAATGCAGTTTCGACTGATGGCAATAGACAACTTCCCGATCACGACCTAGTGACGTCATTGAATGAACAAGTGACCGAAATAGCTGATCGGTTATCGTCCATAGTGAATGACGTTGAAATAATAGATCACAGTCAAATGCATTCATTTTCAACCAATGACGTGCCGACGTTGATCGCAACCGAGGATTCAGATTCCTTTGGATTTCCAGGGCCAAGAAACGAACAATTAACTTGTATGCCATCGACAAGTCACGGATATTTAATACCTAACGCTATAAGCCACGAACCTGTCGTACTATCGTCACTTTCCCATAATAGTTCAGCCGTTTTCAATCAAGATGACGAATCAAACATTGATATTAACGGTGCGATACTCAATGCTGATCTCCCACTTATAATACCAGATAATATTGACGCTGATATTGTAAATACAAATATATCTATTGCTAACGCTAATTTAAGCTCTTTACTACTAACCAATGAGGAGTATAATAATTATGTAGATAATGAAAATGCCGATGACAATACTAGTTTTCATTCGGCTAAAATAACTTTGGATAAAGATGACGAGAGGGTTAAATTTATGTTAGGTTATGAAAGTGATCATGAATCACCGGTAGATTCGGGCGTCAGTACTGAAAACACTAGTCTAGATAGGTCGCCTGAAACTGAAGGTAAAAATATAAAAGATATAAAAGACAATCATTTCATGCAACAAAACAGGGTATTAAAAAGTCCAGATTGTGAGACAGATGATAGTAAAAACACGAAAAATACTTTAGAAAGTTCCTTTTCTGATGTAAATAATATAGTTAATATATCTTACGCTGAGAACGACAGCAGCAAGAACGAAGCTGGCTCTTCGGTATTAAATAGAATAAATTCTCATGAGGATGGTCTAAACGAGGCATCGAACGTGAACGAAGCACGGCGAGTATTACAAGAATGGGGTGCCAATGTTGCCAATGATGAATATAGGAATATTGACGAAGTAATTACTGAGTTGAGAAGGCACAGAGAAACGGATAAGAAGATTAGCACGCTAGTTGATGACAATAATGTGAATAATGTTAGTTCTAACGCTGAGGGGTCCAGTTCTCAGACTAGACCGAAGAAGTCTAAGAAATCTGGTAGTAAAAGTAAAAATAAAAAGGGTAAAATATGGTCGCCCGGAATGGTAATATTGGATCGGACGACGCAGAATCAGAATAGTCCGTTGAGATTGAACCTGGATCATTTTGTTGATGAAGGGTAAGTTTTGAATTAATTTTTTTACTAGCCCACGGTTTCGCCCGTGACAAAACCTTCCTCGAAAACCACTATCCATTAGTGAAAGCAACATCAAAATCGGTGCAGTAGTTTTTGAGTTTATCGCGAACAGACAGGCAGACAGACGCGACAGAGGACTTTGTTTTATAATATACTAGCTCTACTCTATCCATTGATGAAAACCGTTTTAAAGATCTTTTTTTTTTTTTTTTTTTTTTTTTTTTTTATATTTGGTTCGCCAAATTGACGCCGCCCGCCTGGTGGTAAGTCGTGACGACGTCTAGCGATTGTGGGCCACTCTCACAGCACACATTACTATTGAGAGTGGCCCTCAACTTGACGACCTACTGATGTGCCTCTTCACGCTCCGCTTAAAGAACCCAGGATTATATGTGGGAGGAAACACGTGCACAGGCAGGCCGTTCCAGGCCACTATCGTTCGGCAGAGAAACGAACGTTTAAAACGTTCGGTTCTCGCGAACATGCTATCCACTGTGTGGGGGTGGCATCTCTGCCCGGCACGAGTCGTTCGGGATCGGAAGGAAGAGGGTGGGATCAGATTGAAGAGCTCTTCAGAACACTCGCCGTGGTAAATACGGTAGAATGCGGCCAAGGAAGCTATTGTTCGGCGCTGAGCTAGCGGCTCAAGGCTTCCCGTTACCTCCGGACAACCAATAATACGGATAGCCCGTCGCTGCATAGCGTCGAGAGCGTCCAGCAGATACTTCGCGGAGCCGTCCCAGAGGTGAGAGCAGTATTCGACGCAGGGTCTAATCTGCGTCTTGTACAGCAGACACCTCTGGTCCGGTGTAAAGAATCTCTTTACCTTATTCAGTATTCCTAGTTTCCGCGAAGCTAGCCCTATACATCTTTCGATGTAGTTTTTATTATTGAGCTCTCGACGAACGTCTATGCCAAGGATATCAAGGTTGTCCTTCATTGGTAATAATGCATTCTGAAGAGAGGGTAGGGGAAGGAAAGGGGATTTCTTCGCAGTAAATGCACACGCCTGTGTTTTGCGGGCATTGAACTCGACCAGGTTCTCGGTACCCCATTGAGAGATACTGTCGAGGTTACGGTCGAGATCAGCCACGAGTCGTCGTCTCTCCTCCTCAATCTCAGATCGCCCCGCCGTCGGACGAACCGAGTAACTCCCGTGCAGTGTGCTGTCATCTGCATAGCAATGAATGTTCCCGAGGGATAGCATATCATTGATATGCAGAAGAAAGAGAGTTGGTGATAGTACGGACCCCTGCGGTACCCCGGCATTCACTTGCAAGAAGCGAGAAGCCTGGCCATCGCAGAGGACCCGCACTCGGCGCTCGTTTAAAAAGCTGGCAATCCAGCTGCACAGTTGAGGAGGTAGACCATATGCCGGAAGCTTGGAAAGGAGCGAAGCATGCCAGACCCTATCGAAGGCTTTGGCGATGTCCAGGCTAATAGCCAAGGACTCGCCGTGCCTTTCCATAGCCCCACCCCAGACATGCGTTACGAATGCCAGAAGATCACCCGTTGATCGCTTTGGCCTGAAGCCGTATTGTCGATCATTGATTAGCGAGTGATCCTCTAGGAATTGCATGAGCTGCTTATTTATAAGGAGCTCAAGCACCTTGCAAATGACTGAGGTGACAGCTATGGGTCGATAGTTGCCTGGATCGGACCGATCCCCTTTCTTGGGGATCGGTTGTACGTTCGCCTCCTTCCAGACCTCCGGCACGAGCCCTGAAGAGTATGACAGGCGGTACAGACGCGTTAATACTGGAGACAACTCAGCTGCACATTTTCGTAGCACCACCGCCGGAATGCCGTCAGGGCCACTGGCTTTCCGCGTGTCGAGTGACCGCAGCACTGCCCGTACATCACATTGCCTGATAACAATATCAGGCATTGTGTGGCCACAGTTGGCGATGGCGGGGGGCTGCAGGCCACGGTCGTCGACCCGGGAATTAGCCGCAAAGAGGTCTGCGAGCATATCCGCTTTCTCTTGGGCTTTGTGAGCCAGTGTTCCATCTGGGTAACGCAGCGGTGGCAGCGAGGGCTGACAAAAGTTAGATTGCACGGCTTTGGCCAGTTGCCAGAATCCACGGCTGCCCGTGGGATGGGAAGTGAGCTCCTGACCAAGCCGCGCGACGCGCTGGGCATCCGCTCTCTAAACATACATAGGGACGCACAGACTTTTTTTATGTTATGATTATGACTAGCGGACGCTCGCGGCTTCGCCAGCGTGACAAATTATATATGTTACGGCTAATACAAACTTCGGGTATTAGCCGTAACATATACACAAAAACCTTCCTCGAGAAGCACTCTATCTATTGGTGTAAATCACATTAATATCCGTTACGTATTTTTAAAGATCTAAGCATACATAGGGAACGGAAGTGACTTTGTTTATACTATGTTGTGATGTTACCTACCAATAAAACAAACTTTGAAGGAAATTAAATAATATATTTTTTTTTTTTTTATATTGGGTTCGCCAAATTGACCCCGCCCGCCTGGTGGTAAGTCGTGACGACGTCTAGCGATTGTGGGCCACTCTCACAGCGCACAATACTATAGAGAGTGGCCCTCAACTTGACGACCTACTGATGTGCCTCTTCACGCTCCGCTTAAAGAACCCAGGGTTATTATTTTGTTATATTTCCAGTGGCAGCAGATGTAGTACATCAGAATGTGCAGACGACGAACAGATAGCGCTGGCGCTGCAAGCTCAAGAGTTGGCGGCGAGACATCACGCCAGAGGGAAATTCAAGTAAGAACATAATAAAACATTTCTATTAGAATACACACACACACACACACATACACACATATCACGCTTATATCCCCAAAGGCAGAGGTGCACACCCACAATTTGCCAGTATTTATTGTCACACGTAATAGGGGGCAAGCGTATTGCCGTCATCGAGCATATTTATAATGGGTTATGTCCAAAATGGCCGAATAAATTTAATAAAAAGTAGCAGCTATATTGTAATTGTGAAAAAAAAATTGAAACCCATTGCCTTGTGATGAAATGTTGATGAAAGGCAACAAAATCTTACGCGCTGTGGCACAGCCAATTACAGTCCTGGGCGTGTCGGACTTTATTGTTGTTATTCTTATTGTAAATAAATCAATGTTCAGTTTCTACGCGTATAGATAATACATACATATAATTGCCTGACATTTCGACCAGGTAACCCTTGGTCGTGGTTACAGGCTGACTTACTTTTTCAATGTAAGCGTTATCGCATAACTTGTTAATAATATATATAATTTTTTTTTACAGATCTAGTGAAGATCTCATTCACCGTCTATTCGTTTGTATCGCGGGCGTCGCCGATCAGTTGCAGACTAACTTCGCAGCGGATTTACGGAATATACTGAAATCAGTGTTCCTTATGAACCAATCTATCGATCCGGAACCGGAACCGGAACCGGAGAAGGAGGCGGTAAAACCACCGGCTATAGAGTATGAACCGACTGAAGGTCAAGTTATACAGAATGGTTGGTATTTAATATATTTTATTGAAAGAATATAATGAAAGAAAAAGCCTTTTAAACATTCCCTGACCTTATACGAATATTTCAAGACCGAACTTGTTGACTGCTTCGGTGGCGTGGTCGGTAGTGTATCCGCTTTCGACGCCGGAGTCTCGGGTTCGATTCCCGGTCGGGACAAACTTTGTGTGATGACACATACGTTTGTACCGAAGTCTGGATGTTTCCTATGTATAATATGTATGTATTTACAAAAAAAAAATGTATATAAGTATTTATATCAGTTTATCTAGTACTCATATCACAAGCTCTGCTTAGTTTGAGACTAGATGGCGTTGTGTGGATTGTCCTAAAAAAAAAAAAAAAAAAAACAGTCAAATCGGTCTAGCCAATATCGAGTTTAAGCGAAGATGCGTTGAAGATTAGCTGATTGAGATAATTTCCTAATTATCAATTCCCACGGGTATATTTACGGTATAAAAAGTACCCTTAGATAGTCCGTATAACATCGGGTATCTGCCAGTGAAAATCTCGTTTAATAGGTCCAGCCGTTTCGGAGATTAGCTGATAGATAACTTTTAAAAATGGTTTTTTTTTTTATTTAAATACTGTATGTTACTCTAATATGTATTTATCTTATTAAAGGTTGTTAATTTGTAATTATAAACAGACAAAAATGCTTAGATCTTTAAAAATACGCCATGGATTTGGATACGGTTTTCACTAATTTATAGAGTGGTTCTCGAGGAAGGTTTTGTGTATATAATTTGTCAAGCGGGAAGCGTCTGCTAGTAGATTATAAAGTTGCAGTGTGTGTGAGGTTGACAACGCTAATCTCAAGAACTACTGGTTCGAACCGCTACTCCCAGTGACAACTTTAACATTAATTTATAACTATTACAGGTAGCTCATTCGACAGCGTGTATTCAGCAGAGGAAGTCTACGCTGACAGTACGTCAGACTCGACATCGGACGGTAGCGGTCGTGCCGTCAGAAGGAACACGGTCAACGCTACCGACCGGACCGACCCTACCGACCGCAGTCCGACCGTAACGACCGCTGATGAACGGAGGAAGTCCGTCGATAATGCTGTTAATATACAGGCGTCTGTGTCTACAGGGGATCTTACTTATAGGTATTTATTATTCTATTTATGACTTCCTCGGTGGCACAATGGTACTATGTATGTCTGGTGGATAATGTATAATTCTCTTTAGAATTTTACCCAGAGGCTGGAACTTGTGAACCGGTAAATGGCAATAGGGTCGCCCCCTATTATATGGGACCTAACATAGCTGGCGAGATGTGGGTGTGTTTGCACACCTCTGCCTACCCCTTCGGGGAAAAAGGCGTGATGCTATGTTATGTTATGTTTAACCTTAACCAAGCTTAGTCGGACGGTTGTGGTCAAATACGGTAACTTTGGCTCTTTTTATTGCTAAATTATATTAATTATTTTTGACCAAAACATGCTTTTGATTCCGTAGTCTCCCGGAGATTCCCGGGTCGAATCAAATGGTTTGTTTCGGAGTTCAGGAATATGTATTTATGTCTCGGAGAGCACGTTGTCGCGTCGGTCCCGGTTGTCGTACGAACATCTATGGCAGTCGTTAGGTGTAGTTGGAGCCCTTAATCAAAAATTTGACGAGTCTAACTACAGAACTTCGATATCGCCCATGGGTTGTGAAGGTCAGATGGCAGTCGCTTCACGGAAAATATCGCAGTTAGACTGGAAAGCCGACCCCAACTAGTTTGAAAAAAAAGGCTCAGTGGATGATATATTTTTTCCGAGATCGCATTTTTGTGATTTTCAATATTATACTTACAATACAATAAATTTTCACAGAGGCACAACACGTGTAGCAGAGCGGGTGCCGGAAGTGGAACGTCTCCCGGAGTGGGTGCCGGATATCGCGGCGCCATCTTGTATGAGATGTTCCGCGGCTTTCACTGCATTCCGTCGTAGACATCACTGTCGCAATTGTGGTATGTCTTTGATACATATATAATTCTTAACATAGTATAATACTAAGTCAGTTCCCGTTGTCTGTATGTCCCTATGTATGCTTAGATCTTTAAAACTATGCAACGTATTTTGTGATGATGCACCAATGGATACAGTGGTTCTCGAGGAACGTTTTTGTGTAGTCTATATCTATATCTATGCTACTATTATAAAGAGGAAAGATTTTTATTTTCGTGTATATGTTTGTGATGAATAAACTCAAAAACTACTGTGCCGATTTCAAAAGTTCTTTCACCATTGGAAAGCTACATTCACCCTGAGTAACATAGGCTACTTTTTATCCCGGTAATATGTTCTCACGGGAACCGGGAATGAGTAAACTAAATCACGCGGGCGGAACTGCGGCGATCAGCTATAGTATAAAAAATATTCGATTGTTTGCATTCAACAGGCTCTGAAACTACTAGACCGATATTGAAAATTTATTTTACTAATATGTAGCTACATTAACCCTGAGTGCTATCTGATACTTTTTTCCTAGTAATGTGTGTGTAATATTAGCGTAGTCCGAGACGCCCAGGACTTTAATTGGCGGTGCCACAGCGGCTGGCACGTAAGATTTTGTTGCTTTTAATCAACATTTCATCAGGTTTCATTTTTTTTCAAAATTACGATATAGCTGCTACTTTTTCTTGAATTCGTTCGGCCATTTGGGACATAACCCATTATAAATGGGCCCGGTGACTGCGATAGGCTTGCCCCCTATTACGTAGGACTACAAATACTGACGAATTGTGGGTGTGTAATGCATCTCTGCCTACCCTTGCGGGGATACAAGCGTGATATGTGTGTGTGTGATATTAGCTTATTTTGGATTAGACGACACTGTAAATAAAAAGTCATAAAAAATATAAATTTTCTCATGTTTAATTTCACAGGTAAAGTTTTCTGCGCATCGTGCAGTTCAAACTCAATACCTCTGCCGCGCTACGGCCAAATGAAACCTGTCCGTGTGTGTGACGAGTGTTTCCGTTCGATTCCCAACAATGGCAGACGCCCACAAACTTCACAGCAACAACGGTGAAATGAACACACGTGTTAAAATAGAAACATACTGCTAACACGTGACGTGATGTGGTGACGTGGCGCTCAACAACACCGACTTCAAATTGGGACCAAATAATTGTCGGAATTCGCATGCCCCAGTCGAAAGATTTGAGTATAAAAAAACATAGAGACGAATTTGAACCCCCTACTTTCTTTCAAGTCGGTTAAAAGTGGAAGTCTATACTCTTTTTCTTTAGGCAGTTAACTAATAAAATGGCGGTTGACGTGCTTTTGACACTGTCACGTGTAACTCAAATAAGTGCGTATGCCAAAAAGTGAGCGGGGCCTATTTTATGATGAGTGTGTCAAAATTTAGAGAGTGATAAAATAACTCTGTATTTTAGTGTTCCGTACCCGAAGGGGACCCTATTACTGAGACTTCGCTGTCCGTCCGTCCGTCTGTCTTGAGCTGTATCTCATGAACCGTGATAGTTAGAAAGTTGATATTTTCACAGATGATGTATTTCTGTTGTCTATATAACAACAAATACTAAAATACAGAATATAATAAATATTTACGGGGGATACCATACAAAAAACGTGTTTTTTCTTTTTGGTACGGACCCTTTGTGCGCGAGTCCGGCTCGCACTTGACCTTTTTACTATATATCATGCTTTTCACCTTTACATTCAAATCTAAATAAATATTTATTTTCTTCCCGTCAACCGGCGGCAGCGGCCATGTCTGTATAACACTATAATTGTTGTTTTAAAAGTATTTACTGTTCGGTATTCCTTTGATATTGTTGAATGATGGGTCAAGTCGGGTTTCCTAGTGTCATTCGTGACAGTGTCAATAATATAAACCGTCATATGTTGCCGTTACCTTAATAGGTTGCCGTTACCCCTATTGCCGTTACCGGGTACTAGGCTTACAAAGAAAATCTGTACGTAACCGTTCTGTAATCAGAGCATAAATTCCAACGGCCAGTACCGATATGATCTACAAACTCTTAGGGCCGCGTTTCCACGAGCGGTTTTTTAACGCGTATTAAAACATTTTCCAGTACATGTTTAGTTCTAGAGTGTGCATCTATGTATTTGTATGTCCATGGTCGGAATAGATCAAATGCATTGCTATATTTGTTCACACGGCAGCGGATTTAAATCGCGACGGATTTTTCAGCGCATTGTGGAATTTGTTGTATTTTAAGCACTGGTCCTAAACGCGAGCGTCAATTTCCCGCCCGCGTTAAAAATACGTCGCGTTTTTTTAACGCCCGTGGAAACGGGGCCTTAGTAATATTACATTAGTACCTGAACTGTTGAGAATATGCTGGCATAAAATGCTGATCTCGAAAATAAGTATAAAGGTATCTAATACGTCACATCACGTCACATGTTAGTAATATATTTCTGGCTTATATCGGATTGTAAAACTCTTGTGATATCGACTATTTTGTTACCTAATAAGAACAATATTATTATCAATGGTTTTATTACAAAATTATATCAAGGGAGACGTGTAATGTAAATCCAATATATTTTTCCTATTAGCCTTTGTCTAATTATGTTAGAACTTAACTTAATAATTACCCTGTCAGTTCTTTTATTGATTCTGATTGAGACTTATCGGCAGTCTGTCTCATCAAACTTCGATTTAACGATTCTTAACGGCTCCCACTGACGATTATTCCATATTTGGATTCCGTCCATGGATGATCAGAACCATTTACAGACAGATCTTTCATTTGGACTGGACGCAAGGATCTCAATTCTTTATTGGGAAATCCACTATTAAACGATGTTCATACAAATGGAGGATCAGTCTGTCATCTTTGTCCACTTCACTTGGATTGATGGTAGTAACGTCAGAGCCTTTAATTTTATTGATTTGTTAAATGTCTTGGATTATAGTTATTATATCATACCACTTGAAGGAATGTATTATACCGCCATTACTGAATTCTAAAAAAACAATCATTTGTTTTATATTTTCACACAATATTTTTTTGTCTGGCCGTAGTAAGGAACCTATATTTTTTAAATGATCGACTCGATACATCGATATAATCGGTTGACACCAAAACCGATGTCGTTCAGACCATAAACTCATCTCTTATTCTTCTTTTTTTAAAAACGTGGCTCCATCGAGGTTCATCGATGATTTGGCCAATGTCAAGGTAATGCTTGATTAGTAGATAGTCCCGCACAGAAGAACTAGTTATTCCTAACTAGCTCCAGGTGCAGGACAAAACGTTGTTCGGTATGTGTGTCTGGAACTCGATTATTGCGGAGCACCAGAGGTAACCTAAAAAGCCACCAGGCACGCGCTCAGAAAAAATCGAACTCCCATAAACTTATTGTTAATAGACATACAGGCCATAGTGTCAAAACTGGCATAGAGACATTTCGTAAAAAGCGTCTTCTAAAAAAAAGATGACATGACCGAAATGTGTTCTTAATTCAAATATTCCTTGGATTTACCGTCCGAAACGGTATGTATCTCAAAATATAAAAGTACCCACGTGATATCGACAATTCCATAGACTACATTATAATAATATAGACCTATCATTGTTTATGCAATGTTAGTAAAAAAAAGTAAATCTTTTATCTTTTCGTATTGACTGACATAATATTATCGTGTTTCTAGGTTTTTTTAGGTAGCTCTCTAAATATATAATATATTTTTGCCGAGTGATTTTAATCGATATTATAGTGCTGTTTGCGTATGACTTTTCATAGCCCCAAAGTACAGATCCAATTGCCGTATGCAAACAACTAATAACTGCCCCAAAATTAATTAACATAAGGAGGCAGGTGAAATTGGGCTTCTGTTTAACTCAAGTATAATGCTCTTTATTTAAATAGTCATTGCGTTTTATAAAATAAATTCAACGCCATCTATCGATCGATAAAAAAGCATTTTAATTTTCTGAATAGCCTTTTGTTCTTCAAATTGAAATTGTACTTTGAATTGAATACTTATGTGGTTTTATTTGGTATTTTTACAATTTTTTTTTTAAATTTTCACCTGCCTCCTTTATTGTTGTACCTTTGTTAATAGTAGTTAGGAGTATTGAAAAGTATAATGATTATGTTTAGGATAATAATATCGGATTTTAAACCATTATGTTCAAGGAAATATCGCATCCGAATAAAGACTTTCGAATGTATGATATTAAAAAAATAAGCATATATTAAAATCTTAAAATAAATAATTAAAAATTCAGGCACAAAAACGGTGTTCTGTAATCTCGGATGCGATATTTCAATGTCAATACGATTCACTAAACCGAATAAAATCGTGTTGAACGTTCTACGAGCCAAACCGAGTCGCGATATGTTCGAATCGACTCGGTTCGGTTAGATTCGGATTGGCAAATATACGCAAAACTTTGGCGCATCACTAATAATTAATATTAATTTTCGACTTAAAATATAATAAAAAGAAAAATTTTAAAAAGATTCCATAATTTTTATATCCAACACGATAGTTTTAAGAATTCCTTTTATTGTAAGAAAGATGTTTGTAAATTTTGTAAAGGTAAACAAACGTACCGTAATAGTTTTTGTATATTTTAAATGGTGTAAAACTATAGGTATTTTGAAGAGAAACGTTTAAAGTGATAGCAGTATGTAGTTATATATTGTATAATATTTTAATAATGTAAATACATTTCGTTATTAGCTATCAATGGTATTATTTACTATAACCTAACAAGCTGGCAAGCAGACTAAACGAAGCACCACCTCTGACGTCACATCATACGAGAAGCAATGAGGTATTCTAGTTGGAAATACTTATAGTAGGAAAATTTTAGAAAACTTAACTTTTTTGTTATAATGTAACCTTATTGCATTTTCTGCCAGGTTTTTATAATTTAAGGCAGTACGAACGGTACAGTTCGTCAGGATCGCTAGTATAGAATAAAATTTTATTGAGCGGAGCGAATCGAAGCTCTATCTTAGAGGACAAGTGTAAACGTTTGTGTGCCAACTCCTCCGAAACGGCTCGACCGATTTTGACCAAATTTGCCATGCTGGTCGACATCATAACCGGGAGTATATATCACTGAAATCATGAAAATAGAGCATAAAAAAAAATTAAGAAAAATTGCATACCTAGTAATTATGTTTGTGTATCGTGGCTACCTTTGACTCTTGCGACCAGGTTGCAATGGCTTATGACCTCGGTAAACTGGTCGGAACCCGGCAGGTTGTTTATAGTGGATGGGATGTCCACATACCTCACTCGGCGCTTAGGGCAGTAGGTACGGATTAGGTACATTAATTCCAGCCAAATACAAAAACAGGTCCATTTAGCTAATTTGTATGTACAACTCGGTTGGTTACTCACCTAGCAACTTGATATACACCCCTAGTCGAGTAAACAAATAATTCTGAATAATTAACAATAAAAACCGTTATGTAACTTCACTTTACTAGTTTCTAGCTATTAAAAATGCAGAAGTCTTCCGACGCGGCAAATAACCTCATGCCGCCACCGCTCTATAGAAGAGCCTATGAATGGCTCGGTAATAGCAATAGTCTGTTATCGTAACAAATATTTTGTAAGCTCTAACCGCAGTTCCACAGCTTGTATAAAATTAGTAATTTAACGGTTTCTGAATTGAGAATTTCAAGTTTAGCATCCACTGCGTACGCCAAATGTCAATTGTCATTTCACGTACTGAACGAACACTAAACTTGAAATTGTCAATTCAGAAACCGACCGCAAGGGAACTAGGAAAAACTACCATTGACTTATCCAAATTCTACCACACTATGTCGGTATGTGTTACATCCCTAGTACCTAAACTCTTCGCACAACATTAATAATCTATACTATAATATTTATTATCTAATCTGTTAGAGATAAGTGACTCAACTCGTCTGCCCCAGTCTTCATTTTCAGTTCTTCATTTCATAATTCAGTATTGAATAGAATTAAAAACAAAACGAAACAGCTATGACAATAATAATCCACAAAACTAGTGTTAGCCCCCCCGGCTCGTGCTGTGTTAATGGTAGTTGACATACTTGGATTGGACGTAAAAACTCGTGAAGTAAATCTCCCGTCAAGGGATCAATTCAAACACGACTATTTAAAGAAGAACCCTCTACATTCAGTGCCTTTGTTGGAAGATGGTGACCTTGTACTGGCTGACAGCCATGCAATAATGACTTATTTGATATCGGCGTATGCGAGAAACGAGCACAGAAATTTATACCCTGATAATATAAAAGAAAGAGCGATAGTTGATCAACGCTTGTATTTCGATGCCAGTGTACTGTTTCCTCGGTTGAAGACTGTTATTTACAGTGTTGTAAAGAACAGAATAAGTGTAACTGATGAGCAAGCGACAGATATTTATGAAGCGTATAATATTACTGAGAAATATCTTGAATTAAATTCGTATTTAGCGGGTAATTGTCTGACATTGGCCGATATATCGTGTGTGGCGACATTGTCTGCTTTGGATTGTATTATACCGATTGATAAAAATTACGTTAAATTGCAGTTGGTGGAATCGGATAAAGAAGGAACGTTGGTACGTGAAAGAAAATGAACCGGGATTGAAATTATTTGGCGGTTTTATTAAACAATTTCTGTAAAATGGGCGTTTAATTTATGTGGATATTAAGTTGGCGTCTCGACTTCGCCTGTGTGGAATTGGAATTGTTTACCTACCTACATAAGTAGGTACTTTGTCTCCGTGAAACACATTACCGAGTTTAACCTATTATTTAGGTAGGTATCTAACCCGTTTATTTCAAGAAGCCCATCTGTATGCTAATTTTCATCCATGTAGATTGAACTGTTTACGCGTAATGCTAGCAAACGATGTCCACTTCGTGTGTGATAAGTTGAGATCTAAGCGCTGTGATCTTGGTTTGAGTACAAGTCTTATAACGTAGGTACGAGTAGTACATACTTCACCAGCCGCGCGCGACGAGTGGCGAGGCGAGTGAGAGGCCACACGATTTTTCTCGCTATTTCCCACGCAACTCGTCGAGTCGTGTAGCGGCCCGGTAATATACGAGTAGATAGAGGTACCCACAATTGGATAGGTAGGGTAGGTAGGCACCTATTTACGCTTTACTTACTAGATTGTTAACAGTATGTATATTGCTATTTGTGCCTCTTTGCTATTTATTTTGTAAACTGCCTACCTACCTATCACGGTTCTTGAGATACATCCTGGTGACAGACAGACAGACGGACTGTGGAGTCTTAGTAATAGGGTACCGCTTTGCCCTTTTGTTACGGAATCCAAAATAACGACGGCTTATCAGTCAATCACTAAACAGCGATCTTTGGATAAAGTATAATTTTAACCCACTCCTTCTAAATCATAATAATACTCGTAGCTGCAGCGCATATTTATTGCAAGTGGAGCAATAATGTCACGAGCTGAAAGATTTATGTGTGACACATTCGAATATTGCTTGAACACACCGCCCGCCCGATTGCGTTTTTAGGAGGTAAAAATATGCCAGTTTATCTTAAAGTACTCCCCCGCCCCTCTAAGGGGATAGCTTAGCCTGTTTCTTGCACAATATGTATGAGTGAGAACTTGGGATGCCTATGCCTACTAGAGGTTAGAGGCGAGCCAGCCGTTAATCTTAGAGGGCTAAATACATGATATACATAGAAAACCACTAATACTCCAAAACAAACATTGGTGAATCACACAAATATTGGATAGACCCGGGAATCAAACCCGAGACTCCGGAGTCGAAAACCGATGACGCCGTGAAATTGATGTGAAAGTGGTTAGTCATTGATGTTTGAGTAGGTAATAAAAAACTTTAAAAAACCAATGATAGGGAGACATAATTTCAGTGGCTCGTTTATCCCAGCGTAGCTTCAGTGTTCTTCGTGTAATGGAAGGTCTACAACTCATAAATCTTAAGAGGGCTCAATACATACAAGATATACATAGAAAACCACCAATACTCCAAAACAAACATTGGTGAATCACACAAATATTGGATAGACCCGGGAATCAAACCCGAGACTCCGGAGTCGAAAACTGATGACGCCGTGAAATTGATGTGAAAGTGGTTAGTCATTCTTCGTGTAATGGAAGGTCTACAACTCATAAATTGACGCTCATGATGATGATGGATGGTGCTTTTTATTTATGACATTCTCACGCAACGTTATCTAGCCCAAACTAAGCTATAAGCTTGTGCTTTGGGATTTAGACAAGTGATAAACATACTTATATATTTCTAAATACATACATAATATACATAGAAAACACTCAAACTCCGAAACAAACATTTGTCGATCACACAAATATTTGATTCGACCCGGGAATCGAACCTGAGACTCCTGAGTCGAAAGCCATGCACAACCGACCACGCCACCGAAGCAGTTTTAGAAAAAAGTAATTGCTGGGCAACATGAATGGATCAATTTGGAGTAATAAGTGTAACAATATGGAGGTATTTTAATAAAATTCAGTACGAATGTTTCGGAAATATTGCATTTCATTAGGTACTCCATAATATAATTTATATTTATAGTCGTTGCAAGATATAAATTGATACTTGTCGCAGTGAATCGCTTTAAGACTGCACCAATAAGAACATCAATAATTGAGCCTGGAACATTGAACGCACGATATGCTACAATTTCCTTGGATATGATAAACTTGTTTTCACACTTTGAAATTATAATATATTCTAAAGTTATAACTACTATTCATATTTCAACATCGGTATCTGAGGTCGTATCCTAACCATGCTTCTGAGTCTGAAAACAATTAAAATTAAATATTAATACCTTAAAATGTTTTAAAGTACGACGAATGAAGTACTAAGCGAACGAATGGTCAGGCTTCTTCGAAATTAGTGCAGCAAATGAGACATAATATTTTGTATACTTACGCAGTTAATCCCATATAAGGGTCATCCTGCTTTAACTCTGGATTGTATAGGTCGCTGTTAACCTCTTGTTCTTTATAGTCTTTAAAGTTCTCATGATTTCTTTTCATTTGTATCTCTTCTTTCAGAGAATGTGCATTTCTGATGGCGTTTGAGTAAGATTTTTGGCTCTGGGGTTCTCGAACGTTTGCCAGGACCTCATCAAAAGTAAAATCATCGTCTTCTTTAGTATTAGAAAATGTCATAGGTTTTTTATTTTGTATATTAATTGGACCCCTCGTCGAATGAAAAAACTGTCTTAGTATATTTTTCACCTGATTACCCTTCATTCTAACCGATTGCTTTTGTTTTTTATTCTGTTCCTGTGGTGGTTCGCGTAGGTTGGGGCCTCTACCAAGAGGTACGTTGAATTGTTGGGTTGGGTGACGTTGCTGACGGACAGGTGGTTTCATGTTTCCATGAGGTTCTTTAACAATGTATCGAACTGGAAGTTTAGATTTCAATTCAGCATTTTGAGGATTGTAGAGTGCATCTACAAGCTCTGGTAAATTTTGTCTCATCTGTAAATCCAACTGTTCTGTTGCACTATATCTTCGTTGCTTTGGTAAGTAAGCATCACGTCTTGCATACGATTCCTCATTTGTTCGATTCAGTGTATTTTGATGTTGATTTTGTGGTCTGTAACGTTGACTGAATAGACGTGTTTGTGAGATATCTTTTGCTCTGTCTAATAATTGACTTTCGGCTAAACTTTGCTGCGGCCGATATTTTGGAATGGACTGCTGCTGCTGACTAGGCTTTACTGTTCTTCTATTAAATAATCCTGACAACAAATCTGACTCCTCCAACTTTGTTGGTTGTATTGCATATTTTAATACATCAGACTTTATTTTTTCGTAAGAGTTCCGCTCTTGGTTTTTTTGTGACCGATATGGTCCTATGTTGGCCCGATATTGCCCCGGTTGATTTATTACTTTAAGAAAATATGCATCGTTTAATAGTTTTTGGTATGGATTGTCCTCACGACGTTCTTGTAGTTGTTGATCATCTTTGGAATTATATAATAAATCATAACTCGATGTAGTCTCAGATAGTGTTTGTTTATTTAGTACTGTCTTTTTGGTAGCTATTGGATCTGGTATATCTGAATCATGCAGCCAATACCTATCAATTTCTGCGATGTAAAACCCTTCGTCATTTAATTCCAATTTGCAAAGTTGATATCTGTGAATATTCATAGGATTACTTATAAAGTCAACGGGTGTATACTAGTGTTTAGGGGTCACACTAGGATCTTAAAGACCCAAACAGGTGATGAATTGAATTGAATATGTATTTGTTAACAAATGATTGATTTTTGTTCAATACGTTGATGATTTTAACAAATATTATAATGATATTGTTTTCCGGTTCGGGTATACTAAGGATATAATTCCAAATAGTTAATATTTGTAGTTTTATAATATTTGTAACGCATAAACTTAAAAAAGCTAGACTAGAAATGAGTGTCACTTACATGAAAGTTATATTCTCAAGCATACACGTTACTAGTTTAGCTGTTGCTTTAGTACTGACGTACGGAGCTGTATTACAGTTTCCATTAGTCTTATAGCTAGATGCGATTCCAACGATGAAATCTTTATATTTGATTGATTTAATAAGAATGTTGCCAGGGTTATTCTAAAAATTAATGATGATGAATAATATGTTTTGCTACATTATAAGCGGTTTTCAACCTCCGAGCGAAAACGAGGGATGTTTTTTAAAGGCAGCCTTAACATGCATTGCCGGACTACCCGGGTACGGTCTCGGAAGTATAAACCAGGGCGCCGGTGTAAGATTCTGATAACCCTAGGGCGGCGGCTGAAGAAATATTGTTTTTTTAAGTTTGAAGATTATCAGCTCGCTGCTTAGATGATTAAGGGATCCCATTCACATGTCAGGAGTCTATTTTTTTTAAATTCACATTTGGTTCTTCATAATGTTGACTGCCTCGGTGGCTCAGTGGTATGAGTATGCGACTGCCGCCCCTGAGGTCCCAGGTTCGATTCCGGGTCCATACAAATTATTTGTGTGATCCACAAATGTTTGTTTCGGAGTTTGGGTATTTTCTATGTATAATATGTATGTATTTAGAAATATATAAGTATGTTTATCTGTCGTCTAGATCCCATAACACAAGCTTATATTAGCTTAATTTGGGCTAGATGACGCTGTGCGAGAATGTCCAAAAAAAAATGTGATGCTGGATGTGATGGATTTTCTATGTGCTGGACCAGTACATAAACTAACAGTGTTTATCAGAAGATATCCTTTGAGACTTGACATCGGCATACTACTAGTAGTATGTAGTGTAGTATTCTAATATCTGTGCCTACAGATATAATTGGAAGCTAGATTAGCAATTAGTATACTACAATGTTATATTGTTTTTCCGCAATTTGATAAAATAAAATATATTTATAAAATTAGATTTCCAAGTCTCGCTTGTCCAGGTGTGTAAGCTCTTTGAGCGAATTATCGCGGAACGCCTCGTCGAGCATCTCACGCGTGTGGGCCCGACCTGGCGGACAACCAGTACGGTTTTCGTCGGGGACGGTCCACCGTGAGCGCGATCATGCGCGTGAAGACCCTGGCGGAGGAAGCAGTCTCGCGGGGCGAGGTGGTGTTGGCGGTGTCTCTTGACATCGCCAACGCCTTTAACACCTTACCCTGGAGTTGCGTTAGAGAGGCACTGGTATACCACGAAGTGCCTCTCTACCTCCGTCGTATTGTCGGGGCATATTTATCCGAGAGGGCTATACATACCCTAGCTGGCTCGGGCCAGCTCGGCGAGATGTGTCGTGCGGTGTTCCTCAGGGGTCGGTCCTAGGACCTCTCCTGTGGAACATCGGATACGACTGGGTGTTGCGGGGTGCGTTGCCTGAGGGCGTAGGCGTAACTTGTTACGCCGACGATACGCTCGTCACGGCGCGGGGAGTAACGCACCAGGAGGCAACACTCAAGGTCACGACTGGGGTTGCTGAAGTCGTGGGTCGGATACGGCGGCTGGGACTGGACGTGGCACTGAATAAGTCCGAGGCTCTGTGTTTTCACGGACCTCGGCGCGGGCCACCTCCAGGATCCAGCATAAATGTAGGGAGCGTTAGCATCGGCATCGAGCCCACAATGAAGTATCTGGGGCTTGTACTCGATAGCCGGTGGAACTTCGGACCACACTTCCGAAGTTTGGTCCCCAAAGTGACGGGGGCGACAGCCGCGCTTTCGCGACTGATGCCCAACTTAAAGGGACCCAACGCTTCCTGCAGGAGACTGTACCTGGGGATCGTGCGGAGTATGGCCGTGTACGGGGCTCCCGTATGGGTGCCGAGACTGACGGCCAACAACGCTGCCATTTTACACAGATCGTTGAGGACCTTGGCCGTCAGGACAATACTAGGGTACCGCACGATCTACCTAGAGGCTGCATGTCTCCTAGCCGCGACCCCTCCATGGGACCTGGTAGCGAGAGCCCTTGCGTCATTGTTTAAATGGCACAAGGAGGCGCTGGAGCGGGACCACAGGCCTGCGTCTCGAGAAATCGAGGCCCAGCGGTCCCAACTCCGACAGGATCTCATGGAGACATGGAAGGTGCGACTTCAGCAACCAAAGTGGGGAACCACCACCATCGCGGCGGTGAGACCGATCATGGAGGAGTGGCTGCAGAGGCAGCACGGTGGCCTCACGTATCGTGCGACACAGATCATCACTGGGCACGGAAACTTCGGTGAGTATCTGTTTCGCATGCATCGTGAGGTCACACCCGCGTGTCAACACTGTGAGGCTTCCGGCGAGGACACGGCATTCCACACGTTGGTGGAATGCTCAGCATGGGCGAGTCAGCGCCGGGACCTCGTTGTGGGCCTGGACGTAGATACGCTCTCGCTGGAGACCATGCTACGAGCCATGGTCTCTAGCGGGAGCCAGTGGAACGCGGCCGTTTCCTTCTGCGAGCAGGTAATGCTCGTGAAGGAGGCGGCCGGTAGGGTGAGGGAGCGTACCCTCCCCGCTGAGTTCCGAAGTGTGCGGCGAGGACGCCGCAGACGTGACTACGCCCAGGACCATCGACCTCCATGATCGGGGCCTGAGGACGATGGATTAGCAACCCACCGTCCTTACAGAAGCAGGCTAGAAGGGCTGCGTGATGTGGGGCTTCACTCCACGCACGACTTCACTCCACGCACGACTTCACTCACCGACGCGGGATTTAACCCGACCCCAAGGATGCGGGGTAACACCCGACCACCACGCAGTGGCCACAATGGGGGCCAAGGTCCGCCGGGCGCCACTGGGAATTCTCTCAGTGTCTACCGGAGGCGCTCGGCAATGGACGTAGGTGCGGCCGCGGCCCAGGGCTGCGGAATAAAAAAAAAAAACAAAAAAAAGTCTCGCTTGTCCATACCTGGCAGTGTACAGAATGTGTTTGTGGATCAGAATTTTTCATCGATTTTCTACCAAAAACCACAATTCTTGTAGTGTCGGTATTTCCTTCAAGTTTTTCATCAAATAAATCTCTATATTCTTCGCTATTTTCAGTTCTAAACATAACATTACTATCCGAAAACTGTAATGCAAAATAGTTGTTAAAATATGCCTTTACAACATGCCTAATCTCCAAACGTAACTTTGTTGGTCCCACGTAATAGGGGGCAAACCTATAGACAATTCATAACCACTCTGTAATTCAAACCGAATTTCCAACATCGAGGACAGATGAGACTGACGTAAATAGAATCTATGCAGTCCAAGCATTATGCCGTAGTATTCAAAACTTATATTTAGGCTATCTGATGCCCGTAGGTCCGCCCACTAGGTGGAACTCAAGTTTAGATAGGCCTACTTATACAACGATAGCATTTCATCTTGACTCGATGACTTCAAAAAAAGTCTCCCTTTTTTCAATTTGACTCTATTTTTTTTATGTATGTTACCTCCTTTCAACTGGGTGACCCAGTTTTGAATTGAAAGCTACTTCTTCCTGTAAGGTCTCATTTCAATTTGGTAACTTAAGTCGGTTTTTGTGTACGTGTTCTTTTTCTTGCCATCCAATTTTTGTAAAACAAAATGTAAGTTGAGTTTAATCTATCTGTGAAATCCTCACGGATATTCCGTCAGACAAGAATGAAATATAATGTTTGTTTTATTAATCTTTTTATATCGCTCACACTCATTCTTTTGGAGGAGTCCTAATGGGTTGGTACCATGTTGGAACCGTAGATGATAATTTAACAGGAACTTACCGCAGTTTTACTAGTATTACGTAACAGATGTGTTTGCTCATTCGGTCCATTAATACTGGTGACACACAAATAATATTTTTCCCATTTATTTGCCTTTTCACTCATATCAAAAATATTTGTATTAGAACATCTGTTTTTGTCCAGAATCATTGCTAATGTTTTTTGCAATATCTGAAATTCTGACTGGTTATATTTAAATGTGTACGTTTAAATCATTACATACAGTTTCGTAATTAAGCTTTAAACTTATTACAAATTGAAAAAAAAACATAAATAATAAGTAAGTCTATACGTTAATAAGTTAAGCCGTCCTATCTTAATTTAATCGATAGCTATTGAACTTAAGCTAGGACGGCTTACATTCATTTATTAAAGAAATGAAATGATTTTTAACGGCCCCCGCGCAGGCAGCTTTCTCACACAAAGGCTATCCAGCCAAAAGAAAAAGCGCGGGCATGCTGCCTGTGTTATGGGCACTCTGGGATTTATTTTAGTTTTTAGGTTATTAGTTTTATTTTTGTTTCTTTTTTCATGTCATTGTATCTATTTCTTCTATCAAATAAAAGGTTTTAGTACCATCACTAAGTTAGTTATTATGTGAAGATGAGATGCTTACATTGTTATCGCTCGGTCCCCATCCTAATGTGACTGCACGACTGTCCTTCGAATCTAAATAGCCCTCAAAATTAAGAGACACAGCTTGTGGTGCATAGTTGCAATGTATGGAATAGGTCAGATCTTCAAAATTGTAAGGATTCTCCACTACAGCTACGCCGATGTTCACACTAATTGATTGCGCATTTTCGTAGCCCAATGCAGATTCTGTAACATTATCATCAACTTTGATATTTATTACAAATACCTACTTATGACGTTTGCAAGATTATTACCGCGATTATTTCGGTGTTATTTCGTTTTTCTGCGGTTTTGGCACTGCCGCTCCAAGAGCGATATATGCTTAGTTCCATCTATTTCATGATGACGGAACCCTGAGAGGAGACGTAAATACAGTTTAACAAGACCTCACTTTTATTAAACACGAATTTCAAAAAATTGGATTGGATGTAAACACAAACAAATGTGAAATTTTCATTACGGACAAAGCTGACAAACTAACTACAATGCAAAAATTTGATTCTTTGGCCCTAAACATAAAACATTTAGACAACTCATCTCTACGCCTCCTAGGGTCCCCGATTTTAGTAGACGGTTACTCATCATTCATTGAGGATAAAATTCAAAAGTTTCAGGAAAATTCAAATAAATTAGTTAATCTAAATATTCACACGGCTTTTAAAATACTTCGATTTTGCCTTTTTGTCCCACCGTTTACTCATGCACTTCGCTTATCACCATTTTGGAAACATCTACAGCTTTTGGAAAAGGTTGACACAATCATCCATAACACCCTCA
The DNA here is from genome assembly GCA_963556515.1 of Nudaria mundana. NCBI lineage: Eukaryota > Metazoa > Arthropoda > Insecta > Lepidoptera > Erebidae > Nudaria > Nudaria mundana. The sequence continues at coordinate 10,604,078 of OY748308.1, read as the reverse complement.
GTCAAATTTTAAATGTGGCCTTGGATGACCGGGCCTGGCTTCAGGCGTCTCTACCAGTTCGCATGGGTGGGCTCGGCGTCCGTAAAATGAATGATATTAGGCATTTCTGTCATCGGTTCACAGCACTGAAACTTAACCAGGAAGATTTTAACTAACACACTGGTTGATTCTGAGGTGTTGTATAAGACCGATGCCATAAATGCCTGGAAGGTTACTGGACGCGCCGCTCTGTAATTTAAGACGAGATGCACTAATTAATACTTCTTCAAATGTTTCAGAGCGAGCGCATTTGCTGGCTGTGGGAGAGTGGGAGTCTGGATTGTGGATCAAGGCACTTCCTTCGCCCAATATAGGTACTATGTTGGACGATACCACTTTCCGCCTCGCCACCTGTCTTCGTTTAGGTGCGCCATGTGTTTCTCCGCATCATAGCCACTGTGGAGAAGTAGTCGATAACCTTGGACATCAAGGTCTTTCATGCAGTAGAAGCGCAGGTCGTATTTCTCGACACGCTAACCTTAATGACATAATTCGTCGTACTCTTTCCACCGCCGGTATCCCAGCAGCTCGTGAACCAAATGGGCTGGCACGTGGCGATGGAAAGAGACCTGATGGAATGTCGTTATTGCCATGGAAGATGGGAAGGCCTTTAGTGTGCGACGCAACGGGGGTTGACACTCTGGCGCCTTCTCACCTTCCTAGTACAGCGGGTTTTGCCGGCGCTGCTGCTGCATCAGCGGAAAGCCTCAAACGGTGCAAATACCCAAATTTAGCAGGAGACTACATATTTGAGCCGTTTGGGGTAGAGAAGCTGGGACCTTGGGGTGCGAGCGCTCGCGGACTCTTTAAAACCATCTCAAAACTTATGATCGACTCTTCTCAAGACCAGAAGGCTGGTTACTTTTTAGCTCAAAGAATAAGCATTGCCATACAACGTGGATTGGCTGCCATACAACGTGGATTGGCTGCCATACAACGTGGATTGGCTGCCAGCCTTCTGGGAACATTGCCAGTCGGCGACGAGGCAGAGGAGTTCTTTGACGCCTGTATATTATAGTGTGTATAAGTGTAGATTTTAATGTGTATAGTATAAATATTGGATGGAACCAGGCGTTACTCGGCGAAAATCCATGACAAAGCAATGGTAAGTAAAATATTTTTAAAAAACACTTTAAACTTATTTTAAATTTCTTAATAGTACTATTTTTCGCAGGATTAAAAAGACAACAAAACGTCGACAATTGTTTCGCCTCTAAACGAAGCATTATCAAGACTGTCTCAGAGAGAACAGCAAAATTTGTGGTTAGAACATATTTGCTTATAAGTAAACGTGTGCAAATTTCATTATCGCGATGTAGGATTTTTTCACAATAACTAACGTGGGTAGAAACCTCAGATCTTGCTAACTAAGTACCCAAAAATAGGTATTCACCAATACAAGACTTCATCTTATTAATTTTCAACAAATTGTGTAGAAATGCCAAATGACACATACAAACCAACAACCAACTAATGTGTCTGTCTGTTTACAACCAGATTAAGTAAGGGAGACGTGTGAAAATCTATTTGTTCATTGAATAAGGTGTCCGCATCTCTTCTAACTATTTCTAGCCTTTCCCAAACACTCAGCTTGAACCCTTTCTCACATAAACGTAAAACTTTAAAGGTGTTACTATTGTTCAAGGGGTGACCAGTGTCAAGGAGGTGCTTCGCGAAGAGGGACTTCTCAGGACAACCGTTGCGGAACGCCGCCGTATGCTCCTTATATCTGATCTCAAAGGACCTGTCCGTCTGCCCCACATACTTCATATCACATCCATCACAACTCAGCAAATAAACACCCGATCTGCGTGAAACCGACACCGAGTCCTTGCCATTACACAACTCCCTCAAGGTGTTCTGTGTTCTAAAAGCCACGAATATCCTATTCTCCCTCATGATCTTAGCTATACGCAACGAAACGGGACCCACGAACGGCAAACAGGCAGTGTACTTCTTAGGTGGATCTTGAGTTGGATACAATAAATGAAAACTAGCATCTCTGCGTTTTTTATTTAGTAATGAGTGGACCATACCTACGTTGTAGCCATTACTGTGTGCTATGTAACAAATGATAGACAATTCCTCATGAAATGCCTGTGGGCTCAACTCAAAAATAGTGCTATTAAGAAATTTAAAATAAGTTTAGTGTTTTTTAAAAATATTTTACTTACCATTGCTTTGTGTATAGTATAGTTTTTAGTATGTGTAAATAGTATTTTCATAATGATTAAATATTATATTTTTTGCGATAAATAGCTTTAACCTCTTTGAATTAAGTTCGTAGTGGAAGAGACTATTCATGCAAAAAACGTAGCTCTACCACCAATCATATCAACATCAATCAATCAATCAAACATCAATCAACTTATTGGAGCATTATACACGACACAATCGCATCACTGCATTCCCGTTTTAGTCTCTTCGGCTGACTGTTGCGATCTTATCCGAAAATCGCTTCGTATATGGTAAAATTATAATCATTCATTTTTGAAGCCTATTTTCTGACAAAGATCTGTCAAACACTTAAGGTACACTTACACGGGCAATTTTTAGAGCAATAATTGCTAGGCAACAATATGGAGCATTTTTTCGGGCAATTTAATAATCTAACATAAATTGATTCTTGTCGTCTTGAGTAGACCATGATTGCTAATTATAGAGCAATTTTATTACCCGTGTAAGAGCATATGGAAACGTTTTCTGAATGAAATTATCCTACCATAAGTATTAACTAGTTTTTTCATTTACGGTTACCTGTTGGAATAAATATTTTTATAACTCTCTGTTTTTTTGTCCGAGTACAGTCATCGTTTTCAATATTTTTAGCGTTGACATACTTAATGTAGCCTGCGATCGCATATAAATATTCCGCTTCAACAAGACATGATGCCGCTGTCAAAATATGTGTCGTAGAAACTAACGCCCCACTACATATCCAAGAATCTTGAAAATTTCTTGTAATTGGCGATTGGACTAAATAAACCTAGAATAATAATAAAATCTCTAAATATTGTTTACTATACAACACATAAATAATCACGTATGATTCCCCGAAGGCATAGGCAGAGGTTAGACGCTGACTTTCGCCAATCGATATCTAACTTTGTTGGTTCCACGTTATAGGAGCACATGTCGCTTTCTTATATATTTGCCAGAGCATCCGTTGATTGGCAGATGCACGACAAGCCAGGCGGCGTGAACTTGGGCGTCTAAGGTCTTGGTGGAACCTTAATGTACTCATCGTTAAAATGAAAACGTGTCATAATACGTATGAAGTAGGTGGGGTCTGTGGTCTTGATACGAGTACCTACACCAGTCCCCAGTGTGAAAGAGCCCAGATTTTATTTAGATATTTATGTAATAATAATATGACTTACCATGTACTGCTTTCCTAATGTGCTACCCTTACTAGTCATGCATTCTTGACATACTAAAAATAAAAATATTGGGCATGGGCACACTATCATTCTTAAGACATTATTATAATTTACTTGGGCAGTTGGGGCTCGGAAGCCAAGCGCTTCGTCGTGGAATTAGGGTAGACGATTAGGGAGAGGACCGGTGACTCTCGCTCCGGGTCCTTCCTGGTAGGTCTATACTATACTATTATTTTTAGCCCACATTCTTAGTAGCCCATACACGGCCCGTTGTAATATAATTCACCCCTTAACATGGTTATGTCCCTTTTAGATATCTTATAAGTATCACATTTACAATATAACACAATAATTTTAAATAAATATACTAACATTGTAAAAGTAGAGTTAAATAAATACATTTATAATAATACTTGCAAAACATTTTTATCACATATTTCTACATTCCGTTATGTAGGTATTATTTTTACTGAGCACCAATTACTTTTGATCGCTCAACCATAGTGTTGAAAGGTAACATGTAAAATTACTCAAATGTCTCTTTGCGTAGTAAAACTTAAACAAAACAAAACCACATCTTTGTCAACCAAGGATTAGACAGAGCCGTTTATGACGCCTACATTTTCGCCATGCAATGTTGGTCCCTCGAGCCTATTGCCCGTTTCTGGGACATTAAGATGATTTGGGCCCTCGTATAGAACTATAGAATGGCTAGGTGCCCTAATTTTAAGCTATTAGAAAAAATATGTTTCTTAATTATTTAAATATATATTAATAACTTTCATCTTCGAAGGAGAACATGGTGTAATGTAGGTAAGTAGCTAAAAGTCGTAATACTTACATAAATATAACGAACTAAGTAACTATTTGTAAGTTTTTTATTTATGTAATTTAATTTAAATTAAGTTTAAATTAAACTTCGTCTGTCAAAGAGCATAAAATACTTAAATATGGGTAAGCTGGAGTACGTACACACGCAATAAAACTTGGCCAATTAAGAGCAAGATGGTCGAGTATGACGTCAATCAGTTACGACAACACAAGGCGACCAGAATCAATGGATGTTTTGCATATTAGATTACCCGAAAAATAGCTCTATAATGTTCCCTTGGGAATAGGGATCGTTAACGCGAAACTATTCCATGCAGGCGGAGCCGCGGGTAATAGCTAGCATTAGTATAGGTTTTTAAAATAAATTGAAATACGGTACTCAAATATCGTGGGCTAACATCGATATCAAAGCCATACATACCTAGTTCCTATATTCATGATTCAATCATTGAATTGATTGAAATATTCTGTAATGCCACGTTCCGTAAAATTGTTAAGTAAACAATTTTTTTACATCTTTGAGTGTTTTAATAGTGAAAAATAATGATTTTTGTCGTTTTTGTGTACTTGTTATACCATTTAATGCCTGTTTTGAGCGGCAACTGTAAGTGCTTAAAATGTTAAGATATATAAATATTTAGATAGAAATTATAAGTCACAAAAAACTGAAACGGCATCGGCAGGACTCGAACCTACGTCGGTAGTCGGTTTATCCCTCGTCGGTGAGGGTAGGCGTGGGATGAAGCCCCACAGCGCGCAGCCCTTCTAGCCTGATTCTGTAAATCCTATAGGAGTTTAGCAGAGGCTGTTACACACCCACATATTGCCTCAATAGTAGGTAGAAGGCAAGTCTATTGCAGTTACCGGGAACTGTATACAATATAGACCATTCTGTTATCTTAACCTAAATTCAAGTGTTTGCTTCAATCAAAATAGTGTTTAATTTAGTTGGTCACGTAGTCAAAACTTTCCGCAACATCATTAATAAGCCCATCGATTTAGGTTAACGATGCTCATAAAAGTGCTTTGCTTTCAAATTGATAGCACGATTGACGTTGGGCTAAACATACACCCAATATCAACTGTGATATCAATGTAATCTAGTTCTCAACCTGAATCACATCATATCGTTGAGAACTCTTCTAGCGCGATTCAGGAATAATAGTTCATTCGACGTAGTTCAGTTTGGCAGTACTAGAAGGCGCTGAACGTATGTACCTACGATCGTCATAATAACATTCTGTCGTGTACTCTTTTTACTAAATTATTTATTTTCCGGCTACAGTATAATATATAAGTTAATTACCATCTAAAACTTTTCTTAAGTTATAGATGGTAATTAACTTATTCTACGGCCCATAGATACATACCTTAAAACTAGAATACTAGAATAATATCTTATAAAATAAACATTAACACTATCTTTAGATTAGACGGCTCTCGTGAGACACTTCGCGTTAGGTAACGTGCCGTATAAACGTATCTCTATACACGACACCTTTCGACCAAAACTCTTCCTTGAGGAACATGTCAAGATGATGAGTCGGTACCCTAATCACTAACGACTTGAAGTTCGCATTTTGGCGCGAGTCCAACCTCTTGACTCTCAAAGTCCCGTTGGTCTTCGTCTGAATGTACTCCACGATCTCATTATCCTTCGTGGAGTGTTGTAGCTGGGACACGAATACTAGCGTAGATGGCATAGCAAGACTTAACAGCTTATTGAGCCTGCCGGTCTGTACCGCACTAGTTTGGACAAGAAGGCTTTCTCTTCTTTTTTCCACCTTTTTAATGTCATCTTCAACGTCATACTCAAAACTGCTCATTGTTGCACATTTTTGTGGAATCTGCTCAACTGAGAAGTGTTCACCTGGGTGCACAAATTCACTACCTCGGCAAGGAGTTCACCTATAATGCGATCAGATGCCTCCATTTTTAACTCTATGGAGACCAGGCTTGCCGTTAAAGATGTGATATCCTTGAGCAACCTGGTGACGTCAACATGATCAAATGTAACAGGGACTATTATATCCATAGACCAACGCGGTCGTCGTATACGCTGTCGCCGTATACGACATTATACCAAAGTATTAAAAGTGATTGTGGGTGACTGTGAATAGTTCTGCAAAAATCGTTTCAAGTGAAAGGATTTTTATACATTAGTTATGATAATTAAAACTTACTCGACTAATTCGCACATTCGCACATAAGCTCGTTGGCCTAGTGGTTAACGTGTTGGACGGTTGGACGGTGGAGATACCGTGTACCGAGTTCGAACCCAACCTTGTCGTAATCATTACTTCATTGATTTCTTTTCGATCTGTTTCTCTTCGATGTCGATTTCTTTTTGCAATTTTTACAAATAATATTCAGATTTATCATGTCTGTAAGGCATTCCCCGCTTAGCTCAAAGCCTCGTTCAAATTCCCTAAACCCCTCAGTTCACTATAGTTCCGACTCGGCTCTCAATACTGCTGGATTTGCGACGCCGACTGATGATGTTTATTTCATTAGTAAACGTCAGAAACGTACTTTTAGTGACTTGAAAGATCAATCTGAAAACACAATCTGCGAAATAAAACAAATGTTTGCTGAAATAAAGAACCAGCAGGATGATAAATTTGAACTGTTGAACGGCACAATGCGTACAATTATTAACCAAAACCTCAATATTCAGTCATCTGTCGCACCTATGTCTAGTCAACAAGAAGAACTACTACAAAGATATGCTCTCTGGAACAACAAAACAGCGAATACGAGAAACGTGTCAAAACACTAGAAAACAGGTTGGATTTACTTGAGAAACAAGCACGTAGCTCAACTTTAGAAATCCGAAACTTGCCTAAACTAGATACAGAGAATAAATTTACCTTGATTACGATCATTCAAAAGCTAGGTACATCACTAGGCTTGCAAACCCCGATACTGGAGTCAGAGATAAGAGATAATTATCGTTCTAAGACGGAGGTGCTAGTGGTGGACTTTACGACAACCCACAGAAAGGAATGCATTATGACTACTTATAAAACAAAAAATAAATTGCGTCGAGAAAGGAAGGAGACTTCATTAAACACTGAACACCTGAAAGTTCCAGGCCCCCTCGACCTGTTTTTATTTCGGAGTACCTAACGAGCAAAGCCAAACGAGTGTTCTATGTCGCACGGGAATCAGTCAAGAATAAAAAGCTCAAGGCTGCTTGGACCTCCTACGGTAAACTGTATGTGAAGAAAGAAGAAGGATCTTATCCAATTCGCATCAATCATGAATCGGAAATACTTGATCTTGTAAAGGGACTAGTAGTTGAACAATACAAGTTATATAACTGTCTTATGTCAAACTGCGTCAAAATTCAGAGTTCTGAGTGTCTACCAACGTTATCTACTATACATGATTACGCCGGTCGTCTTCTTTTAGGTAGTAGAAGGGACTTTGTAAGTAAAACTCTTGAACTATCACTTATTTGGTTCACTTTCTTGGGATAATTGATGATAACAAAAATATGATGTTGACAGTACAGAGCTTCGCTACGCAATGAATAAAAATCTGCTAAAGGTCACGCGCAATCACGCATGACTGTTGTACTGCTATTCATGAAACGCTAGGCGTTGCAGGCAGCCTGAACAATATATGTCACGCATAAGTCGTGACTTTTATCATTTTAAATCATCCTGAGTAATGCAAAATTATTGATTTATTACACTCAGAACTGGACTCCTTAGCAGTTGCATTACCTACCTATCAGATGCGACGTAGAGAATATAAATATATCAAAAAGCGTCTCTAAATATTTTAACATAAAATATACGTAGTATCACTTATAATATGCCTAAATTCATATCCCTACTACACAGAGCTAATATATCATGGGACATACTGGTACTTACGGAGTGCTTTCTTCCTTCAGCTAGATATATACCTGTCTTAGATAATTATGACAGCGTATCTACAACCTTGAATATAACAAAGAATGAAGGTGTAGTTATATATTATAAAAAAGAGTTAAAAATGAGGAAATCATTGCTGGTGCAAATTGAATAACATTGAAGTTAGACCCTGATACGTGTATCATTGGAATTTACTGTCCCCCTGCTCGATCTGATCCTGGTTATAATAAAAATATAATACTCTGCGGTGACAGTAATATAGACATTGTAAAGAACAGCAGGACTCTTCTTTACAATGTCCCAGCTACCACGAATACTTGAATGCGCTAGCTGGTCACTGCATTTTACCGGGTCATGTTTTTCCCACCCACTGGAAAACATGTTTAAAACCATATGATGGTAAAGACTAAACTGGAAGCAAAGTGCCTGGTATTAAACTCGACGATTACAGATCATCAGAGTGTTGCCATTAGCATCAATCTTAATCAGGGTCTGACACGGTCGAACATGAAACGTTATCGAATTGATTTTGGAGGCCTAGATGTAACTATATTAAATGCAAACTTCCAGCCCATACTGGATTGCAGTAATGTTGATCTGGCTACGGATAAGTTAGTTGACTTCTTATCTAAAGCTATAAATGACAACACCAAGACAAAAATTGTATCCTCAGGGAAACGAATAACAAAGCCCTGGCTAACATCGGGATTGCTACGATGTTTGCGTAATAGGGACAATCTTTATAAAAAAATTCAAAAAGACCCCAACAATGAAACACTTAAGCTTCCTTATAAACGTTATAGGAGTTTTTGCACCTCGCTCCTACAAAAAACGAAGCGAAGCTATGAGAAACAAGATCTGGAACGGGCTCAAGGCAACAAAAAAAAGCTATGGGACGTAATTAAAGAAATAAATGGCTCCAAAAAACTATTAGACTACTCCTCTTGTCTTATTTATTGTGACAATCCTGATGAGCGCATAGATGATGTTAATAAGTATTTTGCGAATGTTGGTAAAAATTTAGCGGAGCAAATTGTACCTCCCCGTCACCCGGTTAGTTGTGTACCCGAAGAGACCTCTTCCACACCACCTGTTAACTCACTAGTAATGCTGCCCACAGACGATCACGAAGTTTTCCAGTTAACAATGTGACTAAGGGAAAATTGTGCTGTTGGCACCGATCAAATTTCAAGCAACATTCTGAAGAGATATGCTCATGTCCTTGTCCCTATAACTCATGTATGTAATCTGGCCATATCATCAGGAATATTTCCACGTGCTTTCAATTGTGCACGTATTAAACTTATTTACAAAAATGGCGACAAGGACTACGTAGCCAATTATAGACTCATCTCTATTTTACCTACGCTCTCTAAAATCTTAGAACGTATTATGAACACTAGATTGATTAAGTTTTTGGAGACTAACAATCTTCTTTCACCCTCACAATTTGGTTTCCGACAAGGTAAGTCTACTAGTGATGCGGTGCAAGAACTGGTCAATTTAATAATTGCTAAGCTAGATGAACGAAAGAAATGTTTAACAGTGTTGCTTGACTTGGCAAAGGCCTTTGACACGGTCTCTGTATCGCATCTACTACTCAAAATGGAAAGGATTGGTGTGCGGGGTATTCCTCTAAAATTATTCCAGAATTACCTCTCTCATAGAAGACAGACTCAGAATAGATCACCATCTTAGCAATGAACTTCCTGCAACCTTTGGCGTGCCCCAGAGAAGTATATTGGGGCCGACGTTGTTCTTGATCTACATCAATGATCTCTGCCAGCAGCACCTTGGGAACGGAAGGGTTATAACTTTTGCCGATGACACTATTTTTCAGTGGTAATAACTGGGGCGAAGTGTTTGACTCTGCCCTGATCGGATTCAACAAAGTTTGTGACTGGTTACAGAGAAATATTCTGACACTTAATGTCTCTAGAACAAAATATATTACCTTTGCACTCAAAATAAATACGTTACCTACAACAACGTTGTCGATTAAATCACACACGTGCGAGTCAAGAGATAGTATGTGCTTATTCCCTTCAAAGAACCGACGCCATAAAATATTTGGGAGTAATTATCGACCAGCAATTGAGCTTTCAGCCACATGTGGATGTCCTAGTCACCAGGTTACGGAAAATCATATATATATTTAAGTCCCTCAAGAACGTTGCCAACCAATATATCATTAAGATGGTCTATAATGGGTTGTATCAATCACTTGTGGACTACTGCATTACCTCTTAGGGAGGTGCAGTCAAGACACATCTGATTGAGGCACAAAGGGCGCAGCGTGCAGTTCTTAAGGTTGCTGCGGGGCTACCTTTTAGATTTCCCACAGTACAATTATATGAGAAGTGGGAAATGTTAACTGTGAGACAATCGTTTATATTACATATCGTACTAAAAAGCATTCGCAGTTGCTATATGATCCAGAAATACTGAAGGATAAACATCGTAAAGGTACAGTGTGCTATCTATACAATAAGATTAACAACAGATTAAACATCTATTCGCTCCCTAAATCTAAGTGCAAACAACTAACTATAGCGTACCTCAAAACTCTCAACTACGATGACACAGAAGGATTATTGCATATGGTAATATAAATATAGGAAACATATACATCTCAGCTCATAGCTTGGCTTTTTGATCTTACGTCCACACCCGGTATTTGGACTATTGTAACCTGTGCTAACACAAACAACCTCACCTCTCATACTCACACTGTTACACACACACACACACACACACACACTCTAACCACTACTCACTTCTGCAGCGTGGTCTGCACTTTTACAATTATTCTTCTTTTTTACCAAATTTTTTTATTCTTTTTTTTTATCTACCTTAATTAGTTACCGTAGTATTTTACCTGTAATCTCCCTTTCGAGTGTTGATTTGTCTACTGCATGAACCCACAATAAAATTTAATTATTCATAATAAGTATATAATATATGTTATAGTATGTTGCAACAGCCATGTAGGGCCTGGTGACTTCTAACACAGGTCTTTCAGACCTTCAACAAGCACCAGCTCTTACAATGTGGATTTCCTAACATTAAGTAACAGTCTTTGTATCGCTTCATACTGTGTATACCCATTGTGAGAGAAAATAAATCATTTATTAAACATTTTGTTATACATTTAAAATATTATATTTATATATTTTTTGTACGTATTATATTTGATATTTATATATTTATTACCTAAGATATGTCTATGGATAACTCGTTTGACAGACTTCATGATGCAAGTTTCTTTTCATCTCCTTCCTTGAACTCTAGTTTTGACAGTGCAGTGAGCCATAGTTCCGCAGCTGTACTGTAACATTGAACGACGACCTGTGCTCAATTTTCTCCAAATTTCCTAAGAACTACAACATAGTCCACATCAATGCCCAGAGTATTTCCCACCATCACTCAGATATTCTAGCATCCTTTAGCAATGTTCGCGTGGACGCAATTTTGGTGTGTGAAACGTTTCTGAAACCGTCCCATCCGTCATCTTTGGTTTCCCTACCAGGTTATGTGCTTTTTCGGAATGACAGGGTTGGCAGGGGGTGAGGCGGTTTAGCGGTGTATCTGCGCGAGGGCATACCCTTACGCATTTTAAGTACCTCGTCACCAACAACTCATGCTGCTGAGCATCTTTTTTTAGCGATTTCTGTGCATCATAGTAAAATGTTTTTGGGCGTGTTCTACAGTCCTAATCTTCACGTAGACTATTTCGACACCCTGGATGCGCTGCTTAGCGACCTGTGCCCTAATTATAACCAAATCGTCCTGTTGGGCGATTTTAACACCTGCCTGATAAAGAACGACCACCGTACACATTCTTTGCAATCTCTCTTATCTTCTATCAATCTTCATATACTTCCCCATTCTGCAACACATCATTTCCCTAACTGTACACCCTCTCTACTTGATTTAATTATTGTATCTTCACCTAATCTTGTAGCCAGGTATGGTCAACTCACGGCTCCATTTTCATATCATGATCTCATCTATTTATCCCTGTCTATTCGTCCACCTAAACAGAAAACTCAATTCGCACTATTTCGTAATTTCAAGGGCATGGACCTGGAGGATTTGCGTGGTGATGCGGGTAGCCTGGACTGGACGCCTGTTATGGGCTGTGAGACTGTGGATGAGAAAGTGGAACTTTTGAATAAAACTTTGTCGACTTTATACGATCGACATGCGCCAGTGCGTAGAGTTAAACTGAAACGTATCGCCACTCCCTGAATTTCACTTGATATCAAAGAACTCATGGCTTGCCGTGACAAGGCTAAAAGGAGGCTCAAGCGTAGTTCTACTGACAACAAACTAGCTCGTTATAAGATCCTTCGCAATCGCTGTAGTCGTCTGTGTCGTGATGCCAAACGCCGCCATTTTCACGTATCCCTTATCAACCACAACTCTTCCGACGTCTTGAAAATCCAGTTGTGAGGGCCAGTACTCTAGTAGATTTGTCACTTTTGCCGTTACCATCATGCCCACCATTTCATCTCTGCGCAGTAGGTGAGGATGACGTTCGAAGATCTCTCCTATCCATCACTTCTTCTGCTGTTGGAAACGATCAGCTGTGCTCGAAAATGTTCTCTCTTATACTCCCAGCCGTCATCCCTATCCTAACTAATATATTTAATTTCTCCCTTTCATCAGGCTGTTTCCCCAGTGTTTCGAACCCAACTCTTCTATCCCAATTTCGTCCTATATCCATACTACCATTCCTATCCAAAGTCCTTGAGCATATTGTACATCGGCAGTTGACTAGTTACCTGACACGGAATAATCTCCTTAGCCCCTTCCAATCTGGATTTAGGCCGGGTCACAGCACTGTAACGGCACTCCTTAAGGTGACCGATGACATACGTTGGGCTATGGAGAATAGATCTCTAACGGTATTGGTGCTACTGGACTTCAGCAGTGCTTTTAACTCTGTGGATTTTGACGTTCTCCTACGGATCCTTAAGTCAATGAATTGTTCCCCGGAGGCTGTTACCTGGTTTAAATCCTATCTTCTACGGCGCTCTCAGTGTGTTCGCTATAACAACCTTACAGTCTGAATGGTGTAATCTCGCTGCGGGTGTACCTCAAGGTGGCGTACTCTCTCCCCTCATGTTTTCCATTTTCATCAACTCAGCAGTTCGGGTTATTTCCTCCAACTTCCATCTGTACGCAGACGATCTACAGTTGTATAGGCACTTTACTCTTAACGAGTATCGGACTGCCATCGTTGCCATGAATAACGACCTGAGTGCCATCAGCCTATGGGCAAGGTCATATGACTGCCTCGGTGGCTCAGTGGTATGAGTATGCGACTGCCGCCCCTCAAGTCCCAGGTTCGATTCCGGGTCGATTCAAATTATTTGTGTGATCCACAAATGTTTGTTTCGGAGTTTGGGTATTTTCTATGTATAATATGTATGTATTTAGAAATATATAAGTATTTTTATCAGTCGTCTAGATTCCATAACACAAGCTTATATTAGCTTAATTTGGGCTAGATGACGTTGTGTGAGAATGTCCAAAAATATTTATTTATTTATATGGCCTTCACATAAACCCCATCAAGTCTCAGACAATTGTTATTGGCAGCCGACAGATGTTGGCACGGCTGGATACGGATTCTCTTCCAACTATTTTGCTGGATGACATTCCGATCAAGTACTCTGATACCGCTAAGAACTTGGGAGTTCTTTTTGACAACAACCTGTCCTGGGGGACTCATATTAATGAGGTCAGTAAAAAGATTCACTTCACTTTTCACACATTGAAATGTCTCCAGAGTTTTCTGCCTCAGGAAACCAAAATTTCAATGGCCCAAACCCTGATTCTACCCATCTTAGACTACGCGTCTGGATGCTACTGAGGAGCTCTTAAACAAACTTGAGCGGTTGCAAAATTTAGGTATTCGATTTCTTTTAACTTACGTAAGTATGACCATGTCTCACAATTTCGCAAGGAACTCAAGTGGCTCCCAATCCGCCTTCGTAGGAATACTCCATTATTATGTCTCCTCTTCAATGTCCTACACAATCCCTCATGTCCTTCCTACCTGCGGGAGCGATTCACACTGATGCGCGCATCAGATGAATTTCTCCTACTCTTTTTCTGTACATGCTGTAAGGCTGTGGAACGGTCTGCGGGTAGATATAAGAAACTGCAAAACTGTACATGTTTTCAAGAAGAGAGTGAAGGAACATTATCTCGCTTCCCTTCCTTAACAATCTGTATGTTTATGTATCTATATATGATAAGTTAAAATGTATGTATTTGTGTATTTATGTAGTTAAAGTGTATGTAAGTTTATTAACCTTAACCTGCACACACACCAGTACCTGATTGAACTCACGTTTCCTCTATAAGGCCCATTGGAAGAGATCTCTTTAGAGATAAATGGTGCCTCTGTATACATATATATAATGTTTCCATTCACAATAATGTATATACTGTGTGTACATAAATAAATAAATCAATTTATTATTATTTATTATCTCGTCGAGCTTACCCAGTGTCTGGAAGAGTAGTCTGTTGCTACTACTCACATCCTCTTCTTTAAAGTTGGACTTGCAAATCTGCAGGATGCTAACTTCGTCCAGTGTCGATGGCATGCTAAATTAATGCCAGCAACTCGTCAGCTATGAGAGTTTGCGAACTTATAGCGAAAGTATTCAGCGGCGTCTATTGCTGTGCATCACACTAATCAAACAATTAATTGTATGCATATTGTAATGTAAATTAAAGTAGACTCATAACAATACAAAACTAAACCTTAGTAGTTTTTAGTGCTGTTTATTTCATAATTGTGTATTATATTTTGTGAAACGATAAATAAAAAAAAAAACCTGGCCGATTTTTAATGTTTCCGATGGACTGCTAGTGGTAGTGCTCAATTAATAATTTGTTTATTTTCTAGTTAGCCACGTGGGACGTAGAATTATTGGCGGGAAAGAGACAACAGTAAATCATTCGTTTATGGTAAGTTCTTTCTTTAATTTCTTTATGGTCCACGCACCTCAGAAGCACCTCAGAAGAGAGAGAAGTCATATTTCTTAGAAATACAGATGCCAATTAAACTGAAAGTACAGTTTATATAATATATTTTTAAAGCACATATTTATACAGGATGTTTGTTACGTAAGGGTTATATCAACCCGAAGACACCCCCATCAGCTGGTCGACCATAACCCGTTTCGATATGTTTCGACCGCGAAACAAGAAAAAAAAAGTTCATCATAAAAAAATTTATATGCGTTATTTCAAATCTTTTGGGTGCAAAGGGGCTCTACCAACATCTATAGGGCCCCAGCGACCTCACCTGCTAGTGGCGCACCTGCTGATAAACGGACGAGGCTCGTTAATTTACGGTACCTATGGAGTGGCTTCGGCCCCTACGTGGGTACCAGGTGGTACAACAGTGTTGGTCCGGGGGGGTACCACCGTGCAGCTGTGCTAAAGCCCCCCAAGTAACCCAGCCCAGGCTGGGTTGCGTTAGGGGTTCAGCAGCTGCACCGCCGGGCCCGGGGCGATGTATGGTGCAGCAGGCATGGGACCAGTGGGGGCGAAACGGAGTCTAGTGTGGGTGGTGTGGGTCGATTCGCCGGCCAGGGAGACCCTTAGCAACGGCGTTGCCGCGGCCGCCCGCAACACAGTCATGGGGCCCGCCTGGGGCCAACCACCCCAGGAGGCTGCCCCACATGTTGCGCATAATCCTGATGTGGGATCGCCGCTCCGGGTGGTAACCGGTGTGGGGTAGCGGCGGCCTTGCATCAGGGGGGTTTGGGAGCCCTTCCGTCCGGCGAGTCGGCTCCGACCTAACCACACGGTTCTAGACAAAGCTAGCCCCTGCGCTTTGTCACTTACTGCTGCACCAAATGTCGCCCTGTCTTCACGCTTCTTCTTCAAAATCTACAATGGCAGTGCAACAAAAAAGAAATAAACGTTACACAGCGGCCCTAGGAAACCCCACAACTTCACATTTCGAGGTGGAGTTCACTAACGTCCGTGGACTCCATGCGAACCTCGATACCGTCCACCACCACCTTGAGACGGCACGGCCCGCTGTGATGTTCCTCACGGAGACACAAATACGCCGCCCTGACGACACGTCTTACCTGTGTTACCCCGGCTATGTCATCGAGGAACAATTTCGAGACAAAGCCGGGGTGTGCGTGTTCGTTAGGGCGGATGTTTGCTGCCGCCGGTTGCGCTGCCTAGAGAACCCCTCCAATTCCGTCCTTTGGCTGCACGTAGACCATGGCTCTATGAGCCAGATCTACGTGTGCGTCTACCGATCCCACACAGGGGATTCTGAGACAACAAAGCTCTTCCAGTACCTCAGCGAGACGGCTGATGAAGCGCAGGTGCGGTTCCCGAACGCTGACCTAGTATTTCTGGGGGACTTCAATGGCCATCACATTGAATGGCTGGGGTCCCTCAAGACTGATCATGCGGGTAGAGCCGCCCATGCGTTCGCTCTCTCCCACGGTCTGACCCAGATGGTATGCGGGATCACCCGGATACCAGACAGGTCAGATCACGCGCCCGCTCTGCTGGATCTACTGCTGACGAGTCGCCCAGCCCAGTACAGTGTTTCAGTAGGAGCCCCACTGGGTAGTTCCGACCACTGTGTTGTTCACGCTGGCATGAAGGTGTCACCTCCTGCACGTCCTGTACAAACGTCACGACGACTATGGCACTACTCGTCAGCGGATTGGGACGGTCTACGCGATTATTATGCGTCCGTCCCCTGGAGCCAGCGCTGCTTTGTAGGAAAGGCTCCTTCGGATAGTGCTTCTGCTATTGCTAGCGAGATCAGTTTAGGGATGGATTATTACATCCCTTTCACTGATGTCGCCAGTATCCGCAGAGCCCGTCCCTGGTTCGGGCGAGATTGTGCCAAAGCTGTTCGACAAAAACAGTCGGCATATCGCGCCTGGATCAGGGCCCGGGCTGTGCGCGACCCAAACGTGGGCCACCTCAAAGCAGCGTACAACCTGGCCACAAAGTCGAGTAAGAGGGCCTTTAAGAGAGCGGATGCCCAGCGCGTCGCGCGGCTTGGTCAGGAGCTCACTTCCCATCCCACGGGCAGCCGTGGATTCTGGCAACTGGCCAAAGCCGTGCAATCTAACTTTTGTCAGCCCTCGCTGCCACCGCTGCGTTACCCAGATGGAACACTGGCTCACAAAGCCCAAGAGAAAGCGGATATGCTCGCAGACCTCTTTGCGGCTAATTCCCGGGTCGACGACCGTGGCCTGCAGCCCCCCGCCATCGCCAACTGTGGCCACACAATGCCTGATATTGTTATCAGGCAATGTGATGTACGGGCAGTGCTGCGGTCACTCGACACGCGGAAAGCCAGTGGCCCTGACGGCATTCCGGCGGTGGTGCTACGAAAATGTGCAGCTGAGTTGTCTCCAGTATTAACGCGTCTGTACCGCCTGTCATACTCTTCAGGGCTCGTGCCGGAGGTCTGGAAGGAGGCGAACGTACAACCGATCCCCAAGAAAGGGGATCGGTCCGATCCAGGCAACTATCGACCCATAGCTGTCACCTCAGTCATTTGCAAGGTGCTTGAGCTCCTTATAAATAAGCAGCTCATGCAATTCCTAGAGGATCACTCGCTAATCAATGATCGACAATACGGCTTCAGGCCAAAGCGATCAACGGGTGATCTTCTGGCATTCGTAACGCATGTCTGGGGTGGGGCTATGGAAAGACACGGCGAGTCCTTGGCTATTAGCCTGGACATCGCCAAAGCCTTCGATAAGGTCTGGCATGCTTCGCTCCTTTCCAAGCTTCCGGCATATGGTCTACCTCCTCAACTGTGCAGCTGGATTGCCAGCTTTTTAAACGAGCGCCGAGTGCGGGTCCTCTGCGATGGCCAGGCTTCTCGCTTCTTGCAAGTGAATGCCGGGGTACCGCAGGGGTCCGTACTATCACCAACTCTCTTTCTTCTGCATATCAATGATATGCTATCCCTCGGGAACATTCATTGCTATGCAGATGACAGCACACTGCACGGGAGTTACTCGGTTCGTCCGACGGCGGGGCGATCTGAGATTGAGGAGGAGAGACGACGACTCGTGGCTGATCTCGACCGTAACCTCGACAGTATCTCTCAATGGGGTACCGAGAACCTGGTCGAGTTCAATGCCCGCAAAACACAGGCGTGTGCATTTACTGCGAAGAAATCCCCTTTCCTTCCCCTACCCTCTCTTCAGAATGCATTATTACCAATGAAGGACAACCTTGATATCCTTGGCATAGACGTTCGTCGAGAGCTCAATAATAAAAACTACATCGAAAGATGTATAGGGCTAGCTTCGCGGAAACTAGGAATACTGAATAAGGTAAAGAGATTCTTTACACCGGACCAGAGGTGTCTGCTGTACAAGACGCAGATTAGACCCTGCGTCGAATACTGCTCTCACCTCTGGGACGGCTCCGCGAAGTATCTGCTGGACGCTCTCGACGCTATGCAGCGACGGGCTATCCGTATTATAGATTGTCCGGAGGTAACGGGAAGCCTTGAGCCGCTAGTTCAGCGCCGAACAATAGCTTCCTTGGCCGCATTCTACCGTATTTACCACGGCGAGTGTTCTGAAGAGCTCTTCAATCTGATCCCACCCTCTTCCTTCCGATCCCGAACGACTCGTGCCGGGCAGAGATGCCACCCCCACACAGTGGATAGCATGTTCGCGAGAACCGAACGTTTTAAACGTTCGTTTCTCTGCCGAACGATAGTGGCCTGGAACGCCCTGCCTGTGCACGTGTTTCCTCCCACATATAATCCTGGGTTCTTTAAGCGGAGCGTGAAGAGGCACATCAGTAGGTCGTCAAGTTGAGGGCCACTCTCAATAGTAATGTGTGCTGTGAGAGTGGCCCACAATCGCTAGACGTCGTCACGACTTACCACCAGGCGGGCGGCGTCAATTTGGCGAACCAAATATAAAAAAAAAAAAAAAAAAAAAAAAAAAAAATCAAAACAAACCTGTCCCAACACTAGTGCTTGACGTACTTACTAAAAGACAATGGTGGAAGGGCGGGAGGGGCGGGAGGCGGTGTCGCTCACCGACCGACACGCGACCTTGGCGCGAAACAGAGACAAAATGTTCCAACCAGGAGAGAGATAGAAGGTTTATCACAGGCGCGCTTTATTTGTACTACTTACTTTGATGTCGATGACCTTATTAGCTGATTTTAGCTAGTGTTGTTCAAACAAGAGTGTTTTATTCGGTAATAATGTTTTTTTTCTGTATGATATTTTTTTCTTGTTTGGCCAACACATATCGAAACGGGTTCTGGTCGACCAGCTGAAGGTTGTGTCTTCGGGTTGATATACCCCTTACGTAACATCCTGTATATGTTTTTACAGATACTTTCGATTTTTTTTTACATAATTAAATATATGGGAATTTTAACCCTGAATAACATCTGACAGACTAGACTTAGAAGTTAATTTTGTTATAATTTATCATATTAGTGGTTTTTTTTATGTTAGGTTCGTCAAATTGACACCGCCCACCTGATGGTAAGCCGTGGTGACGTCTGGCGATTGTGGGCGACTGTCATTCATAGTACACAGTAGATAGGTAGGTACTAAAGAGAGTGCCCTCAACTTGACTACATCCGGCCTGTTCACGCTACCCTTAAAGAACCCAGTGTTATATATATAGACATTATGTGGGTGGGACTAAACACGGGCGCAGGCAGGGCGTTCCTAGCCACTTTCATTCGGCAGAGAAATGAACGTTTACATGCTTGCATTATGTTTGTTTAAAATACTAAAGCTATATTAAATAGGGTTCTGAAATCTACCAACGGACGCGGTTATGGCCGATATACTCAGTTCCCAGAAACGGCAGTAGTGACTGACGAAATGTGGGCGTGATACGCCGAATACGACGAAATCTGAGTGTCTGTCTGTTAAATATAATATAAAAAGTTCTTGACCACATAATATACTTCCTTTACTACTACGACCACCATTAATATTTCAGGCATATATAATTAAAGCCGAGAATAGTAGTAAGACATATTCGGGATGGTTGTGTGGCGGTGTGATTGTTGGAAAGCAAGTCATATTGACGTCAGCTGCGTGTGTACGTGACGTCGAACATATGTACGCCATAGCTGGTTACAAAATGTATATATCGGACGAGAAGAGATCTGATGACGCGTGTATCAAGAACATGAGGAAGAAAGTTATTATTGTGTGTGTGCCTAAAGGTATCGTGTTACTCTTAAATTTTAGATTAGGTTCAAACGTACATTCTCATTATTACAATGCAATAACTTGCTCAGACTGTGGAGGTTTTATTTATCTGTGCCAGGATCTGTGTCAAGACAGATGGTACAAATAGGTACCACTAAATGTAAACCTACTTTTGAACATTGACTGTACTTACCTACTTTATTATACAGCTTTGAAAAAGTAATTAGAATCCCTAATCCATACTGCAAAAAAATCAGCTTTTATAAAATGATGTATGTCTGGCAGCCGTGAGCCTTCCTCCATGAGATGTAATAAAAGATGAGGTTATAGCGCTATCTGAGCATCCCATAGGGAACCTATATTTTTTCAGCAGGTGGGCCCCGTGTAGAGGTCTACTTGGTACATTAATATCATATCATACTATCTCTTCTTAGAGTAGACTATCTACTACTAACAAGTACTAGAGCGCTGGTAACTAGTCTGCACAACCACTGTGAACAATCAAATAATTGCGTCAATGACGTAACGTAATTAGAGCCCATTACCACAGATAAGTAAGTGCTCGACATCTGCACAAGGGGAACAGTTCACACACGTCCACTCTGTAGCCATAATATTATATCCTCTAAGTATATCTTTGATTTGAGAATTAAATTGTTCGTAGTATTATATGTTTGTTGTTGTTATTTTTTTTTTCTCAATTTCTAGACTATAACCTGGTTTACGATAAATTGGAAGTGTGGGCGAACTACGACATAGCAGCGGTAAAGGTAGAAGCATCTATGACCGGTGTTGCCGAATATGCAACACACTGCACTTATGTACCGCAAATGATTGATATTAATTACGGTGATTTGTCGATGCAAGATGTTGGGAACGATGTTTTGATTTTGGGATGGGGTCATAATTCAACATGGCGTAAGGTAGGCGGGTTTACCTGGTGGTAGGTACAGAGCGCAAAGTAAATACCAGACCTGCATACAATTAAGTATGTAGCCCTGCATAGATACCTACTTTGCGATCTGTACCTACTCATTTTATTCCTATAATGTGTTTCCGTGGTAATTGGTTTCAGCATTCTGGACTGCAGAGATTCCATAATGTTTCTCCTATAATAGGTAAAATTATTTTATTATACGTGTTTATTCATATACTCAACATTGAAAACAGGCGATCTATTTTCGTAAGTACAGAAAAGTTTTGATTTTAATTTACCGGTACCTAACATAACCTCGAACTACCTACTTGTATTTTCTAAATTGCGTTTAATTGCACTTATTTGTCGAGAATATGAATACCCGTAGCCGTAGAGCCTTATCCCGCCAGCAGGAGGAGCCCAAACTTCAGCTGGTGTTGCAGGAACTTAAATCTAAAACTGAGCTCTGTTTACAATTAGAAAAAGAAAGAGAAGAAAATGAAAACTTGTTGATAGGTGCTTTAGACGATAGTAAAAAACTAAAATCTGAACTAGCTAGGCTTCATATTAGTTATGATGAAATTATAATGCAGCGGAACCACCTTCAATCAATAGTAGATAGGTTTCAAGAGTGCAGTGACGAGTATGAAGGGACCTTGAGGAGGACTACCTTGCTGGAACAGGAGCTACGGGATGCCCAGGGGCACATCTTACACTTGGAGTCAGCTGCCAAGCAAGTCGTAGTCCAACAAACGGATAACCTTTATAACGAGCTAATGAGTGGTACTCCGCAGTTTGTTCCTTCTGCAACAGTTCCAAACCTGGACTTGTCTACTATAGATCTTACCAATGACAGTTCATACCAACTGGACAAGCCAGTTTATTTTTGCAGCAGGAATAAACTAAAAAAATACCTAAAAATAAAGAAATTCATTTTAAAATCAAAGAAACAATTAAAATATCATAGAATCTTAATCAAAAAGTGTAAAAATGTTAACTCTAGTTTAAAATTAAGAGAACAAGCTAAATTATCTATGTTAGAACTTAAACAAAGTCATTTAAAATATTACACTGACACACAACGCTTAGAGTCACAAATAAAAAATTTGCAATTTGAATTAGAGTATGTAACTAAGAAATATGAATGGTCTCTAAAAGACTTTAATAAGTGTTCATCAAGTATAGATAAGGTACTCAAAACATCTAATTATAATACTGAGCGCCTTAATACCTTCATAAATAACCACTCATGCAATATCAATTGCACAAGTCCGTCTCAATCATTGGAGAACCAGGCTTCCCTTACAACTTGCTCACCTTCTACTTCATTAGTGTATGAATTGTGTGACAGTGTAAAAAGTAATAGTCATACTGGATATACTAAACTAGTTTTATTTAGTGATGATATTGGAACTGATTTTAGTTCTTTTCTGATACAACAATTTAATTCAAATTGTTATTCAATTATTAATAACTGTTATCCAGGTGCATCTTTAAATGAAATTATGCAAAAGATATTAGAATATAATTTTGACTCAAACAGTAAAATAATTATTTTCTGCTCAAACAGGGGTAAAATTAACAAAAATGAACTATCCCTATACTTTGACAAAATGCAAAACTTAAATGTTGAACATGTAGTAATGTTTACATTACCATACATAAAAGGTGTGCCAGACGTGGAAAATTCTCTTAGATATAAGATAAATTTACAACTCAATTTAACTAGCCAATATAATAATAAATTCCATGTAATTGACTTTAATTCTGTTTTTAAGAGAACTGTATATAAATACAATTTGTTAACTTCTGACAGTAACTTTAACAATAACAAACATATTGTTTATGTAAACAAAGGTAGGTATTTTCTACCAAAGCATTATAAGAGACAAATAGCAAGTTTGCTATTCAATTATTTTTACACTTCAGCCAAGAACTTGGCTGACAAAACTGCTTTTATTGAGCAATGTAGATTTAGTGTTAAGACTTTGGAATCTGTTCCAAGTAATTTAAATTAAGTTCTACGACAACAGAGGCAATATTACCCTTTAGCAGACATAGTCAATTAATTGAATTAAATTTAGTTACAAATATTAATTATGTTAAAAAATGCCCTCCAAATCAAACCAAATCAAAAAATGTAAATTATATCAACATAGGGCATCAAAATATTGGTTGTTTAACACATGGCAAAGAGTTAGAGTTGGAACTGTTAATGAATTCAGACAATATTGATATTTTTTGTATTACAGAACATATGCGTAAGTCGTATGAGCTCATGTTCAATTTCAGTAATCACCGGGTTGGTAGTGCATTCTGCAGGGTGACCACAGTACGGGGGGGATCTTTGATTTTATTAAATAAACAACTTAAATTTAAAGAACGGAAAGATATTGTGTCTCTTTCTCTAGAGTGTAAAGTCGAACTGTCGTGCGTGGAAATGGAGCAATTCATAGTAGTATGCGTGTATAAACCTGGAACCTCACCCTTTTGCGAATTTGAGGAACTTATTGACAAAGTTCTATATAAACTTGGTAAAACTAATAAGTACCTAATAGTATGTGGTGATTTTAATGTCGATTTACTTGTTAATACGCCTATGAGTTATAATATTTTAAATTTATTTAAATCACACAATCTTACAAACTTATTTTTGGAGCCTACTAGATATTGTAATACAATAGCCACTTGCCTGGATAATATATACAGCGATATGTTGCCAGAAAGTAAAAGTATTATAAAAAAGCTAGATTCAGACCATTGTGGGCAAATAGCATCTTTTAAAATCACTAAAGAAAAAGTTATAAAACGTAAAATATTATGTAGACCAATAACTGGTGACCGCTTGGAACGTATGAGGGTTGGACTTTGCAATAAAATTCCATTCTTAGACACTGGCTTAGAATGGGCCACTGAGGGTATACACAAAAGTAGACAAAAACTTTATGAACTATACTCAGAAAGACAGCTTAATAGATCAGTTGAATTTCTAGATTATGTTAAAACTTATTCAAAAAAGTTTAAAGCAGATTGTTTAGCAGCTAAATCAAAATATATAAGTGATAAAATTCTCAATAGTGCAGACAAAGTTAAATCTACTTGGAAAATTATAAACGCGGAAAGAGGTCAACAAAAATTAAATGATAATCATTTTAAACTTAATATAAATGGTAAAATAACTACATCAGACTTCGAGGTCGCTAACGAATTTGAAAATTTTTTCTCCCGAATTCCTGTAGATTTGACAAAAACCCTAGGCTCTTCAACCCCCATTGCAGAATCTTTGTTAAAAGCAAACGTTCCTTGTTGTAACGTTATATTTAAATTCAGTAAAGTTAACATAAACACTATCTTAAAAACTTTTAAATCTTTAAATATCAAGAAAACAGCTGACCTCTGGGGCATCTCTGTGTATTTAGTAAATTCTTTTATTGAAATGGTTGCTCCTGAACTAGTAATAATATTTAATAATTGTGTTGATAGTGGTGTGTTCCCTGATTTAATGAAATCTAGTAAATTAATTCCCCTGTTTAAATCGGGTAGTACTTCAGATCCGTCCAATTTCCGTCCCATTTCTGTACTACCTACATTTAGTAAAATTTTTGAAAAAATTATGCTTAATCAAATGCAAAATCACTTTAACGTTAATAAACTATTACATACAAAACAATTCGGTTTCACTCGTGGTCGGTCCACCACTGATGCCGGAATTAAATTATTAGAGTGTATATACAGGGCCTGGGATGAGTCATATGATGCTTATGGTGTATTCTGTGACTTATCTAAGGCCTTCGATTGCGTTCAGCACCAGACTTTAATTAAGAAACTTGATCATTACGGAATCCGGGGGACGGCCTTGAATTTCGTCAATTCTTACTTAAGTGATAGGGTCCAGAAAGTAGTGATCAATGGTAAACAGTCACCTGGTTCTCCTGTAGCAATGGGGGTACCGCAGGGTTAAATTTTGGGACCTTTTCTTTTTCTAGTATATATTAATGATCTCCCTCACCTCATAAGAGACGACCACGAGGTAGTTTTGTTTGCTGATGACACTTCTTTAATATTTAAAGTTAAACGTGGACAGCGCGAACTTGACGATGTAAACATTGCCCTCTCTAGGATAGTCCACTGGTTTTGTGCTAATAATTTATTATTAAATGAAAATAAAACTAAATGTGTAAGATTCACCTTACCTAATGTAAGACTTGTTAAAACCAGTGTTAAGGTTAGGGATGATATAATAGAATTGGTCGATGACACTGTCTTCCTGGGCATAACGTTAGACTCCAAATTGCAATGGGGGCCTCATATCGGGAAAATTTCGGCCAGGCTTAGTTCAGCAGCCTATGCTGTCAAAAAGATCCGACAACTTACAGACATTAAAACGGCGCGTCTTGTCTACTTCAGCTACTTCCACAGTATCATGACATATGGCATACTACTGTGGGGTAACGCTGCCGATATTGAATGCATCTTTGTGTTGCAGAAGAGGGCTATCCGGACTATCTATGGAATGGGGTCTCGGGAGTCATTAAGAGATAAGTTTAAGCATATTAACATCCTTACAGTGTATTCACAGTATATTTATGAAATTTTATTGTATACCCACAAGAACAAAAGTAAATTTGTGAAAAATAGTGATAATCATAATCTAAACTTAAGAAATAAGGATAAACTGGCTGTTCCTAAATTTAGGCTTCATAAAGTGAGTAATTCTTTTGCGGGGAACTTTATTCGAATGTACAATACATTGCCCACCGAAATAGCAAATTTATCTGTCAATAAATTTAAAAAACTAATAAAAAGTAAATTGTGCCATAAAGCTTATTATAGTATTAATGATTTCTTAGATGACAAGGCGGCCTGGTTGTAACAACGTAACGAATTGCTCCTTTCTAAATAACTCTGTATTAAATTTAAGATGAAATATTTTGAAAAAAGCCGAGCTGAGTTTCTTGAGGGCTCTTCTCAGTCTCGTTGCATTTTGGAACCCTCGGTAGAGTCACACCAACTTCTGACGAATCTAAATAATTTTCTGAAAATTTCAAAGATAATAAACGTTATTTTATTTTATTTTATTTTATTTCCCATTTAGCGTTATGTATCATCTGCCCTGGCTGCCTGAAACTAATTTTTATAATGCACTGTAACGGTAATAGGCGTGGCCACTATTACGTGGGACCAAAAAAATTACATGACCTAACCTAAACTACTATTGTGTTTATACTATTGTCAACTTTCTAGGACCAAGACCTTACAGATTTTAACCAAGAAAAATTACAATACGGACCAACGAAAGTATACAACAAAACGAAATGCATAGATGAATATAAGGATTATAACATAGATGCCCTGATAAAGAAGTACATGATTTGTACTTGGCCGCCAGGGAAGTTTGACGATAAAGGTGAAAATGTGGGTCCTGAAGGCGAGGGCGTAGAAGGATGTGCCAGCAAAGAGGTAAGTTATTATTTTAAATCTTTTTTTGTGAACATTCTAAGCTTTGACATAATGTTTGGCTACCTCAGAGTAACCATCACTACTCTACTACTTGTAGAGGGTAAGATAACCCGTTTGGTGTCGTGGATATAGGTTGCCATGTATTAGTGGGCGTTCTACTAGGGACGCCATATTACATTGAAATACGTCAAAAACAAGATCTCGGAAAAATAACTACATACAATAATTAGTTCCATTTTTTGCAATACCCCAACAAGTTGAGACGTTGTATTTACTTATGTATGATAGTCAGTTTTAATTACAGAACGCAGCAGACGGTAAAAATGGTACCGTACAAGACAACCCTGGAAATGTCGGAATATGTCAGGTTTATATGCTAGTTCCTTTCATATTTACATATAACACAAGTGTAAGCCGCGGCTTTACTCGCGCTGTTTCCTTAGACCTTTTCGTATCCCATATTAAACTCATCATCATTCTCATCAAACTAATCCCATCGACATCATCCCTATTATTTGGGGTCGTTGCATAATGTCTCCCTCTTCCACACATCCCTGTCACACGTCATCTCCTCAGTCACTCCCTTGACATAATCCTCTTTCGCGCATTCCATCCATCTTTTCTTGGGCCTATCTCTAGTTCTAAATCCATCTACATTAATAATTTCCCATATTAAACTATTCTTGGAATTAAGGAACTATATCTTTTTCTAAGCCAGCCAACCTCACCTGCAAGTGATTTTTGTGCCAATGAACGGACGAGGGTCTAGTTGACATAGAAGTTCCGGGTGGCGGTTTTAGGCTCACCCTCTAATACGTAGGACCTACAAAGTTACTGACGAAACGTGGCCGTAAAGTATGCCTCTGGATACTATTGGAAGAAGACGTAGGCGATTGGATAACAACGAATGTCAACGTACGTCTATTGTGTATGCGACTGTTCAGAAAATAAAACACCTTCGGATTTTAAGAATGGAATAGAACATTTTATAAATTGTTTTTAGAACGATCACGGTGGTCCTTTAATATCTTGGCAGAGAGCGAAACCGAAAGTGATAGGTGTCGCATCGGTATTCAAATTGGATGCTGAGAATAATTGCTCTGGTCCATTTTTATTTACCAGCACATATTGTAGCTCGAAGTTTTTGAAATGTGTGGTAACTGAATTTAGAAGAGACGAACCTACAGGCAGAAGGGCCATAGTGTAAGTGTTACACTACTTGTTTTTATTTTCATTACTGTTTTTATTGTGAGGGTTAACCTGGTGAATTGTTCACCCGTCTGTAGGCGGGGATCAAAGAAAACTGGACTGACCTTGAGATGTCGTAGATCACGGTGCGTTGTAGATGTCTGGTGCCGATGATTCTTGAGCAGGAACTGGAGCAGGCTTAAAAGCACTGATTCTAATTGTTTGATTTAATTGAGCCCAGCGCTGGCTATTGGGAACACTTTTAAATTGCGCGTTGTGTTATGTCGAGTAGAGAAAGTGATGTGTCAGACCAAGAAAACCAGTTTTGCACCTATTCATTCTTAGTCGAGTTTTCAGCGCATCCAGGGCCTGTCAACATGTTATTGAAACCCATTGTGGCCTTATTACGCTTATTACGGAGGACTGAAAAATTACTAAACCGATTTCATTTCATATTCTTTAATCATTAGAAACAGCACTTACTCAGTACTATTGCAACTGGGATCTTCGCTCACTACACAACTCAGTTGGGGTCGGCTTTTCAGTCTTACTGCAAAGCGTACGTTTCCCATGAAGCGACTGCCTTATGCTTTTTACTACCTATTGGCGATATTGAAATTCTGTAGTTAGACCAGACGGATGTCTTAGAGGGTTCCAACTACCCGTAACGAGTGCAATGGATACTCGTATAGCAACCCGGACTGATAACTTTGAGTGACCCAGACTGCCTTGGCTAGTGTTGCTCCCAGTTGCAATTGAAGTTACCAAGATGACCATATGAGAACTTTAAAATTTTCATATTTCAACAGCCCACCATATTGTTCTCTGCCGCCCCAAGTGAAAGGATTTGAGATAATTGAAAGACGAATATCATGGCTACATCATCCAGATGGGTAAGGAAACGTAACATATAAGACCTCTATATCCCCGAAGGGGTAGACATAGGTGCATAAACGCTCAATTTTTACCAGATAGCCTTCGAAGCGAGCGTATTGCCGCTTTTGGTTTGGTTTCCTAGTAAAATGGTGCAGTCTTGTGGTGGTCGTCACACTGCGGTGAGCATAGTCATATGTACAAACTTCATGTACATAACCAACCAATCAGATTCAGGGGCACATCACATGTGCTCACTTACCTTGCTAAGACCGCCATCTTGTAAAGCACATGATTACTTTGGGAAGCTTTGAAGAGCAAGTTGAGTCAAAGTTGATTTCTGTACAACTGTTTTAAATGGACAACATTCTGGTGACGTCAATTCATCGCTGTGATGCGACTGCTTTGGGATAGCATCGCTATTTAGGGTTCCGTACCAAAAGGCTAAGACGGAACCCTATTACTGAGACTTATCTATCTGTATCTCATGAACGGTGATAGTTAGAAAGTTGAAATTCTCACAGATGATGTATTTCTGTTGTCACCATAACAACAAATACTAAAAAACAGAATATAATAAATATTTAAAGGCTTCCACACAAATAATGTGATTTTTTTGCCGTTTTTATGCGAAACTATTTGTGCCCGAGTCCGACCCCACTTGGCGGGTTTTTTTTTACGAAACCGAAGCTTTACCGAAGGCATTTATGTTTCCACTTGCAGATGAGGTTGACTTGTTGAAATTCTTGACGGGATCCCTAAGTTACAGTCGGCCCCAAAAGTCGCTGAACACATTCAAACTTCCAAAACATCTAGACACTAAAAATATCATAAGTCAGTGACGCAACACGAGAACAAAATAAACTCAACATACAAAAGTCCATAAAACTCTGTACACTAGTATTCCAAAAGTAGCTGAACACTAGTATTCCAAAAGTAGCTGAACATCATTAACATCATAAGTAGATAAACAAATCATATTTTCAATGTTGTTGCCTGTTAATCTAATTTTGGTGTTCTTGATGTTACACGAATTTTCTTTTGACATGTAGAATAATTTGAGAAAAGTTTTAAAGCTAATATTAAATCCGCTGCCCTGGGCCGCGGCCGAGTCAAGAACACCAAAATTAGATTAACAGGCAACGACATTGAAAATATAGTTTGTTAATCTACTTATGATGTTAATGATGTACAGCTACTTTTGGAATACTAGTGTTCAGCTACTTTTGGAATACTAGTGCTCAGCGTTTCCAGCGGGAGTAGGTGGAACGCGGTCGTGTCCTTCTGCGAGCAAGTCATGCTCGCGAAGGAGGCGGCTGGGCGGGAGAGGGAGCGTACCCTCCCCGCCGAGTTCCGTAGTCGGCGGCCAGGCCGCCCCAGACTACGCGACTACGCCCAAGACTATCGTCCTCCATGATCGGGGCCTGAGGACGGCGGGATCGCCACCCACCGTCCTTACAGAAGCAGGCTAGAAGGGTTGCGTGCTGCGGGTCCTTTGCCCCATAGCACGCAACCAAATTCACTCACTGACGCGGGATAAAACCCGACCCCAATGATACGGGATTCTCGTCCCGACCAAACACCCGCAGAGACCACAGAGGTGGTCAAAGTCCGCCGGGCGCCACTGGACATACCCTCTGCTAGTATCCAGAGACGCCCGGCAACGGACGTTAGAGCGGCCGCGGCCTTGGGTCGCGGAATTAAAAAAAAAAAAGTGCTCAGCGTTTTATGGACTTTTGCATGTTGAGTTTATTTTGTTCTCTTGTTGCGTCACTGACTTATGACATTTTTAGTGTTCAGATGTTTTGGAAGTTTGAATGTGTTCAGCGACTTTTGGGGCCGACTGTACCTACTACTATAGGGAATCCAATAGTGTTTTGTTTGGTTCCAGCCCTGCAGAGACAGAGAAGTACCATTTACGACCGCAGAAACCGATAAGAGACGGTTGATAAATTTAAAATGTTTTAATTATTTCTAAGTCAAGTCTTTATAACAATATATTTTTCTCAAAATGTCTCCGATTTTTTTTTGCATTGTTTTGACGTGTTATATCTAAATTGGTGTGCTGGCCAAATAGTGTAAGCGAGCAGAGCGAGCAGGTTCCTTATACATATAGACACTAAGGCTTTTATATTGTATATTACCGCAGAATCGTATTGATCGGGCTCCACTGGAAATAATATCTTCTGTAGGAGACGCCCAGCAATAGACGTAGGAGCAGTCGCGGCCAAAAAACTGTAGTATCGTAAATACTGTTGGATTATAATCAAACTTGCATGATTGTAAACGGTCCGTACGTTACAGTTTCACGTATTATTCACTGCATTCATATTAATTACCTACGGTTATTTATTTCTGTGATTAATTTACTCATGCATTAAAAATCATAATAGGTAACCATAACCTGAGTACGTACATCCTTCTTTGCTCACGTCTTTCAAAAATTACCGACTGCAGCATCGTACGAGTATAGTGACTGGTTCGGTGGCGTGGTCATTAGTGTATCCTGTTTCGAAGCCCGAATCTTGGAATCCCGGGTCGAATCTTTCGGAGTTTGGACGTTTTCTATGTATATGTAATATGTATGTATCTATTTAGAAATATATATGTATGTTTATCAGTTGTCTAGATCCCATTGCACAAACTTAGTGGGCTAGATGACGTTATGACAAAGCGTTTCTTCGCCATGACTTAGACAGCAATGCTAGTCTGAAATAAGTCAAATTCGACATACCCTACTCTGAAATATTGTAGCTCGATAATATCTTAAATCGACGTGATATATCGGAGTACAGTAGTGTCGGGATTAAGTTGTTTCGATCTAAAATATTGTCGAAATTGAGTCTTATCGGAGTTTCATGTTATCGAAGTAAAATCTTGTCGTAGAAGGATTTGTCGAAATTCAGTATGGTAGTCGCAAACGTGATTGCACCAACAACGAAGGCGACGCTGCTGCCAATACCTACGTGTATACATAAATTAAATCAATTAATTTGGCAAATCATATTGTATTCTACACCGTGAAATCAGCATTGTACTTGATTAAAGATTAGTTTTGCAGTAAAAAAATGAATGGAAACTTGAAACAAGCTGTGATTTTTTCATTTTTATTTTGTGGTAAGCCGTTATGTCATGAAAGCTTTTATCCTTTATTACTATATAAATAGTTTCCGTGCCTCGGAGAGCACGTTAAACCGTCGGTCCATGTTGAAGCCCAAAAACAATATCTCTCTTCTAACAACAGAGCTTTGATATCACCCATGGGTTGTGGAGGTCAGTCGCTCCACGCAAAGTATTGAAGTTCAGTAGGTTAGGAAAGGGCTTAGTCAGACCGATAATGAGAGAATGGAAGGGAAAAGTGCAAGGATTACCGATACAATTATTTAAATATGAAATGAAGACTCAATAAAATCGATTAAAAAGAAAATGATTCTAGAAAAATATTTGTTGCAGTTTCAGTAACTCGCTGCCAGCGTAGGATTGTTCATGGAGAAAATGTTATCGTACCAAAAAGATATGTGGTAAGTATATTATTCTGATTATTCTAGGTACTACTTTTATACCTGGTTTTGGACATTCTATTGTGACATAAATGACTCTTATTTAGTACCTACTTAATATTTAACTTTGTTATGAAAATAATATAATTTTCTTTATGATGTACTTAGTTTTTAAATCACTACCTACCTATTTTGCAAACAGTAAGGTAGAATATGGCTGTGCACAATTGTTAAAACCTATATCATATTACCCATATTAGCAAATAAATGAATTGATGAATTGAATTGGTTTCGCCCTACAAAATTATCAAAGGTGTCTTTTTACACTAATTCACTTCAATTCCATAGTTTACATAAACTAAATGTAAAGTATGGAATGGAAGTGAATTAATGTAAAAAGGACACATTTGATAATGCCGTAGGGTGAAACCAGTAAAGTATTTTAAAAAAGAATTGTGGAGCACAAGTGAGTTTATTTCATAATGTATCCAATTAGAACGCTAATGCACGTTTAGAGGCTTTTAATACGCGCATAATATTAAGCCAGTCACACGTAATACAGGTTGAGCCTATTGTTCGTCTATTAGAGGGTGCAAGCAGTACTGTCGAGGATGACTTGGGTCATGAAGATGTTGACAAAGCCCCTTTTCACCGAATACTAACTAAAAACAGTCCAAAACTTTGGCAGGTATACTTTGTCGAAGCAAGTATATCGCCAATGGGGTACGACGAATGGCTGTGTGGTGGAGCACTAGTCACACCCGAGTTTATTATAACATCTGCTGCTTGCGTAGAAGATGTCAGACATTTGTACGCAATAGCTGGATATGATAAATATGTTCCCAAAGAAGAAATATATTCTAATCCGTGTACAAATAAGTTTAAAAAGAAAATTATTTTTACTTGTATGCCTAAATGTAAGTATTTTTCTTTGTAATTATAAATAGACCTACAATCTGCTTGCAAATTTGCTATAGGTTGTCCCAGGTTGGGGCGGGGCCCCAAGTGATTAGTGACTACGTCCTCGCCGTCCGCCCTGGACCCCAACTTGACCACGATAACGCAGTGGCTCGTTGGGTGACCGAACGTCCTAATCTGAACTTGTGACCAAAGAAAAGCGATTTTATTATATTACGATATGAACCCTGAAGAGACCCCCGGTCCCGACACTGCCCTTTCCCGGGCAGTGTCTACCGACGACCTTATGCACGAACAACTGATTCCGATGCCATTTGATTTGGGGGCTCGCGCCGCGCCGCCTAGTTGCAGCGCGATATCGTCGCCCCAAGGAACTGATGCTGCTGGGACTGACCATGGGTCAGCTCCCAGCAGTGCGAAGAAGAAGGGCCGCTCTTCCGCGACGAATAAGAGGACCCTCGAGAAGGAGGGGCCGCCGCGCGACCGAAGCACCAGCTGCTCCGGGTGCGCTCCTCTCCAGCGATTCGGAGGAGGACTTGCCGGTCAAGATGGTGCGTACGCGTCTCGACGCGTATAGAAGGCGGCCGCCAACTCCTCCTCCGTCCTCTGTACTGTCC
Source organism: Nudaria mundana (assembly GCA_963556515.1). Classification (NCBI taxonomy): domain Eukaryota; kingdom Metazoa; phylum Arthropoda; class Insecta; order Lepidoptera; family Erebidae; genus Nudaria; species Nudaria mundana. Next base: position 10,570,243 of record OY748308.1, on the reverse strand, counting down.
CAGCGAAGTCGCAGGGAAATCGGTGGGCCGCCCGCGCGGGAGCTGATGAGCGTTTTTGCCCGCATGAAGGCTGCCATGCGGGGCAACAGGATCGTGGCGGGGAGGAAGAAGATTGTGGCTTCACTGGTGGGTGAAGCCCAATCTTCCCTCGACGAGCGTCACTAAGGAGGAGGCGAGGCTCCGGAAGCAGGTGACGAGCGTGGAGTTGGAGCTCGCTGCTTCCCGGAAGCAGATGGACGACCTGCGTCGGGAGGTCGCTGACTTGACCAAGGTCGTCATGGCGCCTCCCGGTCCCATGCTGCCGCCTCCTCCTCCGACGGCTGGACCAGTGCCGAAAACGGCGCCTAGGACCGCGCCGACCACGGCGCCCAATACGCGCCCACCACGGCACCCACCACGGCGCCCGGATCGCCGCCTAAGCCTGTGCCGACTATGGTACAGGTCCTGACGGTGACGAGAGGCGCCTAGCGGTCCTTGAGGACCGGGCGTAACGTCCCCCGCTGGCGCGACCAACGCTCTCTTTCGCTACGGTTGTTGGCGGTGCTCCCTCGCCCGGTCCAAACGGCACACCACCCGCTGTCCGTCGACCCGCCCCGCCCCACCCCCGTCCACTTCCCCAGCAATTCGAATGCCGACCGAGACCGCGGCCTAAGCGAGAAAGGGGAAGGGGCGGGATAAGAAGAGTGGAACCTCTGCCACGCCCGCTTCCTCCAACGCCGCCCCCGCTACTTCTTCACATCCAGACGGGAGGGATGGGAAGAAGTGGGAGCAAAGAAGACGACGAAAGCCGCCTAAAAGGCAGCCAGAGCCACCGCGGCGAAGGTGCCGAAGAGGCCTCACCCTCCTCGCTCCACAGCCGTCGTCCTTACAATGACGACGGAGGGTGTGGAGAGGGGTGTGGGGTACGCTGATGTCCTGAGGCAAGTTAAAGCCTCAGTCGACCTCTCAGCCCTCGATATCCAGGGGGGTCTCCGGTGCAAGACGACACGCACCGAGGCTCCGGCGCCTCCAGCGGCCCCAAAGCTGATGCCCTAGCAGCTCAGCTGAGGGACGCGCTGGACGCAGAAGCCGTCCGCGTCACCAGACCCACCAAATGCTCTGCATTGCGCGTCTCCGGTCTGGATGACGCAGCCACGACAGAGGAAGTGATTTCCACCGTCGCGGAGGCGGGCGGCTGTCCCCGTGACCAAGTGAAGGCTGGAGAGATCTTCTTCAGCCTCACTGGCCATGGCACGACAGTCGTCCAGTGCCCCGTCGCGGCGGCACTGAAAGTGGCGGACGGACGAAGCCTCCTCGCAGGGGGCTTCCTAAAGGTGCAGGTGCACCTCCTTCGTGCCCGGGAAACCAGATGTTTCCGGTGCATGGTGGTGGGGCACGTCGGAGTGCAGTGCACAGCGGAAGTCACCGTGGGCGATCGGTGCTTCCGCTGCAGCCGGCCCGGTCACAAGGCCAGTGCCTGTGATGCCCCGCCTCGCTGCTTTAGATGCGAGGCAGAGGGCAAGACTGCGGACCACTGGGTCGGCAGCACAACCTGTGCCGCCTCGAGGCCAAAGCCTCGTCCGTCCGCTGAGAGCGGTGGGGGTGCCGCTACTGCACGGCCAGATGTTTCTCGGCGGGATGCTGATATGGACGTCCATTAATGTCTGACGCCCATTTCCGCATCCTGCAAGTGAATTTGAACCGCTGCCTCGCTGCTCAGGAAGTCCACCCGGGAAGCCCGGTGGACGAGGACGGCTCGGCCTGTTTTATCTTCGGGGGGTCCGCCGCAGACAGCTCGCGCCTTGCGATCATTGCAAGGGGTCGCGGGTGTGTTGCGGCGGACTATGATGGGTTGGCAGTCGTGGCCACCTACATTTCGCCGACACTGGACGAGATTCAGTTTGAGCTAAGGCTCACTGAGCTCGACGTCGTCTTCGCTGCTAGCCGTCTTCGCCCTGTCCTGCTCCTGGGAGACTTCAACGCCTGGAGTGTGGCGTGGGGCTCCCGGAAAACCAGGGACAAGGGGAGGCTTCTTGAGGACTGGACCAGAACACGTGGTCTGGAGGTACTCAACCGGGGGAATGTCGCCACGTACACCAGGTTTCGTCGGAGGCATCGCCGCCCAGACGACGCGGCAGCCCGAGAGGCGGAGCTTTATCAGGCTTACAGGGAGGCTAAAGGTAATCTCCAGGAGACGATAAAGCGGGCCAAGACGGTGGCCTGCGAGGAGCTCCTGGAGACCCTGCAGCAGAACCCATGGGGGCGCCCGTACCTACAGGTCATGGAGAAACTCCGACCTAGGGCACCCCCACTGACCCAGAGTCTCCAGCCTTAGCAGCTGGAGCGGGTCATGGGCTCCCTGTTTCCGACGAGCGCGGAGGAGCACGTCCCTCCGCGCATGGCTCCGTTTCTGCCCGACGCGGATAGCACCGGCGAAGACGACGTACCCGAAGTCAGGGTGTGGGAGTTAGGTGCGGCAGTACTCCGGCTTAAACGCTGGAAAATCACTGCCCCCGGACCCGACGGCATTCCTGGCCGTGCATGGGTCTTGGCCCTCGAAGAACTCGTGCCTCGACTGATGGGGCTCTTTAGCGCATGCCTCGAAAGGGGCCAGTTTCCCAAGGTGTGGAGGACGGGGAAACTGGTCCTGATCCGTAAGGTGGACTCACCGTCCGGATACCGGCCGATCGTGTTGCTTGACGAGGTGTGTAAGCTCTTTGAGCAAATTATCGCGGAACGCCTCGTCGAGCATCTCTCGACGGTGGGGCCAGATCTGGCGGACAACCAGTACGGTTTCCGTCGGGAACGCTCCACCGTGAGCGCGATCATGCGCGTCAAGAGCCTGACGGAGGAAGCAGTCTCGCAGGGCAAGGTGGTGGTGGCGGTGTCTCTTGACATCGCCAACGCGTTCAACACCTTGCCATGGAGCTGCGTTAGGGATGCGCTCGTGTATCACGAAACGCCTCTCTACCTCCATCGTATTGTCGGGGCCTATCTTTCGGAGAGGGCCATAGCTTTCCCCAACTGGCTCGGGCCAGCTCGGCGGGATGTGTCGTGCGAGGTTCCGCAGGGGTCGATCCTGGGGCCGCTTCTGTGGAACATCTGCTACGACTGGGTGCTGCGGGATGCGTTGCCTGAGGGCGTCGGCGTAACGTGCTACACCGACGATACCCTCGTCGCCGCGCGGGGTGCAACGTACCAGGAGGCTGCACTCAAGGTCACGACGGGTGTTGCTCAAGTCGTGGGTCGGATACGGCGGCTGTGACTGGAGGTGGCCTTGCACAAGTCCGAGGTTCTGTGTTTTCACAGACCTCGGAACGGTCCACCTGAAGGGTCCAGCATAAATGTGGGGGGCGTTAGCATCGGCATCAAGCCCTCGATGAAGTATCTAGGGATCATACTTGATAGCCGATGGAACTTCGGACCACATTTCCGAAGTTTGGTCCCCAAGGTGACACAGGCATCGGTCGCGCTTTCGCGACTGATGCCCAACCTAAAGGGATCCAACGCTTCCTGCAGGAGACTGTACCTGGGGATCGTGCGGAGTATGGCCCTATACGGGGCTCCCGTATGGGCGTCGCGTTTGACGTCCAACAACTCAACGCTCCTTAATAGACCGTTGAGGACCTTGGCCGTCAAAATAATAAGGGGCTACCGCACGATCTCCGGAGAGGCTGCATGTCTCCTAGCCGGGACCCCTCCATGGGACCTGGAAGCGAGAGCCCATTGCGTCATTATTCCAATGGCGCAAGGAGGCGCTGGAGCGGGACCACAGGCCTGCGTTTCGAGAAATCGATGACCAGCGGTCCCAACTCCGCCAGGATCTCATGGAGTCATGGAGGGTGCGACTTGAGCAACCCAAGTGGGGTACCACCATCATCGCGGCGCTGAGACCGATCATGGATGATTGGCTGCAAAGGCAGCATGGTGACCTCACGTATCGTGCGACGCAGATCGTTACCGGGCATGGATGCTTCGGTAGCTATCTGTTTCGCATCCGTCGTGAGGTCACACCCCTATGTCAACACTACGAGGTTTCCGACAACGACACCGCACTCCACACGTTGGTGGAGTGCTCAGCGTGGGCGAGTCAGCGCCGGGACCTCGTAGTGGGTCTGGGCGTGGATACTCTCTTGCTGGAGACCATGCTTCAAGCCATGGTCTCCAGCGGGAGTAGATGGAACGCGGCCGTGTCCTTCTGCGAGCAAGTCGTACTCGCGAAGGAGGCGGCTGAGAGGGAGAGGGAGCGTACCCTGCCAGCCTACCAGGCTAGAAGGGTTGCATGCTGCGGAGCCTTTGCCCCATAGCAAGCAACCAGATTCACTCACTGACGCGGGATAAAACCCTACCCCAACGACGCGGGATTCTCATCCCAACCTAACCCCCGCAGAGACCACAGACGTGGTCAAAGTCCACCGGGCGCCACTGGAAATACGTTCGGCTTGTAACCAGAGACGCCCGGCAACAGACGTTAGAGCGGCCGAAGCCTTGGGCCGCTGAATTAAAAAAAAAAAAGGTTGTCCCAGGTAATAGAGAGCATGTTATCGTAAAACATACTTAACCTATCGTAACAGAAAATCCATAAATATTCTGTATTCACAAATTACAATAGCCATAACCAACGATGCTACAAATAAATATTCTTAATACAATGGGCGTTTTTACATTGCACGATATCGTCCACAATACGGTGGCGATATCGTGACGGCATCACCACGATATTGTCATGATATGCTTCGGTGGCGTGGTCGGTAGTGCATCGGCTTTCGACTCCGGAGTCTCGGGTTCGATTCCCGGGTCGAATCAAATACTTGTGTTTGTGTGATCCACAAATGTTTGTTTCGGAGTTTGGGTATTTTCTATGTATGTATTAAGAAATATATAAGTATGTTTATCAGTTGTCTAGATCCCATAGCTTAGTTTGGGCTAGATGACGTTGTATGAAAAAGTTAAAAAAAATATCGTGTGTCGTTATCGTGCAATTTGAAAACGCCAGTTCAGGGCATCTTACTACTAATACATTAATAAATAGATACTCGTAAATATAATGTGTAAAATTCATACGTCTTCTCCGTTGAGGTAGACAGGGTGTATGGATATCCATTTGTTACGGTTTTTGCATATTTCTTTTTGATTATTTCGCTTTTTCAACATTCATAAGTATTTTCTTGTAAATAACACAGATATTTGTACATCATACGAATATTTGATTTCAATCGGCATTCTCATAATCCGATTCCTTCCTCAGTATATGAACTGGATTACGAAAAATTGGAGAAGTGGGCTTACATAGATATAGCGTTGGCAAAAGTAGAATCTCCTTATAATTTAGTAGACAAAGAGTATGAAACGTTATGCAGTTATATACCACAACCGATTGATATTAATTTTGAAACAAAATACCAAGAAGAAGGCGTCGACGCCATAGCAATGGGTTGGGGTCATACAAAGAAGTGGCGAGCGGTAAGTATAATAATTGTATTCGGTCTTTCATTTATGAATTTTGTGAGTATATTTTAATGGGTATCTAGGAAGATAGTTTGGACAGTAAGACCCGGTAGAGGCGCTGCGGTACGAAATTTACTAGATCAATTCAGAAATTTCGTACCGGCAACAGCGCCATAGTCTTCTAAGTAAATTGTTATTTTTTCAAATATATATAATCTATTATCGCAAATTGTCTAAGCACTAAGCACGGAATTGAACCGACAAGTAAGAGAAAGAAAAAGAAAACCATTCTCTTACAAGAAGAACGTTATATCAATTAACCTATTTTATAACTTTGAATTTCTGTGACGCCGTTTTGAGCACGTTGAATTAGGTACCTATTGTATTTGGAAACAAAGTTTTATGTCCACCATAGACTTGAAGGTCGATCGGATCAGTTAAAACTGTGGCAGGCAGACTCGTTAATTGATCTCAACTGTTTCTTTTTAGTGTTACTACTATCGCCAGGTCATCAGTCATTTTTAGGTCATATTACTGAGACTTAGATGTAAGTCCGTCTGTCTTGGACTGTATCTCATGAACCGTGATAATTAGAATGTTGAAAATTTAACAAATGATGTATTTCTCTTGCCTCTATAAGAACAAATAGTGAAAAACAGATTATAATCAATATTTAAGGAGGCCCATATACAACAAACGTGATATGTTTGCCGTTTTATACGCGAGTCCGACTCACTCTTGCCTGGTTTTTACTACGCTTTTATTAGCTTCACTTGTATGTTTGTAACAGACTCTTTTGGGTTCGATTTTGCCCTACTTTGAACGATCAGATTTAATTCAAACTTTGCACACCTGTCAAAGACCGATGACAATGCAATAATACGATTGAAAATTTAAAAAAAAATGTATGTTTGTTTGTAACCGACTCATTTGGGCTCGATTTTGCCCTACTTTGAACGATCAGATTTTGCACACCTGTCAAAGACCGATGACAATGCAATAATTCGATTGAAAATAAAAAAATAATGAAAATAAAAACTAAAAAATTAAAAATAAATAATAGTTTAAAAAAACTAAAAAACACGCTTTAATAGATAATCCAACTAAAAAGTAGAAAATAAATTTTAATAAGTTTGAATTAAGAATAGTGTAAATAAGAAATAAATGTATTATTGTAAAAAAACGTGAGGTGCAAAGTGTCAATAGTTATAAATATTATATTGACAGATATGAGTAGAAGAATTATCATTTCGATAATATCTTAAAATGCACCTCACGCTTTTTTTTACAATAATATACATTTATTTCTTAGAACTCTTTTCTTAATTCAAAGTTATTAAAATTTATTTTCTACTTTTTAGTTGGATTCTCTATAAAAGCGTGTTTTTTAAACTATTATTTATTAAAGATAATAAACTTACTTATATTCAACTTTCTAAGTCTGCGAAGGGGGGATCATAATTTCTTGCCGTCTGTTCGTCCATTCGCATCGAAAACGGCTTACCTTTGCGATTTAGATAACAATTTTTGCATATTGTCTTGCTTGATTACAAGAGGTACACGGGCAACTTTTCGTGACTGGATATGTACTGGAACCCTTCGGAGACAGGAGTGTCAACGTCAGAGACTCGTTCTCCGACCTTATTTTATTTTATTCTTATATCATAGGACAGCGACATACAGTATTATAATAGTCTTAATCTACAATATACACCTTGTAAATAAATAAAATTTCTATAAAAAAAAAGAAATTATAAATATTATATTGACAGATATGAGTAGAAGAATTATCATTTCGATAATATCTTAAAATGCACCTCACGCTTTTTTTTACAATAATATACATTTATTTCTTATTTACACTTTTCTTAATTCAAACTTATTAAAATTTATTTTCTACTTTTTAGTTGGATTCTCTATAAAAGCGTGTTTTTTAAACTATTATTTATTAAAGATAATAAACTTACTTATATTCAACTTTCTAAGTCTGCGAAGGGGGGATCATAATTTCTTGCCGTCTGTTCGTCCATTCGCATCGAAAACGGCTTACCTTTGCGATTTAGATAACAATTTTTGCATATTGTCTTGCTTGATTACAAGAGGTACACGGGCAACTTTTCGTGACTGGATATGTACTGGAACCCTTCGGAGACAGGAGTGTCAACGTCAGAGACTCGTTCTCCGACCTTATGTTATTTTATTCTTATATCATAGGACAGCGACATACAGTATTATAATAGTCTTAATCTACAATATACACCTATACTAATAGCCAGTAAAGAAAGATGTAAAAAAGAATATGAGAACTACAAGGGACTCAGTAAAGTTATAGACACATATATGATATGCTCTATGGAAGCTGGTAACATTGACGCCAAGGGATCTCTTAAGATTAAAAGTAAACCAACTGCTAATGGTTGTCCTGTGTTTGATGGGCCGAAACAATTACAGCTGTTCGACGCTAAAAATGTAAGTTTTTTTTGTTTAATGTTTGAAGTAATTATATACCTATAGGTACTAGATATTATAGAAAGAGAAAATATTTAATAGTTTTTTTGTTTGCTTCACTAATATATAGACACTAGTGGTCGCCCGCGACTTTGTCCGCGTGGTAATTTGGATTTTCTCCCGTTCCCGTAGTATCGCGCACTCGGTTTGTCATCGACGCTTCCTACTTACTTGACACTTATCGTCATATTTTGAACAATTAACACAAAATCTTTATAAATTGTAGCCTATGTGTTATTCTGATGTATAAGCTATATTATTGTAAAGTTTCATTAAAATCCATTCAGTAGATTTTACGTGAAAGAGTAACAAACATCCATACATACTTACAAATTTTGTCGTTTATAATATTAGTAGGATTATTCTCGAGTGCTATGGGGATACTTTCTATACCGGTAATGTGGATTTTGAGGAGGGTAAAAATAATATAACGCGGGCGGAGCCGTAACAATCAGCTAGTAACTATATAGTAATAAATAAATAAATAATAAATAAATATTTTTGGACATTGGACGTACACAACGTCATCTAGCCCAAATTAAGCTATTATAAGCTTGTGCTATGGGATCTAGACGACTGATAAACATACTTATACATTTCTAAATACATACATACTATTCATAGAATACACCCTACTCCTAAACAAACATTTGTGGATTATATAAATAATATAATAGTAAAGTTTGTTATTTGTATTGCTTGCTAAGTGTGCATAAATAAAAATATTATTTCTTTCTTTAAACCAATAGTACCTAATTTTGCTGATACCACTTTCAGTGCGATCCTATCATAGAAGAAGATACGTCTTGGCTGGATAATTCACGAAGGCAGAATTCAAATGAGACAAGTCGCAAAGATTTCGATATGAATACGACTGAAACTTTTGTACCCAATGTCCAATCAAACAATAGTGACACAATCAAAACTGGCTTTACCAGGAGGAACGGGATTTGTCAGGTAGGTGTTAGGCCTCTATCCCATAGCGGATAGACAGAGGTGCATTACACGGTCTAAATTTATAGGAGACCATGCTAACCGAAGGATTAACCTGTAACAACTAGAGAGTAAAACTAGTGGAAAGGTATAATAACGTTTTTTTGGGTAAGTAAGTATGTGTATATATAGCAAGTGCCATCAATCGAGAGTATAAAGGAATGTATTTACTAGGGGACAAATGAAGTAACATTTTGTAGTCTGTACATATCGCATGAAACTGACGCGGGACACGTTGCTGCGTCATGTAGACTGACTGTAGCCTGTCACGTTGCAGGACACAATGTTCTTTAGTGAATAGTTGCCTTAAATCGACACATCGTCGGTTGCTGGGTTTCGTTGGATATGAACTTGTACCTTTAGAGCGTTTTCACATTGTACGATGTGAAGTCGATATCGCGTGTACGTATGTACACGTCATCAGGGTAAGTAAAATTATGAAATATGCACCTGTCCTTTATATTGTCTGGCACGATGTTGGATATGGAAGCCGATATATTTCATACATTTTACTTACCCACTCATCCGATATCGGATCTGACAATTTGAAAACCTGCTTAGACTTACTAAATAAATATATTATAATTTATTGCCCAGAATGACCATGGTGGTCCTATCGTAACTTGGATCGGAAGTACCGAGTACCTCATCGCAGTTGCATCAGTATTTAAAGTATCCAAAGACTTGGATTGCATGGGACCATATCTGTATACCAGTACAGAGTGTAATGGAGCGTTTATAGCTTGTGTGTTAGACTTAGGAGTAGATGACCAAACAAGGTGGGTAATTTTTTGAGACGTAGTATATTTAACCTTTTCTACTTTTTTAAAAGTTGCCTGTAAGAAACCACTGTTTAGTGATAAAGCTGCCAATTCAAACCTGTGTTCTTGTTATATAATTTTTGTTATTGTACAGTAAGTTTATTATATTACATCTAGGTACTTATCCAGCCGACACGACAATAGGTTCGGCGGATGCGCCAGCTAATTTATAACAAATACTTACTTCAAATACCAATAAGACCAAATAATTGTCAGTATGGGATTAAATTGAAATGGGATCACATGAGAGATACCCAGTCGCAAGTTATGACGTATGAGGTAACAAACACAAAAAAAAACAAACAGCCGAATTGAAAACCTTCTCCTTTAAAGTCAGTTAAAAACGAGAATAACACGCTCACGGAAATAAGATATGATTAGTTATTATTTATTATATTCTTACACCTAATGCGATAAAGTAAATTACACCTATAAAAATCAATTATACTTCCTACATAACACTTAAAATACCTTAAAATCTAACTTAAAATCCTATAAGCGACTATTGTGAATTCGTTTAATGTGCACGAAAAAAATGAGTTTGGTTAGCCATCGCATTGAGCGCCTGCAACCCTCGCGTCAACGGTGCCAACTGCAGCAGATTAGTGCGAGCTGTAGGCACTCTGAGCAGCGGTGGCCTCCGCCTCCTATCGATGTAACCATCAGGGACCACCAATTGTATTTCCTGTAGGAGAGTTAGATGGTGCAGTTTGCCACGTAAAACCTTAATCAATTAATCTTCATGCGTAGTAATTCGCATATTGCTTTCTGTACAGGCGAGCAATGTGCGATCGTCCAGCTGCAGAGAAAGGTTATGAGACAATAGAAACACATATATCGTGGCTTAAACATCCAGACGGGTAAGAAGGTACATTATTGTACTCGTATTAAATTTACCAACCTACTCAGAAACTATTGTAACTATAGAGATACACGGGTTAACCGCAGGACATATTAGTTACCTACATGTAGGAACAGGTTACACAGTATGTATTTTTACTATATTATAAGGGGATCTTACAAAAGCGTAGGCAAATCATTAGAGTTGTTAAAATAACATATATTTTATCTAGGCTACGCCTGTATCTTAAGCAGCAGGAGAAGTCATTATGCATCTTCCCAATCTGTAATTTTTTGAGGGGGGGAATGTTTGACTCACGTACACCTTCTCAGACGCTCTGGCCCAGTCGGATGCCACTAAAAAACTCACACAATCATGTTAGTAGTATCAATAAAAACACATTAACATTTTCACAAACCCACATTATGCATTTTTTCTTATGACCAGTTGACCAAATTCTTTGGCAGAGAGCCTAATATGATGACTCCTACCATTGTAGCTCTGTGATGTGCCATTGTTGTGCCATTGTTAACACATAGCAAAGGTTAAGCAACATCTAGTCGGGCCGGTCTTAGGATGGGTGACCATTTCTTAAGACATTGAGAGGGGTCTCAATGTGCCTCGGAGAGCACGTTAAGCCGTCGGTCCCGGTTGTCATACGAACATCTATGGTAGTCGTTAGGGGTTGGATCCCTAAATCAAAAATCCGACCGGTCTAACTATCCAACTATCCAGACCTTTAATATCGCCCATGGGTTGTGGAGGTCAGATGGCAGTCGCTCCACGGAAAATATAGAAGTTCAGCTGAATCGCAGTTAGACTGGAAAGCCGATCCCAACTGCGTTGGGTAGAGCCTCAGCGTATGATGATGAGTTGAGAAATACTGAGGCAATTTTTTTTTTAAATAGGCCGCTATCAATCGGACTAAGGTCCTAGCATCTCTATTCCAAACTGCTCTAATATGTAGTCTCCTGCTAAGTTGCAGTTGCTTACTTTTATTAAGTTTAAATATACCTAACTTATTCACAGACCTGACGTCAAAGTAACTAACCCCTTTATAAAGGTGGCAAATAAAAATAGCACACGTTCAGAAAATGTAACTAGTACAAGTCCTAATATTAAGTAAGTACTTTTTTTTTTTTTTTTTTTTTAATTCCGCGGCCCAAGGCCGCGGCCGCTCTAACGTCCGTTGCCGGGCGTCCCTGGTTACTAGCAGAGGGTATGTCCAGTGGCGCCCGGCGGACTTTGACCACCCCTGTGGTCTCTGCGGGTGTTTGGTCGGGACGAGAATCCCGCGTCATTGGGGTCGGGTTTTATCCCGCGTCAGTGAGTGAATCTGGTTGCGTGCTATGGGGCAAAGGCCCCGCAGCACGCAACCCTTCTAGCCTGCTTCTGTAAGGACGGAGGGTGGCGATCCCGCCGTCCTCAGGCCCCGATCATGGAGGACGATAGTCTTGGGCGTAGTCGCGCAGTCTGGGGCGGCCTGGCCGCCGACTACGGAACTCGGCGGGGAGGGTACGCTCCCTCTCCCTCCCGGCCGCCTCCTTCGCGAGCATGACTTGCTCGCAGAAGGACACGGCCGCGTTCCACCTACTCCCGCTGGATACCATGGCTTGAAGCATGGTCCCCAGCGAGAGGGTATCCACGCCCAGACCCACTACGAGGTCCCGGCGCTGACTCGCCCACGCTGAGCACTCCACCAACGTGTGGAGTGCGGTGTCGTCGTCGGAAACCTCGCAGTGTTGACACCGGGGTGTGACCTCACGATGCATGCGAAACAGATAGCTACCGAAGCATCCATGCCCGGCAACCATCTGCGTCGCACGGTACGTGAGGTCACCATGCTGCCTCTGCAGCCAATCGTCCATGATCGGTCTCACCGCCGCGATGAAGATGGCACCCCCCTTGGGTTGCTCAAGTCGCACCCTCCATGACTCCATGAGATCCTGGCGGAGTTGGGACCGCTGGTCCTCGATTTCTCGAGACGCAGGCCTGTGGTCCCGCTCCAGCGCCTCCTTGCGCCATTGGAACAATGACGCAAGGGCTCTCGCTTCCAGGTCCCATGGAGGGGTCCCGGCTAGGAGACATGCAGCCTCTCCGGAGATCGTGCGGTACCCCCGTACGGTTCTGACGGCCAAGGTTCTGAGTGGTCTGTTTAACAGAGTCACGTTCCCCTTGACCGCCAACCTATCCGCCCATACGGGAGCCCCGTATAGGGCCATACTCCGCACGATCCCCAGGTACAGTCTCCTGCAGGAGGCGTTGGGTCCCTTTAGGTTGGGCATCAGTCGCGAAAGCGCGACCGATGCCTGCGTCACCTTGGGGACCAAACTTCGGAAATGTGGTCCGAAGTTCCATCGGCTATCAAGTACGATCCCTAGGTACTTCATCGAGGGCTTGATGCCGATGCTAACGCCTCCCACATTTATGCTGGAACCTTCTGGTGGACCGTTCCGAGGTCTGTGAAAACACAGAACCTCGGACTTGTGCAAGGCCACCTCCAGTCCCAGCTGCCGTATCCGACCCACGACTCGAGCAACACCCGTCGTGACCTTGAGTGCTGCCTCCTGGTACGTTGCATCCCGCGCCGTGACGAGGGTATCGTCGGCGTAGCACGTTACGCCGACACCCCTAGGCAACGTACCCCGCAGCACCCAGTCGTAGCCGATGTTCCACAGAAGCGGCCCCAGGACCGACCCCTGCGGAACACCGCACGACACATCTCGCCGAGCTGGCCCGAGCCAGCTGGGGAAAGCTATGGCCCTCTCCGAGAGATAGGCCCCGACAATACGACGGAGGTAGAGAGGCGTTTCGTGATACACGAGCGCCTCCCTAACGCAGCTCCATGGCAAGGTGTTGAACGCGTTGGCGATGTCAAGAGACACCGCCACCACCACCTTGCCCTGCGAGACTGCTTCCTCCGTCAGGCTCTTCACGCGCATGATCGCGCTCACGGTGGAGCGTCCCCGACGGAAACCGAACTGGTTATCCGCCAGGTCTGGCCCCACACTCGTGAGATGCTCGACGAGGCGTTCCGCGATAATTCGCTCAAAGAGCTTACACACCTCGTCGAGCAACACGATCGGCCGGTATCCGGACGGTGAACCCACCGGCCGCCCCGCCTTACGGATCAGGACCAGTTTCCCCGTCCTCCACACCTTGGGAAACTGGCCCCTTTCGAGGCATGCGCTAAAGAGCCCCATCAGTCGAGGCCCGAGTTCTTCGAGGGCCAGGACCCATGCACGGCCAGGAATGCCGTCGGGTCCGGGGGCAGTGATTTTCCGGCGTTTAAGCCGGAGTACTGCCGCACCTAGCTCCCCCACCCTGACTTCGGGTACGTCGTCTTCGCTGGTGCTATCCGCGTCGGGCAGAGACGGAGCCATGCGCGGAGGGACGTGCTCCTCCGCGCTCGTCGGAAACAGGGAGCCCATGACCCGCTCCAGCTGCTGCGGCTGGAGACTCTGGGTCAGTGGGGGCGCCCTAGGTCGGAGTTTCTCCCTGACCTGTAGGTACGGGCGCCCCCATGGGTTCTGCTGCAGGGTCTCCAGGAGCTCCTCGCGGGCCGCCGTCTTGGCCCGCTTTATCGTCTCCTGGAGATTACCTTTAGCCTCCCTGTATGCCTGAAAAGCTCCGCCTCTCGGGCTGCCGCGTCGTCTGGGCGGCGACGCCTCCGGCGAAACCTGGTGTACCGGCGGCGGGCGGAGATGCATGCTGCGCGCAGCTCTGCAATCTCCGGCGACCACCAGTACACCTGCTTCCTGGCCGGTCTGGGTGTAACCCTAGGCATCGCCGCATCACAGATTTGCGACATGGCTCTCCTGAACCACTCCGCCTCGGCATCCACATATTAAGTAAGTACTTGTATTACATAAGTACAAAAGTAATGGCATGGGTGTGCAAGGCAAGGTAATCTCCAGGAGACGATAAAGCGGGCCGCCGTCTTGGCCCGCTTTATTTTTAATTCCGCGGCCTAAGGCCGCGGCCGCTCTAACGTCCGTTGCCGGGCGTCCCTGGTTACTAGCAGAGGGTATGTCCAGTGGCGCCCGGCGATTAAGTAAGTACTTGTATTACATAGTATTAAGTAAGTACAAAAGTAATGGCATGGGTGTAGAATACGCCTCTGCCTATCCCCTCGTTGAAATAATCCTCCTTCTTCTTTTATAAATAAAAATGAATTACCGTTCGTTTGTCTCGCTAAAACTATATAACGGCTAGACCGATTTGTTGGTCTCAAAATATTCATAGTAAATTAAATATTGGATAGAAACAGGCGTTACTTGGCGAAAATCCATGACAAATCAATGGTAAGTAAAATGTTTAAAAAAAAAAGACAACAAAACGTCGACAATTGTTTCGCCTCTAAACGAGGCATTATCAACTAAATTGTCGACGTTTTGTTGTCTTTTTTAATTCTGCGGAAAACAATGCTATTACAAATTTAAAAAGTTTCTTTTTTTAAAACATTTTACTTACCATTGATATTCATAGTAGTTCAGAGTACGTGTAAAAGATGCGGTACGAAGTTCGTCGGGACAGCTAGTAAACAATAAAGATGACGTAGTATTTTTTTTTTATTTCCTTGGAAAACAAACAGTTCTGATAAACTATTTAGAGTCTAGGTACTTATATATCTAAATACCATTTATGTGTTTTCGCATATACATATGAGTGCAAATACAATTACAAAAAGAAAGAACTAACTAAGACAATTCGAGAACGGATTGTGTGAGTTGAGAAAATGTAAGTCGGTAACAAGAAATGATCCATTTCGGTAGTTTGTCTTAATTATTATGGGGTTATTTTAGTATTTCAAAGCAATGAGTTTGCTTAAACTATTCTTAAAATATTAAGAAAGAAATTATAAATAGATCACAAAAACTGATGTCATCGGCGGGATCCCGCCGATGACATCAGTTTTTGTGATCTATTTATAATTTCTTTCTTAATATTTTATTATGGGGTTGTAATTTTTTTTCTTTTGTAGTTATATTTCATCAGATAGTCAACAGGTTACTGCATCCAACAAAAAAACAACTAAATTAGAGATATCTACTAGAAAATCGACACAACAAATCGTAAAGAGGTAAGTTTTAAATAATTATTTCTTTAATTTTATTAAGTTTTATGTTATTGTGAAAAAGTTCTCAAGCCGTGATCGTAATTATTATACTTAATGTATTTATATAATTATATTTCATAATGTTTTTCATCACTTCTATTCAAAAAGAGTCGTTTTGTTTCTTCATAAGTGCGCGCCTAAAGTTGCTCTTTTGTGTTCTTTTTAGCGGGCAATAATAAGATTAAAATTTGGAACTTAATTCTTTCATAGTAATCCAACCGAAAAAAAAACAAAATGAGCAATTCTTTTTCTTTGCTGGTACATTTCTTTTTTTTTAGATGTTGAAACCTCGAGAGTAATTTTTTTTTTCTCAGGCGACGTACTTTGAATTGAATCTCTCGCTACGCTTAGGATTCAAAATAACGCGTTCGGCAACAATAAGTGCATCATTATTTTCCCTGGTCATAAAATCTACTATTAAACACATGGCTGTTCCTTCAATCTTTTTAGCAGTAAAATGTATAAATGTACATAAACTATTTTCGTGGTACCTAATTGCCGCTAAAGAGTAAAAAGCTCCCGAATCACGTCAGTTTAAAATTTAACTAACATAATGTTTTCCAGGGCGACCAGAGACCAGCAAATTACTGCGTCGACGTTAAATATGACAGCAATACTATCCGGCAAAATATAAAGTGATATTTTTATATTCAGCTTTATAGCCGCTGTATTCTTTCACATTCGAAAAAATATAGCGGCAAATGAAATGTCTAAAGCCAAATTTCGCCACAGGAAGAGACAAATCAAGCCTTCCTCTTAATTTCCTGTTAAACAAATAGCTTTTAATATATTTGTATAACTAGAACCTTTAGTTGTTTATCATTTATTAATGTATCCTTTCATTTCAAAGTCCTTACGATGTAATGGGCCCGTTTTGACAGATAATCGTTAACTTCCGAGTACTTGTAAGAGAAAAAATCCGATTTTATCCGGGATCTGCGATTTACAATTTTACGATTATATAAATATTCTAGTGGACGTCCGTGGCTTCGCCCGCTTGACAAATTATGTACTAAAACCTTTCCTCGAGAACCATTGGTAAAAACCGCTTCAAAATCCGTTGTGTAATTTTAAAGATCTAAGCATACATACGGACGGAAGCGACTTTGTTTATAAGTGATAACGATGATAATTTAGATACGGTAAGTTTCTATTAAACATAAGAATATACATACAGACAGAAAAATATCACGCCTATATGCTGAAGGGGTAGGCAGAGGTGCATTACACACCCAGACTTAGCCAGTTATTTTGTCGGTTCCACGTAATAGGGGCAAGCCTATTGTCGTTACCAAGGGGTAAGTAATAGATGATATAACAACAAAATCTCTAATATTAACAACCTATAACAACGGAACCCATAATTTTATTTAATACTACTTAGCTGTTGCCCGCAGCTCCGCCTGCGTGTTACTTTAGATCTACATAACTTTTTTATTTATGAACCGATTGAAAACCAAACCTTAAATGTTAAGTTGAATAAACCACAACTCATTACTGAAAACCGCAAATTCAAATCAAAAATTCAAATCGGTTAAGCCGTTTTTGAGATTAGCGTGTTCAAACATTTGGACAAACAGACAAAAGTTCCAAAAACCATTGTTTTGGGTTTAATTGCGTTCATAAAGCCCCCCTACAACAGTTTGTCTATTATATCTTCTATTATATTATCTATTAGCTGTTGCCCGCAGCTCCGCCTGAGTGTTATAGCTTTCTTGATCACCAGTTACTGATTTATTATGTATAGCTGTTGAGCGATATTGTATCTTAAGATAAAACATTATAGTATCTTAGCCGTGTGCAGCGCCCCTTAGTGAACTCCACTGCGGGTGACGTAACCTACGACAAACTTATTATTTGCGGTTGGTACAGTAATCGGGTCTAGGGATCGAACCGCAAAATTAAGTTTATTTTACTTTACTTTTCCGAGATAAAAAGTAAGCCAGCCCAGGATATTAAAGATTAATTATACCAAGTTTCATCGTCATCGAACCGGTAGTTATTGCGTGATGCCTGAACAAACAGACAGACAGACAAAAAATTTTTTAATCACATTTTTGGGTTCGGTGTCGGGCTAGTAAATGCCTTGCCATTTATTTTTTTGATATTTTCAATGTACAGAATTTTCACTTCTACAGATTTATTATAAGTATAGATATATATACGGATTACTTAATATAATGAACGATTAATATAATTTTGAAATAACAAACTTTTATAAGCATAACATCGTTTGACATAACATACATTAACACACACACATCACGCCTATATCCCCGAAAGGGTAGGCAGAGATGCATTACACACCCACAATTTGCCAGTATTTTAGTCCCAAGTAATAGGGGGCAAGCCTATAGCCGTCACCAGGCACATTTATAATGAGTTATGTCCAAAATGGCCAAATGAATTTAATAAAATAAGCAGCATACTCGTAGGTATTATATAATTTTGAAAACTAAATTTCTTTAAAAGATTCTTTGATTCTTTGAACCATAATGACGTTTTTTATATATATTAAACGTTAGACCAAATGATTTTCGATTACATAAACGTTATATCACACAACGTTATACTAATTAAGTTTTAGAATAAATAAATGTTATATGTAAAGAAATTATATCAACAGCAGATTAAATCCTATGAACGATAATAAAATGAAATTAGACCAAATGAGTTTATACATTATGAGACGCAGCCCGTTACTGCATGGGCACTATAGAATGATGAAAACCACTATGTAATTCAAACCAAAATTCCAATCAGGCCAGATGTTACATACCGCTAAAAGTAATAATATATCGACGCATGAAAGGCAAAAATGACCAAGCGACATATTGGCAACTTTACACCAGAGCAGTTTAAAGTGTTTTTTTATGAAAAAAAAAATTGTTAAAAATCGCCTATAAATCACAACGACATTATTCCAACCAATTTTAAATGTACTTTAAAAGCTTTATGAACTGGCATTTAAAGAAAATGATTTTTTTTCAATAGTTAAATAAATAGTGTCGGTTAGTAATAATTTTATCAAAATCACAAACGAAATTTCATAATCAAGAATCAATCAATCCATCAGGATGACGCAGTGGTGGCAGCGAGGGTTGGCATAAACTAGACTGCACGGCTTTGGCAAGTTGCCAGTATCCACGGCTGCCCGTGGGATGGGATGTGAGCTCCTGAACAAGCCGCGCGACGCGCTGGGCATCCGCTCTCTTGTAGGCCCTCTTGCTGAACCTAGTGGCCCTATTGTAAGCTGCTTTCAGGTGGTCCACGTTCGGGTCACGTGCCGCCCGAGCTCTGACCCAGGCGCGATATGCCGACTGTTTTTTCTGGACAGCCTCGGCACATTCACGCCCGAACCAGGGGCGAGCTTTGCGGATGCTGGCGACATCAGTGAAAGGGATATAATATTCTATTCCTAGACTGATCTCACCAGCAACAGCAGCAGCGCTATCCGAAGGCGCCTTCCCTACAAAGCAGCGCTGGCTCCACGGGACGGACGCAAAGTAATCGCGGAGACCGTCCCAGTGTGCCGACGAGTAGTGCCATAGTCGTTGAGTCATGTGACCAGCACGAGCAGGAGGTGGCACTTTCAAGCTGGCGTGCACCACACAGTGGTCGGAAGTACCTAGTGGGGCGCGTACCGACACACTGTACTATTCTGGGCGACTCGTCAGCATTAGATCCAGCAAGGCGGGCGTGTGGTCTGACCTGTCAGGTATCCGGGTGATCCCCTGTACCATCTGGGTCAGCCCGTGGGAGAGAGCGAATGCATGGGCGGTTCATCCCGCATGATCGGTCCTAAGGGACCCCAGCCACTCAACGTGATGACCGTTAAAGTCCCCCAGGAAAACCAGGTCAGCGTTCGGGAACCGCACTTGCGTATCGTCAGCCATCTCGCTGAGGTATTCGAAAAGCCTTGTTGTCCCAGTGTCCCCTGTGTGGGAGCGGTAGACGCACACGTAGATCTGGCTCATAGAGCCATGATCCACATGCAGCCAAAGGACCGTGTAGGAGGGGTTCTCTAGACAGCGCAACCGGCGGCAGCAAACATCCGCCCTAACGAACACGCACACTCCGGCTTTGTCGCGAAATTGTTCCTCAATGACATAACCCGGGTAACCGAGGTAAGACGTGTCGTCAGGGCGGTGTATCTGTGTCTCCGTTAGGAACATCACAGAAGGCCGTGCCGTCTCTAGGTGATGGCGGACGGTATCGAGGTTTGCATGGCGTCCGCGGATATTCGCGAACTCTACCTCAAACGAAGTCAACTTTGTGGGGTTTCTAGGGGCCGCTGTGTACCGTCTATTCATTTGTTGCACTATCATGGTGAGATATTGGGAAGCGTGAAGACAGGACGTCCAAGAAGTTGCCCCCCCCCCCCACTTATCGATTACAAAAATTTTGAAAGTTGTTCTGGGTTGTTCTAGGTTTGTGCTACTTTGTTCCAAAACATTATAGAGCTAAGACTGAAATTTTCAGAGAAAATCCAAAAAAGCTAATTTCCGAGCTGCCCCCCCCCTTTTAAGATATCATGATTCTGGCGGTTGTTCTGGGTTGTGCTAGGTTTGTTCTATATTGTTCCAAAATGTCACGCCCGAAAACAAATTATTTTTCGCAAATTTCGCAAATAATAATTTTTGAGCTAAACCGTTTTGCAGAAAAAAAATAAAATGTCGCTTATCAACTTCAAACGGTCAGTAGGGTCACTTTGATACCACCTGTTTTTTCAATCGTATTTGAAAGTAACCCGTAAAAGCAGCAAATCATAGATTTTTTTTTTGTTTTCAATATATACTTTATGAGTTATTAATAGTTCAATTAATTTGGGGTGACATTGATCACGGGGGCTAATTTAATTAGTGAGGAGGACAGTAAGGAGGAGGATATTTTAGGTTAAATTAACATTCAAATAAGTTTTATATTAGAGAAATATTTATTTAGGTAGTATGTACCTATATAGTTTTATAAAATATGTAAAACGTAACCATAATACTAAAAATATTATCACAATCTTCAAATATCAGACTTTTTATAGTTTTAAGAAATTAGATATTTTTATAAACATAAAAATATATTTTTTGTAATCTTAACAAATCAGACGTTTTATTTGGTTATTTTTTCGACAGCTTCCTCTAGCTGTTCTGCAGTTTAATTTGTGTAATATCTTGAGTCCGGCTTTTTTTTGTAATCCGCACCATGTTTATTCCTATAAAGAGGTGACTTTGAAAAGCAAAATAAAACCTGTACAAATCGAAAACGGCATGCAACGGGGCGACTTTGATTTCTATCAATATCGCCCCGTTGAAATTATCAAAGTAACCCCAATAACTTTGACAATAATAACCTTAAAAATCTTGCAAAAATTAAATATGTGAAATTTGGAACATAATCACCATAAACCATGAAATGTATAGACATAAAGCTCAAAAAGAAAATAAAAGTAGTTATTTGGGTATATTAAGTATAAGTTATTATGACCATGATTTACTTACATAAATTGGATGTAACTTCTAGAATTATTTGCCACGTTCTCTGATGCGTCTGCTCTTTGGGAATGAATAACAATATGGCTGAAATATCAGTTCTACCAACACCAAAAAATATTATTATTATTTCCAACGGGGACGCCGACAGCCGGACGGACGATCCACCCGCGACTCTTGCGGGCCATTTCGTCCATTTCCCCAGTTCTCCCCTTGGGGAGATTGTGGTTGATCCAGCTCTCACGGCACCCCGTCGAATCTTCTTGTGTCCTTAATAAATCTAATTATCTGTTCCACCTTCAGATTGCCAATGTCTTCCTCGTATATAATAGTAATAGTCTGTCCGACCCTAGGAGTTCCCATCTGAGCAATGAGTACATGGGGCATTCAGCCAGCAGGTGGAAGCTTGTTTCATCGCTGTCCATGCACTCTGGGCATTTCGGGTCGGTTTTCACTCCTATCACTGTCAGGTGTCTATTTAGTCGACAGTGTCCTATTATGACTTCTATGGCGAGTCTCATGTTTCCTCTTGGGAGTTTCATGATATGACTCGTCGTTCACTTATCCATGCCCTTGATGAAGATTTTCGACTGTCTATTCCAGTCGAGGTCTTCCATCTTTGGTTGATTTCTGCTTTTATTCTGTGGCTGATTACTCCTTTGGCGATTATATGCGCAATGGGCAACCGGAGTTCCGGTCCCACAAAGTTTTCGTCAGCACCTTCTCTGGCTAGTTCATCGGCCCGCTCGTTGGCAGGGTTTCCCTCATGTCCGGGTACCCAGGCAATCGTTAGGTCGGTGTTCTCGGCCAATCTATCCAATGATTCCTTACATTCCTTGACTGTTGCTGATTTTGTCTCCACTTTGTCAAGCGCTTTCAGTGCCGCCTGACTATTGCTGTATATGGTCACCTTTCCCGTTATGGTCAGGTGTTCCATTATTTCCAGGCATTCCTTTATGGTATATATCTCTGCCTGAAAGACACTTGCAAATCTTCCTAGGGGTATTGACCTGTCCATTTCAGTTCCGTCTTGGCATTTTATATGCACTCCGGATCCTAATAGATTGGTCAATTCCTTTCTTGAACCGTCTGTATAGCAGATAATATCACTGGGATCTATCCGCAATTCTTCAAAAAAATAATTAATTAAAATGTATATATATTATATATAATAGATAAAAATAATAATTATTAATAAAAAAATATTAGAACGCTTTCGGACATTTCATGAGATATTTAGGTAAAAGTAAATTTTTTATGTTATCATCAAAGTCACCCCATCGTTCTAAAGCCACCCCATTTTACGGTACATAATTACGGTAAAGTAAAAAGTCTTTAATGGTGAATAATAAAATAAATAACCAGGTAAAATTTCTTAACAATATTCATAGCGTAGCGTATGTATAAACACGTTAATTTGATTCAAAGCAGAATTACTAAGTGTAAAAAGTTAAATTCGAATGATGAATTATTCATAAATTGGTAAATTTTTTGTCACTTAGTCGCCGAAATCAGTGAAAATGTGACTTTTTTAAATTACCAAGCGACAACAAAAACCATCTTAGCGGTACGAGAGTAGGATCAATGGAAGCGGCAAAAATGTCCAAGCGACATTTTTGCCTTTCAAGATGGACATAGGATCTAGAACAAATCGCAAGAAAATAATGTCCCGAGTCGACCTATACATTATACATAGGCATACATAGATATGAACAAAATTTCATATTTAAATTTAAACCTTGATTCAACGGAATAGTGTTCACTTTTATTTGCACTAATTTATCGCATTACGTAGCTTCTATCTGTCCGCCTGACCAATTCACCTTATGCAGCTTCAACTTGAACTACGTGATCATAGAAATAATGGAGTAGGTTTATTTTGTTAAAGTCTTTTAAGGATTCCATGATATGTACCTACGTACGCGTAATAATTAATGTAAGACTATAATAAATTCCATAATCTTATTAATTGTAATTACTTGTTTATATTAGACGAAATAAGCTGAAAAACTTATTAACGACTGACAAAGATTATTTTTTTTCGAGTCAGTTTCATAATAAGTAACTGTAGTGTATGAATAACAAAAAGGGAATTAATGAATTTAACTGATTATAATATTATAAATGCCAAACTTCTTGCGGGTGTCAAAGTTCTTCCGCTTTCATTACGATTTTCATAACGCAATGTCGCTACGTCTACTACAAGATAGTCGTGTTTCAAGTGACTAAATTAGTTGCTAAAACTGCGCGTCATTAATTTATTTTTATCTTATGGTTAATTTTTGGGATACGAAATTATTGGCTACTAGCTGATCATCGTGACTCCGCCCGCGAGATATAGTTATCTCGGCCCCGGTTCCCGTGGGAATACATTACCGAGAATCCAAATAAAAAAAACTAACAGTACATACACGAAATAAAATGACATGTGTAATTATGTAATTATATTTATGACAAAACAATGATACCCTATGAAAATTAAAAACATTTTTGGGCTTATCTCCTCCATCCCAATCAAAAGAAAAAATTGTATTCAATCAAGGGATTCTTGTACAAGTTTCATAAAGATCGGACCTTTTTTTGTTATGTCCATAAAATGAGCCGAACAAACAAGATTGTTATTTTTTGGATCAAAATATTCTTCTCGCCGGCAATAATATTTTTCCATTGTGCACAGTGTACTGGATCCCGAGGAAAACTGAAATAGATGTTGGTTCATATAACGAAAAAAAAATCATAAAGAGCCAAGGCGTCTCCACTATAATCTTTGTTTCAAATAGTTTCATCGCTATCGGTAATCCGAATAAATCTGAATGGTCATTTTGTTAGTACATTATTCAGTGAAAATGAAATGGTCTCTTTCTTTTTACTGAGCTTGGGATGAATTCGAAAGAGACAGATAGATACTTCGGTATTGGACTGGATTGCAATATTTACTTTTGTCTTTTAATTTATTATCGACGAAATACTGTATTTTAAGTGAAATAATAAATTGCAAATGATAAAACAAAAGCTTTTTTACTGAAAATATGATACACCGTCTTCAATTTGCTTTTTTTTTCGTAGTTTTTACACGTTTTTACAATACAGTACGGCATTGTGCAACGTGTTGTCGTTCAGTTGTCAAAATCAAGACTGGTGCGCGATTGTTTCTCTTTTAGCGTTTTGTTTCTCTTTTAGTTCGGACACTTTTGAGCGATGATCCGAAATCCATTGTATATAAAATCATTGCTTTCAAGCGTCGATATATATATATATATATATATATATATATATTATACATATGGGTATTATAGAATGCCTCAGCATTCTACAAGCTTCTTCGATAAATCATTTAACAGTAACAGCCATTCGCTTGTGTAATAGTTTACCTGTGGAGAGAAGACTGAGACACTAAATTACGAGTAATTTAAATTGTTGTCAGAGATCACTATCTTCAGTTAAAACTTTGAGCTGCAGGATTCTTTGTATCTACATACTAGTATTTCTCTTCTTCTTTTTTTTTTATGAAATCTTTAATCTATTTGTAAATAGATTTAACCTTGCTATATTTATGTATACTTATGTATCTCTCTGTGTGTGTGTGTGTGTGTGTGTGTGCAAGTAAGTTAATTTAACTACGCCCACTACTACCTTTTCGTTCTAAAGATCTATCCATCCAAAGGTTGCCTGGCAGAAATCGCTCTATGCAATAAGGCCACCCCTTGTACTGCTATTAGAATTTTAAGCTCCTTGTATGATTTAATACTGTATTGGCGTACAATAAAGCATATAAAAATAAAAAAATAAAATTACAAAGTTCCAATATTTCAACTATCTTACATTTTAACTCAATAATAATAACTAGTTATACCGACGAACTTTGTATCGCCTCAAAAAAAAAAAGTATATTTTAATATTTCATGCAAATGTATGTAAATTGAAAATCGCGACGGACGGACAGACAGACAGACAAATTGTCGTATTAAATATATAGATAGTATATTAAATGATGTTTCCCAACGTTAGGACATTTATATATGTTCATTGGGGGAGTTTGAAAGGGTGACACTGGATTGGCTTAGTTGCTAATAGTTTACTGTTGCTACATTGCTGTATTAGGTATATAACTTGTAAAAACAATGCTTAATAAATGAAATAATGGTCTATGTACCGTACCTATGTGCTAGTTTTCATCCAATTCGCTTTACAGTTGGCGCGTAATTGAGTTACAAAATAATCTTTATGAATCGCATTCTAAAAGCTAACGAATTGTGGTTTGAATTAAAAAAAAAAATTAACTTCATCATTTTACCAGAGTGTAAAAAATACAGCCTTTTTCAACATAAAAGACAGATATTATTCAAAAATAAATTGTCTATCGTTTTGACAGTAAACTGATATGAAGAATAGGTAAAGAAAGTACTTAAACCCGAGGAGTGAAGTTCTACTTAATGTTATTCGGAATTCCATTCCCACATTTGTATGCGGATCAATTCTTCCAGCATATTGGCGAATTGATGGAATTTCTTTATTTGAATTTCACCACATTTTTTTTATACGAAGTCAGTATGGGTAATTTGTTAGTTGAATTTATACATTATGTATTCTTTATTGTATATTTATATAATAATATGTAATATTAAGAAAGAAATTATAAATAGATCACAAAAACTGATGTCATCGGCAGGACTAGAACACACGGCCTTTCCCTAACAGGGGGAATGCTCTGACTACTGAGCTACGATGACCAATACCGACAAATTCGAATTATATTCATAATTTCTAGATCGCGCTATTAAGGTTAGCGTTGGATCCACCTACCGCAGTTCAAAAAGCGTGAGGTGCATTTTATTATCAAAATGATAATTCTTCTACTCATATCTGTCAATAAAATATTTATAACTATTGACACTATGCACCTCACGCATTTTTTACAATAATATACATTTATTTCTTATTTACACTATTCTTAATTCAAACTTATTAAAATTTATTTTCTACATTTTAGTTGGATTCTCTATAAAAGCGTGTTTTTTTAGTTTTTTTAAATATTATTTTTTATATTTCTTTTTGGTGATAATAATTTCTTACGGACGCTCCTAGAATATTTCAAAATTCGTCAATGTATTGAAGTTCAAAGAAGCAAAATGAAACATACTTGTGTTTGAGTAAACGTATTTTCCGGTGTTCGTATTATATTTACAAATTTAATATTTAAGAGTCCGTATGCAGAATCGAAACGGGCGGAATTAGGTATTTGACACATTTTGTGCGTGAGTCCGGAGTTACCGATGGTGGTCAGCCAGTAGGTACGGCGATTACATGGTTTTGATCTTTTTTTTTTCATTTTATAATAATAGTGTCTTGTGTGGGGGAGGTGAAAAGAGGGCTAGGAGGGGGTTGTTTTTACTCTCTCCTTAAATTCAAGAAAAGACCCTCTATACTCGTATGATCCCGTAATCAAAACTCCTCTACCTTTCCTCTGTCGTTGCACTCTCAAAGGGGGGGCGAGGGCTAATTTTTTTTCCTAATCAAAATCATTTGACCTCCTCTATACAAAGGGGCTCTACCAACATATTTAGGGCCCCAGCGAACTCATCTGCTAGTGGCGTACCTGCTGATCAACGGACGAGGCTCGTTAATTTACGGTACCTATGAAGTGGCTTCGGTCCCTACGTGGGTACCGGGTGTTGGTCCGGGGGGTGCCACCGTGCAACTGTGCTAAAGCCCCACAAGTAACCCAGCCCAGGCTGGTTGCGTAAGGGGTTCAACAGCTGCACCGCCGGGCCCGGGGCGATGTATGGTGCAGCAGGCATGGGACCAGTGGGGGCAAAGCGGAGTCTAGTGTGGGTGGTGTGGGTCGATTCGCCGGCCAGGGAGAGCCTTAGCAACGGCGTTGCCGCGGCCGCTCGCAACACAGTCATGGGGCCCGCCTGGGACCAACCACACCAGGAGGCTGCCCCACATGTTCTCACGCATAATCCTGATGTGGGATCGCCGCTCCGGGTAACCGGTGTGGGATAGCGGCGGCCTTGCACCAGGGAGGTTTGGTAGCCCTTCCGTCCGGCGGGTCGGCTCCAACCTAACCGCACGGTTCCAGACGAAGCTAGCCCCTGCGCTTTGTCACTTATTACTGCTGCACCAAATGTCGCCCTGTCTTCACGCTTCTTCTTCAAATTTATAATGGCAGTGCAACAGAAATAAGTAAACGTTCCACAGCGGCCCCAGGAAACCCCACAGCTTCACTTTTCGAGGTGGAGTTCACCAACATCCGTGGACTCCATGCGAACCTCGATGCCGTCCACCATACCTTGAGACGGCTCGGCCCGCTGTGACGTTCCTCACGGAGACACAAATACGCCGCCCTGACAACACGCCTTACCTGTGTTGCCCCGGTTATGTATATATGTATCGAGGAACAATACCGGGGTGCCGCAGGGGTCCGTGCTGTCACCAACTCTTTTCCTTCTGCAAATCAATGATATGCTATCCCTTGGGAACATTAATTGTTATGCAGATGACAGCACATTGCAGGCGTGTGCATTTACAGCGAAGAAATCCCCTTTCCTTCCCCTACCCTCTCTTCAGAATGCATTATTACCAATGAAGGGCAACCTTGAGATCCTTGACATAGACGTTCGTCAAGAGCTCAATAATAAGAACTACATCGAAAGATGTATAGAGCTAGCTTCGTGGAAACTAGGAATACTGAATAAGGTAAAGCGATTCTTTAAACTGCATCAGAGGTGTCTGCTGTACAAGACGCAGATTGGACCTTGCGTCGAATACTGCTCTCACTTCTGGGACGGCTCCGCGAAGTATTTGCTGGACGCTCTCGACGCTATGCAGCGTCGAGCTATCCGTATTATAGATTGTCCGGAGGTAACGGGAAGCTTTGAGCCGCTAGCTCAGCGCCGAACAATAGCTTCCTTGGCCGCATTCTACCGTATTTACCACGGCGAGCATTCTGAAGAGCTCTTCAATCTGATCCCATCTTCCTTCCGATCCCGAACAACGAGTGCCGGGCAGAGATGCCACTCCCACACAGTAGGTACATGTTCGCGAGAACCGAACGTTTTAAACGTTCGTTTCTGTACCGAACGATACTGGCCTGGAACGCCTTGCCTGTGCACGTGTTTCCTCCCACATATAATCCTGGGTTCAGTAGGTCGTCAAGTTGAGGGCCACTCTCTATATTATAGTGTGCTGTGAGTGACCCACAATCGCTTGACGTCGTCACGACTTACTACCAGGCGGGTGGCGTCAAATTGGCGAACCCAATACAAAAAAATAAAATAAAAAACTATCTCTATAAAATTATTACCCAGTTTGACTCTACTCGGGAGCCCCCCTTGGGGGACTGGAGGGCAAATCTCAAAAATTCGGAATTTTCCCTAGGTCCCCGAACCCCCTTTACATTTCTGCAAAAAAAACATAGGTACCTTCCCCTCCACCATCAAGGAGAACAATAAAATTGTGTCAGTGAGTGAGTATGTAATCCAGCTTTATAAAATATAACAGCTTTTTTTAACAAAAACAATGATAAATACATTCTACATAACCACTTGTTGTATTTAAAAAGAAGCCTAATCATCACAAAATAATAACTAATATTACCAAAGTATCAAAATCTCACGCCACGCTATATTCGTCTGTAGACGGCGTCGAATTTTGGCGCGCAGAGCGACACGTCCTCTCCCTGTAAGCGCTTGGCGCGGACTGCTTACTTGAGGCATGCGTCGAGTATTATAAAGCGAAATTTAGGTGTTTTTAAAAGATTATTTACAGCCTATTTTTTATTATTTAGCTTTCTTTTTTTTTGGAAATGGATTGATTTTGAACCAAGGTTTATTTATGTTGTTTTAATTTTATGAACGAGAGTTTTATGTAGCCGAAATAAGAACCAATTCATTGCCCATTTTCTCTAAAATTTGACTAACTTAAATATTTGTTTACTCAATTTTTTTTTATGAAAGAGATAAAAAGTAATCCATACATTTGATAGATGACTTTTACAAGAATACACTGTATTTTTGTAATACTTTTTAGACGTCAAAACGATTAGTGAATTTGTGATATTCTAGACCTCTTCCAGCAAAAGATACGAAAAACTACCGATTGTTTTAGGTCGATTAATCAAAATCTAATTACAAAAATAAGAAAGTAGCTCACTTATTAGATCATTATTGAAATGATATTTCATGTTGTGCATTAAAACTTATAAAAATACAGTATTTTCAGTGTAAAAACACGTCTGTAAAATCAGCGAAAACGGTAAAATTTAATAGGAGGACTCTTAAATCTATTATTACCTTTGTAGAACTTATTTGTACAAATGAATTGAATTTGTACAAATAAGTACCAATTCAATTCATTTGTATTGAATTGAATTGTAATTGTATTTGTAATTTTAAATTTAGGATTAATTTCATTTCAGTTTAGTTTACGTACATTTAGTTTTAAGATTTTTATGAATGTAAATATTAAATGTATATGTTAATGAATTGAAAGCTCTACAGTTTGGTATCATTGCAGTTGTGTTCCAATGATGTCAAGTTAATCTCTTCCTGATATAAGTATTTTTCTTATATGAAAAATTTATTTTTACGCGGTGGAATGAATTTCGGCAGTGCGTGTGAGACTCCCGGCCCACCTATCATCCTAGTAGGCCAGACGATCCACGGTGTATGTCAAGGGATGACGACGCACAGGCAATACGTACAAGGACCAAGGTAACCGGTGGTTAGCACCCCAGAGAAAGAAACCTCCGCACAATATGCACCGTATTTAACAGAACCGCCTTCTGTATCAAGACCTTGACCGTACAGTCTAACACGTGTCTCTTAAGGTGTTGGTTGAGCTCTTAACACGATTATCCGATTATGTCGACAATCTTGTGAGCTATGTCCAAATATTGAATTTCTCTGTCTCTCTATTCTCTTTCTGCTTTGTCTAGATTCTATTTTTAAATGAACGAGTTTCTCTTTAATCCAGTAACACCTAGTATTAATTAAACTACAGACTATAACTGATTGCACTACATCACTGCAGGCCGCTGTATCCCGTCTTTCACCTTTCAATTAATAACGTCAGAATTCCATTATAGCCTCTCTCCGTTCAATTTTCGAGAGGCCCCTACTACGAGTCTCTGATTAATAGCACGTGTTTGTAGTTTACTACTACTGGATGTCATAACTTGGCGAAAATTTAATTGAGATTTTTTTTACAAAAGGTATGGTAAATTAAATTGCTTGCTGTTTTTGTCACATTTTTGGAATTATTATCTAATGGATCTATCCACCCATTTTTTTAATCCGCAGTCCAAGACCTCCTATATCCAAGGCAAGCTCCTGCGGCCAAGACTTTACAATAGAGCTGGTAGAATTATTAGCTTCTTGAAGAAGAATCAGCTTGTTTATTTCTAGTTCTAAGTTAAGTTCTAAGTTAATTTACAATTCTACTAGTATAATATTTAAACATAGGTACTTAGGTACTCGTATCTTATGATAACTTATACCTATTTGAAACTTTATACATTGTATAATTTATTGCATTATTCTGAATACTCGGTCGCGTGGTTTATGGTGACTTACAAATAAATTAAATTATAAATTAACGTCTCACAATTAAATGGAAAAATAAGCATTATTGCATATGTATGTAACAGCGAAAAACAGGGTCAGTTTTTGTTAATTTGTATTTAATTGATTGAGATAATAACAGTATTTTTTTTTTATTATTTATTTATTATCTCCTCTACGTCCATTGCCGGGCTCCTCAGCTGCTCCAGTCACGCGGTTGGGTCTAGTGTTAACCTGCATCTTTGGGGCCGGGTTTTATCCCGCATCGTTGAGTAAATATGCGTGCTGCGCGGCCTCACCCCTGTGGCACGCAACCTTTCTAGCTTGCTTCTGTAAGTACGGCAAGTGGATCTTCCGCCGCGCTCAGGCCCCAATCATGGAGGTCGATAAAGGTACAATCAAACTACAAAAATAGTCCAAATGCTCACGAGGACAAATATAAAAATAAATAAATTTATAAAGTCGTCCTGGACTTCAATATTTTTTTAATAAAAACTGTGAATACACGATTATTTCTGTACAACTTTAAAATATTGTACAGAAATAACAAGTAAAATGGCTGGCAACTTTGTAACTCCAATTAACTACACAGAGTTTGAACTGGGACCAGTTAGGATTTCAATTTGAGATTAGAAAAATGAGTAGAAATAGTTTTAGTTTTATCTGAAAATGAACAGCTTTATCTACAAAGCCCGTTTGAATAGAAGTTGTCAAAGTTTTACATTTTTTGAGTATTAAAAAAGTTTTATAACAAATCTAAGTAAGTATCTTTTTAATGAAAGAGTACAATCTGTCTATTTTAGTCTGTATATTTCAGTCCAAAACTAAAAATTTTGAAAAATCCTTTGATGGCTAAAAGATAGGTAAGTACCTAATTGTGCGCCTAAAGTAGCTCTATTTTGTTCAGCGACTTTAAGGGGCAATATTGAGTTTTGAATTGGGAACTTAAATCTTTCATAGTAATCCAACCGACAAAAATAAACAAAACGCGCGAAATTTTTTAATGGATTTTTCTGGATCAAGGTAACGTAAGGTAATTTGTAGTTCTGATCATCCCCGATGATGATTGTCGAAGATTGCCGAGCACCAAAGTGAAAATAATTGTACTGTACACACTTTACCGTCCCATGACGGTAATTTTTTTTTATATTTCTGACAAACATAAGCCCAGTTAGCGCAATTATGTGTGCCACCTATTACGTGGGACCAGCAAAGTTACCGACGAAATGTGGGTGAAATGTAAAGATGTATTTGTCATATTTAGTGCAGTGGGTCTACGGGGAAAGAAATATATTTGATGAATAGCCCGTAGAACCACTGTGGGTCGTAACATTTAAAAGGGTCTAAGGGGGAAAAAAAACCGTAGACCCACCAGCGGGAAATGTTGGTGGGACGACGAGGTCGTTATTTGACCGTTATTTAGGCTATTCTTCGAAAGGGCTGGGCCGATTTTAACGGGTCTTACACAGTTGGATAGCTGATGTTATAAGTAAGGAGTAACTTAGGATTTTTATGTTGAGGCTAGATTGTAATATAATTAATGTATTGTTAGGATTAAAATAAAATGGTGATATTATGATTAAAAAAAAATATGAGGAAATTTGTAGCCAACTGTTCCACTTGGGCTACAAAATGGCGTTCAAATCACATAATTATTGGTCTGTACTTTTTCAAAATACTTACCTAATTTACATGTAAACTATATACTTACAAGCGCACATTATTATTCGTCTATATCCTAATTAACTCAATATTAAAAAGTACCTACTTCAATATAATATATTTATCCCTGAGTTGATGTTGATTCTAAATAACATGAGAGGCTTGTTGAGTAGGTATCGAAAGGTTAGGGAAAGTCGTTACCTGCCCGACCCTCTTGTATAGTGATGAGCTTAATGTGATCTAAGTATCGATAACATTAATATGAGTGTTTTGGCTTATTTGAAAGATCATTACAGTGCTTAAAATTTTAGGTGAAATAAAATTCGGGAAAGTTACCTATATTATCAAAAGATGTCTATATTAATATTGATGTAAATTGGCACATAAATATGTAGGATACTTTTTATCCCAATAATATGTTCTCGAGGGAGAATGAGATTTAAATGGTAGTTTTGTTAGTTCTTTACAGTTTAGACAGTTATTTTTATTAAATAAAAGATTTTGATAATTACAATGAAAATATGGTTTTAAATTAAGGAATCCTATAGTCCTATAGTAGTAAAAAATTGTCTGCTAGCTCAGAAGACGCAGACAGACAGATAGGCAAAAGCAAAATTGTCCAGTACGGTCTCGAAATGTAGACGCTTTACTTGCTCGGTCAATCGCAATACTGTTCTTAAATATTATCGAAATTTCGATATCGATACATCGTCAAATAACAGCACTACACAAGTCTCTAACCTAGTTATGGAACTATCTCGACCGGTCAGCTCTCCAATATCGTGTATAAGTCTTGATCACCGTTGTTTGAGCAACGTTGTTTCCTGCACTAATAAAAGATTTACACAGGTACAACCAATGAGTTTCTGAGAATCTTATCGTCACTAAAACATAAAGATAAGATGTTTATATAACCACATGGCTATTATAGTGTGATACGTCAGCCCCCCCCCCACTGGCGCGGAAAGAGGCGGAAATACTTTCAGCGCTTGATGATAAACACCTTTGTAACAGCTTCATATACTCGTATTTCAAGACTCGATAGTAATAGTCTATAAAATTTTCAGGTCAGGTAGAAGTGAAATCCGAAATAAAAAAAAAAATTGAAATTTCTCCGAGGGTTCGTATTTTGTTTTTGGGACGCTTTGGTCCCATGGACGGTAGAGTGGATAAGCATAACATTTTGAATTTCATGAGGCACTCATGAAAATGTGTTGAGTTTTGGATTTTAAAATTTTTACGTGCAATTTCCCAAGTGAACGAAGCTTCTACCATCACATGACTGTCAATTTATTTATATTCTGTCACGCAGATCACGCTCATACCCAAAGGTCGTAATGACACACTTCTCCAGTAAATCTAACCAAGTGTGACGAGGGTCGACAGGTTTTATTCCTATTTTGTCTATACCTAGTTTGTCTAAGGTAATAAAATCAGTTACCTTAAGTGCTAGACAGAGCCGTAACATGGTCATGGAAACTGGGTACCTATGTATTTTCAAGCTTCGTCCATCTATCACCTCATGCAGGTGATAGTCTGGAGTTCTTGATGATGCCCCAGCCCCTTATCACTTCCACAATGCCGAACTACACATTATTGTCTATGGAACCTTGTGTTTTAATTTGTAACGTATTTGTGTTCCTAATTTTAAAATGGTTATTGATTTTTAGTGTATATGGCGCCTAGTTATGATAATAGTGCATAAATTAATGTATGTCTAGCCCCACAGGGATATAGGCGGGATAAAATGTTTTATGAATGCTTTTATGAATACTTCCCTGAAACTAAAACCTTTAAAAGATAATTTTGAACAAAAAAAAACCGACTCCTACCGAAACACAACGTAACTGATGTAAATCGTTGATGAGTTCCCTCGACTGGCTTTCGTCTCCCTTATCAGATCGACTCCAAACCTTTATTTAATGACTACCCTTTATAATAATCTGATGAAAAAATTAAAAAATGCATTAGTCATCCTTACAATTTTTGAAGGTCACCCTCGATTTATCCGTGATTCGATCATCGGATCCTGGTTTTCTTATAATGGGACCAAAAAACAGTATACAAATCGGTTCATAAACGACGAAATCATTCGCGAACAAACATAAATAAAAACATATGGTCGAATTGAGAAACCTCTTGTATCTTTTTGAAGTCGGTTAGTAAAAACCGAATAATATTTTAAAAGCTTTCACTCAGCATAATTTTTTTAGAAAACAATACGGGAACAATACCACAGACAATGCTATCAAATCTAGAGTTACCTGTAAAAAAGAAACAGCCCGTATTTAAAAATAGAATAGAATGAAACGCGATTGAAAACATTTGCACATTGGTCATTTGAAAAAGGAAATAGAAGCTTAACTAGAAAGGGCTCTCAACAGTTGCATGTTTGCTGGCAACTACCTACTTGCGGCCGATTCGATCATAGACTACTATAATATTACAATCAGTTTAGATTTGAAATTGCAGAAACTTGCCATAGTGATAAAATCATATTCTATATTCGAAATTGTTTCCAAACTTGGTCACTTTTACTCTTTATTATTTAGTAGCGAACGACAATGAAAACCTTCCTCGAGAATCACTCTATCAAAATCCGTTGCGTAGGTTTAAAGATTTTCAAATGGTTATTTATATAGTATTTTTATAACATTGCCCGACACAAAATTGTAAAATTTTGACATTCATATGTGCTCTTTATGTGCCTAAACGAAATTGATTCTTCTTTGATTCTTTGCTCTAAGCATACATAGGGACGGACAGACAGCGGAAGCGAACTTTGTTTTATACTAGGTATGTTATTAATTTTGAACTTATTGCAACTAGTGCGTTTGGTGCGTCTTCTACAGTCCTTGATTGATATAAAACTAAAACAGTTCAAAGCGAACGCCTTCTACTATTTTTAGTAAATTCAGACTATTCTGAATTCTACATAATCTATGGCCGAAACTCTGAGAGGATTATGTAAAGTCGGTTTGGTGTTTTATTCCGTTTTTCACATTAATTTGCAGAATAAAAGTTTGCTTTGTATAGGATAAATGAGTTTGTGTTTGACGGCAAATAATGTAAATTGTTACTAATCATTGTGAGCTCTTTGCTTGGAGGGGAAAATGGGCCAAAAATGTACCTACTATTTTAAATTAAGAACACTTTTTTTTTTTTTTTTTTTTTTTTTTTAATTCCGCGGCCCAAGGCCGCGGCCGCTCTAACGTCCGTTGCCGGGCGTCCCTGGTTACTAGCAGAGGGTATGTCCAGTGGCGCCCGGCGGACTTTGACCACCCCTGTGGTCTCTGCGGGTGTTTGGTCGGGACGAGAATCCCGCGTCATTGGGGTCGGGTTTTATCCCGCGTCAGTGAGTGAATCTGGTTGCGTGCTATGGGGCAAAGGCCCCGCAGCACGCAACCCTTCTAGCCTGCTTCTGTAAGGACGGTGGGTGGCGATCCCGCCGTCCTCAGGCCCCGATCATGGAGGACGATAGTCTTGGGCGTAGTCGCGTAGTCTGGGGCGGCCTGGCCGCCGACTACGGAACTCGGCGGGGAGGGTACGCTCCCTCTCCCTCCCGGCCGCCTCCTTCGCGAGCATGACTTGCTCGCAGAAGGACACGGCCGCGTTCCACCTACTCCCGCTGGATACCATGGCTTGAAGCATGGTCCCCAGCGAGAGGGTATCCACGCCCAGACCCACTACGAGGTCCCGGCGCTGACTCGCCCACGCTGAGCACTCCACCAACGTGTGGAGTGCGGTGTCGTCGTCGGAAACCTCGCAGTGTTGACACCGGGGTGTGACCTCACGATGCATGCGAAACAGATAGCTACCGAAGCATCCATGCCCGGCAACCATCTGCGTCGCACGGTACGTGAGGTCACCATGCTGCCTCTGCAGCCAATCGTCCATGATCGGTCTCACCGCCGCGATGAAGATGGCACCCCCCTTGGGTTGCTCAAGTCGCACCCTCCATGACTCCATGAGATCCTGGCGGAGTTGGGACCGCTGGTCCTCGATTTCTCGAGACGCAGGCCTGTGGTCCCGCTCCAGCGCCTCCTTGCGCCATTGGAACAATGACGCAAGGGCTCTCGCTTCCAGGTCCCATGGAGGGGTCCCGGCTAGGAGACATAAATTAAGAACACTTACATTTAATTAAAACTCCTTTGAATGCGACCTTCGCCACAACAAACAGGGGGACCAATCAGAGAGACGTAACCAAACTAATAGACAAACAACACGTTCAAAGAAACAACATTACAGTTTGTTGAACGTGGGCGCATGTAAATTCGGTACGTTAATTTACTTCTCATGAGATAACATACATTATAATTACGCTTGTTTCTCCGAAAAGTTAGGCAGAGGAATATTTTTGTATGGACTGGGCTCGAACCAGTGGCTTCCAGGAGGTTCCTACTAACTGACCTCACTCATCATTTATCAAGCTTTTTCCCAACGCAGTTGGGGTCGGCTTTCCAGTCTAACTACTATTCGGCTGAACTTCGATATTTTCCGTAAAGCGACTGCCATCTGACCTCCACAACCCATGGGCGATATCGAATTACTGTAGTTAGACCGGACGGATTTTTGATTTAGGGCTCCAACTACCCCTAACGACTGCCATAGATGTTCGTACGACAACCGGGACCGACGGCTTAACGTGCTTTCCGAGGCACGGAGGGGTCTCAGTGTCTTAAGAAATGGTCACCCATCCTAAGACCAGAACCAGATGTTACTTAACCTTTGCAATGTGTTAACATTGTCGGTAACCACTAGACCCACACTAACTGACCACACTGAGGCATATTATTCGCCCACTTTTCGCTAGTAACTTAACTGGTCGCCACCTATTACGTGAATAGGTTTGTTGCCACTAATAGGGCACTTTTATATACTTAAGCCAGAGCCTCGTCAGTTGATCAGCAGGTGCACCACTTGCAGGTCAGGTTGGCTTTCTGTTAGACGATATAGACCAGCTAGTCCGAGACGCCCAGGACTTTAATTGGCTGCGCCATAGCGGCTGGCACGTAAGATTTTGTTTGGTTTAATTTTTTTTTCAAAATTACAATAAAGTAGCTGCTACTTTTACATACATAACCCATTATATGTGTGCCCGGTGACGGCAATGAGCTTTCCCCATATTACGTGAGACTATAAATACTAGCAAATGTGAGTGTGTAATGCGCCTCTGCCTACCCCGGCGTGACATGTGTGTGTTTGTGTGTGTGTGCTATAGACGAATAAATAAAATTGAAGTGTGTATTATTTGTAATTCCAAATTAACACCTGTTTTTAGCAGCGAGCGTAGTAGCAATAATTTTGAATGCTGCTACGGTCATATTGGTAATAGTGTGATGTTTTATAGCACAATAATAATATAGGTACCATTAGTTCCTGAGATAAGCGAGTTTAACCAAACAAACTCTTCAGCTTTATATCATTAGGTACCAAAGTATAGATTGTAGTAACATAAAAAATACTTAATACTACTAATTAACATACTTTTATATTACGATTAGAATGTTCCGGATATTTACCATGTAACATTACTATATCGAGTCTCCCATATCAGATCATGGCGCTTGCAACAGCGAGTGTCGAAATATCGGAGACTCGATAAAATAATGTTACATGGTAAATATCCCGAACATTCTAATCGTAGTTTTAATGACCATGATAGTTTAAATACTTACATATTTCTAAATACATACATATTATGCACAGAAAATACCCAAACTTCGAAACAAACATTTGTGGATCCCACAAATAATTTGATTCGATACAGGTTATGAAAAATGTTATGGTAGGTTATGAAAAGGAGAACAGTTATTTAAATAAACATAATTGTATGTTCTACGCTTCTAAAGTCACAGTGTATGTACTATGTCACACAGTAAAACAGTACAATAATGTTGAATTGAACTACAGCATACTACATTGTCTTATCTGTAGCCCTTTATTGCGTTTGTTATTCAATTTATATTCAATTTCAACTTCGTCAGATTACGTATATTTTCGTAACAGTTAATTCAACTTTGTCAGATTACATATATTTTCGTCACAGTAAAGTTGATAGGTGTTATTCATGGATGGAAGCCGATGAACGATGAATGTCAATATACATGATGTAATTTTGAAATTGAAATCGATTCTCACGAGAATATATCGAGTAATGGAATGTTAGGAGTTTACTTCTATTGTGAAACAGTACATACTTATATGAGACTAACAGACGCCCGCGGCTTCGCCCGCTGGACAAGTTGTATACTAAAACTTTCCTCGAGAACCACACTATCCACTGGGTAAAACCGAATCAAAATTCGTTGCGTAGTTTTAAAGATCTAAGCATACAAAGGGACGGGCAGAAGCGATTTTTTAATGTTATGATTCTGAGTTTGTCTTCTTGTGGTACTGTGGACAGCATTAGAAAGATAGCATAATATCTTAGTAGATTAACGACTTACTACATTAATAACGTTAATCTTTAAAATTGATGTACAGTCGGCCCCAAAAGTCGCTGAACACATGTAAACTTCCAAAACATCTGAACACTAAAAATATCATAAGTCAGTGACGCAACAAGAGAACAAAATAAACTCAACATACAAAAGTCCATATAACGCTGAACACTAGTATTCCAAAAGTAGTTGAACACTAGTATTCCAAATGTAGCTGAACATCATTAACATCATAAGTAGATTAACAAATCATATTATTATTTTCAATGTTGTTGCCTGTTAATCTAATTTTGGTGTTCTTGATCGAATTCAAACTTCGGTGAGTATCTGTTTCGCATGCATCGTGAGGTCACAACCGCGTATCAACACTGCGAGGTCCGGCAAAGACACAGCATTCCACACGTTGGTGGAATGCTCAGCATGGGCGAGTCAGCGCCGGGACCTCGTTGTGGGCCTGGGGGTAGATACGCTCTCGCTGGAGACCATGCTACGAGCCATGGTCTCTAGCGGGAGCCAGTGGAACGCGTCCCTTCTGCAAGCAGGTAATGCTCGAGAAGGAGGCGGCTGGTAGGGTGAGGGAGCGTACCCTCCCCGCTGTGTTCCGAAGTGTTCGGCGAGGACGCCGCAGACGTGACTACGCCCAGGACCATCGACCTCCATGATCGGGGCCTGAGGACGATGGATTAGCAACCCACCGTCCTTACAGAAGCAGGGTAGAAGGGCTGCGTGATGTGGGGTTTAACCCCACGCACGCCTTCACTCAGCGACGCGGGATAAAACCCTACCCCAAAGATGCGGGGTAACACCCGACCACCACGCAGTGGCCACGCAGGTAGCCAAGGTCCGCCGGGTGCCACTGGGAATTCTCTCAGTGTATACCGGAGGCGCCCGGCATGGGACGTAGGTGCGGCTACGGCCCAGGGCAGCGGATTTAATATTAGCTTTAAAACTTTTCTCAAATTATCCTACATGTCAAAATATCAAAATTCCAAAATTCGTGTAACATCAAGAACACCAAAATTAGATTACCAGGCAACAACTTTGAAAATATGATTTGTTAATCTACTTATGATGTTAATGATCTTCGGCTACTTTTGGAATACTAGTGTTCAGCGTTTTATGGACTTTTGTATGTTGAGTTTATTTTGTTCTCTTGTTGCGTCACTGACTTATGACATTTTTAGTGTTCAGATGTTTTGGAAGTTTGAATGTGTTCAGCGACTTTTGGGGCCGACTGTACAATAATTTTTGAAGAAATTATATTGTTTAAACCAATGGAAATTTGATGTTGAAATTTAGATAATTGCAATGATTTCGCTAACTAGTGCATATGTATCTAGGGAACACTCCAAAACATTTACATTCCTGATTAAAGCAGAGGTTCTGGCTAGCTGTTCTATGAAACTTGATGATCTTTATATATAACTTAGCCTGAAGAGCTATGCTTGCTGTTCTTCAATACTTAATTGAAGTCAGGCGTTACCTGGCGAAAGTCCATGATAAAACAATGGAAATTTGATGTTGAAATTTAGATAATTGCAATGATTTCGCTAACTAGTTCGCTAGGACTTTCGCCAGGTAACGCCTGACTCCATTCAGTAATTATATTGTTACCTAATACTTACTTAAAAGAGTAATTACTATTGATGTTAGTGACCCCTATGTATATGATAGTGCATCATTGCAGGGTTAAAAATTATATTATATTATATGTAGGTATAGTACGAGTATCTATATATAGAAATGGTGAATGTAATTTTTGTCCCCCCTTAGCTCTCGAGAACTGCTTATGCTCCAATGATGGTTGACCCCTCTATGGATAGCCCTCGATCTAGCAAGCCAAAAAATCGAGAATTTGACCTAGCCCTAAGGGGTCAAAAGTTATAGACCAAAACCTATGGCGTGGTGCGGTGCGAAGCACCGCGCAAGACACCGTACTATAGAATAATGCATGTACTTGCTTTTGAAATAAATTAGTTATGTGATGAAATATTGAAAAAACAAATGTATGCTATCAGAAATAAAGACTATTTGAATTTGAATATATCTTAGTATTTACTTTTAGTAAGTTTTTTACAACTTCTAATCTGTTTTTACCGCTTTGACACGCAATTAAAAGAAAGTGTCGAAAGTACAATTTAAACAAAATTTCTCCTAAATCTATCGAACGCCCGCGGCTTCGCAGCGTGAAATTATGGTTCCCAATTCCCGTGGGAACAAATTTCTACGATAAACAGTAGCTTGTAGCGGCCAATTGTCTGGACCTTCTGCTGACGATGAACCAGACCGATATCAAGTGTCAGTTTCAGCCCCCCTTGACAGTTCTGACCACTGTCTGGTTAAGTCCATACTTTTGTGTCCCCCACCTGACTCCAGCCCTAGAGGTACTAGGCGGGTGTGGCGATACAAGTTAGTGGATTGGGATGAGATGCGACATTTCCTTGCATCTTACCCATGGCTGTCAGTCTGCTTTTCTTCTGGCGATCCGTCGAGCTGCGCGTCTGCTGTTGCCGGGATTATCGATCGGGCGATGGAATACTTTATTCCGTTTTCTGACCGGCCATCTGGCATCAGAGCTCAGCCCTGGTTTGGCTTTGACTGTTTGAAAGCTAACGCAGACAAACAGTCGGCTTATGAAGCTTGGGTTGATGCCAGAAATCGCAAAGCTCCGGACACGCCTAAAAAGAAGAAAGCCTTTACCAAGGCAGCCAAGTCCAGTAAAAGGGTCCTGATGAAGGCATGAATCAATCACGTTGGCCGCGTAGGAGCCAGACACTCGTCTTACCCATCTAGGAGTAAGTAGTTTTGGTCTCTAGCCAAATGTGTTGAGGCGAACTTTTGTCGATCCTCACTCCCTCCTTTGCAGAAACCTGATGGAACACTGGCACACACAGCTGTAGAAAAGGCTAATGTTTGCTCTCTGTTTGCTGAAAATTCACGGCTAGATGCTGGTACTAGTGATTGCAAAATGCCAGAAATCCGCATTCATCAAAAGGAGGTTCTCAAAATACTACGCACTCTGGATGTGAAAAGCCAGTGGTCCCGACGGTATTTCTGCCATTGTTCTGAGGAACTGCGCAGCCGAGTTGTCTTCTGTCCTGAAATGTCCTGTAAAGTTCCGAAAGCTTGGAAGGTAGCTGACGTACAGCCAGTATCAAAAAAGGGTAGTGGTGCAGACCCTGTCAACTACCGCCCAATTGCGATCACCTCCATTCTCTGCAAGGTGATGGAGCGTGTAATAAACAATCGTTTACTGGCATATCTCGAAGACAATGACCTCCTAAGTGAATGGCAATACGGGTTTCGCCAACGCCGTTCTACTGGAGATCTTCTAGTGTATACCACGCACCTCTGGGGTAAGGCTCTTGAAAGATATGGTGAGGCACTTGCTGTGTCACTTGACATTTCGAAGGCTTTCGACAGGGTCTGCCACGAAGCCCTAATAGCCAAGCTCCCTGCTTGCGGAGTTTCGGCTAGTCTTTGTGCTTGGATTTCAGATTTCCTAAGGGAACGATCTATTCGAGTGGTTGTTGACGGTTGCTCGTCTGATCTATTAGCAATTAACGCTGGGGTACCACAGGGATCTGTTCTCTCGGCAACGTTATTCCTGCTACATATAAACGACCTGCTCAAACACGGTATGTTTGGGTATGCGGACGATAGCTCGGTTGCAGAGAGATATTTATTCAGCGCAAAGGCCAAAAAACCGGAAATCGACGATCTTAGAGTGGCAATGGTTGAACGCACTAACTTAACCCTTCAGGCAGTGTCTGACTGGGGCGATGCTAACCTTGTCACATTCAACACCACGAAAACCCAGGCGTGCCTTTTCTCCGCCAAAAAGAGCCCGTTCACCAAGGCTCCCACTTT
The DNA here is from genome assembly GCA_963556515.1 of Nudaria mundana. NCBI lineage: Eukaryota > Metazoa > Arthropoda > Insecta > Lepidoptera > Erebidae > Nudaria > Nudaria mundana. The sequence goes on along the minus strand of OY748308.1, from coordinate 10,527,510 downwards.
CCGGGATGTCCCTATACCTGTGACTCAGCATCTTCAGCTCCTTGGTGTGGACTTATCATCCAACCTGAACTTTGGAAGCTAAAAAACTAGGCATCCTTTCTAAGGTGCGTAAATATTTTACCTCGAGTCAACTGCTGAGTCTTTACTCAGCACAGGTTCGCTCCTGCATGGAGTACTGCTATCAGTCCGCTATCAGCTTGAGGCCCTGGAAGCTATTGACAGACGTCCCAGAAAACTTATAAGCGATGAGGCGCTCACAAGCTACCGAATTCAGAGCCTCGACCATCGCCGTCTGGTTGCAAGTCTGTGTGTCTTCTACAGGTTACATTTCGTGAGAGTGTGCGCAGGAATTGCATGAATTAATTCCACCAGCACCATTCCATCATCGGACATCAACGCGTGGTCTGAGATTCCATCCGTATGTGGTCGATATACCACCTCTTCGTACCTCTCGATTCGCTTCTTCTTTCATCATGCGAACCGCTAAGGAATGGAATTCCCTTCCAGCGTCATTGTTCCCCGATACATATAATCTTGGCGAGAGTAAATAGGCATTATTTGAGTTTGCGTGCTCCATCTTAGAACGCATCGTTACTTAACATCAGGTAAGATTGCGGTCAAACGCACTCAAATTTATCCATAAAAAAATTATATTATACCTTAATACAGCTATCTCTCAGTGAAAGTCCCGTTAAAATCGGTCCAGCCGTTCCAGATAATAGCCGGAACAAACAGACAGACAATTAATTTAAAAAAATCGTTTTATATAAATATAAATACCGTATACCTTTGCATTTAGTAAAAAGCTTTTAATTTGGACTTTCAGACACTTTGTCTTCAATTTTATTTACCTATCTGTATGAATAGTTATAGCTTACAATTTCAGCAATTTACTTCTGTTCTCTTGTCCTTAATTTAACAAATTAAGAAAACGGCATGTAATTTCACTTCTCTGAAAAAAATATTATGTACAAAAATACAAGTCAAAAATTGACACAACAATCGACTTCAAATTACTGAAATGTCACCAAATAATTGTCGGTATGGGACCAAATTGTAGTGGGATTACTTGGGAAGTATCATCATTCACCAAGCCTCAGTTGGGGTCGGCTTTCCAGTCTAACTGCGATTCGGCTGAACTTCGATATTTTCCGTGAAGCGACTGCCATCTGAACTCCTCAACCCATGGGCGATATCTAAGTTCTGTAGTTAGATCGGTCGGATTTTTGATAAAGGGCTCCAACTACCCGTAACGACTGCCATAGATGTTCGTATGACAACCGGGACCGACTCGCGACGGCTTAACGTGCTCTCCGAGGCACGGAGGGGTTTTTGATTCAGTGTCTTAAGAAATGGTCACCCATCCCAAGACTGGCCTGACTAGATGTTGCTTAACCTTTGCAATGTGTTAACATAGTCGGTTACCACTAGACCACGAGCCCCTCATCACTTGGGAAGTAGTAGCTTTCAATTAAAATTAATAAAAAAAAATCATAATCGGTTCACCCAGTCCAAGTATAAAAAAAAACAACATAAAAAAACAACATAAATAAAAACAACATAAAAAAACCAACATAAAAAAACAACATAAAAAAACAGTCGAATTGAGAACCTCCTCTGGAAGTCGGTTGAAGATAAAATCCAAACAAAATGAAGCCCGTGTTTCAAAATGACAAGCATCATGGTCTATTATTGGATACTTATCCAATTATTGTGAAGTGAAGGTAAACATCTATAAAGTGGGTTTATCCGTATTATCATAATGTAACGAGTGACTTTTCGGCCGTTTTGACTTTTTTTTATCCTCACAGTTATCACCAATACGATATTGCAAGTCATTACTTACGAAATATTATCAAACATACAAATTTTAGAATAAATAATTTATTAAAATAAAATTAAAATGACAACAAAATCGAAATAACATATATAAAATAAAATCAATCGAATAAAATTAAATGCAATCTTATGAAATTAAATAAGTACTATCAAATATCAGAAAATCATTAAAATAAAATATAATCAAATAACATCAAACTAAGTCAAACAATATTAAATTAAGGTCATATAAAAGGTCAAAGTAAATTAAATCAAATCAAATGTATTTAAGTCACATAAAATTAAATTAAATTGTACACAATATTTACACTTTCAATTATTAATTTATTACACAATTATAATGAATTTAAAATTTAAATGTATTTAGTATTGGTTATAACTTACAATAAATTATCTGATAAACACAATCAATACTGCTTCGTTGGCGTGGTCCTACCGACCACGCCACCGAAGCAGTATTGATTGCATCAGCGTTCGACTCCAGAGTGTCGGGTTCGATTCCCGGGTCGAATCAAATATTTATGTGATCAACAAATGTTTGTTACGGAGTTTGGGCGTTTTCTATGTATGTTATGTATATGTATTTAGATACATTGTAACATCGTAATTTCATTACACTCACAAAATGTAAACAAACATTTGTAATGATATTATGAACGTCATTAGTGTCAGTTGATGTATAGATGTCAACTCGACAAACGTCAAGTCTTGACTATGATTCATTCGCCATACTGAATTCTACGCATTGTATAGCGCACCCTAGCGGATTTAGTGGGAACTTGGCAGAGTATTATATAGCCGTGTCATAATATTCTCTTAAGAAAAAAGTAAATGTCATTGATATTGCTGTTCTTTTTATCTATAGTTGAGTTTCCGGCTGACGACAAGTTTTGCTTGTAAAAAGTGGTTTGAACTAGTTTTTACAGAAAAGGAAGAATCTCGAAACAGCTCTCTAGTTGATAAAAAGCCAGCGCGAGCTGCCGTCTGCCTCTTTTCACTGCTCAGTTCTCTACCAATAATAGCTCTCGATCACTCACATATGTCTTACACTTAACCTACAAAACTCGAATCTAGAAGAAGTTATTTTACTTGGAAACAGTATCAAACTAAATCGAAGCAGTCGTCGATATAGATCAAAAGCTCTGTCTACCGTGATCTCACGAGTCTGGGAACGTCCTCTTCTATCCAATTTGGACAGCGAGGAGACATTTGTTTCTCTGTTTTAGGCAATCGAAGAGCGTGTCTTTATATTATTACTGTTCTCTGTGGCTATTCTCTCTGAGACAGTCTTGATAATGCCTCGTTTAGAGGCGAAACAATTGTCGACGTTTTGTTGTCTTTTTTAATTCTGCGGAAAACAATGCTATTACAAATTTAAAAAGTTTTTCAAAAACATTTTACTTACCATTGATTTGTCATGGATTTTCGCCAAGTAACGCCTGTTTCTATCCAATATTATTACTGGTGTCTGAAGTCTTGGTGCAGAGTTTCTGAGGTCGACGTATCTGGAGCAGTACAATACAAAATCCGATAAGTCTACGTCGAGGATATACGAGCTCACCTTGGGCCACCCTAACCTCTTCAGCTGACCGCGTGGACAAAGTGTGGAAGTTAAGTACTTGTTCAACAACTAATCTCCTGTTCTTCATTAATATTTATGTCTCCTCTACTTCCAAGAACCATCGGATTCATTAAAACTCAAGAACAAAAAGAAATCTATGTACATTTAATATATAATTTAAGAGGTCAGATCTTTGGTATGAACTGAAAAACTAGATTCAATACCTATTCTCTAAATAATTTAAGTAGTGTAATAGAGGCTACCTACCTATCCTTTATGTAAATTTTAAACCTACATTGAATACCCATTGTTCAATTGTTTTAAGGTTATAAATATACATGGGGCATAATTTCGAATGTTATATTTTTTTAAACATTGCAACCTTCTTAGTAATAAAAAAAAACAGTTGGCGGGAAATCATTTGTCAATTGTTTTTTATCACACATCAAAGTTCTACGTATGCAACGAAAATGGAATTAAGTCGAAAAGATTTTAGAGCGATGATTTTTTATGATTTTAAAAGTTCTCTCTCTCCGCAAGACAGTGCCGCTCGTCTTCAAAATGCTTTTGAGAGAGAAGCACCTTGTTTGAGCACCGTGAGGCGATGGTTTGCTGAATTTGAGAGAGGTCGAGTTTCTTTACATGACGAATTTCGTAAAGAGCGGCCTTCAACAGCCGTCAACGAAAATAATGTGGCTACTGTTAAGCGGTTAATTGAAGAAAAGCCGCGGATTACCTATGAGACAATTCGAGGACTATTGGGGATTGGTATGAGTCAAATCCAGAAAATTTTACACGAAGAATTGAAAGTTCGGAAACTTTGTTGTCGTTGGATCCCTCATGAACTGACAGCGGAGTAGAAGCGGGCTCGCGTGGAATGGTGCTCACAGATGCTACTGAAGTAAGACCACGGACATTCTAATGCTGTTTATGACATTGTCACAAGAGACGAAACGTGGATTTATTGTTTTGAACCCGAAAAAAAACAGCAATCTTGTGGATCGGTGTTTGAAAATGAGAACAAGCCAACAAAAGTGAGGCAGGCGAGAAACGTTGGTAAAAAATGATCGCGTTTTTTTTCTCAGCTACGGGTCCCATCTGAACATTTCTACTTGAAGATCAAAAGAGTGTTAATGCCGAGTGGTATTCTACCATTTGTTTACCCAGGGTGTTAGAAAAAGTTCGCGAAAGACGACCCAAAAGCCGCGTTCTCCTACATCATAACAACGCTTCTTCACACACGGCCAACAAAACAAAGTCATATTTAGCTTCCGAAAAAGTACAACTCATCACCCATCCGGCGCATAGCCCTGACCTAGCACCCTGTGATATCTGTATTTTCCCCAAAATCAAAGATTTGATGAGAGGTTTCCTTTTTACCAACTCCGAAGAGGCAGTGATAGCGTTCAATCAGCACGTAGAAAACATGCTTTCAGATCTGTGGTCCTCCTGTTTTAAAAAATGGTTCGATCGCATAAAAAATGTTTAAAATGTAAAGGAGAGTATTTTGAAAAGCAATATGCACAATATTTTGGTTTCAACATGTTGTTTTTTTAAGTTACGCAAAACTTATAGTGTGAGCTACGTATTCTCTGTGAACCCTCTTACTGTTGTGCCTTATTGAATTTTCCTATCATCACACACACCGTTCATTCGTGAACTGGCGCCCTGGGATACCATATAATTGTCTCATGAGCCTCCGCTGAACCCGCTGGTGGGTGAGATTGGCTTCTCACTGTTACAAGTGGCGCCCAACGTGGGGCTTTTCTGAATATTGTGTGTGTGATGGTCTGGGTTTCAATAAGGTAATTCGGTCTGAAACTCTCCAGGACTTTAATTGGCTGTACCAAGCGGCAGGTACGTAAGCAAGGTGGTCTCCCATTTCCACTTTGTGGTACAACCAAATCAAATTTTCTTTTCAAAATTAAAATTGCTGCTAATATTATTAAATTCATTCGGCCTTTTTCGGATTAGCTCTAAATGTCTTATCTGTTTGCCTGCTAAATTATTTTAGTAGGCAAATCTCTTTATTCTTGTTTTTCTTTTTGTGTGAAACTGAGACCGTAACCGAAATTCGGTTTCGGTTTCGGTTTCGGTCGTAAAAACCAGTTTCGGTCGGACACTAAAATATTTAGACGTAATACATCATATTTTTTAAGAAAACTGTCAAAGAAATTTCTACCTGCCTGTAGTCAAACTTAACTCTACAAATAGCCACCAAGCCGTAACCTGCCAGTAAAACGCACTACCACGGGACTAGAGGCATAAAGTAACGGTTTCAATTACAAACTCGAGTGAACTCTTCAAGACCAGGGCCGGTATTAGTTTTCATGAGACATAAAAAGTAATAGGTACTCTCTAGGCAGCTACACTTGAGGCATAGGTTACTATTAGGTATATATATTCTCTGGGATAGGTATATTTTATGTTAAATTAGCGGAGGTCCGCGGCTTCGCCTGCTTGATAATTTATATAGGTACAAAATAAAATAAAATAAATAAAATAACGTTTATTATCTTTGAAATTTTCAGAAAATTATTTACTAACTGATGACCGCAGCTCCGCCCGCAATACAGGTCTTTCTTTCCCGATTCCCGTGAGAATACATTAGTGGATTAAAACGTAGCCGTAACTCAGGGATAATCCAGCACAGTGGAGCTCAGCTCCAACATATCAGTGTGTTACGGAGGCTTCAATTCGAATTCAAACAATTATATATTTCCTCTCTATAATATTAGTACAGATTTAGATCATTCGAGAATAAATATAAAGCGAAAAACGTAAATAGGCCTCTCTTGTAGCTAGTGGAAATCCGTGGTCTCTGCCTACCTCAGTGGAAAGAATAGGCGTGATTTTTTGTCGTAAGTATGTATGAGTAGATTTGTTACGGAAATTATGCCTGAATTGATAGTATTCACTTAAATATCTTCCTCTTGTAAAGTTAAGTGGCTTCAAATTCAAGAATCTGATACAGAATAAACACATCAAGTACTCAACTTCCCGGACGATACTGAAAACTATCTAAAGTAAACAAGATATAAAAGTACGTCATACAGAAGTTAAGAAAATAAAAGATGTTTGAGTGTTTACACTTAGAAAGTTGTTCAGACTCTTCACACTATTCTAGAGCTATAAGTAGATACGTGGAACTCTAATATTAGGTACTCGATGTTTCGATCTTATTCTACATTTTCGGGATTGTACAATTTGCTTACGTCTGTCTGTCTGTGTGTGTGGGAATGTTTTTAATGATCGCGAGGTCTACTGGCCGACCATTAATATTACATTTATAGGCAGCCACTAGTTTTGTTTATTTAGCTTTAAAGTTTGAGACGGAGTCCCATCAAGATCTTATTTTCCCAAGCCAGGCAAATCTATTGCCACTAACCGGACCCTTGTTTGCCAAAGACTTTTCTGTTGATCGGAAGGTGTACCACTAGCAATTGAGGTTGACTCAGGGCTCAAAATCTTAGTGAGACCACTGTGCACCCGCAACAATGCACTTTCTATCTAACTACTTATGCTTTTACCACTAAAATGGCTTTGTGAGTGTCAGTCAGTTGCAATTCAAAGGAAAATTTTAAAAGTGTCTCCAAGTAAATTGAATTTGTGTCTGTTCAGTCAGCTCAATGGTAATCACATTTATTTGTCGCGTAACTACTAGATTCTTCTTGACAACGACCTATTTCTGTAAAGTTTAAGATATTTTAGTTAGGTATTTCACAGACTCAGAATACAGTGTATTCTCAGGGCACAGATAAAATAATACTGACTATACTAGTACTGTTGCCCCATCCCATACTAAGAAATATGGGGCTCTCCTCTATGGCGGCTATTTTACATCTTTTAGCAAAGTTACTAGCTAAGTCTTGTTCTTTTATGTCGAAAAGAAGCCCCTATTATTTTTTATTGTGTGAATTTGTATGGATATTATAATTTTTAAAGGGCAATTTCACTTTTTTTACAACTCACTGTTCTCCACAAAGAACACGAAATAGTTACCTCAATTTGTACTAAAGACCCAATGTAACTTCCACAAGAACTTAAAATTTTACAATTTTTATCTATGGAAATAGGTTCCTTTCCATCTCATAATGTCATAAAAAAAGGTTGTAAATAGATATATCCATTATCATGCGATTTTTGTCATTTTTATGCGTGGGCTTTGGTCCTTAAATTAACTTCTCATAGAAGCACACTGGGCAATTATCAGGAACAGTCCATTTTTAGCTTGAGCGCCAGGAGGTTAAAGTAAGTTTTAAATTAAGCTTTATAACCGCAATAAGTAAAGGGGCATCTTTGTGAAACTCGAGTCATTTAGTAAGACGTGACCACATAACAATATATGACAGTAAGTGGCCTTAAATAGTCACTGTCTCGGTACATTAGCTTTATTTTCGTCTAGAGTGTGTGATAAACTTTAAACCACTTAAGTTACTTGTCATTACCCTGAAATGAAGCAATTTAAAAGTGCAAAGAACTAGTGGATATTATAGAGAAGAATTTTGTTTTTAAGGGTATATACTTACCTTTACCCTGGGTTCTTTAAGCGGGGCGTGAAGAGGCACATCACTAGGTCGTCTCTCGCCGTATTGTGTACTGTGAGAGTCGCCCACAATCGCTAGACGTTGTCGCAACTTACCATCAGGCGGGCGGCGACACAATGGCGTACTTTATATAAAAAAAAAATAAGAATTTTCAAGTTATTCCTCACTGCAGGATATTAAGCCAAGCGTCAGCGTAGCTTTTTAATTACCCGTAGCAAGAGGCGAATATTGACTTACTGTTTAAAATAAGTTTTTTTCCACTTCTTATGACTTCTAGTTATTATTGCGATGCAAATTTATTTGTAAGTTGAATATTTATAAGATGTACTTTTCACAACAGAAAAATAAATTTGTCCTTAATTTTTAAACAACTTCAAAAAAGGAGGAGGTTCTCATTTGACTGTTTTTAGGGTACCGTAGTAAAAGTCTCGAAACCCTTACAGTTTCGTCATATCCGTCCGTCCGTCCTCGGCTTTCCTACCAAACGGTTAGTACTAGAAACATGAAACTTTGCATAAATATGTTTATTAACTACGCCTACAAAGTGCTAAAATAAAATTATATAATATATTTTTAGGGTACCTAAACGTAAAGTGGGATTATACTTTTTCTCACTTCTACCTCATCATGGGAGGTATCATTGCATAGATATTTTTAAAACATTGAGAGATTGCTAAGATGATTTTAGATTTAGGAATCCGTTTGCGAGATATTTAGCTTTGAAGAGCATGTTTTTGCGAAAACAGGGTGTTCGGGCGTCTCCGCTAGACATCGGCCGTCGTCGCGTCGGGGACCGTTTGGCTCACCGCGGCGTGCGCTTGCACACACAACGCATTGGATCACGACGCAAGGCACACGCTCTTTTCTTATTCATAATATTCTCAATCTCAATATTAAAGCCATCTTTGTACGCGGTCAAGAGTAATTATACCAGTTTTTACAGTCCACTGAGTTTTTATTGACGAATACTTAAGCAACGTAGGAACACAGGGCGTCCCACCCGTCTAAAATCCAAACGGCTTGCGTGAAGAACCTGAAAAATTCACGATGGTGGTCCATGTTTCCACCTTTGAAGGAAAACTATAACGGATACTATAACTTTGTTAGTTCAGGAGTTATAGAGGCTTTTATGGGTAATTACGGAATCATATAATATGCGTGGCTCAACACGCACTTGCCCGGATTTTTTTATGTTTGCTTGCATAACTTTCGATTAGTTGCACCGATATTGAAAATTCTTTTTTTAATTTAAAGCTAGTTCACGTGTACTCCCACTTAAATTTGGTCAAATACCAGTAATTAGAGGTTTATTTTGCTAAAATTATTGGCTACATATTAGAATGCAAAGTCATACAGGCGTCTATAATACTGCCCTGCTTATTGCTTATGCAGTACTTGCATAAACGCGGTTTCGAGATAAGCACGAAAAACATATATTTTGATATCTGAACTACAAGTCGTTATTATATGAGATTTGAAGTTGACCTAAAATTAGCAAAAAAATCTAGCTTTCTACTGATATAGTTTTTTATTTCCTTTATTGTATAGTTTGGACATAATGCGTATTACTGCATGTTTATCTACCATTTTAGCTTAGGATCACCACAGTATTGCTATGGGCAAATGCAGTACTTGTGCTTATTACTGCATGATTGCCTAGCACGTATTGAATACTACGTTTCTTGTTAGCAATCGTGTAATATTTTTATGCCAGGTGCCGATAATATACACAGTACAGTGCTACGTAGCATGAGCAAAGATGTTTTGTTTTGTACTTGCTACATCCAAAAGTAGTCAAGTAGAGTGCTTCGTTTGGCTTTAGTATGTATACGTAATAAATAATGATTTGCCAAATGAATTTGTAGTAAACGAAGCAAGTACTGCATAAGCGTCTAGTATATGCGGGTTTCTGCGTAACTTGGTATCAATTGAAGCATTTTGGTGCAAGTACGGCGTATTTCATTAAGTAAAACATATGTTTCTGGTAAAAAAGAAATGAAAATATTTTTTTTCCTATAGAATAACCCCTTGAGAGGCCGTTTTTGCAATACAAAGAAAATCGCCAAAATTTCGATTACTGCAGAAACGATAAGCAGGGAACAATATTTATAGTATTTAAGTATACATAGGGAACGGAATCACTTTGTTTTATACTACGTTATGATTCTATTAATCAATTGACTGCTTCGGTGGCGTGGCCGGTAGTGCTCGGGTTCGATTCCCGGGTCGAATCAAATATTTGTGTGATCCACAAATGTTTGTTCCGGAGTTTGGGTGTTTTCTATGTATGTATTTAAAAACATATAAGTATGTTTATCAGTTGTCTAGATCCCATAGTACAAGCTTATAGCTTAGTTGGGGCTTAGGATGACGTTGTGTGAGAATGTCCAAAAATATTTATTTATTAATTTATTTAATTAAATCGAAAAAAAAATCAATTACTTCGAGTGGTGGTAACCCTATTTTCTGTATTTTAATTGACAGTCCGGAGTTCTCATTACACTTGGCAGGCAATACCTTGACAAAGTTAGACCGTTAATTTGAGCTTGCGACGTAGTTGAATTGTTTCTGCTATGCAATTGGCTTAGTTTGGTCCTTCGTAAATGAGGAAGTTCTATTAAGGCCGACGTTTCTCAGTAATACTACTACGTATATAATCTATGGTAATAGTTGAATTTGGCGTTAGTTCTGGAGTATTGAGAAGATATAATTTGAAGTTATCGTGACGATATCGTAAGTAGCCGCAGTAACGATATCGTAAGTAGCCGCAGTAACTTTAAGGTAAGAATGTAAGTTATCGTGACGATATCGTAAGTAGCTGCAGTAACTTTACGGTAAGAATGTAAGTTATCGTGACGATATCGTAAGTAGCCGCAGTAACTTTAAGGTAAGAATGTAAGTTATCGTGACGATATCGTAAGTAGCCGCAGTAACGATATCGTAAGTAGCCACAGTAACTTTAAGGTAAGAATGTAAGTTATCGTGACGATATCGTAAGTAGCCACAGTAACTTTAAGGTAAGAATGTAAGTTATCGTGACGATATCGTAAGTAGCCGCAGTAACTTTAAGATAAGAATGTGAAAACGCCCTTTGTAATGTTTATTTGACTGCTTCGGTGGCGTGATCGGTAGTGCATCGGCTTTCAACTCCGGAGTCTCAGGTTCGACTCCTGGTTCGAATCAAATTCAAAATAGGTAACTATTACCAATGTAAAATCGATTTTAACTAAAACTTTACCTAATCTGTACTGATATTTCAAGATATACTAACGTCTTAAAATAATATAATAACCAAGAATTTCAGAAAAGAATAATACACTGATTTGCTGAAATGACTTTCATATCTGCAATTCAGAAACTCAGGTGATAGCCCATACGTTGGTACTCTTCGTACGTACTTTGACTCTTTGGAACTAATTTATTAGTTTCTACCGTAAACTGTAACTTCGTATCCATTCTACATTCTACATCAAGTGAAACGGATCCGGGTGTCTAGTACCAGTTCCTTACGTTAATTTACTCGAAATACGTTTTCGTATTCCTCATACATTTCACACCAGCGCCTAGCGATAGTGTCAGGGAACTGTGTGAAATGTATGGAGGAATACGAAAACTGAGTTATTTCATATTGTATTAATGTTCCACCAAGTGCCCACAATCGAAAGAATAAATTATATGCCTAAAACCAATTTGAAAAAATAAATTATTCGTAACGTTTACCTACGTCCTAGGTGGCCCATTTACATTTTATTGACGTTGGTTGAGTGGTTTTTGAAAAATTAACAATTTTAAAATTGCTTTTTCATATTTTTGAAGTTGATTCATATTTTTTTAGGGTAGTCGACAGAATACTGTCGAATACACATACTCGTTTTAAAGTTGGCGGTGAATGTTTAATGAATACAGTTCAAACTACACCTAAGTTTTAGTTTCCTGATTTAACATGTCGGTTCTGAATTAACTGACCCAAGGATTTGGGTCAGTTCATTGATATTTATCTATGTAATTACATTAAATCATCCTTTCAAACCTGTTTCTAAAATCTATACTTAATACGTAATTCTATGTACCTTTGCAAATAACATAGTACGGTAACGTGCTCAACCAGCCAAACTTTTGATAACAGTCGGTACCACCTGGTCGAAACGTCAGGCAATAGTTTTTGAGCTCACCATCAGTCCAGGGAAGTTACTTAGACCACAGATATAAGAATACTATATGAGTATGTAGTGCTTCGACGCACTATTTATCAAAACTGTGTGAAAAGTCGTGTTTTAGTAGTTGAAGTATTGGCTGCCATTACAATTTAGCTGTTTGGTTTTTTTTAGCGAAACGTCCTATTATCCATTCCTGGCTACGCCGTCGTAAGAATAACCCATAGCTGTTGGGTCTAGGCTATTTTGTAATCATACCATAAGAGGAAGGAATTACGATAGCAATAAATGCGAGTATCAAATGCTGTCTGGATTAAGTCAAATTTTCTTTAGATATAAATATTTAAATCAGTGTAGAAATGAAAGAAAATGGAATTTATATAAGAAATGCAGTGTTGACGCTCAGTAAATTTTTATACTAAGTATTGCAGTTGTTCTTAATGAAGTATTCAAAGTATTTTGCTGACTTCACTGTATCTTGATTCAGTGCGCTGGAATTCAGAGAATAATTTAAAGAAAATTTAATTTTAAGATGCATTTACATTTCTTTTTAGCAAAATAGTCGAGGTGTAAAAGGGTTTCACCAAGATCATAGGGTTCTAAGTCAACCTCACCTTCTGTAGAGAACTTAAGTTTGCAAATTAACATCCTGCGTTCCTGAAATTTAATTAGGGTCCTCATATGTTTATGTAGGTATGTATAAATATTGTCCCCAGTCTACCCTATTTGTGATGCTTGCTATCTGTAACTTTATGCAGCTATTTATCGAACTTACGTCGTTGGGAAGGTTAGTCACACACACAATGCTATTGACACTTTTGCAGTAAAAATACGCATACGTGCTGCTTTTGAATTATATTAGGTTTCATTTCGTTATGTAGCTTTATTGTTATAGAGAATGGAACATTTTGAGTTTACTGAAGTATATCTTCTTAACGCATGTTTGATCTGGGGAGTAAGCTGGTGAATGCGTGACGAGAACGTTACGATGTATGTAGGGTAAAACAGGGTAATGGGAGTCAGCGGGTAATGGGAGTCGCTGTCATATCTACGACACAGTACATACGAGCTAACCGTAAGCGACGTCTCTACCCCCGTTCTAGCCCCCCGCCTCCGCCACGAACAGCTCGCGCCAGTCAGCGGCCGCGCCATTGAGATACGCCTGTGTTTTGTTTTTATGCTCCGCTGATGTAATTATACGTCAATACATATTACAAGGTAAGTGTCGAATATCTTGCAATATGCTATTAAGAGTTTTACACGGACTTAGTTAAACGTTAAAAATTGTGATTTTTTATTTGTCATTAGTACAAATGTGGCAAATGGGAATCAGCTGACTCCCATTACCCGCAAGTGATCACTATTGCCCGCAACTAAATTTCGTCATTTTTTATTCGATAGATGTCGAAAGTAGGAGTCAGGACAATTGAAAAGGCTTTCTGGTCTTCTGATAGCTTGCTAAAAGCTATACAGCTTGTTGGTGGAGGTTCTTCTATAAGAAATGCTGCTAAGGTAATGGAGATCCCATTAGAGAATAAAAAAGGAACTAACTTTGGACCACGTCTAGGACGATTCACTGTCTTTAGTGCTGAGGCAGAAGCCGAGGTGGCTAAGTTGGTGAAGAAAATGGCAAATATTTTCTATGATTCCACTGTCAACCAAATTAGAGGCTAGAGGCTTTCGAATATGCTGAAAACTTAAATTTGAAGCATAATTTTAATCGGTCATGACGAGATGTGGTTCAGGTGCACCTCATGTGGGCTCTGGGCTCACTCAGAATTCACTGGGTGTAATTCAGCTGAAGGATATGTCTGCGACATGTGCTAGATATTTTTGACTCCGTGTGCAATGGTGATCACCTTTACCCACATGTCGGTGTAATGGGAGTCAAAATATTTTTTTTTTAAACTTGTATAACATCCAAAGTTGATTACCAAAAAGACTGAAAATGATCTCTAATGATACTTAATTAAGTAAATAATTTATAAAGACGGTTGCAATAAATGGTTTGTTTATGATTAGAATTTTATTTCAGTTCTCGCTTAAGTGACCCCCATTACCCTGTTTTACCCTATGTTCGTGCGAGGCAAACAAAAATAAGCTTCGTATACATACTACTGTAGAAGCAAGAGAGAGAGAGAGATCTTTCTCTCAAGAAGTTTAACTTCAGTCTTACACTCGTTTTTTAGGGTCCCGTAGTTCAATTTTCGGAACCTTTATAGTTTCGTCATGTCCGTCTATCCGACTGTTCTCGGCTTTCCTCCTAAACGGTGAGTGCTAGAAACATGAAACGTTGCAAGGACATTGTGTATTTACTACGTTGACAAAGTACTCAGAAAATCATGAAAAAAAAATTTTTTTTGAGTACCTCCCCTACTCGTTAACCAGGATTTGTTTTTATTTTCTAGCGTCTACTCCGGAGTGCGGGGTATTATTAGATAGGTCTTTTAAAAACATTGAGAGGTTGCAAAGATGATTTTTTTATTTAAATATTTGTTTGCGAGATATTCAACTTTATAGCTCATTTTTTTGGTAAAACAAAGCCATCCAAAATCTAAACGGCTGGGTTGAAAAATCGGAAAACATTTATGATGGCAGTCCATGTAATATACTTTCAAGGAAAACTATAACGTATTAGACTTCTTTGTTTGTTAAAGAGTTCTATTCTATGCGTGCCCCGACACGTCGGTATTTATTCCAGTTCGGTTAATTATAATCCCGAAAGTGTGTGGGGGTCTAGAAAGCCTAATAAGTAAATTACAAATGAAAACCCTTGTGTGTGAAGTTGAATAAAATTCCGGTTTCAATCCGAAACCTCCCAGATATTAACGCGTTTAAGAGAAGGCTGCGCGCTCATCTGATTGAAGCGTGCTGCTACTCACTCAAGGACTATCTGGACCGATGTGATAGGTACTATAGGTAGTGCAAGTCAATGTTTTTAATATTATTTTATTAATGTAGTCGCGTATTGACCTTTTATTGTGCTGTATATTTAATGTTTTATTTATGGACCTTTTCTAGAGATATTTTCTTTGACATTTTCTATTTTACCTGACATCTTAAATTTAATTGACATTTATAATTTAATTTTAATTAGTAAGCATGAGATTATTTAAGTGGATATACTCGTAGAATTAAAACGTGACATTTTAATTGACATTTATATTTAAGTTTTTATTTGACATTTTAGAATTCTTGTTTAACATCTTACAATTTTATTGACATTTTGTAATTCTTCATTAAATTTTTAGATACTGAGAATATTGTAATGTGGAATATTTTAAAATTTATGCTATTATGATATATTGTATGCCTTAACTTAATGGCAGGACACTGCTGACTATTACTTTTACCACCAACATCTTACCTATGTGCCAGTGATCCACAATGTAAAAAATAAATAAATAAATAAATTGCATTCACAATCTCAATCATGGCAATTTAGGTTTTAAATTGGGATAGCATGGCACTTAATTTGCTGCACGAAAGTGTACCTAGTATACTTTCTCTCATAAAAGACAGGAAGAGGCAAATAAATCCTACACAAGAATGTTCTAAGTGCTCTTCACAACTCCATAGAGTTTACTATCACTTAACTTTTAAAATCTCACGTAGTAAGTCTACTGTATAATATCTTACTAGTAATAGACTATCTTACTAGTAACTTTTCTAGTTTTCCATTTTTGTGATCAAGTGCCAAAGTATTTTATACCTTGGAACATAGCTTTACTTATCTGCTATGCAAATATTTTACTCAGAGAACCTTAAATTCTTCATCTGCAGGGCTAATCACCGTGTAAGTAACTAAAAATAATATTTTAGACTGTGTTTCGATAACAGATCCGTCTGGAAGTATTACTTTAAAAAACCAACACATTTTTTTACTAGAATCACGTTTGTGATTTTTTATTTTGTGATATGTGACAGCTATTTGTTGCAATCTGTGATAATCAACTTTCTAACTATAACGGTGCACGAGATACTTGTGACAGACGGATGGACGGACGAAAAAACAGATGGACGGACGGACAACACCGAAAGTTCTCACTACAACGTTAATTCAAAACAAACCCAAGAACAATACCCGTAAATTTACAGCTTCACAAAAACAAACAGAGTTTAAAATAAAACTGAATAAAACGCGATTGAAAACGTTTGAAGTCTGGTCATTTGCAAAAGGAAATAGAATCGTAACCGGATTGGTAGCTCTCAGAGGTTTACTTATTTGTCAGCAACAACTTTAGCCTCCGTAGACTATAGTCAAAGACTAATTCTCAAAGATCAATTATATAAACAAATGATTATTAATCTAAAAGAGTAAGTCTCTGTAATCTAATATACTTACATATACTCGTATTTATCGCGGTATGCTCACATTATTCACTCAGTCGTGAACTTTTGCGTAGTGGACACACCTGCAGTCTTGGAGCGGCCGTAATGGTTACTCTATAAAATGAAAGAATGAAGTGGACTGTATTAATTGGTTTACTTGTCGTAAATAATAAAAAGATTGCGAAGCCACATTAGTGCCCGTGTTCAAGCGCGTCGTGCGGCGAAGTGAACGCGTGCGCTGGCGCGCTGTCGTGTCGGATCCCCCCGAGCCGGCGCGTACGTTGTTTTATGAAAGTGCACCGCCAAGTCTCCTACCGAATAAAGCGTATTTCGACTTCAAAAAAAAAAACCGGCCAAGTGCGAGTCGGACTCGCGCACGAAGGGTTCCGTACCAAAACGGCAAAATATCACGTTTGTTGTATGGGGTTAAATATATATTTTATTCTGTTATTTTTAGTATTTGTTGTTATAGAGGCAACAGAAATACATAATCTGAGAAATTTTCAACTTTCTAACTACGAGTATAACGGTTCATGAGTTACGGCGTAAGAAAGACGGACGGACGGTAAGCGAAGTCTTAGTAATAGGGTTCCCGTTTTACCTTTTGGGTACGAAACCCGATTTTTGTGGTCCCATTTCAATTTGGTCCCACTATGAAGCTGCTTCTTCCCATGGGCATAATGGGACCAATATCATAATAATCGCCGTGTTAGATACTTACTTTATTTTAGAAAATAGCTCTCTGGTATATAATGCTGTTAATGTCCAAAATTTTATTTAAAAAAAAATATTTACTTGTTTATTTACACACGATTTGTACTATTTTAAAATAAAATTGAATTGTCTGTGTGTAATTTCAAATTACCAGCTTTTTACTCAATGCATACGATAGTATACACGATACTGACATACAATTGTTCCCATGGTCTTTGGTCTTGGACTGTGGGTTCCAAAACTTGAACTACGGAACCCTAAAAAAACGGTATAATATTTCTGTAGAGTGTAATAGCACAAAACAATAACAGAACCACTTTCAATCAGACATGTGTAAATAAACCAAAAGCCGTTAGACAAACAATGTGTCAAAACTAACTTACAGTCAGACGTGGTTTTAAATTAACTCTGTAGATTCAAATCCTGATGGAACGATAGTCTTGAAAATAATTAATTCTAAACACACACACACATATCACGCCTACATCCCCGAAGGGGCAGGCAGAGGAGCATTAAACACCCACAATTTGCCAATATTTTTACTTCCATGCAATAGGAGGCAAGCCTATTGCCGTCATCGGGCACATTTATAAGGGGTTATGTAACAATACCCAAATGAATTTAATAAAAAGTAGCTACAATATAGTAATTTTGAGAAAATAATTGATACCCGTGGCCTTGCGATGAAATGTTGATGAAAGGCTACAAAATCTTACGTGCCAGCCGCTGTGGCACAGCCAATTAAAGTCTTGGGCGTATCAAACAGCAATACAAATATAGTTGTCTCGGCACAGAGTATTAATTAGTTGCATTTGGTGTCGAGGTTCATTGGGCCACGGTACGCATCAGTTCTTCACGGAACTTAGCAAGCATCTGAGGGAAGAGACTGGTGGTCCCCGCGCAGGACTTTCTGCGCAAAGACTCTCAGTACCAATCCAGCGCGGAAATGCTACCTGTGTTATGAGTAGGGCACCTAGTTTGGTAATTTGTTTAAGTTTCAGTTAGGATGTTTAGTTTTATTTTGAGTTTAAGTATTTCTTCTACTTTCTTTCTACTGTACCAATTTATGTGTTTTATGAATAAATAACTCACTATGACGTCATTATTAACCCCCGACGGAAACCCGAACGCGGTGTTATAAGTTTGACGTGTGTGTGGATGTGTGTGTATTTGTAAGTTTGTCTGTGACATCGTAGCTCCCAAACGGATGAACCGATTTTGATTCTGTTTCTTTTGTTTGAAAGATGGGTTAGGGGAGAGTGTTCTTAGCTATGTTTTATAAAAATCGGTTAAGTCATTTCAAAGATATCAGGGGTGAAAGCGGTGATGAAAATTGAATGTGTTCAAATATACCCGTGTTGGGTATCAAATGAAAGGTCATAACTTATACATCACTTTTTTTGTGAGTCGGGGTTTTTTTAAATTTTTAATTTAATTTTGACTTGTTTGTACTGTCAAATCAGTATCTAATGGTGAATTAACTGAGGATTAACAACAATGGTTATTTGCTGAATGCTGTGAAACATCAAAAACTGGAGGCTTTACCAAAAAGAATAATAACGTCGTATAATAAAGGCCTAACGGTTTTCTAAAAATAAGCCCATTTTTAGACATAATGTGGCCATTACATGTAGATATCCGTACATTTTGCAACCTTAATGTTACTTCTATTATCCAAGAAAATATTACTAAAACGATGTACTTAGTTCCCTAACACAAAAATTGGATCTTCAAAAAATATTCTGGTTTTTATAATGTAACTAGCGTACGACCGCAGCTTCGCCCGCTTGACAAATTATATACACAAAAACCTTCCTCGAGAACTAGTCTCTCCATTGGCGAAAACCACATCAAAATCCGTTGCGTAGTTTTAAAGATCTACGCATACATACAGAACGGGTGACTTTGTTTTATAATATGTAGTGATGTAGTGATAAGAATTTTGTTTTCTTCTTCGCGTTGTTCTCGAGACTTTTGCGTAGCACCAAGGTTCTACGAAATGTAGCAGCTACAATGCGTAGAAGAGAAGATTTGTCTAGCAGAGGGAAACGATACTATTATACGCATATTCCTATCTCCTTATTGAAACCCTGAGATAATCAGGATTTTTTGTACCTTTTTTCTGTAAAAAATATGTTAGGACAATTCACAATAAACTGATATAAATACTTACAAACATTATTTTTGTAAATAATATTATACATAGGAAACATCCAGACTTCAGTACAAACGTATATGTCATCACACAAAGTTTGTCCCAACCGGGAATCGAAACCGAGACTCCGGCGTCGAAAGCGGGTACAGTACCGACTACGCCACCGAAGCCGTCAAAACTTTTTCATTTGGTAGTCTATAAATTTATTGACTTTGCTAATCACAATCTTTAATCCATCTGTTTTCTTGAGTAGTGTAATTCTTCACGTAATTCACGTGGGAGTGTATGTTAAAATAAATATTAAACTACATGACATCCAATTATCCCAATATTAATTGAAATGTGTAAATAAAAGTTAAAAAATTATACCTACGTTCAGTTCATACTCAATCAGTATCCATTTATTTTTATATTAACACGTCATCAACAAAATTACTCTTTGATTCCGAAAACCGAATATACATGAAATAAAAACCGATTAAGGTATAAAATGAATCAAGCCTTTCATCGCGTGTTTATACAAAAATGTATGGAAATTGGCCTGTTTGTTTTATTTATAAGCTTCATTCATTTAATTTAAATAGCGAGGGGTTTACATATTGAACAATATCGGATCAATGTAGTCTATTATACACCGTGACAGAACCATCGTTTAAAAAAAATATTTTGGACTCAGTTTCAGTAACAAAACCGACTGGACCTATTACTTTGAAAAACAAACACATTTTTAATCATACAATTCTTGAAATTGATGTAAACCTTCTTAGCAACCTCTGAATATTTTTAAAAGACCTACTCGTATCTAATGATACCCCACACCATGTGGTAGACACGAGAAAAAAATATTATCTTCACTTTACGTGTAGGGGTGTACCCAAACGAAAATATTTTTTTAATTTTAATTTTAGCGCTTTGTCACCGAAGTTAATATACTTATCCATACCAAGTTTCATGTTTCTAGCAGTAACCATTTGGGAGGAAAGCCGAGGTCGTCCGTCCTCGGCTGGCGGTCGGACGGACGGACGGACATGACGAAACTACGAGTATAAGGGTTCCGAGACTTTTACTACGGAACCTTAATAAATCTTTGAGTAAATGTGTTGCAAGTAACGAGTTGGTTTTGTAATCAGGTTTTTAAAGCTAAGATAATAATATTATGCTTCTTTCAAGATTATAAATGTGTTTTCTTGCTCCTGAAACCATATATCTCTATCATCACTCCACAAATAAAGCAACTTCTTAATACGATACGATACACTTAAGGAACAATAAAAACAAAAGTACATACGCTACTACGCTACTGAATCCCTATCATATCAGCTAATTAGACCTTTGTCAAACACCCTCAATTTTCTTTGAAACACAAAGGAACATTTTCTATCATTCCCGTCAAACAATAGAACATGCATTAGGAGCGTACTTTTACCACTACGCAACTGAATCTCATCGTATCAATTTGCCGACAGGGAGTCGGAGAGTTGTCAAAACAAATCTAATGGTTACTCGAAAACGAACGTGATACCCAACGAGTTGCCAGAGCGGACAAAAATTCAATTTCCCTCGAGCAAGATTCAAAATATTTCTTTAAAATTCTAACTCGGTTCTTTGCAATGTATTTGATTGTAATTGAGATAGAATATAGACTTTTCTAGTTAAAGTTAAATGTAATTATTTAATTTTAATGTTTTACCCACTGCAGTACATATTTGTCTGGACTACAGTAATGTAAAATCAAGGCCCTGACCGTTAAAATTTAGGCCCTGATTTGGGCGCCCCGTAACTATAATAGCAGGTTTCCTCTTGCCATTACTGAGGGTGTGTAATGCATCTCTGCTTACCCTCTTGGGGGTATAAGCGTGATTGTAATAGACCAAATAAGGCCAAACTCATGTTTTTTTTTTTAACTCCGCGGCCCAAGGCCGCTGCCGCTCTGACGTCCGTTGCCGGGTGTCTCTGGTTACTAGCAGAGGGTATGTCCAGTGGCGCCCGGCGGACTTTGACCACCTCTGTGGTCTCTGCGGGTGTTTGGTCAGGACGAGAATCCCGCGTCGTTGGGGTAGGGTTTTATCCCGCGTCAGTGAGTGAATCTGGTTGCGCGCTATGGGGCAAAGGCCCCACAGCACGCAACCCTTCTAGCCTGCTACTTTTAAGGACGGCGGGTGGCGATCTCGCCGTCAGGCCCCGATCATGGAGGTCGATAGTCTTGGGCGTAGTCGCGGAGTCTGGGGCGCCCTGGCCGCCGACTACGTAACTCGGCGGGGTGGGTACGCTCCCTCTCCCTCCTGGCCGCCTCCTTCGTGAGCATGACTTGCTCGCAGAAGGACACGGCCGCGTTCCACCTACTCCCGCTGGATACCATGGCTTGAACCATGGTCCCCAGCGAGAGGGTATCCACGCCCAGACCCACTACGAGGTCCCGGCGCTGACTCGCCCACGCTGAGCACTCCACCAACGTGTGGAGTGCGGTGTCGTCGTCGGAAACCTCGCAGTGTTGACACCGGGGTGTGACCTCACGATGCATGCGAAACCGTCAGCTACCGAAGCATCCATGCCCGGCAACGATCTGCGTCGCACGGTACGTGAGGTCACCAGCCAATCGTCCATGATCGGTCTCACCGCCGCGATGATGGTGGTACCCCACTTGGGTTGCTCAAGTCGCACCCTCCATGACTCCATGAGATCCTGGCGGAGTTGGGACCGCTGGTCCTCGATTTCTTGAGACGCAGCCCTGTGGTCCCGCTCCAGCGCCTCCTTGCGCCATTGGAACAATGACGCAAGGGCTCTCGCTTCGAGGTCCCATGGAGGGGTCCCGGCTAGGAGACATGCAGCCTCTCCGGAGATCGTGCGGTACCCCCGTATGGTTCTGACGGCCAAGGTTCGAAGTGGTCTGTTTAACAGAGTCACGTTCCCCCTGACCGCCAACCTATCCGCCCGTACGGGAGCCCCGTATAGGGCCATACTCCGCACGATCCCTAGGTACAGTCTCCTGCAGGAAGCGTTGGGTCCCTTTAGGTTGGGCATCAGTCGCGAAAGCGCGACCGATGCCTGCGTCACCTTGGGGACCAAACTTCGGAAATGTGGTCCGAAGTTCCATCGGCTATCAAGTACGATCCCTAGGTACTTCATCGAGGGCTTGATGCCGATGCTAACGCCTCCCACATTTATGCTGGAACCTTCGGGTGGACCGTTCCGAGGTCTGTGAAAACACAGAACCTCGGACTTGTGCAAGGCCACCTCCAGTCCCAGCTGCCGTATCCGACCCACGACTCGAGCAACACCCGTCGTGACCTTGAGTGCTGCCTCCTGGTACGTTGCACCGCGCGCCGTGATGAGGGTATCGTCGGCATAGCACGATACGCCGACGCCCCTAGGCAACGCACCCCGCAGCACCCAGTCGTAGCCGATGTTCCACAGAAGCGGCCCCAGGACCGACCGCTGCGGAACACCGCACGACACATCTCGCCGAGCTGGCCCAAGCCAGCTGGGCAAACTCATGTTTGAATAATTATTTATCATTACGAAGTCTGTCGCTAACGTTAAGAACTATGTACAAGTGCGAAGTAACGTCGAAGTCTAGCATGTATTGTTCAGTAGACCGAAATTACTTAAGTATGCTCGAGTTCCCGCTCCAGTTTATTAAAGTTCAGAACATTCATGCCTGAGTTACGAATCGTTCCCATGAACTTATTGGGTGCCAAATTTTCATATTTTATTCAAGTCAATATTGGAATTTCGTTCGAATTAATTGAAATGTGTTACGATAAGAGCTTATACAATTTGTGTATCATTGAACTGTGTTATCATATTGGTTCTTGATACGTATATCTGTGTATTTCATAACGTATTTCGAAACTTCTGGCTACAGGCCACTGGCGATCATTTATACCGACTACATTATAACCTTCCTAGTCATAGACGTAAGGTTTGTGAGTTTGGACTTTAGGGCTAAAGTAAAGGTAATGATCTGACACCAAAAAATATTGTATTATTAGTAGGTATTATTGGTCCTGAGTGCTATAAATATTACTTTTGACTGCCTCTGTTGTGCAGTGGTATTAGTATGCGACTGCCGCCCCTTAGGTCCCCGGTTCGATTCCGGGTCAAATCAAATTATTTGTGTGATCCACAAATGTCTGTTTCGGAGTTTGGGTATTTTCTATGTATAATATGTATGTATATAGAAATATATGAGTGAGTTTATTAGTCGTCTAGATCCCATAACTTAAGCTTACATTAGCTTAATTTGGGCTAGATGACGTTGTGTTGTCCAAAAATATTATTTTATCTCGAGAAAGTGTTTTTAAAAAATATACGAACGAATACACTAAATCGGATTGTTAGAAATGTAACGAAAATTATATTCAGAGTTAATATACCGTAAGTTTCATCCACAAATAAGTAAAACAAGGTGTAAGAGAGCAAAAAGATTATTTTCTCATTACACTAAAGGAAAATATAGAACGTATTTACCTGTCAGTAGAAAGCGTCTAAAAACAATCCATAACATACAAAAAGACGTCCAACATTAACACAAAAACCGACTTCAAACTATCTAAATGGGACCAAATGACTGTTGGAATGAGACCAAATTGACATGGGACCACTCTGTAAACAGTACCTTTCACATAAAGAAAATTCGGGTAGAAAGGTAACAAAGATATGAGGTAATAAACATAAAAAAACAAAGTCGAATTGAGAATCTCCTCCTTTTATGGAAGTTGGTTAAAACTACTATGCGCCGCTTTCAAGTAAAATAGTTAACATTAGCATCTCAAAATCCAATAAGTTAATATTGTCGTAAAACAACTGAGTCGAAGCATTCTGTAAACAGTTGGTGGCCTCATTAAGTTTGCTAGAGAGGCCAATAAAATTAATTTATTCTTTAGCTTTGAAGTTAATGCTTTAGTTTACCCGAAAACCTTTAATTAAGAGTAAAATAAACAATCATGTTTTATTTGCTACTAGCGTAAACTAACCTAAAGTGACATAAACCCTTACAATAACTCTTTCAAAAGCAAAATATTTTTAAAAGTAGTAGAAAAGAGTAATTCGAATCGAGTTTATAGCAAACTAGCGGAGGCCAAATGAAAAATTAAATACACAAGAACATTCCTCGAGAACCAATCTATCAATTAGTGAAAACCGCATCAAAATCTGTTGCGTAGTTTTAAAGATGTAAGCATACATACAGAATGGGCGACTTTGTTTTATACTATAGTATGACAAAGAATTATGAACGGGTACAGTTCGCGAGCCGCAAGCTGAGCTTTGCATTTGTGTGAGTGCACGTAAATGTATAATATGACCTGTTTTACTCATATATGTCATGTGTTATATCCACAGCTACGCAGCACAGCTTTTTAGGGTTCCGTAGTAACCTCGGAACCCTTATAACTTCGTCATGTCCTTCCGTCCGTCCGTTCAGCTCTCCTCCCGAACGATTAGTGCTAGAAAAATGAAACTTTGCATGGATATGTATAATGTATATTAACTACGCCGACAAAGTGATAAATGAAATTTTGAAAAATATCGAGTCCGAGACGCCCAGAACTTTAATTGGCTGTGCCATAGCGGCTGGCATGTACCTATTTTTTTTTGCCTTTCCACAACATTTCGGGGTGTAGAAAACCCGAAATGTTGATGAAAGGCAAACAAAATTGGGTTTCAATTGGTTTTTTTCAAAATTACTATATAGCTGCTACTTTTATTAAATTCATCGACCATTTTGGATGGGCCTACATGTACCACGCTGCGCGCTGGCCAGACGGGCTAGCATGGGGTTTTTGTGTACAGTTTTCCTGCTCAAAACATATACTTTGATAAACATACTTTCTAAATATGTACATATTAAATATGCATATAAATCCGAAAAAAATATTTGTAGATCACACAAATATTTGATGGGACCTCAGGGACGGCAGCCACTGCACAACCAAGGCAGTTGTTCACCATCCTGCCCGCGTAGAACTCATATTAATTATAATAGATCTAGAATTGTATGTAAATTAGAACGTATAAATTAGGTTATGGCTGATCTTCCTAGAGTTGGAGAACAATTTGCATGGTCAACGAGAATGCTGCAACTGGAATTTGCAATTCTCTGAAGGTTTGAATTTACTTGGTAATCAGGAGTTTTACATATTCATTTGTTTTAATTGCGATATGTATATTACTATATTGCGAGTATTTGATAACTACATACAAATTAAAATAGTATTTTCTTAAGAATAAGGATGCCATAATTTTATGTGGTCGTTCATATTAATAAAATGAGTGGTGTAATTGGCTAATTGAAAATACTAAGCACTCGTGTGATAAAGTGGGGAATACATCGCAGGCGACTGAGACATGCGACTCAGGTGTAGGTTTAGGGTGGCCACTTTGGGACTAGTCAGCGCTCACCTTCATCGAACGACATAATTATTACCCCATTTACCATAATTCATTCTAGTAAATACAGTCAAACTATTATCTAAATCCTACAACAAAATCACCCATTTCTTCATCACCATTTCTTCAAAAAAAAATATACATGAACACAAATTATATATGTATAAGAATGTAGACGACTTGTGTGTTTAACTTTTCCACTTTATCACTTTTATACTTCAGGTTATAAAGCTTTTGAAAAATTGCTTGAACGTAATAACTTGACACAACACTTTCACTAAAGAGATTCAAGGAGTTGAAGTGACTAGAAATATTTACTTAGAAAATGCAACTTAGTCTAACTTTCCTAACGTAATAATGAAACAATTTGTAAAGTAGTTTTTGTGATATGTAATAACGAATACAACACTTATGAGTTTACTAAATACATAGAATCACGTATATAAATTCCCAAGAAGGTAGGCAGAGTTATACTACACACCCACATGTTGCCAATACTGTGGGATCTCGTGGTCTAGTGGTAACCGACAATGTTAACTCATTGCAAAGGTTAAGCGACATCTAGTCAGGCCGGTCTTAGGATGGGTGACCATTTCTTAAGACACTGAGATCCTTCCGTGTCTTGAAGAGCACGTTAAAAGCCTTCGGTCCCGGTTTTCATACGAACATCTATGGCAGTCGTTAGGGGTGGGAGCCCTGAATCAAAAATCCGACCGGTCTAATTACATAACTTTGATATCGCTTCACGGAAAATATCGAAGTTCAGCCGAATCGCAGTTAGACTGGAGAGCTGACCCCAACCGAGTTGGGAAAAGGCTCGGTGAATGATGACATACTGTGTATATATAGAAAATACCCAATCAAACATTTGTGGATCCCACAAATATTTGATACGACCCGGGAATCGAACCAGGGACCACTGAGGCAGTATAATCAGTTGATCCTTTAGAAAATTTACCTTTTTATATCTTCAAGGTCTTGGAGGTCCGTGTCAACCTTCCCTGCTAGTGGTGAAACTGTATGTACATATATATATAAATATATATATATATATATATATATTCTTTGCACCTGAATTATCCTTAACAAATTCTTTGTTCTAAGGCTAACTTGGCTAACTTACGATTATATTGTGTAACAAAATCCTAAAATACTTCTACAAAATGTAGAAACAATTTTCTTCCAACTTTGTGTTTGGAAGAGAATGAAATTCTACCAAGTGATAACTCACGGTATTAAAGCTATTGGCGTACAAAGTAAGTACAGTAAAGCTACAAAGTAGTACATAGGTTTGCCAGTTTTTAAGTCTCAAGTAATATAGGGCAAGCCTTCACTGGGCACACATATAATGTGTTATGTCCAAAATGGCCAAATGAATTTAATAAAAAGTACTTAGCAGCTAGGTATATTATAATTTTGAAAAAAATTAAACGCGTTGCCTTGCGATGAAATGTTGATGAAAGGCAACAAAATCTTACGTGCCAACCGCTATGGCACGTAAGATTTTGTTGTATTATTATAGCCAATTAAAGTCCTGGGCGTCTCGGATTTCTCTTAATATTATATTAATGTAAGTATAGTATTGGTTTCCATCCATAGTATTGATATTCTATTTATAGTATTGGTAAATCTGTCAAGAAAAATAATTTTTGCACACGAATAAACTAAACGACGCTGACGAAACTTGAAACATTCGCGTATTTTAATGTCAACTACCTTTACATTGCAACAAAAACCGACTGAACTTAACCTGATATTTATCTATAAACAGACGGCGATCATATTGTATGCGGTTATATCTTTTGGGTAGAGTTTAGTACTGTATTTTTATCATTTATTAACATTTTTTTACTTGTCTGAATATTGACTGAATATTGACATTCTATGTGAACTTATTCATCGAAATCCATCCAGCCCTTTGACCTGTAAAGGGTAACAAAGAAACATACACGCGTAAAACATAACCCTCGCTGACGCAGTCGGGTAAAAAATATTTATGAAAAGTCATAATTTGTCACTCAGTTAACAACCCAAAATAATATATATAACCTTGTCGCACTCAAAGGAGAATTTTAAAAGTCACATAGATCTAACCTAAATCGGAGGAAATCAAATTTGAGTCCACTCTGCCCGTTCGGAGGTAAATTGCATTCATTGAACCTAACCGTTAGATCCACTTTGACAACGGTTCCATTTATTCAACTTTGTGTATCAATTACGGTAGGTTAAATTGATTTGGACGGGATTCAAATAGAAAAAAAATAAGTGTTGTTGGTTTTGTGATTAAAATTCCGTTCTATTCACAAGCGAATGATGTTAATACAATTCAAACATGAAAATGCATAATCAAGACTGTTTAACATTTTGAAAATCAAGAATAATAATATGTACTGTCTTATCAAATAAATAGTATTTTCGGTTCACAGAATTTTTCGAAAAAGCATACAAATTAATGACCATTGTGTTTGTTACCATACAAATTGTATGCCAGATCCGGTTCAGATGTCATAATGCGTGTTATACGTCACATGTGAAGGACGACTTTGCCCGTGCCTTATGAGTATTAACCACAACCTCGTTCGTTGATTCGTGTTTAGCATGGACCTTTAAAATCTTGTAGACATTTCTATTTCAGTATAAACGCGTATATTATGACGTTGACGACTAAAATGAAAATAATCAGAAGGTCTCAACGGAATTTCTTATTTAAATATTTATCGTTCGGCGAGAGAGCCTCCCACGAAGAAAGAAATACCCGCAGTCTCTGAGGTATTTTATAGAGGTTTCGTCTTCGACAGCCCAAATATCTGACCCATACCGTTCAATAAATATTTGAGTTTGTCGTTTAAATATTCTAATATTTGAAACACCATAAATAAACTGAAATGGAGAGTTACTAGAGCCAGTATATTTCCTTAATTGAACTTTCATTTTCATTCAACTCACAATAATAGGTAAGTATATATTACTAAATTACTAGACTTTGACTTAATATATATAAATATAATTTACTAGCGAACGCCCGCAGCTTCGAACGCTTGAAAAATTATATTATACTAAAACCTTTCTCGAGAACTACTTTATCCATTGGTAAAAACCGCATCAAAATCCGTTGCGTAGTTTTAAAAATCAAAGTATACATAGGGACAGTAAGACAGCGGGAAGCGACTGTTTTACAAGATATTATAAGTACCTATGTGTGAAGATACACATTTGGTCTCAAAGTAAATCTAGCTATGCAGTGGTCTAATGAAAAGTCCCGTTATAATGAAAAGATGCGAGTTATTTAAATAAAATTTGTTTCATAAATAATTTGAACCAGAAATAGTTTAAGAGGTTGTTACGAACATTCTATAGTTCCATTTTTGTAGGTATCTTTTTGACATTTTTCGTACTCTTTGTTAATACTATAAGTTCCACCAAGTGCCGACAGTCAAAAGCATAAACTACGCATTATTATTCTCTTTCAGGCTATTTCTTTCTCTATACCTTAAGTAAAAAAGGTTTCGTTTGAGACCCTTAAAATATTCTGGAAAAATGTGTTTGATCACTTTGGTTTTGTTAGGTTTCAACGTCCTGTTTTTGAACGTTAAAAGGAAAATGATCGAATCTCAGTTTTCACTTAAATAATACAAACAAAAAGCTTAAAAAAAATTGTGTTATATATATATACCTATAAAGATTAAAAATGTTTTTTGATACCGATATCGTTTGAGATTCGATTAATAATACTGTAGGTACTACATAAATATAGTTTTCGATAGTTTAATGTTAGGCATCCCAATTCGCTGGGCGCCACTAGAATTACCTTCTGCGTGCGAACCAGAGACGCCCGGCAACGGACGTGAGAGAGGCCGCGGAATTTAAAAAAAGGCATCCCAATTTATTTATGCCATCCAACGAGCCATTTGGTTGTGCCGGAACAAAGCGTACCTACTTAATTAAGCATATAGGTTGTAACTTTATTACTTTTCAACTGACTTCCAAAAAGGGAGGTTAGGTTCTCAATTCGACTGTATGTTTTTTTATGTTTGTTACCTCATACTCGTATCTCTGGACTAGGTGAACCGATTTTGATATTTTTTATTCAAAGCTACTACTTCCCAAGTGGTCCCATTTTAATTTGGTCCCATTTCGACAATTATTTGGTCCCATTTCTGTAATTTGAAGTCGGTTGTTGTGTCAATTTATACATAAACAAAATAAAATTGAAGTGTCTTTGTTTGTAATTTCAAATTAAAGTAGGTTCATTATTTTACACTACATGTATAAAAATACATTTCAAAATTGTAGGTACTCTAAAAATAACGGGAGGTACCTCAAAAAAAACATTTTTCAAAATTTTCTTTTAACACTTTGTCAACGTAGTAACGGGGCCGTTTCCTTCTGCGAGCAGGTTATGCTCGTGAAGGAGGCGGCCGGTAGGGTGAGGGAGCGTATCCTCCTGTGCAGCGAGGGCGCCGCAGACGTGGCTACGCTCAGGACCATCGACCTCCATGATCGGGGCCTGAGGACGATGGATTAGCAACCCACCGTCCTTACAGAAGCAGGCTAAAAGGGCTGCGTGCTGTTGGACTTCACCCCACGCACGCCTTTACTCACTGACGCGGGATAAAACCCGACCCCAAAGATGCGGGGTAACACCGGACCTTCACGCAACTACCACACATGTGGCCAAGGTCCGCCGGGCGCCACTGGGTATTCTCTCCCTCTCTGGGTACTCTCTCTCTAAACACCCTATTACAATCACTGAATTTTTTTTAGGACCGGGCGATGAATACTTTTGGATTTAGCCATTCAATAATGATCCTTATGTTTTTGTTCAACGGATAACATAAGTGAAAAATTTACACGATCAATAACGCAAAAACCTCTTACCAAATCTCAAAAGTTAAAATTTTTGAGTAAGCGGCTATTACCATATTGTTCGAGGGAAAAATGAAAGAGCCTTTCCCGGTAAGCGGCAACACAATATCGTTCGGGTTTATTATACATAATCATCGAATTTAAACTTCTAAATTCCATTTTTATCTTAATCCTTTCTTAACGTAATTTATGTTTACCGTAAAATTAAAATCAGTTATATCATCGAATACGATTGCAATGTCATTTTACGAATAGAAAGTATATTCATATTTACCATGGAACAATATCACAATGAACGATTACTATAGCAACACCGATTTGTGATTACAGTCGAACACTATCGTAAAGTTAGTTTGCGTTAAGTTTTTCCATAGCTTATTTCAGTAATGGACATTTTCACAATTTTCTTACTGATAAAGAAAATTTATAATAAAAAATTAGTAAAAAACTAGTGCAATTTTTATTTCCCTATTTTTGATAAAAGAATCTTCTTTTTAGTCTTGATAGATTTCAAGATATTCAGTTTTTTGTTGCTCCTGAAAAATTGACATTTTTCTATTACGATTTTGTTCGTCGGGGACAGCGATATTGTTTATCCCATAAGTTATTACTGAAGTTATGTATCTGCAATGAAGCTTTAATTACGTTCATTACAGATTAAATTAAACTTATTTCACTGAAATCCCGCTTTAATTTTTTCTAGAGATAAACTCTGAAAGCTTTTGCATCAGCACGTTCGTCCGACAGCTGTGGTGGAACGGAGATATTCTCAAAGAAAAACTGAAATCTGTTTGCAGAGATTCTAATTTGTCGTTCAAAAATGAAAATATAATTTTGAGAGGTTTCAAGGCTGTTGATTTAAATTATCAAGCTTTAACCCTGCTTTTATATTATGAATTAATTAAAAATTAAGCTATATTTGATAATGCCATAAGCGTGGTTAGGTTGTAATACTGGAAAAAGTGTGCTTCTTCGATATTTATTTCCAAATCATCATCCATCGAACCTTTTCCCAATGCAGTTGGGGTCGGCTTTCCAGTCTAACTGCGATTTGACTGATATTCGATATTTCACGTGAAGCGACTGCCATCTGACCTCCACAACCCATGGGCGATATCGAAGTTCTGTAGTTAGACATTTTTTATTTAGGGCTCCAACTACTACTAACGACTGCCATAGATGTTCGTATGACAACCGGGACCGACGGTTGAACGTTCTCTCCGAGGCACGGAGAGGTCTCAATATCTTAAGAAATGGTCACACATCCTAAAACCGGCCTGACTAGATGTTGCTTAATACTAGACGTGAGCTCGATATATTTCTAAATACATATTAAAAGCTTCAAAACAAGCATTTGTGGATCACACAAATATTTGATTTGACCCGGGAATCAAACTTTGGACCTCCGGGAAGGCACTCGCATACACATTTCTTTGTAGTTTAGCAATGAGTACAGTTTGTAGTTGCAGTAGTCGTAGTCACCCATAATAACCTCTATAAAGATTTATCTAATCCAGATATTCCTTAAAAGTTTATTACATGGACTATCATCAATAATACCCAAAGTGCCTGGTAACGGTAATAGGGTAGCGCCCAGTTACGCAGGAGACACAAGGTTTTTTTTTATTAATATCCTTTAATCTATCTTTACATAATCAATTAGATTACCGGCACCGACATAGTGCTTATATAACAATTCACACTGGTTGGTAAACGATAAAACCGAATTTAGCTATAATATAAAATACTAGTAAATTTTTTTATTTAGGTAATAAAAAAAAATATTAAGTTTAATAAAAAATTGACACAACAACTTCAAGACTAAATAATTTTCCGAATGGGCCCCATTTGAATTGGGAAGGTTTAATTTCGAAATAAAACTCAAAATCGGTTGTCTTAGTTCAGAGACAAGAGGTAACAAACATATAAAAAACATACAGACGAATTGAGAACCTCCTCCTTTTTTGGAAATCAATTGAAAAAAAAAACATGAAAATCCTTTTCGAAAACGTATCAATAGAACTTTATCTACTCCTACTGTCTGGAATCGCCTTGAGGCGTCCCAAGAGAAATGTACTTAACCTAACTTTAGTTAAAATATATCCGAACCATTTTAACAAACGAAGACAAATACAGAAAAACTTTCGTATTTATTAGGGTTCCGCACAAAAAGGGTAAATCGGGAACCCTATTGCGGAAACTTCGCTGTCCGTCCGTCTGTCTCCACGATGTACTCATGAACCGTGATAGTTAGAAAGTAGATTTTTTTACCGATGATATACCTATTTCTGGTGTCTCTACTAAAAATAGATCAGGCATATACATAACTATTATTTAAGGGGGCTCTCATACAACAAATGTGATTTTTTCGCCGTTTTGGTACGGAACATTCCACTATATTTCTTCTACAGCCGTCAGAGGTTTAGGTGTTTCAACGTACAAGATTCAAGTAGAACTTTTTACTTTAAAATACCGTTATTTATTTAATACAATCCTTTATTTATATTCTCTAACAATATTCCATATGTGTACTTTTTAACCGACCGCAAATAAAAAAAATATGTCAAAAATTGACACAACACCGACATAAAATTACCGAAATAGGACCAAATAATTGTCGGATTGGGACCAAATTGAAATGGTACCACCTGGAAAGTAGTAGCTTGCAATAAAAAAGAAAATCAAAAACGATGGTAAAGAACTTAAAAAAATTCAGATTGGTTGTCCATGTTAGTTCAGTAGTTATAGAGGTCTTCATGGTTAACTACGGAACCTTATCTTATGCGTGGCCCGACACGCACTTGGCCGGTATTTTTTCAAACGTAAGGGACTGCATGATCCTTATATATTACTCATAGTTTTAGGTAAGTATTTATATCTGCGAGAATTACTGCAGTTTAATACATTAACTGCGCAGTTTAAACCTTTAATAAGCCTTTAATGTGTTTCGAGTTTGACAAATAAAAAACTTACCTCTCCAACCAAACACGGGCCCAAACTTGTCCTATCGTATCTCTTTCATTTCTAAACTAGATAAAGTTGCGTTAAGAACTAAGTTAATATACTTCGGCTACTGCCTTCAATAAGTAAGTGCGCGGAAATGTTTCTAAGTGGCGAGTTCTTATTGAAGTTTGTGAAACGATAGATTGGGTAGATAAAGAACACAGTTCGACACAGAGTTAAGTGGTTCGTTTAATACTGGATAGGTGCGAGTATAATTGGTACCTACTCGCTCTTAATCATCCACCGAGCCTTTTCCCAACTCCAAGTCGGCTTTCCACTCTTACATCGATGCGGCTGTACTCGCTCTTAATGATAAATCGTATTAATTGACAGACCGAGCGAAGCGTCTACATTTCGAGATTGGATAATTTTGCTTTCGTCCTTCTGTCTGTCTGTATGTGATTCCAGTAGCAGCCACACAGCTTTTCAGGGCTAGCGGACCCCTTTATTATCCGATCTTCACGAAACTTGGCACAAGTATTCCTTTACTAGAAGCAATATTTTAGTGGATTTTTTTTATTGGGGAGAGGGAGTGAAGGGTAATCCCAAACAATGATTTTAATATTCGCGAAGTCTACTGTTCGACATATTAGTATTCGTATTATAAAGATGAAAATGTGTAAGGATAGGTGTGTGCCTTTGTCTGTTTGTTCCTTTATTATTTAAAGCTCTAACAGCTAGGCTAGTTCGACAAAATTTAGTATGGAAGTAACCGTAGACTTTTATTCCAATAATGTATTCCCTTAAGATTAGAAACGAATAATTGTTCCTTACTTAATTATGTTAGGTACATAAAACCTTTCTTCTTCTTCATAAAACCTTTAAGCTCTTGGACTACGCGGACGCTTGCTGCCTGGATGCTACAGAGGAGCTCTTAAACAAACTTGAGCGGTTGCAAAACTTAGGTATCCGATTTATTTTTAACTTACGTAACACACGTCTCAAAATTTCGCAAGGAACTCAAGTGGCTCCCAATCCGCCTTCGTAGAAATACTCGGTTATTATGTCTCCTCTTCAATGTCCTACACAATCCCTCATATCCTTCCTACCTGCGGGAGCGGTTCACACTGATGCGTGCATCAGATGAATCGTGCCGGCCTCGCCTCAATTGTCCTTCCCACAAATCTGACTTCTTCTTCTACTCTTTCTCCGTTCATGCCGTCAGACTGTGGAACGCTCTTCCAACCGATATAAGGAACTGCAGAACTGTGTCTGGCTTCAAGAAGAGAGTCAAGAAACACTATCTCGCTTCCTTACCTTAATTATTGTACGCCTATGTATGTTTATATATCTTTTTATGTATGTATTTGTGTATTTATGTAGTTATAGTTTATGTAAGTTTATTAACCTGCACACATATCAGGACCTGTTTGCATCACGATTTCCTCTCTTAGGCCCACTGGAAGAGATCTCTTTAGAGATAAGTGGCGCCATTGTATACATGTTTAGTTTGTATCCATTTACTGTTTTATTTACTGTGTGTACTAATTTCATAAATTGACAAAAGTGTCATTGTAGAAATCACTTTAACACATTTTATGGAAATAAATTTGTTCTACTTAAAATAATTATTTCGGAATGGGCGACGGGAATTATAATTACAGGCGACGGGAACGGGAAAAATCCAAATTACGCAACGACTAAGTCGTGGGCGACCGCTAGTTATTTATAAAATAGCTTGACTAAAGCTTATTTCACAATTCGTCTATTTGCCCTAGTTAGCCAACAGTGAAAATAGAGCCAAAACAAAAATAGAAACGAACTGATTTTCAAGTTCTAGCCGAAACAAGAAATAGCTCTGAAATCAAGAAGATTCTATTAAAAACTTTATGTTCGTATTTCAAAAAGTAATTTCAAGTCTAAAGCTGTTGCAAGTTGCATGTGCAGCCGACGTAATGCAATATCGGTCGCCGCGAGGCATGTGCCTGCTGTTACTTAACCTAGAACGTTGGGTGACATCCAATTTCTATTAGACACCGACATTGAACTTAGATTTAGTTAGTAGGTATTGCTGATCCAGCTATTTTGTCATTGGAATGAGATACTGAAGAAAACACTTCTACTTTTTCAGTAGATTTAATTGTTTTATACTTTTATTTTTTTATTTATTTTATTTATTTACACTTCATGCACAGTAACAGTACATAGGCGGACTTAATGCCATAGGCATTGTCTAACAGTCAACCTTAGGGTGATGCAGAGAGAACTAGTAGTAGGTGCTAAGAGGTTATAAAAGTTATGATGACATTAGAGAAACAGGATAAACTTAAATACTAATAATATATACATACACAAATATACATAAATACACATACATAGACATATACATATATTACGCCCATAAACCTACATAATATATACTATGTATTAATAATTAAATAAAGTGTCTAAGGAATATCTGCACATTATGTCTATATACAATACATGAACTAATAAAACACAACTATGAGCTATGACTGCATTAAGTATAGGATAGGACTCTGTTTATGAGTCGCGATATAGTTCATATACCTTCTTCCTGAAAACGAAGCGGCTGGTTGACATCCTAATTTCCAACGGAAGTACATTCCAGAGAAGAATAGACTGTACGTAGAATGAAGAGTAAATAAGGCTAGCGGTGATACTTGCCGGTTGGTATGTGCTATTTTTTCATTTCGCGCTCCAAAGCCTCAGCATCTCCTACGTCTGTTGCCAGGCGTCTCTGATCGCCACCTGTGTGGCCTCTTCAGGGGTAAGGAGAGGAGAGTTTGCGCTATGTCGAGTAATGAATAAGTATCGATTTCTTCACCAAAAAACTGGTGATAAAAGAAACAAGTTTTAACAAGGATTATTTTGATTTATTATTGATCTATAATAATTCTCATTAGGCATCACATCAGCTGAATATGCATATATTTTATTTACCTACCTTATACCTACAACTGTGAACACCATTGTATTGTAAATTGGTTCTCAGGAGAGTACAAGCAATGTTGACTCTAATAATCTAGAGCCTGGATAGGCTTGACGCATATAACTAGCTATATAATATTGCAAAGATATCTTCTACTATTTCTAACACGAGCGACAAGCTAAAACAATCATCATTTGTATTGTAAAGACGTGGCATGATTGCGAGTGGCAGTAATCGGTGGTGATGCACGTAATAAATTAAGTTATGAATTGCAATTTTGAGATTAATTTCCGTCAAAACGTTATAGATATAATATATTTATCTTAGTCTTATCTATCCAAATACAGTGTGCGCTATCGATATACACCTATAGCACCTAAAGCATAAAGTGTCTAAATAGACACTTTATGCTTAAGGTGCTATAGGTACTTATAGGACACTTTATGCACTTTATGCATAAAGTGTCTAAATAGACACTTTATTCTTTAGGTGCTATAGGTGTATACCCACAACTGTATCACTGAAGGTCTAGACAGAGGTAATTTTTACGACCATACTTCGATACCTAGCTGTTTTGGTAGTCCCCTCTTTGAATATTATTTCCTTGACTGTGTCGTGACTGACTTGTGTGTGTGTGTGAATAGCCTATGCAATAGGCTATTTATGGGCTATTGATTATACGGGTCGATACAAGTAAACGTACTGCGATCAAATCGGTGATCTCTTGTCAAAAGGCCAAATTATCTGGTGAGCATGACGTATGAAAATACTTGTGAAACTTGTAGAAGCGAAAAAAGTATGCCAAGATCTTAGCAACTGCAAATCAAAAAACAAAGACGAGACTCTATGTATTTTTCCCCAAGTCTAGACATTTTTTGTATAGCTCATTGCCTTGTAATGTGACGCTAGTTTTATTGTTTTCGAATAACCAGAGGTTATGGAGACATGGTGGTAGTAGTAAAATCGTATTAGATCTACGAAAACGTTGGTCATGTTGGATGCATCTATAATCCTGACGATCACAGACAAATCTCCTCATCTAAAACTGAGTAAACTAACTTTAGTATGAAGTAGGCAATGCTTCACAATAGATTATGTTTAGGAAAGGTTTAAAATCATATATCATCATCAATAATGCGTTGGGATTTTTTTTGAAAACAATAAAATCCCAACGCATTAAATAAAAAGTTTTCATTTATTGCCTTGTAATGTGACGCTAGTTTTATGGTTTTAGAATAACCAGAGGTTATGGAGACATGGTGGTAGTAGTAAAATCGTATTAGATCTACGAAGACGTCAGTCATGTTGGATACATCTATAATCCTGACGATCACAGACAAATCTTCTCATCTAAAACTGAGTAAACTAACTTTAGTATGAAGTAGGCATTGCTTCACAATAGATTATGTTTAGAAAAGGTTTAAAATCTTTTTAAATGAAAACCTTTTTTTCCGTTGGGATTTTTTTTTGGGAACAAAATAATAATTGAACGTGTCCCTGTTACTAATAACTCTGTGTATAAGTCATCATCATCCACCAAGCCATTTACCTCTAATAGGCAATCGGCAAACCCCCGAAAAAGTGCGTAGAAATGAAAATGACTGACCAATCACTAAAAATGTGAATGCGCCTTGTATAGGCGTAATTTGTACTTTTTGTAAACCTTGGACCAAAAGGAGTCAATTGGTAAGAAAACAAAATTTTTGCGAGTGGGACGAGAGAGAACAGCTGTTCTCTTTGAGACAGTCTTGAGAATGCCTCGTGAGTAGGTGAAACATATGTCGACGTTTATAATGTCTTCCATTTAGCGAAATTATGCAATTATATAAAAAAATCAACATCTTACTCTTCTTATTGTTTTATCATGGACTTTCGTCAGGTAACGCCTGATTCCATTCAATACAATAAGTTTTAAACCATTACCATATACCATTTTAAAGCGCAAAATGGTCAAATTAAAATTTTTTTAACTCGGCGAGTTTTGATCGATTTCAAAAAAATCCTGCGGCAGAATACTCAGATCTTAACTGACTATTTTTCAAAATGAGAAAATATACATTTTTCACATCATAAAATCTATTTATTTGATTGGTCAGACATTTTAGTTTTTCAGGGGGTTTCCCGCTTGCCTATAACTGCGATGCGGCTGGACTTCGATATATCTCTGTGTATGAGTAGGTACGCTGATTGTTGATCGGTAGATACACAACTTCTAAGTAAAGTCTGGGGATACCAAGAAAACTACTTGTAGAATGTGGGTGTGAAATACACCTCTGCCTACTCCCTCGGGGATATAAGCCAGATTATATTTATCTATGCATGTACCTATATATTTTCTACACCCCTCTCTCTTACCCAAATAAAATAAAAGTATTTGTGCTTGAGAAAGTCTCAAATAGTATCATGTATCTTATCAAATCATTAAATTTGCACAACTTCTGAATGTACTAAAGTCACTCTTAACATCATATTTTTTCCGTCTCTCAACATTTAGTATCTATTTCTCGTTTATTCCATTACATTTTGTTACGCAATGATATTTCATATGCATTGCTCTTTTATTTTCAATATCAAGATCATAATATTTAGTAAAAACATCAAGTAAAAGATAAAGGGGTGTAAAAGGGCCCACTAAGGGCTATAACTGTAAGGGGTATAAACCGCTCTAACGTCCGTTGCCGGGCGTCCCTGGTTACTAGCAGAGGGTATGTCCAGTGGCGCCCGGCGGACTTTGACCACCTCTGTGGTCTCTGCGGGTGTTTGGTCGGGACGAGAATCCCGCGTCATTGGGGTCGGGTTTTATCCCGCGTCAGTGAGTGAATCTGGTTGCGTGCTATGGGGCAAAGGCCCCGCAGCACGCAACCCTTCTAGCCTGCTTCTGTAAGGACGGTGGGTGGCGATCCCGCCGTCCTCAGGCCCCGATCATGGAGGACGATAGTCTTGGGCGTAGTCGCGTAGTCTGGGGCGGCCTGGCCGCCGACTACGGAACTCGGCGGGGAGGGTACGCTCCCTCTCCCTCCCGGCCGCCTCCTTCGCGAGCATGACTTGCTCGCAGAAGGACACGGCCGCGTTCCACCTACTCCCGCTGGATACCATGGCTTGAAGCATGGTCCCCAGCGAGAGGGTATCCACGCCCAGACCCACTACGAGGTCCCGGCGCTGACTCGCCCACGCTGAGCACTCCACCAACGTGTGGAGTGCGGTGTCGTCGTCGGAAACCTCGCAGTGTTGACACCGGGGTGTGACCTCACGATGCATGCGAAACAGATAGCTACCGAAGCATCCATGCCCGGCAACCATCTGCGTCGCACGGTACGTGAGGTCACCATGCTGCCTCTGCAGCCAATCGTCCATGATCGGTCTCACCGCCGCGATGAAGATGGCACCCCCCTTGGGTTGCTCAAGTCGCACCCTCCATGACTCCATGAGATCCTGGCGGAGTTGGGACCGCTGGTCCTCGATTTCTCGAGACGCAGGCCTGTGGTCCCGCTCCAGCGCCTCCTTGCGCCATTGGAACAATGACGCAAGGGCTCTCGCTTCCAGGTCCCATGGAGGGGTCCCGGCTAGGAGACATGCAGCCTCTCCGGAGATCGTGCGGTACCCCCGTACGGTTCTGACGGCCAAGGTTCTAAGTGGTCTGTTTAACAGAGTCACGTTCCCCTTGACCGCCAACCTATCCGCCCATACGGGAGCCCCGTATAGGGCCATACTCCGCACGATCCCCAGGTACAGTCTCCTGCAGGAGGCGTTGGGTCCCTTTAGGTTGGGCATCAGTCGCGAAAGCGCGACCGATGCCTGCGTCACCTTGGGGACTTACTTAAGGTCTTAGGGTTTAAGTCAACCTGAATTGCAAAACGAAGTTCAGACAAACATAAAGGTTCCTAATTAACGGTAATAGGCTGCCTCCTATAACGTGGGATCAACAAAGTTACTGGCTTAAAGTGGTCGTATAACACGCCTCTGCCTATCCCTTAGGGGAACAGGCATGATTTAATATAGGTAGCAACGTAAAGTGGTAATAATAGCAATGTAGGCGACCCTAAATTGTTTTTCTTAGCTATATTTTTAACTATAGGTTTGCATTACATTACTAGTAACTACATATAACTAGGTATTAATTTACAATAACTAGGTCACCGCAGTCGCGAAACGTACCGTTACGCTGCAGCATATATTTGAGCGAAGCGAGTTTAAATTCAAAATTCTGGCTTCGTAAGAACCTGGGTAATTCTGTAAGCTTTCGATGAGTGCAAGAAAATCCGAAATCAGCCGAGTATTCGCCGAGAAACAATTTAACATAAATCGTAACAAAAATAATTTGAGTCACCCGTTGCGAGCTCCGCCCGCCTTCGGCTCGCTTCGCTCAATTATCTACTTATCAATAAATAGGTACCCTTGATGTTAACTTATCACATGTGTATTCACCGTGCCTTTTACCAACTGACCTCCATAACCCATGGGAGATATCGAAGTTCTGTAGTTAGACCGGTCGGATTTTTGATTAAAGGCTCCAGCTACCCGTAACGACTGCCATAGATGTTCGTATTGTAATACCAAATATTTGTCGGGACCAAATTGAAATAGGAAGTAGTAGCTTCAAATTGAAAAAAAAAATCAAATTCGGTTCATCCAGTCTGAAGATATGAGGTAACAAACATAAAACAATAGAATGCCCGCGCTACTGCTGCATCGGCTGAAGGCCTTAAACGGCGTAAATATGCTAACCTAGCAGGTGATTACATATTTGAGCCGTTTGGGGTTGAGACACTAGGGTCATGGGGTCCGAGTGCTCGCCGCCTTTATAGAGACATTGGTAAACGCCTAATCGATGCTTCTCAGGACCAGAAGGCTAGCTATTTTCTGGCCCAAAGAATAAGTATCACCATCCAACGTGACAACACAGCCAGCATTCTGGGAACCTTCCCAGTCGGCAATGACGCGGAGGATTTTTAAAACGATATTTTGTAATGTACTTAAATATTTTTAGTCTATAATTATGTATATTTTGTATATTGTAAGTCCTAGATTCTCTGTAAAATATAGAATTGAAACTTCCTTCTTTTTTGGAAGTCGGCTGAAAAGATAAAATAAGCAGGTTAAAAGATTTTCGTATCAACTAAAGTTTAAACTACACCTTTAACTATGAAAGGTTATACTATTCACACTTTACTTTAACTAATGTATATTCTCAAACACAATCTTACGTGTCTAGTAACAGATCTCAACTGGTTAATTAAATCTGGATTAAAGGACTATCGTGGTGTAAACTGCTACGAGAATAATTAATTTCCTATTCAAATGCAAACATAGCTACGTGGAAATCTCAGCGCCACTACAAGAATGACTAAAAATTTACATTTTTATGAAAAAAACTGGATATTTACCATGTGCAAATTTATTGTTGAGTTTCCGATATTTCGGCCATGTTCGAGTCCCGCCGATGACATCAGTTTTTGTGATCTATTTATTATTTCTTTCTTAATATTTTAAGAATAGTTTAAGCAAACTCATTGCTTTGAAATACAAAAAAAAAATATTTATGTATTTAGAAATATATAAGTATGTTTATTAAGTAGTTGTCTAGATGCCATAGCACAAGCTTATAGCTTAGTTTAGGCTAGATGACGTTGTGTGAGAATGTCCAACAATATTCATTTATTTAGTCATCACGCCTATACTCCGAAGGGGTAAGCAGAGGTGCAATACACATCTTGGCAAAAATATTATTAGTCCTACGTAATACGAGGCAAGCCTGTTGCCGTTACCGTTCACTGTAGAAATCCATAGCCATCTCTTTAATTCAAACCAAAATTATTGTATTTTAAAGCAATTAGTTTGCTTAAACTAATCTTAAAATATTAAGAAAGAAATTATAAATAGATCACAAAAACTGATGTCATCGGCAGGACTCGAACACACGGCCTTTCCCTAACAGGGGGAATGCTCTGACTACTGAGTTACAATGACCAATACCGACAACATCGAATTTTTGCTTCATATCATATTCATAATTTCTAGATCGCGCTATTAAGGTTAGCGTTGGATCCACCTACCGGAGTTCTGCCGAACTCCAATCAAACCAAAATGCCAATAGCGAGTAGGTAGGTACAGATTTTAATGTTACATAACACTAAATAGAACCTCCACAGTCCGAGCATAACATCAAAATACAAAAACGAAATTGGAAAGATCAAAGGTTAAATAAAAATTCGGGTCGAACTTTACGTACTTGAGTAACCCCACAGTGTCTAACAAGTACTTACTGTTACAAGCTCCGGGCTTAATAAAAGGCTCCTTTGGGATTACAACTAGTCGAAATCAACCGAAGTATCTTACCTATGCCTTTAGTAAATACTAGCGGACGCACGCGACTTCACCAGTGTGAAAAAGTTTTTATATTGTTCTTAAAAGTAGCCTTACTTGTACCTTATTATATCAGAAATCTACCAGTGAAATTTATGTTAAATGCGGTCAAGCCGTTTTAGAGATTAGAAGAAATAAACAGCCAAAAATTTTTTTGTAAGTTACTTATTTACCTTAATATACATTTAGTGGAAAGCTTATTTAAATTTCTTTGTTGACTTATATTTTTCTTATGGTATTAGTATTGTCTCCATAACATTGTTTTTATGTTTCCTCACTAAATTTACTCAAACACCAATGACTACCTACTTTCACATCTTATTTCTTACTGTTTATGTCCATCCAAAGGTTGCCTGTAAGAGATCGCTTTTAGTGATAAGGCCGCCATTTGTACATTTTCATACGATGTTTCTCATATTTATTCATATTGGTACAATAAAGATAATTTTATTTTATTCTATTCTATTCTGTAAATTTGAACTTACAATTTATCGGTATGGATGGATTGCTTTTATCTACAAGAGGGTTGTTTTATGGCGCAAGGAGGCGCTGGAGCGGGACCACAGGCCTGCGTCTCGAGAAATCGAGGACCAGCGGTCCCAACTCCGCCAGGATCTCATGGAGTCATGGAGGGTGCGACTTGAGCAACCCAAGGGGGGTGCCATCTTCATCGCGGCGGTGAGACCGATCATGGACGATTGGCTGCAGAGGCAGCATGGTGACC
Source organism: Nudaria mundana (assembly GCA_963556515.1). Classification (NCBI taxonomy): domain Eukaryota; kingdom Metazoa; phylum Arthropoda; class Insecta; order Lepidoptera; family Erebidae; genus Nudaria; species Nudaria mundana. The sequence goes on along the minus strand of OY748308.1, from coordinate 10,483,969 downwards.
TCACGTACCGTGCGACGCAGATCGTTGCCGGGCATGGATGCTTCGGTAGCTATCTGTTTCGCATGCATCGTCAGGTCACACCCCGGTGTCAACACTGCGAGGTTTCCGACGACGACACCGCACTCCACACGTTGGTGGAGTGCTCAGCGTGGGCGAGTCAGCGCCGGGACCTCGTAGTGGGTCTGGGCGTGGATACCCTCTCGCTGGGGACCATGCTTCAAGCCATGGTATCCAGCGGGAGTAGGTGGAACGCGGCCGTGTCCTTCTGCGAGCAAGTCATGCTCGCGAAGGAGGCGGCCGGGAGGGAGAGGGAGCGTACCCTCCCCGCCGAGGTCCGTAGTCGGCGGCCAGGCCGCCCCAGACTACGCGACTACGCCCAAGACTATCGTCCTCCATGATCGGGGCCTGAGGACGGCGGGATCGCCACCCACCGTCCTTACAGAAGCAGGCTAGAAGGGTTGCGTGCTGCGGGGCCTTTGCCCCATAGCACGCAACCAGATTCACTCACTGACGCGGGATAAAACCCGACCCCAATGACGCGGGACTCTCGTCCCGACCAAACACCCGCAGAGACCACAGAGGTGGTCAAAGTCGTTCATGAATGTTTTCATGACCTTCATGTTTTTTTGTGTGGGTAGGCATAACAAAAGGACTTTAAAATCTTAGCTCCTAGTAATTAAGTATTTAAAATTATAAAATCTTAGTTATTTATTGTTATTTATGCAGTTATTTGTAGCCTGACTCACCTGCCCACTGCACAAGTAAAGACACATTATGGATGGCAAGTTGGAGAAAAGTCTTACTGACTTGGAAAAGATGTTCACCGCTCGACTTTGTGAACATGAGGCAAGGTTGCAGAAGGCTTTGGTGACCCCGGATCCTGCTTCTTCTGACTTGACGACACTTTGCAGAGACTTTAACGAGTTCAAGTCCTTCATTTTGGAGTCTCTTGGACATCTTCGTACACAGGTACAGCTGTTGTCCTTGGGAATGGACAGACATGAAACTGTCATGCGTCGGAAGACCCTCCTCATCCATGGTGTACCGGAAAAGCAGGGCGAGGTTCTGCACAGCACCGTCACTTCCATACTGATCGACCGAATGAAGTTGCCTGATGCACATTCGGTTAGCATTGAGGGCTGCCATCGTCTAGGAACAGGCCAGGCCAAGCCTCGTCCCATCTTCATCCGGTTTAAAGACTTGGACCACCGACACTTAGTTTGGGACAACAAAACAACACTGAAAGGTACTGGATTTACTGTCTCCGAGTTTCTTACTAGGGTTAGGCACCGTGTTTTCATGGATTCACGTAAGCACTTCCAAGTGAAACATGTGTGGACAACCAATGGGACGATCAACATTATAACGCCGCATAAAGTGCGCCACAAGATCGAATCTGCGGCCGAACTCAGTACTCTTATTGCGCGATTCCCTGACTCTTCTACTGTGAGCGGTGGCGCTGAGGCTTCTGCACCTATGATTTCGGTCCCGGGAGCACCTGCTGCGTCTTCCACAACTGCGACCAAAGCGCTGAGAAGCTGCCGTAAATATTGACCGGTACAATGTTTTGTTTACATTCATAATTTACTTCTCAAATTGGACGGTTAACTATAATTGTGTACTTTTAGGTTCGTGTTACTTTCATTTTTCGCTACCGAGCAATTTAATTTAGTTGTATGTTCGTTAAAATAATGTAAACATGGGTATAGGTATATTAGTATATAGGTACCTACATATTTTATATTGTAAATTCAATAGGTACCCGCGATGTAATTATTGTGTATGTAACGTCTATTTGACAATACGCATGACGTTGTCAAGTTGACAATCTTTATTTTTTATCCTCTTCTGGGGCAGGCTATAGTCTACGACTATAGCCTGCTCCTTGTTATTATTTCGTCAATTAGATTGCCATGCGCTTCTTTATACTCAAGCTGTCTTCAACTGTTGTTTTTATTTGTGTGTATTATAAACGTAGGAAACATTGTGTGTCATCTCTTCCAGTGCAGGGGGCTGGTGTGTCTTGTTAATATTTATATTTTCCCCTTCAATAGACATTTAATTTAAATTTACATATATTTATTTACTTATCTTTTTAAATTAATATAAATATATATACTTATATTTATTATATTATATTTATCTATATAGTATATTTATGAATAATTCGTTCGATAGCCTTGATAATGAAACCTTTCTTTCATGTTCTTCTTTTGACTCCAGTTTCGATAGTGCAGCAAGCCATAGTTCTGCAGCTTTGACCTTGAACGACGAACTATCCTCAATCTTCTCAAACTTTCCTAAGAACCTTAACATAGTCCACATCAATGCCCAGAGTATTTCCCACCATCATTCTGATATTCTAGCATCCTTTAGCAGTGTTCGCGTGGACGCAGTCTTGGTATCCGAAACGTTCCTGAAGCCGTCCCATCGATCATCACTAGTTGCCCTCCCGGGGTTTGTACTAATTCGTAATGACAGGGCTGGCAAAGGCTGTGGCGGCGTAGCGATGTATCTGCGTGAAGACATTCCCTTTCGCATTATTAGTACCTCGTCTCCAACAACTAATGCAGCAGAACATCTTTTTTTGGAAATATCTGTACATCACTGCAAAATGTTTATGGGTATGTTCTATAGCCCTAGTCTTCGCATAGATTATTTTGATGCACTGGATGCGCTGCTCAATGACTTGTGCCCAAATTATAATCAAATCGTTCTGATGGGCGATTTTAACACATGCCTCATTAAAGACGACCATCGTACCCACTCCTTACACTCTCTTCTAACTTCTATAAATCTACATATCCTTCCCCTTTCTGCTACTCACCATGTCCCTAATCGTAAACCTTCTCTACTCGACTTAATGATTGTATCTTCACCTGATCATGTAGCCTCACATGGTCAACTCACTGCTCCGTTTTCGTATCATGACCTCATTTATGCATCTCTATTTATTCGTCCACCTAAACGGAAATCACAATTTGCTGTGTTCCGGAATTTTAGGAGCATGGATCTGGAGGCTTTACGCGGTGATGCTGGCAGCTTAGATTGGGGACACGTCATTCATTGTGAAGCTGTCGACCGGAAGGTAGAACTTTTTAATAATGCCATTACCACTTTATATGATCGGCATGCACCGTTGCGTAGGGTAAGGTTAAAGCATGTCCCCGCTCCCTGGATTACGCTTGAAATCAAAGAGCTCATGGCTAACCGTGACCGGGCTAAAAGGAGGCTCAAGCGTAGTCCGACTGACTTCAATTTTGCTCGTTATAAGAACCTTCGCAACCGCTGTGGTCGTCTGTGTCGTGATGCCAAACGCCGCCATTTTCACGAATCTCTTATCAACCACAACTCTTCAGACGTCTGGAAATTCCTTAAAGCTAATGGAATCGGCAAATCACCAACTATTGATTGTCACAACATCGATGTTCGAGCCCTCAATAAGCATTTCTCTCTCCCACCTGTAACACTTGACCCGCTTGTTAGGGCCAACACTCTGCTCGATTTGTCTCTTTTGCCGATCCCATCATGCCCTTCGTTTCATCTCTCTGCGGTTGGTGAGGATGACGTCCAAAAATCTCTTTTAGCCATCACTTCCTCTGCTGTTGGGAACGATCAGCTGTGTTCTAAAATGTTTTCTCCTATTCTCCCGTCCGTAATCCCCATTTTAACTCATATCTTTAATTTCTCCCTTTCCTCCGGCTGTTTTCCTAGTGCTTGGAAACAGGCACAAGTTATTCCACTACCTAAAACATCAAACCCTTCTCTCCCGTCCCAATTTCGTCCTATATCCATTCTACCATTCCTATCCAAAGTCCTTGAACATATAGTACATCGCCAGTTGACTAGTTACCTGACACGGAATAATCTCCTTAGTCCCTTTCAATCTGGGTTTAGGACAGGTCACAGCACTGTGACGGCACTTCTTAAGGTGACCGACGACATACGTTGGGCCATGGAGAGTAGATCTCTTACGGTATTGGTGCTACTGGACTTCAGTAGTGCCTTTAACTCGGTAGACTTTGACATTCTCCTTGGTATCCTTAAGTCGTTGAATTGTTCCATGGAGGCTGTGACCTGGTTTAAATCCTATCTTCAGGGCCGCTCGCAGTGTGTTCGCTACAATGACGCTCAGTCTGACTGGTGCAATCTCACTGTGGGCGTGCCCCAAGGTGGCGTACTCTCTCCTCTTTTGTTCTCCATTTTTATCAACTCCGCAGTTAGAGTCATTTCTTCCATCTTCCATCTGTATGCAGACGACCTACAGCTGTATAGGCACTTTACCCTCAACGAGTATCGGACTGCCATCGCTGTCATGAATCATGACTTGAGTGCCATCAGCCTATGGGCAAGGTCATACGGCCTCCACATAAATCCCACTAAATCTCAGGCCATGATAATTGGCAGTCGGCAGATGTTGTGTAATGTTGTAATTTTGTGTAGTGGCAGTATTCCATTTTAGTTGGTTGAAATTTGCATAATAAAGCGGCAACACTGGCTTTCTCCTGATTGGACGCTGGACCACGTGACTTGTGTGACAGCCATTTTATACAAGCGAGCTACGCTCGCATCACATATTTATATTACAATTTAATTTATTGTAATTTATTTCGAAGTTTGGTAAGTTTTAGATAAAATGTTGTTGTGCTAGCGTGAGTTAGCGTATGTACTGTATATTTTGACAGTGGGTTCTCGTTCCTTACAGGTTTGAGTTTGAACGCACACGTGTCTGGAGTTGTCTCACTAAATTTAAACAGGAATCTTTGCCTGATCTGGCCAGGATTGGCTAGAGACCGACTTACACGATACGCATGCATGCTTTGCATGTGTTAGCTGGATTTAATCGGGTGAAGCTTGGATATTCGCCTCCGAAAGGTATGTACACATAATATGTACGACGTGGTAGGCGCTTAGATAATAACAGTGGCCATAATGCATGGAATAAGTCTTTGACTCCTGTTCTAGGAGGCTTACGGTACTACCATACTACCTGGGTGAGAACCCAGCTTCCTTCTGCCTGGAGTGGGCAGAGACCGGAACAGAGACGGTGTCTGCCGGCTTGCAGGAGTGGCGTATTTCACCGGGAAAGTATCTTATAAAATCCCTTAACCTATTACCCTTAATTACCACGGTATCTTCATAAAGATACACTATCGTTACTGACCAAGCGCACCAACCATATACCCTGTATTACTGAATAACATAGCACCTAGAATAGACCTAAATTGTATCCTAGGCTAAAAGTACATTAAATCCTTGCAGAGGGGAACCCTCAGTTCCCCTATAGTATCTTAGAAGGTTCTTACAATAAAAATATAGTGGCTTAAATGAATACTTTATTTCTATCCTTTGACATCCTAACATCAAAAATAATAAACATTACATGGCGCCCGAACTGGTTTGTTGGTATGTGCGAATATTTTCCCTGTCAGTAATCATTGCTTACTGAAAGGTTGGTCGGTGACGATACAAATACATAGTATTTATTAGTGTTAATTTGTTTTTCAAATAGATGTACTACACAAATACACACTCCTTGGTGAGTTGTTACTAAACAATGCTAGACATAAGCTTATACCTAACTAACCTACAAGTTAAAAAAAAAAATAAAACAACTTTGGTGACATTCATACTTTTTTTTGTTGTTTTACATAATATTATTATTGGTACCTACTTATTATTGGTTGCTAGTATTGGTACCCTGTTTGTATTTTTTTTTGTTGTTGAACAGGAGATTGGGTAACTACCTATATGAATACAAATTTCTTTGTATTGTTTTCACTACATATCCAAATTAAGACTTGACTTTTTGTCAATAGTAATTTAACAATTAAATCTAAGTTTTCATTGAAAACGTACCTATACAATTACACAACCATAGATGTGTGTCACCATGACCAAACGTTGAACCTATTTTTATTTTCTAAATACTACTACTATGTACTATCTTTATTTTTTGTTTGTTCTATTGAAAGGTGTACCATATACAGGTCTCATTTGACAATTTACAAATGTTCTATTTACAAGACATTAATTGTACCCTACTTATCTTTTTATCATTGTAACAATGTGTTTTTTTTGTTGTGTATTTCGATAACTGTGTATTATCATAACTTTTAACATGAGTGTACTACTTATGCGCATTTATTAACTTGTGTACAACTAGAAGAGGTCTTAGAGATACCCATGGTGAATTGTGTGTTGGTCGGTCACGCTAGGTATTTGAACCTATAATTTACTTTACTTACTTTACTTTACCTACGTTAGTTTTGTCCTACTGAAGGATGGAGGATATAAATAAAGGTGATCACACACCTTCAACTATAAATAAAGGTGATCACACACCTCCAACCATAAATAAGGGTAATCACACTCCTTCAACCATAAATAAGGGTGAGCTCACACTTACAGGTGCCGAGACAACTATACACCCAGTGATTACTTGCGATGGATATTCAAATGTACATTCGTTAGGGTTGAAGTTTAATGGCAAGGGTTGTGTCATCGAATTTATTGAGCGTGTACAGGAGCTTTGTTTGTCGCGGGGTATATCAGACCAAAAGTTGTTGGCATCTGCTGCTGAATTATTTACAGAGGAGGCATTGTTCTGGTACCGAGGCATCAAGACGGAAGTCGCGTCCTGGGCTCAGCTAAAGAGTTTTATGCTCGACGAATACCTACCCTTCGACTTCGACCATCTATTTTTACAGGAAATCCGTTCTCGAACTCAAGGACCCGATGAAAACATTGTTACTTATTTAAGCATAATGCAGAATTATTTTTCGAGACTACGGTCTCCTATTACCGAAGCTGAGAAGTTAACTATAGTTACTTATAATATTAGGCCTTTCTATTCCACAAAGCTGGCACTACAGCAAGTCTGTACTTGGTCTGAGCTAAAGAAATATTGTCGTCTACTTGAACATGCAAAGTATAGGGCCGGTATGTTTATCGAACCACCGCGGCCACACGACAAAATGCTCGCACGCGACTTGGCTTACAAACCTAATAAGTCTGTACCATGTGCGGCAGTAAATAATACATTAATTAAGTTTTGCGTCCGTTGTCGTATTAACGGACATTCGCTTGGGGAATGTAAAGCGCCCAAGATATTAATTTGTTATAGGTGTGGGGAACGAGACTTCACTGCCTTAACTTGCCCTAAGTGTTCAACGAACACGAACACTTACAAACCTAATAAGTCTGCAACATGTGCGGTGGTAAGAAATACATTAATTAAGTTTTGCGTTCGTTGTCGTACTAACGGACATTCGCTAGAGGAATGTACGGCCCCCAAGATAGTGATTTGTTATAGATGTGGTAAACCAGACGTCACTGCCTCAACGTGCCCCAAGTGTTCAACGAAGCAACAACTACCGAGGAATACTAATTCAAAAAAACGTGTAGGCGTGAACCGGGGAAATCGTTCCACAGTTTCCAGTAGAACGTTTACCAATCGTACAAAATTTTTTTTTAATAATAATAATAAGTGTATTGCCCACAAAAGGCATAACACATCTCGCGGGCTCCCTATTAAGGACAAGCCCTTGGTTCACGTGATTGGCGGTTCTGATACTCGTCCCTTTTTACTCGTAACCATTAATAAAGCTAATTACGAAGGCCTGTTAGATTCAGGCTCTGAAATCTCAATTATTAATAATCTTATTTTAAGTGAACTCGCTAACATTGGGGTTCATGTATCTTATGATTTGGATACAATTACTGCTGCTAATGGTTCGTCTTCCCCCGTCACCGGTTATGTACTTTTACCGGTCACGGTGGGAGACAACACCAAGGTTGTAAAGTTTTACGTTATCCCTGGAGTTACTACGGCCCTACTACTGGGTATTAACTTCTGGAGAGCTTTCAATATTGCCCCTGAAATTGTATCAATGTGCAATGGGACCACTTTGGACACCAAAGTTTGATCATGTTTCGGAGGTGCGAGAGCTGCGCGATTTTGATTCTCTCTCCGAGCATCAAAGAAGGCAGGCGGAGCACATCGTGAGACAGTTAACTTCGGTGCTTCCTTATATTCATTTTTTTTTGTTCTCTCTCTTGCCATTTACTATTTGAACTAGTGTTGGCATCTGCCACTACGGCTATCTAGCCGTAGTTGAGTAATCGTGTAGATTAGTCCGTAGGCCCCGATGCGTGGTCTCTTGACTGACCATGATGCCAAGGACGACCCACACCTTGTTAAACAGTGTGTACCTTACGTTAGGCTCCACCTAAAATTTCTACGTATTGTTGTTTGCATGTTAGGATTAGTGCTGTGTGTATTCACACTTAGTATTCCCGATTACAACCTTGACAAGGTTTTTTTTCTCTTCAGATTTTTTTTTTGTTTGTGTATTAGGTTAAGTTAACATGTTAGGTTAGTTCGTGTGAATTAGTTCGTAGGCCTCGATGCGTGGCTCCTTATAGGGACCATGATGCCAAGGACAAGTCACCCTAGTTATTTCCTTCATCTTTACTTATCTGCTTAGGATTTTCCTATTCCTAATTTTTGTTTTACAGTGTTTAGTGCTGTATTGTTGTTGTTTTCTCCTTGTTTTAGGTCCTTAATTTAAGTACCGACGTGGGCGTCGGATCGAATTCCCTACGTGAATTCTTGCGTGGTTGGGGGGGTGTTGTAATGTTGTAATTTTTGTAGTGGCAGTATTCCATTTTAGTTGGTTGAAATTTGCATAATAAAGCGGCAACACTGGCTTTCTCCTGATTGGACGCTGGACCACGTGACTTGTGTGACAGCCATTTTATACAAGCGAGCTACGCTCGCATCACATATTTATATTACAATTTAATTTATTGTAATTTATTTCGAAGTTTGGTAAGTTTTAGATAAAATGTTGTTGTGCTAGCGTGAGTTAGCGTATGTACTGTATATTTTGACAGTGGGTTCTCGTTCCTTACAGGTTTGAGTTTGAACGCACACGTGTCTGGAGTTGTCTCACTAAATTTAAACAGGAATCTTTGCCTGATCTGGCCAGGATTGGCTAGAGACCGACTTACACGATACGCATGCATGCTTTGCATGTGTTAGCTGGATTTAATCGGGTGAAGCTTGGATATTCGCCTCCGAAAGGTATGTACACATAATATGTACGACGTGGTAGGCGCTTAGATAATAACAGTGGCCATAATGCATGGAATAAGTCTTTGACTCCTGTTCTAGGAGGCTTACGGTACTACCATACTACCTGGGTGAGAACCCAGCTTCCTTCTGCCTGGAGTGGGCAGAGACCGGAACAGAGACGGTGTCTGCCGGCTTGCAGGAGTGGCGTATTTCACCGGGAAAGTATCTTATAAAATCCCTTAACCTATTACCCTTAATTACCACGGTATCTTCATAAAGATACACTATCGTTACTGACCAAGCGCACCAACCATATACCCTGTATTACTGAATAACATAGCACCTAGAATAGACCTAAATTGTATCCTAGGCTAAAAGTACATTAAATCCTTGCAGAGGGGAACCCTCAGTTCCCCTATAGTATCTTAGAAGGTTCTTACAATAAAAATATAGTGGCTTAAATGAATACTTTATTTCTATCCTTTGACATCCTAACATCAAAAATAATAAACATTACAGCAGCAGGGCATTATAGCAGGGCTGGATATGGCATCTCTTCCAGCTATCGTGCTGGATGATATCCCTATCAAATACACCAATGCCGCTAAGAACTTGGGAGTTATTATCGACAACAACTTGTCCTGGGGCTCTCATATTAACGAGGTCAGCAAGAAGGTCCACTTCACCTTTCATACACTTAAATGTCTCCAGAGTTTCTTGCCCCACGATACTAAAATCTCGCTGGCCCAAACACTAATCGTGCCGATCTTGGACTACGCGGACGCTTGCTGCCTGGATGCTACAGAGGAGCTCTTAAACAAACTTGAGCGGTTGCAAAACTTAGGTATCCGATTTATTTTTAACTTACGTAAGTATGATCACGTCTCAAAATTTCGCAAGGAACTCAAGTGGCTCCCAATCCGCCTTCGTAGAAATACTCGGTTATTATGTCTCCTCTTCAATGTCCTACACAATCCCTCATATCCTTCCTACCTGCGGGAGCGGTTCACACTGATGCGTGCATCAGATGAATCGTGCCGGCCTCACCTCTCCTACCGCCTCAATTGTCCTTCCCACAAATCTGACTTCTTCTCCTACTCTTTCTCCGTTCATGCCGTCAGACTGTGGAACGCTCTTCCAACCGATATAAGGAACTGCAGAACTGTGTCTGGCTTCAAGAAGAGAGTCAAGGAACACTATCTCGCTTCCTTACCTTAATTATTGTACGTCTATGTATGTTTATATATCTTTTTATGTATGTATTTGTGTATTTATGTAGTTATAGTTTATGTAAGTTTATTAACCTGCACACACATCAGCACCTGTTTGCATCACGATCTCCTCTCTTAGGCCCACTGGAAGAGATCTCTTTAGAGATAAGTGGCGCCATTGTATACATGTTTAGTTTGTATCCATTTACTGTTTTATTTACTGTGTGTGTACAAAAATAAATAAATAAAAATAAAAATAAATAAATAAATAAAAGTCCGCCGGGCGCCACTGGACATACCCTCTGCTAGTAACCAGAGACGCCCGGCAACGGACGCTAGAGCGGCCGCGGCGTTGGGCCGCGGAATAAAAAAAAAAATAAAAAAAAAGAGGGTTGTTTTACCAACTGACAACGAGATCTCTAGCCCAAGACTTGGAAATCTGATATCATATAGTACAACACTGCTTCGGTGGCGTGATTGGCAGTACATCGACTTTTGCCGCCGCAACCGACTTCAAATTACCGAAATGGGACCAATTAATAGTCGGAATTGGACCAAATTGAAATGAGACCACTTGGGAAGTAGTAGCTTTCAATTAAAAAACAAATTTAAAATCGGTTCACGCAGTCCGAAGATGAATGAGATTAACAAACATACTGGGTATGCAATGCATTCTGCTGTTGCAATAATTGAGCTGAGTTTGTCAATCCGGGTCGAACTCCTAAACGACTGGACCGATCTTTATGAATTCAGATATAGGCACTGACGGTGATGGTCACTATACTATGACCGTGCCTAATTTCAAAAAGATCGGTCCAGTCGTTTAGGAGGAGGGCAAACACGAACGAAATACACGAGTCGTCTAAGAAAGAGCTTCGTAAACTCTGCTCAAAAAAATTATATTATATAAGCTTCAAAATGATTGAAATAAATAAGATTGTGTTGCTCTGAAAACAAAGTGTTTTATTTTACAAAAGAAACCTTCATCTTACACTAAAATCCCAAAACCTTAAACTTAAACAATAAACCTTACTTACCTGAAAACAAAGAAACGACAATTCAAGTTTATTTCTTCATTACAGGCTATTTTATACTATTTTTTAAAACAATTAAGAACATTTTCATTTTCACATCTCATCGAAACATACCTAACCTCCAGATTTGACACTGACAATTGTTTTTTTAATAACTTGACTGATTGACAATGGTAACTAATATAAACAGCCTAAGGTGTTTACATATATATAGTCGAATCGAGAACCTCCTTTTTTGGAAGTCAGTTAAAAAATATAGTGGTTTACTGCGTCGCTTTCGGATAATATTGTGTTTGTAATCGTCTAGAGACTGTATCAATATCGTAGGAATTCTGTTTACTTTCAATTACCTAACTGGTTACATTCGATGGAGTTTGGAAAATTCTTATTTAACCAACACATCGACTCAATCGAATGAGTGATAGGTATATGTTAACATCGCTTTTTAGAGTTTTCGAAAAAAAAATGAAAATCTCTTTAACAACAGTAATATCCGTCGTTCTGTGAACAACTTTCAACTCGAGAACGGTAAGAGCTAGAGACTCAGTGTAAACGCCAATCGACGTAGCATAGTTGAAAACCCACCAAAATGAACTTGACCTTTGACCTCTGATCTTAAGGTCAAGGTCAAAACGAGGTCAAATCGAGAACGGTAATAGTTAGAGACTCAAGACCAGCTGCAATCAGCATAGTCAAAGACCTCTAAAATGATGTTGAACTTCATGTCATTTGACATTTTTTAGATTTTATGAAAAAACTTTCGAAAACTCTAAAATATATGGCAAATTTTTGTTATATTTTTAACTTGTTAATCAATGTGAGATAAGAAATTGAAGATTTTTATTGGACAATACTATTGTTTGATACTTTAATAGGTTGAAATCTGTTGAAGGTTATGAAAATAACACTATAAAATATAATATGCAGAGTATATTTACAACACAATAATCACTGAAAAAAAAACATTTGAGCGAAGTCCATAAAAATACTATCAGTCACATTTTAAAATCAAATACAGATCTATAAAATATGTCACCGGAGTCGGCCAGCATTACATCATTGAGGTTATAATAAAACCTACAACACGCCCTCTTAATGTGGGACAACTACCAACATATCCTGGACAAATGACTGGTGCTTAAAATTAGGGAGTGCCTTGGTTAACAAGTCAGCAGTCATCTGTTCGGTCGACAAGTACTTTAGTTCAATAATATTATTATCAACTGCTTCGCGAATATAGTGATACCGAATGTCCACATGCTTCGTGCGTTTGTGGAATACCGGGTTAGATGCAAGCTTTGCCGCAGACTGATTATCACTATACAGGGTTACAGCATTATAATACCCCGTAAGTTCGCCAAGCACCGCACGTGCGTATACCGCTTCTTTAGCTGCTTCAGACAAAGCAATGTACTCCGCCTCGGTAGACGAAAGTGCGATACAAGATTGTTTGTAACAACCCCAAGAAATTACATTGCTACCTAACTTAAACATATATCCTGTGTAGGACTTACGATCCGCCCCATTAGCCCAGTCGGCGTCGGTAAACCCATACAAATGAAATTTGTCATGTTTAATATTTTTCTTATACAGTAGACCTAAATTCATTGTGCCTTTCAAGTAACGCAATACACGTTTGGCCGCAGTAAAATGTTCAGCTGTATCACATGTATTGCAAATACTATGCAAATATGCAATATGCAATGCAATATGCAATAATATAGCAAATGAAATGTCAGGTCTGCTGATCACAGACAAATACATCAATGAGCCTATCAGCTCTTGATATGGTAGTCTACTATCATAATTTGAGCTATCATAAAACTTCAGACCTACGTCTATGGGCGTCTTAGCAATTTTGCAATCTTTCATATCGAAATGTTCTAACAACTGTTCGATATACGTTCTCTGAGTCAGCTTTAATTCACTACTAGTACGATCTACCTTGATGCCTAGCATATGTTTTACAGCACCTAAATCCTTTATAGAGAAGTGTGATTTTAGTGAGCTCTTCAGCTTATTAGCAAGCTGATTACAATTATAGAAAACGACAAAATCGTCAACATACAAGGCAATAATAATGATTTGCTTACCAGCTTCATGACTGAAGATACAGCTCTCGTGCTTCCTCTGCGTGAAGCTCTCTGCCAGTAAGACTTGTTTTACCTTATCATACCAAGCGCGAGACGCCTGCTTCAACCCGTATACAGCTTTCTTGAGTCTGTAGACTTTATGCTCATTGCCATGTTTTATAAATCCTTCTGGCTGTGAAATGTAAATCTCCTCATTCAAATTTCCGTTCAAGAAAGCATTTTTTACGTCAAGGTGATCAATCTTCAGATCTAACTCGACCGCTAGAGATAGCAACATTCTCAACGAGCTATGTCGTACAACAGGAGAGTATGTATCCATGTAGTCAACACCAAAAGTCTGGGTAAACCCCTTTGCAACTAATCTAGCTCTGTAACACACAATTTTTCCATGAGCGTCACGTTTTATCTTAAACAGCCAACGATTCTTAACAATGTTCTTGTCTACCGGTCTGTCAACTAACTCCCAGACCTCATGCTTGTTGAACGAATCAATCTCATCCTGCATAGCTTGCCTCCACAGCTTATAATCAGTCGATTGCAAAGCCTCCTTGACAGTTGTTGGCTCGTTCAACTCTACCTCGAGTGCAGACATTGTTCCTGGTACTCTCGGCCGCAAATTATAGGCTGGTCCATCATTCTGTGTCTCCTGTGGTACCCCGCCTGTGTCAGTAGATGAGCTTGGCTCATGCTCGTCCGCCTCGAACCAAACTTCAGGCACTGCTGGCATCTCCGCCTCAACCTGAACGTCAACATTCGGTACCGTTGGCATCTCCGCCTCTATATCTACATTTTCCACAGCAAGCTGTTCTCTCGTATGGCTTTCCTCAATAAAAGGCTCGTAATCACACACCGGGAAGAACATCTCCACAGGCTTCTTGACAGTTGACCCTGGGAAGATGGTTTCATTAGTTAGAGTTCAGTAGTTAGAGTTGGAACTGTTAATGAATTCAGACAATATTGATATTTTTTGTATTACAGAACATATGCGTAAGTCGTATGAGCTCATGTTCAATTTCAGTAATCACCGGGTTGGTAGTGCATTCTGCAGGGTGACCACAGTACGGGGGGATCTTTGATTTTATTAAATAAACAACTTAAATTTAAAGAACGGAAAGATATTGTGTCTCTTTCTCTAGAGTGTAAAGTCGAACTGTCTTGTGTGGAAATGGAGCAATTCATAGTAGTATGCGTGTATAAACCTGGAACCTCACCCTTTTGCGAATTTGAGGAACTTATTGACAAAGTTCTATGTAAACTTGGAAAAACTAATAAGTACCTAATAGTATGTGGTGATTTTAATGTCGATTTACTTGTTAATACGCCTATGAGTTATAATATTTTAAATTTATTTAAATCACACAATCTTACAAACTTATTTTTGGAGCCTACTAGATATTGTAATACAATAGCCACTTGCCTGGATAATATATACAGCGATATGTTGCCAGAAAGTAAAAGTATGATAAAAAAGCTAGATTCAGGCCATTGTGGGCAAATAGCATCTTTTAAAATCACTAAAGAAAAAGTTATAAAACGTAAAATATTATGTAGACCAATAACTGGTGACCGCTTGGAACGTATGAGGGTTGGACTTTGCAATAAAATTCCATTCTTAGACACTGGCCTAGATCCAAATGTAATGTATAAATTATTTTTTGATTCTTTTTACAACGAGTTCAACTCCATATTCAAGTCTAAGGAGGTCATGATTAGTGATAGTCCTACTTTCAGTGAACGGGCCACTGAGGGTATACACAAAAGTAGACAAAAACTTTATGAACTATACTCAGAAAGACAGCTTAATAGATCAGTTGAATTTCTAGATTATGTTAAAACTTATTCAAAAAAGTTTAAAGCAGATTGTTTAGCAGCTAAATCAAAATATATAAGTGATAAAATTCTCAATAGTGCAGACAAAGTTAAATCTACTTGGAAAATTATAAACGCGGAAAGAGGTCAACAAAAATTAAATGATAATCATTTTAAACTTAATATAAATGGTAAAATAACTACATCAGACTTCGAGGTCGCTAACGAATTTGAAAATTTTTTCTCCCGAATTCCTGTAGATTTGACAAAAACCAGTGCTCTTCAACCCCCATTGCAGAATCTTTGTTAAAAGCAAACGTTCCTTGTTGTAACGTTATATTTAAATTCAGTAAAGTTAACATAAACACTATCTTAAAAACTTTTAAATCTTTAAATATCAAGAAAACAGCTGACCTCTGGGGCATCTCTGTGTATTTAGTAAATTCTTTTATTGAAATGGTTGCTCCTGAACTAGTAATAATATTTAATAATTGTGTTGATAGTGGTGTGTTCCCTGATTTAATGAAATCTAGTAAATTAATTCCCCTGTTTAAATCGGGTAGTACTTCAGATCCTTCCAATTTCCATCCCATTTCTGTACTACCTACATTTAGTAAAATTTTTGAAAAAATTATGCTTAATCAAATGCAAAATCACTTTAACGTTAATAAACTATTACATACAAAACAATTCGGTTTCACTCGTGGTCGGTCCACCACTGATGCCGGAATTAAATTATTAGAGTGTATATACAGGGCCTGGGATGAGTCATATGATGCTTATGGAGTATTCTGTGACTTATCTAAGGCCTTCGATTGCGTTCAGCACCAGACTTTAATTAAGAAACTTGATCATTACGGAATCCGGGGGACGGCCTTGAATTTCGTCAATTCTTACTTAAGTGATAGGTTCCAGAAAGTAGTGATCAATGGTAAACAGTCACCTGGTTCTCTTGTAGCAATGGGGGTACCGCAGGGTTAAATTTTGGGACCTTTTCTTTTTCTAGTATATATTAATGATCTCCCTCACCTCATAAGAGACGACCACGAGGTAGTTTTGTTTGCTGATGACACTTCTTTAATATTTAAAGTTAAACGTGGACAGCGCGAACTTGACGATGTAAACATTGCCCTCTCTAGGATAGTCCACTGGTTTTGTGCTAATAATTTATTATTAAATGAAAATAAAACTAAATGTGTAAGATTCACCTTACCTAATGTAAGACTTGTTAAAACCAGTGTTAAGGTTAGGGAGGATATAATAGAATTGGTCGATGACACTGTCTTTCTGGGCATAACGTTAGACTCCAAATTGCAATGGGGGCCTCATATCGGGAAAATTTCGGCCAGGCTTAGTTCAGCAGCCTATGCTGTCAAAAAGATCCGACAACTTACAGACATTAAAACGGCGCGTCTTGTCTACTTCAGCTACTTCCACAGTATCATGACATATGGCATACTACTGTGGGGTAACGCTGCCGATATTGAATGCATCTTTGTGTTGCAGAAGAGGGCTATCCGGACTATCTATGGAATGGGGTCTCGGGAGTCATTAAGAGATAAGTTTAAGCATATTAACATCCTTACAGTGTATTCACAGTATATTTATGAAATTTTATTGTATACCCACAAGAACAAAAGTAGATTTGTGAAAAATAGTGATAATCATAATCTAAACTTAAGAAATAAGGATAAACTGGCTGTTCCTAAATTTAGGCTTCATAAAGTGAGTAATTCTTTTGCGGGGAACTTTATTCGAATGTACAATACATTGCCAACCGAAATAGCAAATTTATCTGTCAATAAATTTAAAAAACTAATAAAAAGTAAATTGTGCCATAAAGCTTATTATAGTATTAATGATTTCTTAGATGACAAGGCGGCCTGGTTGTAACAACGTAACGAATTGCTCCTTTCTAAATAACTCTGTATTAGATTTAAGATGAAATATTTTGAAAAAAGCCGAGCTGAGTTTCTTGAGGGCTCTTCTCAGTCTCGTTGCATTTTGGAACCCTCGGTAGAGTCACAGCAACTTCTGACGAATCTAAATAATTTTCTGAAAATTTCAAAGATAATAAACGTTATTTTATTTTATTTTATTTTATTTTATTTTAAAAACAACATCACGACTACGAAATACTGTGTGTTTCGCTAAATCATACAGCCTAAAGCCATTTGTTTCGTAGCCAAGAAATATACAACGTGTATTTTTTGGTTGAAGTTTATTGCGCTTCACGTTGTTAACGCGAGGGTGAGCTTCACAACCAAACACACGTAAATGTTTTAGACTTACTTTTTTGCTAGTCTAGGCCTCCTCAGGCGTTTTTCCTGAGAGCCTTTTCGATGGTGATACATTAATTAAGTATGCTGCAGTACTGGCAGCCTCAGCCCAGAACTTGTGATCTAGGTTAGATGTGTACAACAGGCATCTTACTTTTTCCATGAGAGTGCGATTGAGTCTTTCCGCAGAGCCATTCTGTGGTGCACTGTACGGCACCGTGACTTGGTGGACAATTCCTTTTCCTCTCAAAAAACCCGCAAGTTCCCTGTTCACGTACTCCGTTCCATTATCTGATCTCAAGTTTTTAACTTTATCACCTGTTTGAGTCTCTACTAAATTAATAAAGTCTTTTGTGTAGCGACTTACCTCGCTTTTCAGCTTCAGGAAATACACAAACACCTTCCTCGTATGATCATCCAAAAACGTCAGGATGTACCTCTTACCTCCAAGCGAATTTACCGGTAGTGGCCCACACAAATCAGTATGAATTAATTCCAACCGTTTCGTAGCCACAGACTTTTCAGGATTGCTACGGAAAGGAAAACGTGCCTGTTTGCCTTTCAAACAAACTTCACTTGCATTGCCTTTACAAGGGTCGTTCTGAAAACTAATATCATTAGCAACACCCTGCCTCAAAAGCTTCATATTATTGCCACTCAAGTGGCCAAGTCTTTGATGCCAGGTCGTTGTACTAACAGTTAGATTCGCCCTTAGACTGCAAGTCTGAAGTTTATAAGCACCTCCTACGTCATTAACCTTAATTAAAATATCGCTAGAATTCGAAAGTGTACAACCATTAGTATCAAAATTTATACTACAACCGTTCTTAATCAATTGAGATACAGATATGAGATTCATAGACAATTTAGGTATATACAACACGTTAGTTAATGTTAAATTATTAAACAACTTAACGTTACCTATACCTGTACATTGTATTTTATCTCCACTGGCAACAGTAACTGAACCACCATGAGATTTAAACTCGATTATCAAATCTCTCTTGCCAGTCATGTGGTTCGTCGCTCCCGAGTCAATATACCACGAAGAATCAGTGTCCGCTACAGTACTATATGCCGAAAAGACGCAATTACCAGAAGAATTTCTTTCATTCCGACAGTCCTTCTTCAAATGCCCTTTTTGTCTGCACTTCCAGCACCACGTTTCTCTCTTTCTATCATGCACATCCTTCGATCTCGACTCTACATTGTGTTGCAGCGCTTTTCTCGTCTTAGAGTCACTCGTAGTAGCGCCTCTTCTTGTTGAATACAAACACTCATCCGAATCTCCACGAGTAGTCCAACGTTGATCCTGTAGGAGCTTTGATTTTACTAAATCAGCAGTAATATTAGCTCCTGAATGCTCTAGTGCCATGATCATAAGCTCGTACTCCTTCGGCAAACCTTTGAGCATCAGCGCACCAAGAAACTCGTCATCAACAACCTTGTTCATATTCGCCAATTGCTGAGCTAATGACAATACTTCATTGTCGTAAGCTTCCATGCTGCTGAAGTTCTCCATTTTGACGGCGCACAGGTTCTGGAGTATGCGAACTCTTGAACCGAGTCCTTTATCATCGTACGCACTCGCCAGTGCATTCCAGGCATCTTTAGCCGTGTTCGCCGGTATTAAATGTGAAAAACATGACTTTTCTACGCTAAGACAAATTTTTGCTTTTGCCATTTGATCGCGTCTGATTCGCAGATCCTATGATGTTGTGTAATTTTTTTCATATTCACTTAGACACTGCCAAAGGTTATCCAGAACTAATGCATTTTGCATCAAAAATTTCCACTGAACATAATTTTCTCGTCCACGGAGTTTTTCTAGCGCAAAATTATAATTCTTTTCAGACATTTCGAACGTTGGAGGAATTGCTGCCCATAACCTATTGAAGGTTATGAAAATAACACTATAAAATATAATATGCAGAGTATATTTACAACACAATAATCACTGAAAAAAAAAAACATTTGAGCGAAGTCCATAAAAATACTATCAGTCACATTTTAAAATCAAATACAGATCTATAAAATATGTCACCGGAGTCGGCCAGCATTACATCATTGAGGTTATAATAAAACCTACAACAAAATCTATACATGCCATGTAATTTATTTTATAATTTTTTTTATTACCAATCACTGTTGAATTGTTGTTCGACTCGCACTTGACCGGTTTTTCAACCGACTTCCAAAAAAGAAGCAGGTTCTCAATTCGACTGTATGTTTTTACTATTGTTTTATTCTTTGGACTGGGAGAACCGATTTTGATATTTTTTTAATTGAAAGTTATTACTTTGCACGTGGTCCCATTTCAATTTGGTCCCATTTCGGTCATTCCGTAAACCACTATACATACATTGCCGTAAACCACTATATTTTCTGACTTCCAAAAAAGGAGGTTCTCGATTCGACTATATACAGGATGTTACATAAGGGTTATATCAACCCAAAGACATCACACAAATCAGCTGGTCGGCCAGAAACCGTTTCGATATGTGTCGACCGCCAAACAAGAAAAAAAACATTATTACCGAATAAAACACTCTTGTTTGAACAACACTAGCTAAAATCAGCTGATAAGGTCATCGACATCAAGTAAGTGGTACAAATAAAGCGCGCCTGTGAAAAACCTTCTCTCTCTCTCTCCTGGTAGGAACATTTTGTCTCTGTTCCGCATCAAGGTCTGAACTTTTTTTCCTTGTTTGGCGGTCGACACATATCGAAAGGCGTTCTGGGCAACCTGGGCTGATGGGGGTGTCTTCAGGTTGATATAACCCTTATGTAACACCTTGTATATACAGGGTTACCTGGTAAGTCGTGCGAACCCAGAGAGGTAGGCCAATAGACAAGAAATCGGCATTTTTTCAAAAAAATCTTCAAAGCCTTATTACTTGAAAAGGGTTAGGTTGGGGGGCAGGAGTCCAAGGTGAAATTTGTCAGAAATGGTGGGAACTACCACCCCTGAACGGGGTTCGCACGACTTACCAGGTAACCCTGTATATAATTCTTTTTATGTTTATTACAGACCTCATTCATATCTTTGGACTGAGAGAACCCATATTGAAGTTACTACTTTTCAAGTGGTCCCATTTCAATTTGGTTTCATTTCAATTTGGTTCCATTTCGGTAATTTGAAGTCGGTTGTTGTGTCATTTTTTGTCGTGTATTTTTATTTAATCAGAGATACATGTCTCAAATCTTATAACATTTTTGTTTGACATAAATTCATAATAAATGGATAAAAAAGATACAACACAACAATGAAACTCTCAACACAAAACAAGTAATACACTAGAAAATATTCTGTCCAATACGACATGAAAATATTGTTGACAATAATTCGACACTACGATAATGGCATTGACAACTTGAATAATACGGTGTAATTTCTTTTCCAACGACGACACCGCACTCCACACGTTGGTGGAGTGCTCAGCGTGGGCGAGTCAGCGCCGGGACCTCGTAGTGGGTCTGGGCGTGGATACCCTCTTGCTGGAGACCATGCTTCAAGCCACGGTCTCCTGCGGGAGTAGGTGGAACGCGGCCGTGTCCTTCTGCGAGCAAGTCATGCTCGCGAAGGAGGCGGCCGGGAGGAAGAGGGAGCGTACCCTCCCCGCCGAGTTCTGTAGTCGGCGGCGAGGGCGCCCCAGACTCCGCGACTACGCCCAAGACTATCGACACCCGCCGTCCTTACAGAAGCAGGCTAAAAGGGTTGCGTGCTGCGGAGCCTTTGCCCCATAGCACGCAACCAGAGTCACTCACTGACGCGGGATAAAACCCTACCCCAACGACGCGGGATTTTCGTCCCGACCAAACACCCGCAGAGACCACAGAGGTGGTCAAAGTCTACCGGGTGCCACTGGACATACCCTCTGCTAGTAACCAGAGACGCCCGGCAACGGACGTTAGAGCGGCCGCGGTCTTGGGCAGGGGAATAAAAAAAAAAAAGTCTAATTTCTTTGAAAGTTTTTCTAACATAAAAACATATTTTATTTCTATTTATGTATATTTGACTGCCTTGTTTCGGAATTTGGGTGTCTTCTATGTATAATATGTATGTATTTCGAAATATATAAGTATGTTTATCAGTCGTCTAGATTGGGACCTATGACACAAGCTTATATTAGCTTAATTTGGGCTAGATGACAATGTGTGAGAATGTCCAAAAATATTAAAATATTTATATTTATTTATTTCAATAACCTTCAGTTAGAGAGGATTAAATTTAAAGTAAAGATTGTAGGAATGTAACATCCCGCCGGACGTCCCACTGGAAATTCTTCCTAGTGCTAACCAGAAGCGCTCGGCTATTGACGTAGGAGTGGCCGGTAAATTAAAAAGAAAGGTATGTCCCATTGGTTAGGTACAATCTTACCCTCTATGAACAATATGCCTCTCTCTACCCCTTCAAAAGGATGAAGGAAGGAAGACGATAGAATGAGACGCCCAGGACTGTAATTGGCTGTGCCACAGCGGCTGGCATGTAAGATTTTATTGCCTTTCTCCAATATTTTATTTATTTATTTATTTTATTTCATCGCAAGGCAACAGGTTTAATTTTTTTTTAAATTACAATATAGCTGCTACTTTTTATTAAATCATTCGGCCATTTTGGACATAACCAATTATAAATGTGCCCGGTGACGGCAATAGGCTTTCCCTCCATTATGTGGGACTAAAAATACTTACAATGGATGGATATAGGCGTGACACGTGTGTATGTGTGTGTGTGTATAAACAAAGTTGTGCACAGCATCTTTTTTTTTCCATTCCGCGGCCCGAGGCCGCGGCTGCTCTAACGTCTGTTGCCGTCTCGTGGGCGTCTCTGGTTCACACGCAGAAGGTATTTCCAGTGGCGCCCGGCGGGTGCACAGCATCTGTCAATCAGTTCACAATAATCTCAAAAACTACTGTATCTATTTTTATGCTGTTTTTTTTTCAATGAATAGAGTGGTTCTCGTGAAAGGATTTAGGCTATCTATATATATACTATAACTATTCACGCGGGCAAAGCCGCAATTTAGGTAGGTCATGACGAATAACTACATAATCATATGACATGAGAGGGTAAATATGTCACAAAACGACTTTAATTTATCTCTCGGACAAATAGAAGGTACAAAACAAAACCCCGACCCAGTGCGAGTCATTCTCGCGCACAAAGGGTTCCGTACTGAAAACACGTTTGTTGTGTGGGAGCCCCCTTTAATAGTTATTATATTCTACTTTTTAGTATTTGTTTTTACAGTTGCAACAGAAATACATCATCTGTGGAAATTTCAACTGTCTAAAATAAATAAAAATAAAATAAAATAAAATATCGTTTATTATCTTTGAAATTTTTAGAAAATTATTTAGATTCGTCAAAAGTTGGTGTGACTCTACCGAGGGTTCCAAAATGCAACGAGACTGAGAAGAGCCCTCAAGAAACTCAGTTCGGCTTTTTTCCAAAATGTTTCATCTTAAATCTAATACATAGTTATTTAGAAAGGAGCAATTCGTGTTACAACCAGGCAGCCTTGTCATCTAAGAAATCATTAATACTATAATAAGCTTTATGGCACAATTTACGTTTTATTAGTTTTTTAAATTTATTAACAGATTAATTTGCTATTTCGGTTGGCAATGTATTGTACATTCGAATAAAGTTCCCCGCAAAAGAATTACTCACTTTATGAAGCCTAAATTTAGGAACAGCCAGTTTATCCTTATTTCTTAAGTTTAGATTATGATTATAACTATTTTACAAAAATTTACTTTTGTTCTTGTGAGTATACAATAAAATTTCATAAATATACTGTGAATACACTGTAAGGATGTTAATATGCTTAAACTTATCTCTTAATGACTCCCGAGACCCCATTCCATAGATAGTCCGGACAGCCCTCTTCTGCAAAACAAAGATGCATTCAATTTCGGCAGCGTTACCCCACAGTAGTATGCCATATGTCATGATACTGTGGAAGTAGCTGAAGTAGACAAGACGTGCCGTTTTAATGTCTGTAAGTTGTCGGATCTTTTTGACAGCATAGGCTGCTGAACTAAGCCTGGCCGAAATTTTCCCGATATGAGGCCCCCATTGCAATTTGGAGTCTAACGTTATGCCCAGAAAGACAGTGTCTCTAACCTTAACACTGGTTTTAACAAGTCTTGCATTAGGTAAGGTGAATCTTACACATTTAGTTTTATTTTCATTTAATAATAAATTATTAGCACAAAACCAGTGGACTATCCTAGAGAGGGCAATGTTTACATCGTCAAGTTCGCGCTGTCCACGTTTAACTTTAAATATTAAAGAAGTGCCATCAGCAAACAAAACTACCTCGTGGTCGTCTCTTATGAGGTGAGGGAGATCATTAATATATACTAGAAAAAGAAAAGGTCCCAAAATTTAACCCTGCGGTACCCCCATTGCTACAGGAGAACCAGGTGACTGTTTACCATTGATCACTACTTTCTGGATTATCACTTAAGTAAGAATTGACGAAATTCAAGGCCGTCCCCCGGATTCCGTAATGATCAAGTTTCTTAATTGAAGTCTGGTGCTGAACGCAATCAAAGGCCTTAAATAACTCACAGAATACACCATAAGCATCATATGACTCATCCCAGGCCCTGTATATACACTCTAATAATTTAATTCCGGCATCAGTGGTGGACCGACCACGAGTGAAACCGAATTGTTTTGTATGTAATAGTTTATTAACGTTAAAGTGATTTTGCATTTGATTAAGCATAATTTTTTCAAAAATTTTACTAAATGTAGGTAGTACAGAAATGGGACGGAAATTGGACGGATCTGAAGTACTACCCGATTTAAACAGGGGAATTAATTTACTAGATTTCATTAAATCAGGGAACACACCACTATCAACAGAATTATTAAATATTATTACTAGTTCAGATGCAACCATTTCAACAAAAGAATTTACTAAATACACAGAGATGCCCCAGAGGTCAGCTGTTTTCTTGATATTTAAAGATTTAAAAGTTTTAAGATGTTGTTTATGTTAACTTTACTGAATTTAAATATAATGTTACAACAAGGAACGTTTGCTTTTAACAAAGATTCTGCAATGGGGGTTGAAGAGCCTAGGGTTTTTGTCAAATCTACAGGAATTCGGGAGAAAAAAATTTCAAATTCGTTAGCGACCTCGAAGTCTGATGTTGTTATTTTACCATTTATATTAAGTTTAAAATTATTATCATTTAATTTTTGTTGACCTCTTTCCGCGTTTATAATTTTCCAAGTAGATTTAACTTTGTCTGCACTATTGAGAATTTTATCACTTATATATTTTGATTTAGCTGCTAAACAATCTGCTTTAAACTTTTTTGAATAAGTTTTAACATAATCTAGAAATTCAACTGATCTATTAAGCTGTCTTTCTGAGTATAGTTCATAAAGTTTTTGTCTACTTTTGTGTATACCCTCAGTGGCTCATTCACTGAAAGTAGGACTATCACTAATCATGACCTCCTTAGACTTGAATATGGAGTTGAACTCGTTGTAAAAAGAATCAAAAAATAATTTATACATTACATTTGGATCTAAGCCAGTGTCTAAGAATGGAATTTTATTGCAAATTCCAACCCTCATACTCTAACTATCAAGGCGTGAGATACAACGCAAGACGGACGGACAGCGAAGTCTCAGTAACAGGGTTCCCGTTTTACCCTTTGCGTACGGAACCCTAATAAATTGTTGTTGATATATCGGCCTATTTCATGTGGTGATTTATCTGAACATGAGCGAGCCAGTATTGGGCATGTATTTTGGCAGATCCACCTGTAGCATTGTAGAAGGCAATTTCGACAATCTCGCAATTACCATGACAGTGTTATAAATTTATAACCATTGTGGATTGTTTTATTTATCGTGTCTGCCTCGAATAACAAAAAGACCGGCTGAGTGAGAGTCGAACTCGCGCACAAAGGTCTGTACCAAAAAGAAAAAAGTCACGTTTATTGTAAGGGAGCCTCCTTATATATTTATTATATTCTGTTCTTTAGTATTTGTTGTTATAGCGGCAACAAAAATACATCATCTATGAAAATTTCAACTTTTTAAATATCACGGTTCATGAGATACAGCGCAAGATGGACGGACGAACAGAGACGTCTCAGTAATAGGGTTCCCGTTTTACCTTTTGGGTACGGAACTCTAAAAAAGTTATTTAAAATACAGGAAATATAAAAAAATACGTTATTTGTGTCAGTTTACATAAATACGTTATTTGTGAGTGTATTTGACACCCTTATTTCACCAGCCACTATTGGGAACATCTAATAGAGAGCGAGTCTATTACCGTTCATTCCGCATCTCCCGGTATAATTATTCAAAATACAGTATTTGGGGTTGAGACACTGCAGTCGTGGGGTCCGCTCGCCACCTTTATTTATTTATTTATTTACAATGCTATGATACTATGATAACTAAGCATTAAATAAGTCCAGCCTCCACACAATGATACATCGATGCAACTCATAAACCCTTGACCCAGAACAGTTTGTCACAATATACCTAAATCACAGAATAGGGAATAGCCTAAACTAACAACTGCTTAGTTAGCTTCCAATAGTGAACTACTTGTACAGTGTCAATATGTCACCTCTATAACATATTGATGTTTTAGAGATATTGCTAAACGCTTAATCGATGTTTTCTCAGGACCAGAAGGCTGGCTATTTTCTGGCCCAAAGAATAAATATCACCATCCAACGTAGAATAAAATAAAATAAATAAAAATAAAATAACGTTTATTATCTTTGAAATTTTTAGAAAATTATTTAGATTCGTCAAAAGTTGGTGTGACTCTACCGAGGGTTCCAAAATGCAACGAGACTGAGAAGAGCCCTCAAGAAACTCAGTTCGGATTTTTTCCAAAATATTTCATCTTAAATCTAATACAGAGTTATTTAGAACGGAGCAATTCGTGTTACAACCAGGCAGCCTTGTCATCTAAGAAATCATTAATACTATAATAAGCTTTATGGCACAATTTACGTTTTATTAGTTTTTTAAATTTATTAACAGATAAATTTGCTATTTCGGTTGGCAATGTATTGTACATTCGAATAAAGTTCCCCGCAAAAGAATTACTCACTTTATGAAGCCTAAATTTAGGAACAGCCAGTTTATCCTTATTTCTTAAGTTTAGATTATGATTATCACTATTTTTCACAAATTTACTTTTGTTCTTGTGGGTATACCATAAAATTTCATAAATATACTGTGAATACACTGTAAGGATGTTAATATGCTTAAACTTATCTCTTAATGACTCCCGAGACCCCATTCCATAGATAGTCCGGACAGCCCTCTTCTGCAACACAAAGATGCATTCAATATCGGCAGCGTTACCCCACAGTACATTTAATAAAATTAACAAAAAAAAATACGAATTATATAAAAAGATATATAAAAGAAAAAACGGGTTTTTGAAATCATCATCTATCTGTGTACACGTACTACAATATAGGCACTACTGTATATGCTGCCAACTTCCGAAGTTACTGAACGGGTTTTTTTTTTTTTTTTAATAGCGCTCCTCTATCCATGGCAGAGCCTATTCTGCAAAAATTTTATGTATTCTAGACTACCTAAAGTTCGACAGCCCTCAGGGCTCCTTACTCTTTTAACTAATCTTATTCTATCATTATCATCTTTCATTCCTGTTCTCTATTACCATTCTATTTCTTCTTGTATGCCTCTCGCACTTTCACGCTATTCCTTTCATTCTTTCCATTGGGATTGTTGGGGTAATATTGCGCCTTTTTTCTTTATTTAATTTTAAAAACTTTACATTTTTCTTATTTCTAAAAGGTTTTACAAATTTTTCTTACTTTATTATAACATTCTATAAACTTATTTTAATAATTTAACAGTATTTTGTATTCTATATTTAAACACTTTTCCTTAAGTCTATAAAACATGATTTGCAGTACATACTCTTTTACTTAGATTCTTATCATTAGAAATTTTTGTCTTTGGCTTGGTCTAAATTCTACTACATTTATGGTTCTTTTATTTTAACAAAACTTACTATTTCTAAATTTCTACACCACACCTTGTGCAGGTAAAACCTTATAATTATATTAACTATTATATTTTTATCTTAATTTTTTATTTATCGGTTTCTTATTTTCTATTTTGGTTTTATATCGTCCAATATGCTCATGATATTTTTTTTAATATTAATGATTTATTTACAATAAGAATTACAATATACAAAATATACATAATTATAGACTAAAAATATTTACATTACAAAATATCGTTTAAAATACATATTAAAATATTAAATAAAATAAATGTTAAACATTTAAATATTTAAATATTAAAATAAATATTATTACATATTTAAAATATCGCTGTCGACTGTGGGATTCACCGCTCTGTAAATTGAGAATTAATACACTAATTGACACTTCTGTCAATATTTCAGAGCGTGCACGCCTACTAGCTGTTGGAGAATGGGAGTCAGGGTTATGGATCCAGGCGCTCCCATCGCCCAACATCGGTACAATGTTGGACGACACAACCTTCCGCATTGCCACTTGCCTTCGGCTGGGTACACCTTGTGTATCCCCGCATCATTGCACCTGTGGAGTGGCCGTCGATAATCTAGGACACCATGGCCTTTCTTGTAGCAGAAGCGCAGGTCGTATACCTCGGCACGCTATTCTAAACGACATAATTCGTAGGGCTCTTTCCACCGCAGGTCTTCCGGCCGTACGTGAACCAAATGGTTTAGCACGAAGCGATGGAAAGAGACCGGACGGTATGTCGTTGCTACCGTGGAAGATGGGAAGGCCTTTGGTGTGGGACGCTACATGCGTTGACACCTTAGCACCTTCACACCTTCCAAGCACATCCGGATGTGCCGGCGCTGCTGCTGCATCGGCTGAAGGCTTTAAACGGCGTAAATATGCTAACCTAGCAGGTGATTACATATTTGAGCCGTTTGGGGTTGAGACACTGGGGTCATGGGGTCCGAGTGCTCGCCGCCTTTATAGAGACATTGCTAAACGCCTAATCGATGCTTCTCAGGACCTAAGGCTGGCTATTTTCTGGCCCAAAGAATAAGTATCGCCATCCAACGTGGCAACACAGCCAGCATTCTGGGAACCTTCCCAGTCGGCAATGACCCTCATGATATTGACTAATATTGCCTTGTTTTAGCTGTTTCTTTTTTGTGCTATTTTTATTATTTTATCTGTATACTTTAGAAACTGATCTCTATATTATTTTATCAGTTTTGGCAGGTTTTCCTTATTTAAAATAATATTATTTTGGAATTCGAAGTTGTAGCGATCGTTCAAGTGTATCGGGCATTCGAGTATTAAGTGTGTAACTGTCTCGTGTACGTCCGGGTCGCAGGCGCACGATGGGCTCGCCTTACACCTGAAACGGTAAAGGTATTCTGCGAATCCACCGTGCCCCGTCAGCAGTTGTGTGGTGGTGCCAGCGACCGGCATCTTGCGGACGTTATTGTACGTCTCCACTGCACAAGGGAGGAAAAGCTTGGTAACGGAGGCGGTCGTACCTTCTTTGTATCTCGTGTTCCATTCGCGAAGCGTGCGCTGACGCAGAACACGTTTCACGAATGAAACCGGATACAAACCGTAGTCCGGTGCCTTCTTTAATTTCAGAGCCGCCTCCTTGGCGAGTTCGTCGGCTCGCTCATTGCCATCCAACCCCGCGTGGACCTTGACCCAGAATAAGGAGATTTCCTTACCCTGGGCCATGCCTTCTCGAATGGCGGTTCGGGCTTCCACCGCCAGGGGGTGGAGGGCATGACGGTTAATTACCGTCAGGAGTGCGGCTCTGCTATCACTGAAGATGCCGAACGTGGTCGCGCCTCGCTTGAGGATCTCACTGGCCGCTCTGCACAATGCCAGGAGCTCGGCCTGGTAGACGGTACAGTGCGGGGCGAGAGCAAGTTTGAGGGCCTTCGTTTCGGCAGCACTATTCCAAAATGATAGTGCTGCACCGCCTCGGCCCTCAATCTTGCTCCCGTCTGTGAATACTCTTACGTCAAGCCCATCATAATGGCTTATTTGTTCCTCGTCTACCAGGTCCTTGAATTCCAAAGCGGTGTGCACAGCAGGGTGAGGTGCCCCGATTGCTCGGGCCATCCATTCGGTCCCCCAGTCTCCAAGCCATGGCTGGACCACTCCTCTCTTGGCCTCATATAATGAGGCCACCTCGTGAATCCTGAGGTCCAGAGGGAGCAGGCCAGACAAGACTAATGCCGAGTTCAGGGAGACCGTCCGGTAGGCCTTGCACAATTTCTGGGCGAAACCGCGCTGCACCATGTTCAGCTGTTTTTGGACGCCAAGCTTATTCGCCGATGTGTGCCAAGCACTGGCGGCGTACAATTTCGTCGGCTCCACGGCAGCTACGTAGATGGTCCGGA
Source organism: Nudaria mundana (assembly GCA_963556515.1). NCBI lineage: Eukaryota > Metazoa > Arthropoda > Insecta > Lepidoptera > Erebidae > Nudaria > Nudaria mundana. Next base: position 10,454,036 of record OY748308.1, on the reverse strand, counting down.
TCACCTCGGGATGCAATCCCCAACTGATCCGGGCCATCCTCGCAAGCTTGTGGTAGATGCCGATCGCTTTTCTGCAAATGTTTTTAATGTGTGTGTTGAACGTGAGCTTGTGGTCGATAGTGAGTCCCAGAATCTTTATTTTTTCTGATAGAAGTATGTCCACACCGCCCATGCGCAGACGTGGGGCATCAAATTTGAGTCGGCGTGTCAACAGCATTGCGCACGTCTTGTGTGGCGCGAACTTTAATTTGTTATCGATGCCCCACTCCCGCACATAGGCGAGGGTGGCATTGGCTTTTGCTTCTATTTCCAAGGCCGAGTCATCGTCGAACATCAACACCACATCGTCCGTGAACGCTTGCACATACACGCTCATTCTCTCTAACCCACTCAGCAGTGGGTTCAATAGCAAGTTCCACAGCAAGGGACCTCCAATCGAGCCTTGGACACAACCTTTGTCCGTAGAGCGACTGCACTCCTCGCCCGCGTACCTTACCCTTACCTTCCTTTTGCTAAGGTAGCTGCCACCCGCCTCAAGTTTGTCGAACACCCTTCCTCCGCCAGTCGTACTTTAATGACCGGCCACCAGGCGCTGTCGAAGGCACCCTCTATGTCCAAGGACACCATAGTGACTATCCTCTTTGCGTCGAGTTTAGTCACTATGTGCCCCATGAGGTCATAGAGGGCGTCTTCGGTGCTCTTCTGGGGCATAAAGCCGTACTGGCGAGGACTTATCCGTGGTAAAAGATGAAACTTGAGTCGGGCGACCAGCATCCTCTCGTACACCTTTCCCAAGACGGGCAACAGGCCAATTGGTCTGTACGACTTGGGAACTGTGTACGAGTCCTTGCCTGGCTTCTTCAGCACCACCACCACGGCTTCCTTCCATATCTTAGGAAAGTAGCCGTGCCGGAGGCACTGATTAAGCAGCTCCAGGAAGTATAAGGAGTCGGCCCTGACGGCGTGTGTGCAGATGTCGGATGTAAATCCATCCGCCCCCGGAGCTTTCTTGGGGTTAAACCTGTGAAGAGCATCGTGCATTTCGTCGAGCGTAAAAGGTGGGTCATCTCCATGATGACCCTCGCTGTTGACGTCTTCATCTACCTCCGCTGCCTTTGTTCTAATTACACGATGCCCCTCGTTGTCCTCCTCAACTCTATCTTCTGGGTAGAAGGTTTGAGCGAGGAGGTTTGCCGAACCCCAAGAAACCAGGTATGATCCGTTATGAATTAGAGGCTGATCTTCCTCCTTTGCTGTGGCCCTCCCTATCACCCGGTATATGCCCTCCCATACTCCCTCCCTGTCCTGCTTTCCGCAGAAGGCCTTCCAACTTTGGTGTTGACGGCCCTCCGTAACTCGGCGAGCCTCTCCGACCACCACGGCATCGTAACAACATCTCGGTTCTTTATGCGGGGAATGGTTTCCTCGCAGGTATCACTAATGATGTTAGTGTACGCTCCAATGACGGTCTCCAATTCCTGCGTACTCGCAATATTCTGGAGACCAGTTTATCCGTCATGGAGCGTACTGGCCATAAACGTGCCAAATTTTGGCCAATCTGCTTTTTTGGTGTGATACCTGCGAGTTGTTCTTTTTATGGAAAAACCCGAAGATTTGACTACGTTGATGTTTAATACAATGCCGTTGTGGTCCGAGCTGGGCGCGAGGGCTTCGTCAACCCGCCAGCCGTCGACTCGCGGAAGCATGTCACTCGAACATACCGTGACGTCCACGTAGCTGCTGTACCTCGTTACACCTCTAACAGTGTCGAAAGTTGGAGTGTCTCCACTATTCAGGACATGGAGGCCCCATTCAGCTAGGGCACCACTCAGTATGACGCCCCTGGGATCTTCGGACGTGCCACCCCACCAGGCACTCTTCGCATTGGCATCCCCTCCGAAGATAACAGACCGTGGACCCAAAGTACGTAGGACTCTCCCCAAGATCTCCAGGTAGGGATCAATGGGCTCGGTGGGTTCGAAATAAAAGGATACCAGCGTGATCGTCCAGGCGCTGGTCCGGATCCCCACCACTACGACATTGTCGGTGGTGAGTTGCGGGTACTGAATGACGTCCAGCGTCGAGTCAAAAACGACGATGGCCGCCTTTGCAATCCCATCTCCTTGGCCAGCGTTCTGGAAGACCCTAACGCCCTGGTATCCCTTCATTCTTCTCCCGTTGCCCACGTAAGGCTCCTGCACGAGTGCTATAGCTACCTTACGCCTGGAGGCCTCGAGTAAGAAGTCTTGGGTTGCCACCTGCTTCTTCTTCAGGTTTGCCTGCGCAATTCTGTGTGGGGCGACAATGCCAGGGACGCCCTTAACAATACTGCGTGGTTGCCCGTGCTATATCATCCCATCTCATTCTGACTGGGCAGGAAGCGAACATTGCGCTGTGCCGTGTGTTGCCTAGTCCCTCCCTACGGCAGTTACAGCAGGATGGCTCTGTTCCCACCCGCAGCTCTGGGCACTTGGCCTTCAAATGAAGGCCTCCGCAGTGGCTGCACGTGGGTTCAGTGCCTTTACAGTACTTCCTACTGTGCCCGTACCCAAGACACAGGGAGCATTGCACTAACGTAGATTGGTCCGCGACCCTAACGGGCTGCAGATCAATGTGCAGTCTCCCTGTGCCCAGGACACGGGTCCAAACCGCCGGGGAGACTCTAAGCACCACATGACACGTCAAAGAGTTGCGCGCGTTCCTGCGGTATTGCACGGATATCCTGTCCTGGTCCTTATCCAGTCCCCTAAAAATCTCGCTATTTCGGGTCCTGATTGTCTGCAGTAGTTGGTCGTCGTTGTGGACCTTTAGGACCCCGTACGACACCAACAGGGGATCTCTATTTTTTGTATCTTCGACGCAGAGGCCTTTCTCCCTCTCGCCGAGTCGATTCGCTGCCTTCTTTCTCTCCTCTTCTGTTCTATATCCTATTATAACCCTTTTATCCTTCGCCTTTCTTATCTTCTCCACTCGTATCCATCCCTCGTCCTCATTTGCTACCTTCCTCAGTCTTTCGATCACCTCATCGCTCGTTTCCTGTTCATCTCTTGACGTAATTACTACTGAGTGCAGTGCGGTCCTCCTCGGAAGCTGGTGTTCGCTCCGGCCCACTCCTGCACCTGCGTCGTGTTCGTCGGTACGTCGTTCGCTCTTTACTCTCCCTTGTAATGTTTATAATTTTGGAAGTTGGGTTGTCAATGATTAGAAATAAAGTATTCATTTAAGCCACTATATTTTTATTGTAAGAACCTTCTAAGATAATATAGGGGAACTGACGGTTCCCCTCGGCAAGGATTTAATGTACTTTTAGCCTAGGATACAATTTAGGTCTATTCTAGGTGCTATGTTATTCAGTAATACAGGGTATATGGTTGGTGCGCTTGGTCGGTAACGATAGAGTATCTTTATGAAGATACTGTGGTAATTAAGGGTAATAGGTTAAGGGATTTTATAAGATACTTTCCCGGTGAAATACGCCACTCCTGCAAGCCGGCAGACACCGTCTCTGTTCCGGTCTCTGCCCACTCCAGGCAGAAGGAAGTTGGGTTCTCACCCAGGTAGTATGGTAGTACCGTAAGCCTCCTGTAACAGGAGTTAAAGACTTATTCCATGCATTATGGCCACTGTTATTATCTAAGCGCCTACCACGTCGTACATATTATGTGTACATACCTTTCGGAGGCGAATATCCAAGCTTCACCCGATTAAATCCGGCTAACACATGCAAAGCATGCATGCGTATCGTGTAAGTCGGTCTCTAGCCAATCCTGGCCAGATCAGGCAAAGATTCCTGTTTAAATTTAGTGAGACAACTCCAGACACGTGTGCGTTCAAACTCAAACCTGTAAGGAACGAGAACCCACTGTCAAAATATACAGTACATACGCTAACTCACGCTAGCACAACAACATTTTATCTAAAACTTACCAAACTTTGAAATAAATTACAATAAATTAAATTGTAATATAAATATGTGATGCGAGCGTAGCTCGCTTGTATAAAATGGCTGTCACACAAGTCACGTGGTCCAGCGTCCAATCAGGAGAAAGCCAGTGTTGCCGCTTTATTATGCAAATTTCAACCAACTAAAATGGAATACTGCCACTACAAAAATTACAACATTACACCCTCTCTCTCACTCTCGCATCCATCCCTTCCATCTTTTCTTTCATCTCACTCATAATCCTATTACTCTCTTCCATTGTTCTCTCGTTTTCCCTCCAATATTTTCCATTTCTTTCTATCTGTGCGCTCAATTTTCCTTCTAAGGTTTTCAGTCGCCTTACCACCTTGTCTGTAGTCTTACTGGTTTCCATCGTTTGGAGGCCCTCCTCTGTATCTTCCCCTTTAATGATTTTGAATAGCTCTGTAAATGCCTCGAGCGCTTCCGCCTTAAGATTTCTCCGCATATTGCACGTTTGGTTAACGCATGACTTGCCCATCAGTACTAATTTTCTTGCCCTAGTAGTGCGGTCTAGTGGAGTGGGTGAGTCTGGTACCTCCACTATTACCTTCTCCTGTGCTGATAATTGAGGCGGTACCGCGGTTGTAACTGTAGTAGCTGTGGCTGTGGTGGTGTTAGTGGCAGCTGTGGAGGTGGCAGCCGTTGCGGTATTGGTGGCGGTGGCCGTAGCGTAGGTGGTGGCGGCGGCCGCTTCGATGATGATGGCGGAGACGGTGGCGATGGTGGTGGTGGTGTTCGCGGTGACGGCCGTGGTTGACGCGGTCCTAGACTTAGTTGCCTTGGTCTTTGGTGGAGTACGTGGCTGCGCCGACTTTTTCAGTGGTGGAAAGTCGAGATTGAGGATGGCTTTCGGCGGAATAGGCCCGCCGCTAGCCGTCTCCAGACTCTTCCGAATAGCGGCCACATTAGTGAGCGTCTTTGTTTTAGACGGCGTGACCATCGGCGCTGTTCCCTGCATCCCTCTCGGTGGTGTGCGTAACGGATTCATACTGCGTTGAGCTGGTATGTATAGGGTACCGTGCAAATGATTTTCGAGATTCGCGAAGTATGTAAAGGGTACCTCGGAATAGATGTGTGATATGAAGTGTGCTAGTGTTTAGTGTTACTTAAATGTCCAGTCACTAACCAATTGTTTTTTATTTTTCAGATGGAGTACCTGGTCGTGTGGCAGATAGCGGAGGGAGCACCTAGACCTAGGTGTGTCACCCCCTCAGCTAGCTCCTTTGTCTATAAAGGTGAGTATAGATTACACCTGTACGTGTGTCTCTATATAGAGTCCTGTCTATAACGAAGTGGTCTGACCAGGTTTCTGTGTCCTGGGTCTTATATCAATAAACAATAGCACAGCTATAGGGTCTTAAAACTAGGCCAATATGGGCTTAAACAGTCTAATATAACTAAGTTTACCTACTAAAATGTACAAAATCTTAACCTAAGTCGCATTCGTTAGTGCCTAGAGGGAGGCAGGAGATCTTCTTAGACTTAAAATATATCCTTAACTAAACAAAAATCTAAAAACGTGCAAAACAAGATCGACTCTACGTAGAGTCGTCCGATCGACTCTATATCCCCTTCACACGATAGAGCTCCCCGAGCCCGTTCCAACGATACCTCACACGGCTATGCTGCTCCCCCTGGTTCGGCTATACGAGCTGGTCCAATTTTTGGTCCCGACCGGGACCAAAATTTTCCCAGTGGCGTATCTCCGAGACCAGTGGTCCTAGCCCGCAGAGAGAGGGCTCGCCGTGAAGGGCCTGACAAGTCCTATCGTTCTATCGGACAGTTTCCGGCAGATTCTGGCACCAAAATTTGGACCCAGACTTTGTCGAATCTATCCCCCCTTTTTCGAACAATCAAAAGACTACCCCCGGAGAATTTCCACGCCTAAAACCCCACCTCTCCACGGTCAATAGTTTGGGAGATATCGGGGCTTCAAGAAAACCAAGATGCCCGCGCAGCTGTCAAAGTAAAACCTTGGCCAGCCGTATCTCCCGAACCAAAAGTCACAGAGACGCAGGGTTTTCTTTGTGGAGATCAACCTTACCTCCTGCGTCGATCTATACACTCTCCCAAGAGTAAAAAAAATTGGGTCCAAATTGGGCCCAAATCCAATCTAGACACGTAAAAACCTAAAAAAATATTTTGGCACCAAATGGTACCTAAAGTACCCAGGCCGAAAGTAAGTGCTGGGACCTAGTATTTGCAAAAAACCGCACCTCTCTAGGTGAATTAAATCCGAAGCTATTAAATTTTGAAGAAATGGGACCAGAAATAAAAAATGGGACTTTTGTCCAAAATTTTGAATTTTGACCCTGTAGACTTCGGGTTTGGGGTTCAGAGACCAGTTATATACTGTCTGAACACAATTCCAGCGTAAAAAAATATTTTTTTCTATTTAATTTCTATTTATACACAAAAAACACAAATAATTTGATAACTTCGCTAATAAAGATCCTAAAAATACATAAAAAATATCGAAAATTGTATAAAGTCGGGCTCTAAAAGACACAATAAAAACACATAAAAAATATAAAAAAATGAATATACAAAGAATATACAAAAAATTCTTAAAAAACTAAAAAACACAGTTTTTTGATTACAGGTCCCACAATAATTGTCCAAAAATGATGAAGGTTTTTATTCCTGTAGATCTAATGAGCGCGCAACTTGTAGCTGTTGCGGAATTTTTAATATGTGCACTGATCGCGAACTGCAGAGGGTGAAAGTTTGAATGTTTAATTAAAAATAACTCACTTATTTAGCGTCTTAAAATTATTCTGCCACGGCGGATGTGCTGCACGTAACGAGGTCCTGAACACTGCTTTTTTCAGCTCTCTCCGACGAAAATTTCAGGTGGGCGTGGCTCGAGACAAAAGAGAAAGTTTCTCTTTATCTCAGTGACCACGCGCGCGCGGATCGAAGCAGAGGTGTCAGCAGGTGCGGGCAGCCGGGGGGCATCCGGAGGCACTTTTTTCGAAACGGAAAACACAACACTCACTGAGTTATTGTAGAAAAACACTCTTTCTTCTATAACTTTTCACTGGGGTGAGTCCCCTTTAAACACTTTTCACTGGCGGATGCGCCTCGTGAATGCGCTTCTTTTGATATATCGCACTGGTTGCTAACTGCAAAAAAAACACCAAAACGAATTTTTTAGTGCGGTGCACGTGGAAAACTGATCTAGTCGGCGTGGGAGACCAAATACGACAATAAAAAAGTACTGTAGTTAGACTGGTCGGATTTTTGTTTTAGGGCTCCAACTACCCCTAACGATTGCCGTCGATGTTCGTATGACAACCGGGACCGACGGCTTAACGTGCTCTCCGAGGCACGGAGAGGTCTCAGTGTCTTAAGAAATGGTCACCCATCCTAAGACCGGCCTGACCAGATGTTGCATAACCTTTGCAATGTGTTAACAATCTATTTGATTTAGATTACCATTGAACATTAGAGAATCGAGTTACGAGTTATCAAGTACCTACTATCATTTTACTTAAGTAGTCACTTGTGTAATGACTTTGACATACTGATATCCAACTAAGTACTTATTGAATCGCTGCAAAATCAAAGCTATCTCTATATTCTTATAGCGTACCTTAACTGATCATCTATCTTTATCAACTTTTTGTGGTGGTCGTGTTTATAGAAATCGTGTGTCTAGATAAAGATCTATCGAAAAATCTGTGTCAGCCGTCTCAGCGCCCCCGAAGAGGCCACGCAGGTGACTAAGGTCCGCCGGGCGCCACTAGAAATACTTTCTGGTGTGTACCAGAGACGCCCGCAGCAATGGACATGGGAGCGGTCGTGGTCTCGCGGAATTAAAAACAAAAAGCCGTCTCAGTGCATAAAGTTTGTGTTTTTAATTAATTTTAATCCAATCTCGAAAGCTCCCGTTTTTTTGTGGTTATCGAAGATATGCTAAGTTCAGATTGGAATCAATCAGGTACTTGGTTTCATCAAATGACAGGAAAAAAATTATTTTCAATATATTGATCAGTTTACGCTGATCCGAAATTGACACAAGAAGACCCGCGTGTAGTAGACACAAATAGTTGAAGAGTAATAAATAGAATACCTATCTCTTTGATTAACAGATCTATGCTATCTTCAAAGCTAAATTCCCTTGAGATAGAAATAAGTAAAGGTAAATTTCTACTGGTAAACGACGACGAAAGACGTAAGACATATAAGATGTATAAAAGATGAAAAGGGTAAGATTCTAATAATAGAAGATGAAGTAAGAAATCGACGGAAGGCGTATTTCGAAAAACTTATGAATGAAGAGAATGCATGGAGTGGAAATTTAGAAGAGGGACGAGTGAATGTAGGTTTAGTGAAGGAGATTGATAGAGATGAAATAAGAAAAGCGGTACGAAATATGAAGAATGGGAAAGCCGTAGGGCCCGACGGTATTCCAGTGGAAGCGTGGAAGATATTGGAAGAAGATGGATATGCGTGGCTGACCTTATTCTTTAATAAGTTGCTGTATGAAGTCACGATCCCCGATGAATGGTGCAATAGTTCTCTAGCGCCCATTTTTTAAAATAAGGGTGATGTGCAAGACTGCGGCAACTATCGAGGAATTAAGCTCATGTCACACAGTATGAAAGTTTGGGAGAAAGTGATAGAGAAACGAGTGTGAGAGGAAAGCGAGATTACCCAGAACCAGTTCGGGTTTATGCCTGCTCGCGGGACTAAAGATGCCATATTTGCACTCCGCCAGCTATGTGAAAAATATAGGCGTGCGCATAAAAAATTGGCACACGGTGTTTGTAGATCTTGAGAAGGCATACGACCGGGTACCCAGAACGGTTTTGTGGTGGGCCTTGAAAGAGAAAGGTGTGCCTGGGAAGTATATAGAGTTTATCTGTGCGATGTATTGTTGATCGAAAACCTACGTACGAACTGCTGCTGGCAACACCGACGAGTTTAGTGTGGCGGTACTCTTGCACCAGGGCTCGGCGCTAAGCCCATATCTCTTCCTGTTGATAATGAATGCTTTGACATCGGAGATACAGGAAGAGACCCCCCTGGTGTATGCTATTTGCCGATGACATTTTACTCCTCGGTGAAGACGGGCCTGAGGTACAGAGAAGATTGGAAAAATGGCAGTGTAAACTGGAGAGTGTAGGCTTGAAAATCAGTAGAACCAAAACTGAGTACATGTTCTCTGATTTCGGCGGTCTCTCCAGTTCTACACCCATAGTGCTAGACGGCGCACCAATACCAGTTTGCTCCAGTTTCCGGTACCTCGGCTCTCTTATCCAGGATGATGGGGAAATCAATCGTACAGTGAAGCACAGAATTGACGCAGGTTGGGTGAAATGGCGGCAGGTCAAAGGCACTATTTGTGACCCTCTATTCCCCCCTAAACTTAAAGGGAAAATTTACAAGACTGTCGTCAGACCTGCCGTCCTGTATGGACTGTCATGTTTGGCCGTAAAAGCGACGGATGAAAGGCAATTGCATGTAGCGGAGATGCGAATGTTAAGATGGATGTGTGGTGTGACAAGAATGGATAGGGTAAGGAACGAGTATATTAGAGGAAGTTTGAAAGTTGCACCAGTGAATGAAACATAGAGAAGCGAGCGGCTGTCATGGTATGGACATGTTATGAGAAGAGAGGAAAGCAATGTCGTTAGAAAGGTGCAAATTATGACTGTAGAGGGTTTAAGAAGTAGAGATAGGCCAAAGAAAAGATGGGTGGAATGTGTGAAAGAGTGACAAATAGAGGAGTGACTGAAGAGATGACGTCGGACAGGGATGTGTGGAGGAGAAAGACTTGTTGCGCCGACCCCAAATAATTGGGATAAGGGCAGGTAGATGATGGTGATGATGTAATCTTAGTAGGTATAATTAGTACAGGTAATGTACATATTTAGTTAGTTTTAATTGTATTGTTTTATAATTTATTGTATTTCTCTTAAAATAACGAAGTGTACCTAATTTCAATCAGTAAAGGGATGCGTAAATTGTTGTAAACACACTTTCAACATGTGATTTCTTGGTGAAATTTGACTGCTTCGGTGGCGTGGCCGGTAGTGCACCCGCTTGCGACGCCGGAGTCTCGGGTTCGATTCCCGGTCGGGACAAGCTATCTATATTATATCAGTTTATCTAGTACTCATATCGCAAGCTCTGCTTAGTTTGAGACTAGATGGCGTTGTGTGAATTGTCCTAACATATTTATTTATTTATTATTTATTAAATACTTGAGGTGTTCCCCGTTGGTGCGATTAGAATAGAATAAGGTAAACTTTATTGAACACCAATACAAATACACCGTGAAAGTACCACCGTTTGCAAAAAAAATATTTTGGACTCAGTTTCGATAACAGATATTACTTTGAAAAGCAACACATGTTTTTTATAGGAATCTTAAAATTGATGTATTCTCTAGACGACAAATGAGTACTCGTTGTAGCTCACTGCTATAAAAGTCTCTGTTTCAATAACCGACTGAAAGTATTACTTTGATTAAAAAAAACATATTTTTTTACAAAATTCCTAAAACTGATGTAGTTTCTAGACATCAAATTAGCACTCGTGGTAGCTCGCTGCCTTAAAAAATCTTCTTAGTGCTATCCAGAGGCGCTCGGCAATAGACGTAGGCTGCAGCGGCATCGGGTCGCAGAATTAAAAAAAAGAAGAAGAATTTTATTAAAATAATACTAATGCTAATAATAATGTTTATTCCAGCCGGTTCTGTTATTAAAATAGAGTATTTTTTTTTAACTTTGGTACTTTCACCGTGTATACATGCAAAGATTCCCTGATAATACCTGTAGGACAAATTCTTTAATTAAAAACAAACATTATAAATATACTATATATCTATATAATACATAGGCAGGTACATACAGAGTAGACAGAGGTATATTATCGGCCTACTTTTCGTCAGTGTCTAGGTATGATCATTTGTAGGTGAAGTTGGCTTTTACCTCTAAGTTCTTAATGCGAACCATCTCTTTTCAACCGACTTCCAAATAAGGAGGAGGTTCTCAATTCGATGTGTTTTTTTATGTTTGTTACCTATATCTTTGGACAGGGTGAACCGATTTAGTTTTTTTTTTAATGAAAGCTGCTACTTTACAATTGGTCCCGTTCCAACAATTATTTGGTCCCATTTCGGTAATTTGAAGTCAACTGCTGTTTCAATATTTGACTTGTATTTTTTCATAACCAGCTTAAAAAACTACGACTTCAAATCTATTTATATGCAACATTTTGTCAGATAGCACTTTACCAAAATTAATCCCCCGTGACGGGCGCGCAACAGAAATCTGGTAGATATTTCATTTGGACAGGTGTAAGCCGGTATGAGAGCAGTAGTCTCACAAATGGGAAAGGCAGAAAATTCATTCAATAAAATAAGTAAGCCATGTAATGTATGTCAAGAAATTTGTTTATGACAGAGCGACCAAAACGTTTACCTTTATTTTTTTTTAATTCCGAGGGCCAAGCTCGCGGTCGCTCTCACGTCCGTTGCCGAGCGTCTCTGGTTCGCACGTAGAATGTATTGCCAGTGGCGCCCGATACATTTACGTGGACAATAATTTTGCTTTCATTTGTCTACGCCGTACGTACGACTGCTACGCCGTAGCTAGTGCCTACGTCGTAGCTGTTTGTCTACAGTATTTAATAGGAAAACCAAAGGAATTAATAATAAACTAGGTATGTATGCAATGCATACTAAATTGCAAATGTTGAGTGGAGCAAATTTTCTTATTTTTTTTATGCTCTATTTTCATGATTTCTGAGATATGCACTCCCGGGTATGATGTCGTCAAAATCGGTCAAGCCGTTTCGGAGGAGTTGGCACACAAACGATTTACACTTGTCGTCTAAGATACGCTATGCTTCGCTCCGCTCAATAATAAATATGAGTGAAAATTCTCAAAATTAAGATAATATAAGCTTGTGTTATGGGATCTAGACAACTGGTGTATCAGTTGTCTAGATCCCATAACACAAGCTTATATATTTCTAAATACATATATTATACATAGAAAGCACCCAAACTCCGCAACAAAAATTTGTGGATCACACAAATATTTGATTCGACCCAGGAATCGGACCCAAGACTCCGGAGTCGAAAGCCGATGCACTACCGAGTACGCCACCGAAGCAGTCAAACTAAGGTCGAAGTCCGTATAATGTACGAGTATGTTTCAAATTACTAGACCGCTAGTTATTACTATAAAACTACTCTTTACCAAAATACACAGATTGAGTACCCATTTGAAGGAAATTAACCTAATTTACTGCAGTCTAAAATATACGAGTACCTTAAGATTTTTCCTAACGACGAAGTTGCTGACGATTACTAGCTAGTTAGTGGCAGGAAATTGAAACGCTTAGCGACGAGCTTCGCGAAATGGAGTGGAAATATTTGTCACTCACAGGAGATAGCAGTTTATAAACACCTCTACTTGTTTAGTGTTATTTATTTTTACTGGCTGTGATGAACCATTACGTTGAATCTATACATTTATATTAATTATAATACTGAACTAGCTGTTGCCTGCAGCTCCGTCTGCGTGTTATTGTTTCCTTGATCACCAGTTACTGATTTATTACGTATAGCTGTTGCCCGCAGCCCCGCCTGCGTCTTACTTTAGATTGACATAACTTTTTTATTTATGAACCGATTGAAATAAAACAAACCTTAAATGTTAAGTTGATAAACCACAACGCATTACTGAAAATCGCATTCAAATCGATTAAGCCGTGTCTGAGATTAGCGTGTTCAAACATTCAGACAAACAGACAAAAATTCTAAAATCCATTGTTTTGGGTTCTATTGCGTTCATAAAGCCCCCTACAACAGTTTCTCTATTATATCTTCGATGTACAGACATCGACCACTTACAATTTTATTATACGAGTATGTATTGATTGATATATGAAACTGAAAGTGAGTTGGTGCAGTAGAAGACAAAGCTTGTTGTTAGCTATTACTTAACATTAAAACTGTAAGTAAATTATTTTTAAATACAAAATTATTTGAGAACTTTATTTTTTTTGTGTTGACACTTCAACTACCCTCTAATTTATGATTCTATTACTGATTGTGTAGCTACATTATCCTTGAGTAACTGGTGCTGTAATGTGTTCCCATGGGAAATGGAAACGTGGCAGCTAAATCACTTGATCGCAGCCGCGGTGATTAGTTTTAGATTAGATTATGAAACGCGACAGTTTAAGATTGTATTTGTAGCTATTATAATAGTTTTAGGCCCCGTTACGGCTGTTTTACACGGACAATGGATCGTTATGTTCACTGGATTCACGATGGTGTGTTTATAATAAACTTGCAGACACTCGCGGCTTCGCCCGCTTGACAAATTATGTATGTAAAAAACCTTCCTCGAGAACCTCTCTATCCATTGGTGAAAACTGCTTTAAAATCCGTGACGTAGTTTTAAAGATCTATGCATACATACAGAACGGGCAACTTTGTTTTATACGAGTAATATGAAGTGATGCTTCGGTCCGGCGAACATATTACGCCGAATGCACTGCGACCTCCAGGCCTCGGTGCGGTAAGTTGTCCGGGGAAAAAAACGACCGTGTAAAAGCACCCTTACGTAGTTACTATACGTAGTTAGGTTAAAATAAAATGCCTAGGATTAATCTATAATATAATAGCTAAATATAACGTACCTAAGTGCCAAGTTCGTAATTTTGCCTACATAAATTTCTTGGCTAATCTTTCTTCCTTAGTTAAATAATGTTAAAGGTCGCAGCTGCGGAGTTGCAGCTTGAACTTGTTACAAGGCTTGTACTTACACTGTGGTTGTACAAAAGTGTTTACATTGACGTGATTAAAAAGTTTTGTAATTAAGACTCAGGCACAGAATAGGGAATAATACTTACATACAGAACTTGCACTCCGACGTTAATTAAAGCACATTCTTTTGTTTACAGAGAACATAATTCGAACGTTAGGGTTGTCAGGAAAGTACCAGCATAATTTGACCAATAATTATGACGTTAATGCCTCAATATCAACTCTATGGTCAATGCCAGATCACAAACAAGAGACAACCCCTACTGACTTACAACTTCAAGTTTAAAAAAAAAAAATTTGAAGTTGAAATTTAGATAATTGCAATGATTTCGCTAACTAGAAGACATGTTAAACGTCGACATATGTTCCACCTACTCACGAGGCATTATCAAGACTGTCTCAAAGGCTGTCTCTTTGAGACAGTCTTGAACACATGACAGTCTTGTCGTTTAACATGTCTTCTTGTTAGCGAAATCATTGCAATTATTTAAATTACAACATCAAATTTTCCATTGTTTTATCATGGACTTTCGCCAGGTAACGCCTGATTCCATTCAGTATTTAAAAATATTATGTTTTTCGTTTTCTATTAAGTGGCTTAGCCCGCTTGACAAATTGCATACACAAAAATCTTACTCGAGAACCAGTCTATCCATTGATGAAAACCGCATTAAAAACCGTTGCGTAGTTTTAAAGATCAAGGCATACATATGGAACAGAAGTGACATTGTTTTGTACTATGTTATGATCTCTGGTTACTTATGTATAACTTGAATGTTATGTTACGACTAAAATCCGAAGCGCAGTTACACCTAGTTTTCACCGGTTACGACTAGTAGCTACAGTCAATTAACAATACCAAACTTGTGCTTCGACCGAGCGAGGGAAGCGTAAATTAATGTCGCATCAAAATCTTAAATAAGGACATCCAATGATGTCCTGCTCGTCAAAGTGGTAACCTGCATATGTGTGTGTCTGTGTATCTTCTGCATGTGCGTGGTATAATAGCACACAAACTGAAAAAAAAATGTTTAAAGATTACCAGCTCACGTCCAAGATAATGAAGAATTCGCACTGACATTTAGTGGGTATTTTAACCATATACTTAGGATAGATCTACGTCTATGCTTTTAACTTTTAAATTAATCTCATATTGTGTATCGAACCTTACGTCTTTCTCTGAGATAAATTACTAACGACAGAATAATAGGAACATCCATTAACGTTTTAATGCGTTGAAGACACTTTGACAGTGTCATCTAATAGCTTCTTGTATAGTAGCAGCAAGGGATCGATATACATTATGTAGAGAGTCAATGCCAAGATACGGTAAGACAGAGATGGCTTAGCGATCTGAATGCCTACCACGAAGACTGGTTTGAGGTGGCCCAAGATAGAGCCCATTGGAAAGTATTGGGGGGAGGCTTTTGCCCAACAGTGGGACCATGGAAAGCACAGACTAAAAAATAAAAAGCAAGACACATACATACAGAACCCAGTTTTGACGTTTCACTCATATTAAATAAAGTAAAAGTGTTTCTCAGAGTACTTGTTCGTGAATAGTTAAAGAACAATAATGTCATCTATAATAAAATATGTAGGGGTTCCCTAATATGAGATAGTAATTTGAGTATATTTGAATAGTTCAATTATGATGACTGCCCATTTTGCATGCCAATTGGCGGAAATGTGGTGAAACTATAATTTATTATGTAACATCTCTCTATACCTGTATTAAATGCTTCGGTGGCGTGGTCGGTAGTGCATCGGCTTTCAACTCCGGAGTCTCGGATTTGATCCCCTTGTCGAATCAAACATTTGTGTGGTAACAATGGTAAGTAAAATGTTTTAAGAAAAAACTTTTTAAAATTATATAATAGCATTAATTTTTCGCAGAATCAAAAAGACAACAAAACGTCGACAATTGTTTCGCCTCTAAACGAGGCATTATCAAGACTGTCTCAGAGAGAACAGCAAAATTCGTGGTTGGAACGTGTTTGCTTATAAGTAAACGCGTGCAAATTTCATTATCGCGATGTAGGATTCTTTACAATAACTAATGTGGGTAGAAACCTCAGATCATGCTAACTAAGTTCCAAAAATAGGTATTCACCAATACTTGACCTTATCTGTTTGATTTAATTACTGTCTCTTGATAAGTTGCATAGAAAACCCAAATGACACACACAAACCAACAACAATTAATGTGTCTGTCTGTTCGCAAACAGATTAAGTAAGGGAGATGTGTGAAAATCTATTTGTTCGTTGAGTAAGGTGTCCGCATCTAATCTAACTATTTCTAAAACTGTTGTTGAACTGAAAGTAAATTGTGTATGACTCAGAATTACTTTCAGTTCAAGAACAGTTTTTTTCTACAGAGGAATGGTTTGGCTATGGGATCGCCACTCAGTCCTTTAATAGCGGAAATATTTATGGATGCATTCGAGACTAACCACATAGTTGGGAACGTTCATGTCTTGTACTATTTTAGATATGTGGATGATATTATTATATTATTATGTTGGACAGGAACAAAACGGCAGCTCAGTGTCCTTGTCTCCAAGTTGAACTCAGTACACCCTAGGATTGATTTTTCACTAGAGTTGGAGTCAGATTCCACTCTCAATTTCTTGGACTTTTCAATTACTAGAAGGAACGGTGTTCACGAGTTCCGTATCTATAGGAAACCAACAGTTACAGACACAGTTATTCCTTACTCATCCAATCATCCATGGCAACATAAAATGGCAGCTTTCCACAGCTTACTGAGCAGGTTACTGGCGGTACCGTTGAGCCCACAGGCATTTGGTGAAGAATTGTCCATCATTTGTTACATAGCACAAAGTAATGGCTATGACGTAGGAATGGTTCACTCATTATTAAATAAAAAACGAAGAAAGGCTAGTTTTCATTTATTATATCCGATTCAAGATCCACCTAGGAAGTACACGGCCTGTTTGCCGTTCGTGGGTCCTGTCTCGTTGAGTATAGCTAAGATCATGAGGGAAAGTAGTATATTTGTTGCTTTTAGAACTCAGAATACCTTGAGGGAGCTATGTAATGGCAAGGATTCGGTGTCGGTCTCACGCAGATCAGGTGTTTATTTGTTGAGTTGTGATGAATGTGGTTTAAAGTATGTGGGACAGACTGGCAGGTCCTTCGATATTAGATATAAGGAACATAGAGCGGCGTCCCGCAATGGTTGTCCTGAAAAGTCCCTCTTCGCGAAGCATCTTCTTGACACTGGTCATTCCTTGAACAATAGTAACACTTTTAAAGTTTTACGTTTATGTGAGAAAGGGTTCAAGTTAAGTGTTTGGGAAAGGCTAGAAATAGTTAGAAGAGATGCGGACACCTTACTCAACGAACAAATAGATTTTCACACATCTCCCTTACTTAATCTGTTTGCGAACAGACAGACACATTAATTGTTGTTGGTTTGTGTGTGTCATTTGGGTTTTCTATGCAACTTATCAAGAGACAGTAATTAAATCAAACAGATAAGGTCAAGTATTGGTGAATACCTATTTTTGGAACTTAGCATGATCTGAGGTTTCTACCCACATTAGTTATTGTAAAGAATCCTACATCGCGATAATGAAATTTGCACGCGTTTACTTATAAGCAAACACGTTCCAACCACGAATTTTGCTGTTCTCTCTGAGACAGTCTTGATAATGCCTCGTTTAGAGGCGAAACAATTGTCGACGTTTTGTTGTGTTTTTGATTCTGCGAAAAATTAATGCTATTATATAATTTTAAAAAGTTTTTTCTTAAAACATTTTACTTACCATTGTTTTGTCATGGATTTTCGCCAAGTAACGTCTGTTTCTATCCAATATTTGTGTGATCCACAATAAATGTTTGTTTCAGAGTTGGGGTGTATTCTATGTATAGTATGTATGTATTTAGAAATATATAAGTTTGTTTATCAGTCGTCCAGATCCCATACCACAAGCTTATATTAGATTAATTTGGGCTTGATGACGTTGTGTGAGAATTCCCTAAAATATTTATTTATTATTTATTTATTTCGCAAATAATTAATAAATAAATAAAGACACACATACGGATGAAAGCGAAATTTTTGTCTCGTAATGTGAATGCTACGCTTGCTGAGACAATAATAGTTAAATAGAATAAACCTTTCATGTGTTGAGAACATTTAGCAAACAAAACATTATTAGCCGCCATGACACAGTGTCAATTCTACCAATCCATCTCGAGTACCACCATTAGTGAGGGGACAAATCTATATCTTAGTGATACACGCATTGGAGTCGTATTTGTAGTACACTTGATTTTTCCGTCTAACACCATATAGCTTTTAAAATTACCAATGTATTATTTTCCGTTCATAGCAACCCCTACAGAGGTATCCGACCCGGTTGCTTAGTGAACCAATAAAGCCGATGGGCCACATCCTATAAATAGATTGTACGCAATTCCCTTTCAATTAATTTAGCATGTTAAAAACAAAGCATATTGTTTTTTTTTATTAAAGAATGATCTTATTAGAAGTCTCGTTAAGTTATATAGCAAGCTATAAAGTGTTTCTGTTAGGAGTAGGTTCAAATCAATAGTGAATCTATATTACTACTAATATTACTAAGGTTTTGCACGAACAGTAGTTCATCGGTTATCGACTCCGGAGTCTGGGGTTCGATTCCTGGGTCAAATCAAATATTTGTGTGATCCACAAATATTTGTTTCGGAGTTTTGGTATTCTCTATGTATGTATTTGTGTTTTGTTTGTTTGCTTGCTTTTATGTATGTATTTAGAAATATTCAAGTATGTTTATCAGTAACCCATAAAATATGTGGAGGTTAGCCCGATTCACACATACAGACAGAACAAAATGAAATTGTTCAGTATGGTCTCGAAATCTAGACGCTTTGCTCACTCGGTCTATTAAAATTATAGGCAGTCTATGCCGTATTCCCAACTTCATACATTTATAAATAACGGGTTTTTTTCCAAATGTTACTTTGTTATCAAAGTAACTGGTATCACTTCGTTATTTACACACTAGTTACAAAGCTACAAACGAAATTCGAACACTTTTCTTACAAAAAAAAAATTACTAAGTAACTAATCTAGTTATTTGAAGGTATCGTAAGACAAGTTTGACATTATAACTTCTCTTACTTGTTTTAATTAATTATGTATTGATCCTTTCCGTGCCTCGGAGAGCACGTTAAGCCGTCGGTACCAGTTGTTGTGTGACATCTATGGCAGTCGTTAAGGGTAGTTGGAGCCCTAAATCAAAAATCCGACCGGTCTTACTATACAGAACTTCAATATCGCCCATGGGTTGTGGAGGTCAGATGGCAGTCGCTTCATGTGAAATATCGAAGTTGAGCCAAATCGCAGTTAGACTGGAAAGCCGACCCCAACTACGTTGAGAAAAGGCTCGGTGGATGATGATGAGTTTCACTGATTCCTGTACTAAAGTAGTTTAGCCCAGACTTTGTAGAATAAGTAGCAAGCAGTTTGAATAAGTAGCAAGCGGAACGTTGTTATGAAAGATTGAGTGGAATTTAACACACTTTTACGTTTTACTGCCGGTTTCAAAATGCTTGTAAGTCGTGAATTATTGAAATATAAACATAAATTTTGTGTTTAATAGCTTTTCTGAACAGCTAAGACGTTTTTAAAACAATCTATACATGTAGTGCTATACACATACCTAAATGAAATCGAAATATCTCAATGGATAATGGGAAATTGAAATGCGTGATGGGAAGAGACAAAAATCTTGCGCGTCATAACCCGCAGGCATTTAAGTACCGGGTCACGAACATTTTACATAATAATCATACTACTTTTAAGGCTTAAATGCGAGTAAAATACTAACATACTTATATACCGAAATAAGTCAATGAATATATTAACCTCGAAGAACGCTCTGAAAGTTTCAAACTCTTTAAAATTTTGAGGTTATGACGAAACAGTTCTAAGTTTAATACCTTGTTAAATATAAGGCGCATAATTTACATGATTACATATTATTATGATCTACCTGGTTTTCCGTAGAGGCAGAGGCGTATATTAGGTATTCGCTCACTTTTACTTCACAAAGACTTACTTTGTCTTTGTGGCTTTGTGAAGTTAAAGTAAAAGTGAGCGCTGTATTCGCTGAGTAGGTACTCAACGAATATGACGGATATCATTTAGTAAGCCCGGACTGCAGAGTTTCTATGTATAATCGGCGTAATCGGTGTAATTGGCGTTGGCTGTTGTTTCTTGTTGTTTTACTGGTGTTATTTTTTTTTTTTTTATTTATGATGCACACCTCTACCTATGGCAGAGCCTATTCGACAGCTTTGTTAATTAACTAGTCTACCTACTTTAGACGCTAGCCCTCACAGGGCTCTTTCATCGCTACCTACCCGTACACCCGTATACGCGAGCGACACTGAGGCGCGCGGTACCCACGCGCTGAAAAATGGTGTTTTGACAGCGCATAGCCCTCGCGCGCCCCACAGTGTCGCTCGCGGATACGGTGCTTTGTATTTATATCAATCATCTTTCATTCCTATTCTCTAGTAACATTCCATTTCTTCTTTTATTCTTCTCGCACTTTCGTACTACCTTTCACTCTTTTGTGTTGGGATTATTAGGGTACTGCGCTTTAATTCTTTATTGAAAATATAAAAAAATTTAACCTTTACATTTTTCTTATATCTATTCAGTTTTCATTTATATATAACAATTTTTTTACTTTTAACATTGTGTTTTCTTATTTTATAACATTTTTATACTTTCTATCTTTTACTGGTGTATTGTATGGGGTCTGGTAATGGGTAACGCTCTATTTCGTAGAATCAATAATATTTGTGAATGTGTAGTGCACATTTATCTCAGGGATATAAGCGTGTTTATATGAGAAATGTTCGGACTGCAAAGATTGTAGGCTTTAATTTGGGTTCGGTTTACAGAATGGATGCTTATTTAATATTGTATTAGGTCCTACATACTCGTATTATCAAATAAGGACAAACAAAACTACTGGCGAAATATAGGTGTGTAATACTTGTGTATACTTCACAGGTACAAATAGGCTTGATTATTTTTACGCACGGGCAAACTCGTCCTTCACATACGACGTATACCACGCATTATGACATCTGAACAGGATCTGGCCTATACAATTTGTATGATAACAAACATAGTGGTCATTCACCACGCTGTCTTACGCGTCACCGCGCCAGATTCGCGTGTTAATGCTATCCCACGCGTACGACGCTGTCACACACGTTTAAAGTGTCATAGCGTAGGACCAGTGTGTCGCTGTTTCCTACGTCGCGTGGCATACGTCGTACGTGAAGGACCAGCGTGTTTTGTGTGTATGAAAAATAATAAATGAAAATAATGAAAGTCAATAAAATTGCTTTTTTAAAAGGCTCTAGTGGTTTCATGACCTAAATATTGCACGCCGCGGCAACAACAACTTTAACAGGATGATGGAATGAAAACACATCATGGTAGTTTATAGACAAAGTTTAATGCAGTATTCGTGAGTGGATTTAGTGGGGTGTTAAAGTATTCTACGTGTTTTGGAAATGTGCTACCCTATGCTACAGTAATTTAACACATAAATTTGGAATTTTTTTTTGGAAAAATGTAGAAATGTTGGGCAGACTAGACAACTTAATACAAAATTCTTTGTGTAAAATTTTAAATGTAAATATTAATGACCGGGCCTGGGTCCAAGCGTCTCTTCCAGTTCGCTTGGGCGGGCTAGGTATTCGCAGAGTCACAGATGTCAGTCTGCCAGCATTTCTGTCGTCGGTCCATAGCACTGAAGAATTAGTCAGGAAAATTTTGTCAAATACACTGATTGATTCCGAGGTGCGATGCAAGACCGATGCCATAAATGCTTGGAGGATGTCTTGCCCCGACACTGACCTGCCCTCACGCCTAGGCTCACAGCGACTGTGGGATTCACCGCTCTGTAAATTGAGAATTAATACACTAATTGACACTTCTGTCAATATTTCAGAGCGTGCACGCCTACTAGCTGTTGGAGAATGGGAGTCAGGGTTATGGATCCAGGCGCTCCCATCGCCCAACATCGGTACAATGTTGGACGACACTACCTTCCGCATTGCCACTTGCCTTCGGCTGGGTACACCTTGTGTATCCCCGCATCATTGCACCTGTGGAGTAGCCGTCGATAATCTGGGACACCGTGGCCTTTCTTGTAGCAGAAGCGCAGGTCGTATACCTCGGCACGCTATTCTAAACGACATAATTCGTAGGGCTCTTTCCACCGCAGGTCTTCCGGCCGTACGCGAACCAAATGGTTTAGCACGAAGCGATGGAAAGAGACCGGACGGTATGTCGTTGCTACCGTGGAAGATGGGAAGGCCTTTGGTGTGGGACGCTACATGCGTTGACACCTTAGCACCTTCACACCTTCCAAGCACATCCGGATGTGCCGGCGCTGCTGCTGCATCGGCTGAAGGCTTTAAACGGCGTAAATATGCTAACCTAGGAAGTGATTACATATTTGAGCCGTTTGGGGTTGAGACACTGGGGTCATGGGGTCCGAGTGCTCGCCGCCTTTATAGAGACATTGCTAAACGTCTAATCGATGCTTCTCAGGACCAGAAGGCTGGCTATTTTCTGGCCCAAAGAATAAGTATCGCCATCCAACGTGGCAACACAGCCAGCATTCTGGGAACCTTCCCAGTCGGCAATGACGCGAAGGATTTTTTAAACGATATTTTGTAATGTAAATATTTTTAGTCTATAATTATGTTTATTTTGTATATTGTAATTCTTATTGTAAACACATAAATATCTCACATAATCACGCCTAATATCCCTGATATGGTTGGTAGAGGTTTGTGTGTCTTGTGTTTTAGGTTACACACCGAATTTTTTGCCCATAATTTAAGTAAGCTCATGACAACGTGGTACTTTGTTTCATAAAAAAAAATTAAAAACACGTCAAATATTTACACAAAAACTGACTTCAAATTACCGGAATAAAAGCAACACATTTCATTAAAAATTTGTTTACCCTGTCGAAAGTAACAGACTTAAAAAAAATACAACAGTGGAATTGGAAACCTCCAACTTTTTTGAACGTCGGTTAAAAGGAAAAATAGTGTATTGAAAGAAAAATAGTAACATTATTCAACGCAGGAGAAGCTGCGAGGAGCAGTTAGTATGAAATATTTTTTTTTTATTGTAAAATGTTTGAGATTGTTCTTTAGCAATAAGGCCGCCTATTGTACATTATTATTAAGGCATGTGTAACATATCTGTCTCTTTTTGTGTGCAATAAAGAGTATTTATTATTATTATTATTATTTGCATCGGGGTAGCATTGTTAATATATTTTTCAAATTAAATCAAATTGCAAATAATCATAGTTTCAAATAAATATTCCTAAAAATACCTACTAATCTTTAAAACGGGACAACTTTTAAGTTCTACTCAAGTGCATCATGATTAAGACGACAGTTTCGAGGTTTCTTTCATCTTGATGCTTCGTGCATCCTTAACCACAACGAATATAAGAGTATTTTCTTTATATCTGCCTGTAATAACATGAAATCAGGGGAGGGTTTATGTACTCAAGATACATTTTAAACGAATGGATTTAAAAGCTTCAGTTAGATTTTCTGTGTGATTTAACAATAAAATTATTGTCTTTCTAGTTTCATATACTTCTATATTCATACAATTACATTGTTTTGTTACAATAAAAATAAAGATAAAAGACCTAGTAAACAAAATACTATTGTACATACATACATACATAACGCCTATATCACGAAGGGGTAAACAGATTTGCATTACAAACCCACACTTTGCAAGTAATTTCGTTGCATCCACCTAATAGGAGACTAGCCTATTGCCGTTACTGGGCACTACAGAAAATGCATAACCACTTGTAATTTAAACCAAAATTCATAACCACTTGTAATTTAAACCAAAATTCATAACCACTTGTAATTTAAACCAAAATTTACACAGCCAGGACAGATGTTACATACTACTATGTTATGAAATAAGCAATGCAAAAAATAGTAATGAAAAACGATGCGAAAATCGGAATATGAATGATATCGCGGGCTAGAACACTGCGTAGAAATTTATTGCAGTACACTCAGCTTCATAAAGATAATCAAAGAATCAACTTACTGAAGGAACAACTGGGTTTCTTGTTTGACTCAAGTGAAGGGCTTATGTTCGAAGTCAGCGAGAACTTACAGACTGGCTGAGGACTAAGCAAATAGTTGTTTGATGTCAATGTGGAATTTGGACTCATAAGATCCTTCATGGCCAGAATGTATTCCTGATACTCACTTTTAACATTACAATACCAGTCAGTCATTATGTCGCGTGTTTTTTTTAAATTAATAATATCTGTTTCTAACTTTAAGATATTGTTATTATGATCAGAGATATTATTTTCAAGTAATAATGAATACATGTCAAGTTCATCGCCTAATTGCCTTCTTTCAATTTATATAGATGGTATTATATATTGGTTATAAATAGGTGGTTTCATTATATATAATGGTAAAAACATAGTACCTATTACACACAAATTCCATTTCATGTAAGTTCTCAGAACTGATGCTGACTGTACCTATTAACAATATTAAGCACAATTACGAACAGACACCAAAGTGAAGTATTTTGTTGCTATAGTAATCAACAAATATCACTAACTATCAGCCAACTAATCATGTATTACTAAGAGATTGCATCTCGATGTATAGGTATTGCGGTTTGTGGTCTAACTACCGGTTATGACGTCACATACCACGTTTAGGTATACTATGTCACAATTAATGCTAATGATTATGTAACAGTAGCATTGTATGAGACACACATCGTACACCGCAGCCTTGCATTGCATACATCAGCACTTTTCCGTCACTCGACACAATTTAGCACGATTTATAACTAGTACGCAATGTACTCTCATGTACACTCACCCTAGCATTAGTTACGTGTTACTGAACCATTTTACAACAAGATAAAACCATTTCCTTTACCTATCTGTGACTTATCATTTGTGAGACATTATCCAAGGCGTGTGTGTGTACAAGCAGCAGCCCATACAAGCATAATAATATAATATGTCAACAATGTTTTTAACAAATATTTATTAAGGTATAATCCGCGAAAACGAATGTCTTCAGCAGGACTCGAAAAAAGTGTACTGAGTCAACTACACACCTTTCGTCACTGTCAACACTCACGATAGTATCTTTATAAATATCGCAAATTTCATTTCACTTTTGCAATATTGAAATTGTGCCCTCACAATATTCAATACAATTCACGGTTTGTGAAGTAAAATACAATAACATTGTTGGTGACGTTGCGGTTGACGGACAGCACGATAATGTTATGACAAGCCGAATGTCGACGGCATGCGATCACAAAGTAACACAACCGGAACAGTGCTTCAGCTTTCTAACAACGTGCAAAAACACACAACCAACGTGCGGAAGCATCAAATAGAAAGAAAGAAAAAAATATTAAAATACGAGTACAATAAAACATAACAATACACAATACAACACAACAACCAAATAATTACATTGGGTATGTTCACTCAATAAGAATAAACATACTTCCAAATCCCAGTCGCAACAGACGCACTATTAATAAATGTAACACACAAGTTCACCAAATGGGTCTCCAGCTCAACATGTGGCAGGTAGAAACCTGGCACTGGTTTCAGCTGGAACCTTATTGGGCAGTGACACACGGATGCCGAACCACCGAAGCCGATTGTTAAGGTGTGATTAAGGTCCACCAAGCCTAGCTATGAGCACTGTTGGTTTTAAACAGTGTAGCCAGCAAAGCGCTCGGCTGTCTTCTTTGGTTTGTAACAACGTTATAAATCGTTTATTTACTGTATACTTACTTATAACTAGGTATGCAATGCATGCTGCTAATTGCAAATGTTGAGCGGAGCAAATGTTTTTAGGACATTTTCGGTGATTATTCCTCTGTGGTCAGCTCTATTTTCATGATTTCAAATTCCCGGGTATGATATCGACCAACATGCCAAATTTGGTCAAAATCGGTCGAGCCGTTACGGAGGAGTAGACACACAAACGATCTACACTTGTCACCTAAGATTGAGCTCCGCTTCGCTCCGCTCAATAATTTACATTTTTGCAATTACAATTTTATTCAGATTATTAGCGGAATTATCATACTGTCCGCGCACCTAACCTGGCAACGGCGACTGAGGAACGAGTCAATTGCATGGCTTCTGCAAGTTTAAGTTTGCCTAGTTTCACCGGCTGTGCGCGTGTGTGTAAAAGTTTCTGCTCTCACCATGTGACAAGCGGCCAGTGAGCACGCGCACATGCTTGTCCGATTTCGGCGTTTGTTCTTAGCTTTTACTCTGTTCCGTTTGTTCTACTTTGTGATGCGGTCATTCCTTTTAATTACAATGTTTCAATTTGTTATGCGGCGGGGAGTTTTTTGATGTGTATTTGCAGATGTTTCTATACAGCCATGGTAACATATATTTCTCTCTACATACAAATCTACATACAATCTCCTGAAGTCCGGGAGATAAAGATTTACATTTAAAACTCATTAAAGTTAGGGTAAAATGAAAACGAAGCAAAGGCGCATAATATTATATAAATGCTTCTCTATCAAATCTGAATACTATAGATAATGAAACTGGTTTCACAAACTAATAAGTAAGTTTCAACAGCAAGGAAAATACTTAAGAGTTGTATATTCTTGCAAAATCTCGCTAAGACGGCGAAAGTGCATTTAATTTCCCAGTATTTAAATGCACTTTGGACACGTACAAGGTGTACTCAGTTTAAGCTTGCAAAAGATTCTTGAGTTTCTTAATAATATTAAATGATTAAAATTCATCAAGTGCACGGTCCCTGGAAGCTTTTATCTCGCTTTTAATAGCAAACAGTGTGGATTAAGTGGATTTCACTTATATACGTAAAAGTATGTAGCGCTTAAAAGTAGACCTCACGAAAATCAAAACTGCTTTTTTGTTTTTTAATTCCGCGGCCCAAGGTCGCGGCCGCTCTAACGTCCGTTGCCGGTCGTCTCTGGTTACTGGCAGAGGGTATGTCCAGTGGCGCCCAGCGGACTTTGACCACCTCTGTGGTCTCTTCGGGTGTTGGGTCGGGACGAGAATCCCGCGTCGTTGGGGAAGGGTTTTATCCCGCGTCAGTGAGTGAATCTGGTTGCGTGCTATGGGGCAAAGGCCCCGCAGCACACAACTCTTCTAGCCTGCTTCTGTAAGGACGGCGGATGGCGATCCCGCAGTTCTCAGGCCCCGATCATGGAGGTCGATAGTCTTGGGCGTAGTCGCGGAGTCTGGGGCGCCCTGGCCGCCGACTACGGAACTCGGCGGGGAGGGTACGCTCCCTCTCCCTCCCGGCCGCCTCCTTCGCGAGCATAACTTACTCGCAGAAGGACACGGCCGCGTTCCACCTACTCCGGCTGGAGACCATGGCTTGAAGCATGGTCTCCAGCGAGAGGGTATCCACGCCCAGACCCACTACGAGGTCCCGGCGCTGACTCGCCCACGCTGAGCACTCCACCAACGTGTGGAGTGCGGTGTCGTCGTCGGAAACCTCGCAGTGTAAAAACTATGTTTGGGTTTTTCCACCCAATCAAACGGCGAACAACGCTTCTATACCACACTAATCGTTGAGGACCTTGGCCGTCAGGGCAATAAGAGGCTACCGCACGATCTTCCTAGAGGCTGCATGTTTTCTAGCCGCGACCCCTCCATGGGACCTGGAAGCGAGAGCCCTTGCGTCATTGTTCCAATGGCACAAGAAGGCGCTGGAGCGGGATCACAGGCCTGCGTCTCGAGAAATCGAGGCTCAGCGGTCCCAACTCCTCCAGGATCTCATGGAGACATGGAAGGTGCGATTTGAGCA
This sequence comes from Nudaria mundana, assembly GCA_963556515.1. Taxonomy (NCBI): domain Eukaryota; kingdom Metazoa; phylum Arthropoda; class Insecta; order Lepidoptera; family Erebidae; genus Nudaria; species Nudaria mundana. The sequence continues at coordinate 10,426,359 of OY748308.1, read as the reverse complement.
ACCAAAGTAGGGAACCACTTCCATCGCAGCGGTGAGACCGATCATGGAGGAGTGGCTGCAGAGGCAGCGCCGCTGCGCCGTGATCTCACGTATCGTGTGACACAGATCATCACCGTGCACGGAAACTTCGGTGAGTATCTGTTTCTCATGCATCGTGAGGTCACACTCGTTGGCGTGGCAACACTGCGAGGCTTCCGGCGAAGACACGGTATTCCATACGTTGGTGGAATGCTCAGCGTGGGTGAGTTTGCGCCGGGACCTCGTAGTGAGTCTGGGCGTAGATACCTCTTGCTGGAGACCATTCTACGAGCCATGGTCTCTAGCGGGAGCCAGTGGCACGCGGCCATTTCCTTCTGCGGTCCGTAGATTAAAAAAAACAATCAAAAAAGCTTACGATGTTTTTTTTTAAATCAAGTAAGTTTTGTGCAAAATTTTGTGGAGATTGGATAAAAAACCGGTTAAGTGCGTGTCGGACTCGTGCACGGGTTCAGTACCAAAACTGCAAAAAGAAACACGGTTGTTACATGGGAGACCCTTAAATATTTGTTATATTCTGTTTTTTTAGTATTTGTCGTTATAGCGACAACAAAAATACATCATCAGTGAAATCAACATTCTAACTATCACGGTTCATGAGATACAGCATGGTGACAGATGGACGGACGGACATCGTTGTCCTAGTAATAGGGTGCCTGTTTAACCCTTTGGGTACGCCTGGTAACCCTAAAAAGGAAGAAATAAAAATAAATACAAAGATACAATACAAAAGACAATAAAAAATCCCAACCAGTCCAGATATTTAACTAAACGCAGGCGGGACTAATGCTTATAGTTAAATATCTGGATATGTACAGTCGGATTTTTTTTATTGTATAATTATTTATTTTTATTTACAGCTTTTTAGTTTCACTCTTTTGTAATACGATTTCTCATACCAACTTACATTAACACAACCAAGTTGTATATATTTCTAAAATCCTCTTTAAAACTCTTCATTTTGATACACCACTCGAAAAGTTTGAACAAGATTTTTTTTTGACATTCGATGTCAAAAAAATATTATGTCTTTTGCGCCAAAAAGCCTGGGTATACTTTTTATTGACATTTTATGTACCCAGTGACACTCGAGAGATGAACCAGTGACCCCATTCGTCGAAATCCATCCAGCCATTAGGCCTGTAGAGGGGAACAAAGAAACATATACACAAACATACTCGTAGATACATACAGACGCGCGAAACACATAACCCTCGCTGACGCAGTCGGGTAAAAAACAACGACTAAACTGATCACCTGTTAGACTAACACAAATTTTGATTTGTAAAGTTCATAATTCTGTTATAGTAATTTAAGTTACCTAACTTTATTTTATTTGTGGGTAGTCTCGTTACGTATGCATAGAACTTTAGTCAGCTAATTTTATTAACTCATCCTCCTAAAAGTAGGAACGTGATGAAAATTTAATTTTCTGTTTAACAAATTATTATGAAACCCGGGACAATACAGGGAGTATGAATTTAAATTAGCATTTCAATATTAACAAACTTTGCATATGAATACGCCGGCTCATACACACGTCAATCCTGGTGTTAATTTTTTGTTTTAAAAAGTATTACATACGAGCTTATTTCAATTAATTAACGGGATATTTCACTATTCGTTCGAGAGTTGTTGGATATTTTGACACTGTTTCAAGGCCATGATCATGGAAGGACTAACTTTTCAAACTTCTCTGTCATTAATTTTAAGTCAAAATTCAACCTAAACAGAAGTATTTTTTTTTTCCTTCTTTGTGAGGTATAGTTTATTTGAAACGTTCTTGATTAAAGTATTTTGTTTTAAAACCACCTGAGTGAATGAGTTTGGTGTCAAAGTATTACTAAGAAAAATGTGACAACTTATCAAAAAAAAACATTTCTGTTAGGTATGCACCAGGCACATTTCCTGCGCAGTTGGGGTGTTTTTTAATTTAGATACAAAAGTATTTTATTAATATATGTCATACTTAAATTTATATTTGTATTAGTTATCTAGTTCTCATAGAAAAACTGTATAATTGCAGGCTAAGTAGTCTAAACTATGTGAAAATCCCATTAAATTACTTAAACTTTTTTCCTTCAATCGATAACGTGTGACGTCACGATGACAAGCAACATCTGGCCTTTGACGATATCACTTTAGCGGTCACTTTATCGCAAACGTAGTGATTGATGTGACACTTCTCTTATTACATTTTATTATACGGCGAATTTTATCTGTTTGTCTCTCTCTCACATAGGTAAATACTCTTACAAAATCAAACTTTTACCCCCAAAAGGTTCTTTATGCCCACATTTCGCCAGTCGCCTTTGGTCCCACGTAATAGGAGATCAGCCTATTGCCGTTACAGAGCATTTTAGGTTTTTTGTTAGCGCCTCTTTCGTGTGTCAGCGAGTATCTGGTGTGGATTATGCTGGAGATATTGATAGGGCCCTGCACACAGACAAAATTACTTATTTATTCCCTAAGCAATTGACAGAAACATTCTCACGTAATATATTACCGTTATCGGAATCGGACCCTTAATGTTTTGGTATTCGTACATAAATATTTTAACGTGGGACTTATACTTGGGTTTCGGTAAGGTCATTAAAAGTTTTTAATTCTAAGTTGAAAAGCCCCTTTCGTGTATTTTTTCGTGTATAAATCCAATTAATTGCAGATAAAATCTTCGAAGCATGTTTGTAAACTTAATGACCCTATGTGGTTAAATTGTACCACACTCATAAACAATTATACTTACTGTTCAATTATACTATTGCAATTCAATTATACTATGTACAATTATACTTACTGTTCTAAGATGAAGAACCTTATTAAAGATTCATTATTATTAGTTCGTATTGATTTGCCGCAAAGTGCTGCAAATGACAGGAATAACACAAGTTAAGTGTTTTATCAGCCAGCTTCAGTTAAAGTAATCCTCTCGGTTGCTTCACATCAAAATATTCTTCTTAACATTTTTGAGATGTTGTCTTTTAAATTTTCATTGTTTACAAAATACTTGACGCGAATTATATTCTACTAAATATGTTTATCATGATTATGCTATTACTCAATAACGTGTGGGTACCTTCAAAAACCAATTATAATAATTTGTATAATGTATATTATGTATGTATTTAGAAATATATAAGAATGTTTATCAGTTATCTAAATCCCATAGCACAAGCTTAGTTTGGGCTAGACGACGTTGTGTGAGAATATCATAAAAATATTTAAGGATTTCTTTATTTTATTTAATTAGCTCAATATTAACACAAATACCAATAGTCAATTATTATAGATACATTTACTGACTTGGCTCATGGTTCAAGCTACTTTCTATCCCAATAATTTAGTCCCATGGGAAATGAGGGAAAATGGGATGCTATACAGTCCTAGCAATATCTCCAGGGTCTAAGTCATCTTCATCTGCACGCAGTACACTTGCTGACAAACTGACAAGCCTCTGGCAAGAATACTTGCCAGAAACGGCAATAGGCGTGCCACCAATTATGTGGGACCAACAGTGACTGAGAACCCTTTTGTCTACCCCTTCGGGGATAAAGAAGTAATTTTGTGTGTGGGAAACAAGTGTGGGAAACTAAGCTATGTAAAGCAAGCTTTAAAATTATTAGGAAATTTTAAAGCTTTTAAGCAGGCACATATTGCTTGGTATTTTAAAATATCACAACACACACATACATATCACGTCTATATCCCCGAAGGGGTAGGCCGAGGTGCATTAGACATCCACAATTTGCCAGTATTTTTAGTCTCATGTAATAGGGGGCAACCATATTGCCGTCACCAGGCACATTTATAATGGGTTATGTCCAAAATGGCCGAATGAATTTAATAAAAAGTAGCAATTAATAGTAGTAAGTATCGTAATGTTGAAAAAAATTGAAACCTGTTGCCTTGCGATGAAATGTTGATGAAAGGCGACAAAATCTTACGTGCCAGCCGCTATGGCATAGCCAATTAAAGCCTGGGCTTCCCGGACTTTAAAATATCTCCGTATATAATGTCATAATATTCAGTTCAAGTAGGTATTTTACACAATGGGAATTGGAAAACCTTCAGACATATCAAAAACAATATTTTCCTGACTTTTCGTTCAGAACGACGTGGATGAAGTCGCAGGCGTTTATTTTTAAACAAGTTGTTTGACAAAAAGAAGGTTGTGAATTTGTCTTAATATTTTTTAAATATTGGATAGAAACAGGCGTTACTTGGCGAAAATCCATGACAAAACAATGGTAAGTAAAATGTTTTTAAGAAAAAACCTTTTAAATTTATATAATAGCATTAATTTTTCAAAAAGATTTTGTGTATGTGAATTTTTTGCTGTTCTCTCTGAGACAGTCTTGATAATGCCTCGTTTAGAGGCGAAACAATTGTCGACGTTTTGTTGTCCTTTTAATTCTGCGAAAAATTAATGCTATTATATAAATTTAAAAGGCTTTTTCTTAAAAACATTTTACTTACCATTGTTTTAATATTTTTTTCTCATTTAAAATGTTATATTCAATTTAAAACCACAGAAATCCAACCGACGTCATCAAAGTCATAAAAGTGGAAAATTACGAAATATAATAGACATTAAATCACGAAATAAATATGTAAGAAATATATGTAGTAGAAATTACAAAAAAATAAAACAAGCTTATATGAAAATAAAATAAATTGATTATATGAGTTGAACGACAAGAGCTATTTTTCAGAATTACTCTTCGTGTCTATGTATTAAAAGTCTTTGTTAAAAACATAATTTGAATACAATAACAAGAACAAAGCTTCATTTTGACATCGGAAATTAAATAAACTGACAGCGTAATTCCTTTGTTTCTGTAGCGTATCATACAATAGACAGTGGAGTTTGGAGGCCTCATTGTTTAGTGTCTGGGGTGTTATAATAACTAACTTCTGAATAAAGATCAAACACTTACAAAGTATAAGAAGCTGTTGTTATTGAAACGTGTGTGTGCAAGAGCGTGCGTGTGTGACGTTGGATTTGGCACCATATTTATTTCGCAGTGAAGTAGGTACAGGCACAGAAGACAGTACAGAAAAGTAAAAACATGTTAACGTTGTTTAAATTATGGCTATGGTTAAAGTAAGTGCTTAGCTTTTTAAAGGTTTACCATATAGATCCAGAAACCAAAATGTTTGGCTAGATTAGGACCACTGTCAGCCCCCTTTTGAGGGTAATGCCTTTTCATAAATTGACAATTGTTGCAAAATATATGTACCTATGGGAAAATGTAATTCAGTGGAATGAAAATGTGTGTTTTTAGTTATTTATTTGGTTGTGATTTTTATGTACAAGTTTTTTTTTTAATTTTTGTTAATACAGGGTATAAAATAACACTTATTAACGTCAGCACATAAGAGTTTACATTTTAAGTCAGTATAAATAGTGTTCGTTAACCATGAGGACAGTCGTAAAATAAAGATAAGTTTACATAGGTATATCTATACTCGTATTTTTAAACTTGTTTTTACGATCTTACCAAATATGACTTGGTAAAGGGGGAACATGTCGTTTGGTGATGGTAAGCCCTGACATGACCTAAAACCTACAACTGAGTTGCAAGTATCAATCGCCTGATGTATTAGCTTAGTTTTAGTCTCGAGTATTCGTGTTAGTGCTTAGTATTAGTCGCGAGTATTCGTGTTAGTGCTTAGTATTAGTCTAGAGTGCTTGAATTTAGCCAACATGACACCACCTCTTATAGGAATAATAGCAAGGTCTCTAAATTGAAACTAATAGGTATACACTAGTTTTAGCCACTCGAGTAACTTGTATTTTTAAAAATTATTGAAGAAGAACCGCAATAAATAAAATGCCGTAAGTTCAGTATGATTTATTTTCTGACTAGAAATTCTTAACAATACCAAGTACCAGCTTTGGCTGTTTTCCTTCCAGGGGAGCCTCTTAAAAAGCCAAAACATTAAGACTATAGAAATTTATATATACAGGAATAATTGAGAAATCTTGAATTTTATTTTTTACATAATTATTTTTTATTATAAGCTCTTACATTGAATGCAATTATACTATACTCCAAAAATAAAATAATAAATTATTGTTTTAAAATCATTATTTAATTTATATTAGGTATATCTTTTGTAGATTCATAATAACCTAGATTTAAACATAATAAATTACGAAATAAGAATAAGGCTTACATTTTCTTGTTACATGGTTAAAAATTATTTTTAGGATCACAAAACACTCATCTCGTTTTTCTTATTTTTTTAAAAACGTGGCTTCATCGTCATTATCGATGATTTCGCCAATGTCAAGGTAATGCTTGGAAGTCCCACACACAGAAGAACTAGTTATTCCGAACTAGCTCGAGGTGCAGGACAATATAATAAACGTTGTTCAGTATAAGTGAGGGTCTGGGAACTCGATTTGCGGAGCGCCAGAGGTAACCTAAAAGCCACCGGCTGGTGGCTTTTAGGCTCACGCGCTCAGCAAAAATCGAACTCCATTCATCTCGTTAGCTTTGAGACTTTACAATGACATGACTGACAAAACACTAATGTAAATACTATTTAACACATTAAGAACAAACACATTTTTACACTATAGTAATGGCTTAAAGAATTAGATGTTTAAGTGTAGTAGAGCACCTATGAATGCCGTTAGGCAAAACTCGTCCGGTTTACATTATAAATCAGTGGAATAAGAGTACATTATGTGTTCATAATTTATTACTAGGTTTCACCAAGTACCAACAGTCTAAAGTATAAACTGTTATTTAACAAGTAGAATTTCTATTTTATGAGATCATTTTTACACTTAAATAATAATCTAGGTAATACATGTCACTTAATTTTACCGTAGCTTACGACTTTAGTTAAATAGGAACAAAAAAGCTTTACCAAACGGGCTGCCTTTAAGAACAAAATAAATAAATCTAAATTGAATTGGCATTAGACAACTTCAAAATAATGTGTCACCGAAAGATAATCATCACAATATCTTGAAATTTTCATATTAAATCCCACTATAATACTAACTATAAAATGTATGTACGCTTGTATAGACTTCAATTTATACTTGGGCAACTAAAAATCATTTAACTAAATAATTGGTTATGATTATTCATTAGCTTTCTGTCGTAATAAGAATAAAGAATACCTGACGTTACCGTATTATTTTGACGTTAAAAGATAAATCATAATTTTAATGTCTTCGGCTAAGATCTTAGTACCTAAAACTGTTGCTGTTTCCACCACAGCTAAAATCATTTTGTTTTTACGATACGTCATTGTAAATAATCTGACTTTAAAATTACTTAAAAGCACAAAATTAACAAACTTAGAGATATTTCAAGCTTTCTATACTAAAATAGGTTTTATTATAATATGCTAGTGACGTCTAAAGTCGCCGCCGGGTGCCATTGGAAAACGCTGGGCGCCACTGGAAATACCTTCTGTGCGCGAGTCTGAACGCCTGGCAAGGGACGATAGTTGGCCAACTTTAAATTGCAAGTCTATAGTCGCTAGACATAGACATTAATAACTTTGTACATTATTTTAACAAGTGATATGTTCTACGATAGTACCTAATATAATTTACTGTACAATTACAGCTAGCAAAGTTCATTAGCGCTTTTCCCCATTAACTTAGTATGACTAAACGCTAACAAGGTGCTTAAAGTATTGTTCAGAAAAGGGAAGTACAGGATTAAAACTACAGATACTTATATTTCTTTCGGTATTTTTACATGTTTCCATGGTATTATTATATATCCATAAATATTATTTATATAGAATATAGCATGCATGAATGATAGTTTTAACAAAATGAGAGATCATATCAACCTCACTTTCACGCGGGCAATCATTCTCCTGACGTGTCCGTTAGAATGGCTGGTTGCCTGCCTCATTTAGCATGAGACAGTCATTAAAAATTGCTACCTAATTGCTACTGTCTGCTACCTACAATTAAATAATTGCTACCTCATTAATTTTGAAAATATAAGGAATAACAATGTCACCAGCCATTCTGACGTCAGAATGTTATTTAATTTAATTGATAATTTAATTTGTTAGTTAATTTAATTTACTACTAGATATTGTGATACAATAGCCACTTGCCTGGATAATATATACAGCGATATGTTGCCAGAAAGTAAAAGCATTATAAAAAAGCTAGATTCAGACCATTGTGGGCAAATAGCATCTTTTAAAATGCTCAAAAGAAAAAGTTATAAAACGTAAAATATTATGTAGACCAATAACTGGTAACCGCTTGGAACGTATGAGGGTTGGACTTTGCAATAAAATTCCATTCTTATACACTGGCTTAGATCCAAATGTAATGTATAAATTATTTTTTGATTCTTTTTACAACGAGTTCAACTCCATATTCAGGTCTAAGGAGGTCATGATTAGTGATAGTCCTACTTTCAGTGAATGGGCCTCTGAGGTAATACACAAAAGTAGACAAAAACTTTATGAACTATACTCAGAAAGACAGCTTAATAGATCAGTTGAATTTCTAGATTATGTTAAAACTTATTCAATAAAGTTTAAAGCAGATTGTTTAGCAGCTAAATCAAAATATATAAGTGATAAAATTCTCAATAGTGCAGACAAAGTTAAATCTACTTGGAAAATTATAAACGCGGAAAAAGGTCAACAAAAATTAAATGATAATAATTTTAAACTTAATATAAATGGTAAAATAACTACATCAGACTTCGAGGTCGCTAACGAATTTGAAAAATTTTTCTCCCGAATTCCTGTAGATTTGACAAAAACCCTAGGCTCTTCAACCCCCATTGCAGAATCTTTGTTAAAAGCAAACGTTCCTTGTTGTAACGTTATATTTAAATGCAGTAAAGTTAACATAAACACTATCTTAAAAAGAATTAAATCTTTAAATATCAAGAAAACAGCTGACCTCTGGGGCACCTCTGTGTATTTAGTAAATTCTTTTATTGAAATGGTTGCTCCTGAACTAGTAATAATATTTAATAATTGTGTTGATAGTGTGTGTGTGTTCCCTGATTTAATGAAATCTAGTAAATTAATTCCCCTGTTTAAATCGGGTAGTACTTCAGATCCGTCCAATTTCCGTCCCATTTCTGTACTACCTACATTTAGTAAAATTTTTGAAAAAATTATGCTTAATCAAATGCAAAATCACTTTAACGTTAATAGACTATTACATACAAAACAATTCGGTTTCACTCGTGGTCGGTCCACCACTGATGCCGGAATGAAATTTTTAGAGTGTATATACAGGGCCTGGGATGAGTCATATGATGCTTATGGTGTATTCTGTGACTTATCTAAGGCCTTCGATTGCGTTCAGTACCAGACTTTAATTAAGAAACTTGATCATTACGGAATCCGGGGGACGGCCTTGAATTTCGTCAATTCTTACTTAAGTGATAGGGTCCAGAAAGTAGTAATCAATGGTAAACAGTCTCCTGTAGCAATGGGGGTACCGCAGGGTTAAATTTTGGGACCTTTTCTTTTTCTAGTACATATTAATGATCTCCCTTACCTCATAAGAGACGACCACGAGGTAGTTTTGTTTGCTGATGACACTTCTTTAATATTTAAAGTTAAACGTGGACAGCGCGAACTTGACGATGTAAACATTGCCCTCTCTAGGATAGTTCACTGGTTTTGTGCTAATAATTTATTATTAAATGAAAATAAAACTAAATGTGTAAGATGGTAAATCTTACACATTTAGTTTTATTTTCATTACCTCATGTACCTCATACCTAATGTAAGACTTGTTAAAACCAGTGTTAAGGTTAGGGATGATATAATAGAATTGGTCGATGACACTGTCTTTCTGGGCATAACGTTAGACTCCAAATTGCAATGGGGGCCTCATATCGGGAAAATTTCGGCCAGGCTTAGTTCAGCAGCCTATGCTGTCAAAAAGATCCGACAACTTACAGACATTAAAACGGCGTGTCTTGTCTACTTCAGCTACTTCCACAGTATCATGACATATGGCATACTACTGTGGGGTAACGCTGCCGATATTGAATGCATCTTTGTGTTGCAGAAGAGGGCTGTCCGGACTATTTATGGAATGGGGTCTCGGGAGTCATTAAGAGATAAGTTTAAGCATATTAACATCCTTACAGTGTATTCACAGTATATTTATGAAATTTTATTGTATACCCACAAGAACAAAAGTAAGTTTGTGAAAAATAGTGATAATCATAATCTAAACTTAAGAAATAAGGATAAACTGGCTGTTCCTAAATTTAGGCTTCATAAAGTGAGTAATTCTTTTGCGGGGAACTTTATTCGAATGGACAATACATTGCCAACCGAAATAGCAAAATATCTGTCAATAAATTTAAAAAACTAATAAAAAGTAAATTGTGCCATAAAGCTTATTATAGTATTAATGATTTCTTAGATGACAAGGCTGCGTGGTTGTAACAGAATTGCTCCTTTCTAAATAACTCGGTATTAGATTTAAGATTAAATATTTTTAAAAAAGCCGAACTGAGTTTCTTGATGGCTCTTCTCAGTCACATTGCATTTTGGAACCCTCGGTAGAGTCACACCAACTTTTGACGAATCTAAATAATTTTCTAAAGATTTCAAAGATAATAAACGTTATTTTATTTTATTTTATTTAGTTTACTTAAACTAAGCGCTGACCAGCCATTCTGACGTAAGAATGGCTGGTGACATTGTTATTCCTTATATTTTCAAAATTAATGAGGTAGCAATTATTGAATTGTAGGTAGCAGACATTAGCAATTAGGTAGTAATTTTTAATGACTGTCTCGGTGCTAAATGAGGCAGGCAACCAGCCATTCTGACGGACACCTCCTGACACACGAACTCTATTCTAGCAAATTATATCGAAACTGCCCGGTGAAGGCAATAGGTTCGCTTGATAGGTACTTACACAGTGATTGGCGAAGTGAGAGCGTGATAAACTGTCTATTGTCTTTTTAAGGGATAAAGAAGAATTTTTAATCGGCATAGACTCAAAACGACCTTTTAAATATTTCAATGTTTTATATTTTAACAGAAATTCGTGTTGAACACAACAAAACGACAAGCATACGTGTGCTTTTCCACCAGTGATGTTCTACGCTTTGTTGCTGTGGATACGTTTGATCCACTAATCGTAACACGTTACAAGCTTTGTCTGTTGTTTAGTGTTTAGTTTACGTATTTCCTGCCATGTCATGTGTGTCACACGTCACCACTGACATACGTCATCCTGCGCCTGTGGCGATCGTTGCCACAGACAATAAAATGTAAAAAACTGTTTGTTATTTGTATTGCTTGCAAAGTGTTGATGCATAAATAAAAACATTCTTTCTTTCTTTCTATGTGGACCAATTGGTGGATATCCAACGCATCCACAGCAACGTAGCATAGTACATCTCTTCTGGATAATCACCATTAAAAAAATATATTTTAGAAATACTTTCATAGTTTAGTAGTTTTTTTTAAGCTGGCCCTCTTGTACATACCAGCAAGAGGTAGACATGTCAAAACATAGACAATAAAACTTAAAAGTTTAAAACTTATTATTTATAAATAGTTTGAGAAGTCAGATATTAAATCATTAAATTTTTTTAATGAGAAGTTTTCTTTAGAGCATCCTAAATATTATTTTGATTCTATTTTATTAAATATACATTTAATATATTATTTTATCTATTATATGAGTCTTAATAGATAATTAACCTATTTACAATTATCTTAATTATTAGTTTATTTATTTATTTACAAAAGTATCACAGGATTTTTTGACTAAATAGATATAATAATGCGAGCCCAAAACAATCACAAGGCGATGTGAATATTACTAATATCGCGACTATCGAGACTTTGCTGTCCGTCCGTCCGTCTGTGTTGCGCTGTATCTCGTGAATAGTTAGAAAGTTGAATTTTTCTGTTGCCTCTATAACAACAAAAACTAAAAAAACAGAATATAATAAATATTTAAGTGGGCTATAAGTGATTTTTTTCTGTTTTGGTACGGAACCCTTCGTGCGCAATTCCGACTCGCACTTGATTTTTAATGTAAATAATATGGAAATTATGTTTTTAAAAAATAAACTTTTAATGTAAACAATTAGGAAGGTTGTTTGTTTAACCATCACACTCTCTGCCAGATGCCACTGAAAAGTCTTCCTAGTGCCTACCAGAGGCGCTAGGCAATGGACGTAGGGGCGGCTGCGTCCTTAGGCCGCGGAATTGAAAAATGAGTCAGGGCTAGCGCACATCATAATCAAAACTGTTTTAGACAAATTTATCTCACACAGACAAATCTGTCTTAAAACTGTCTAAATACTGTTTTGATTACGACACGCCGAACACCGTTGTCATGTTACCTATGATAGTCAATGTTCTTTTAGACAGTTTTATCGAATGCCAGTTTTGTTTCAAATGTCCGCCCTTAATAATGAAGCAATAGACTGTTATGTCTTAAGACAGTTTTGACTATAATGATTACAATCCTCGGCCACCACACTATTATGAACCCACTCCTTACACAAACAGTTTTTATATCTTAGCTGAAGGCGTTCACAGGAATGCTAGTAACCCCTAAACAGTACAGGGATAAATAACTTAGAATAGCATTGTATATATAGGTACTCACTTAACTATCGTTAAATATATTCCTACAAAATATTTGAGCCATTAAAACTAATAAAATCAATATACATTAAATAAACAATAAACTCGTACCAATACGAATTATAATAAACATTTTCTTTGGTAATTTTAATAAAGAGGTACTTTATGTTGGCAAGAATTCTTTGGTTAATATGAAAACTTGGAAATTGAACAGGAAAATATACCTGAAAAATATTTACATGGGCATGTGTAATAATTAGGGTAAGCAAAGGACTGAAAAACATGGGTAGGTTATTTTCACAAAGCAACCGTTGAACCTACTCCTCGGTCTGGTCTATACATATTTTTGTTTGAAAAAATATACATGATGGAAATTTACTTTGAAACAAAGTGTTGATTTTAAAATATACCTTTGAATTTAGTTGTATAAAATATACCTAGAAACATTTTGTTTGATATTTTTTTTACGCATAATTTCTATGTATTTGAGAGAAATCCTTACGATACCTTAAAGTAATAGTTATCTCATCAATGACTAATCTAATTAAACTATTCATTTGTCCATCTTTTGGCTTAGATTTTAATAATAAAATAAAATAGCCAGGTATGACAGTTAAACTACTGACATTTAAATACACTGTGCCTCCAGTGGGCCAAATTACCGTTCAAACTACGTCACTTTTGTCAATCAACCCGTTATCACTGTTACCATCTTCTTGTCAAATATGATACTCTCTTAACGGCCGTACCGAATCAGCTGAGGACCTCGGTGTGGGGTCTACTCCAGATAACCCTAAAGAACCGCTACGTCGAACAACAAGGGTCTTAGTTCCATAATCTGTTACGAAGTTATCATTTCTTGTAGGTGTATTAGCTCTTACGCTTTGGTATCCGCAGCAAAGAGGATATTTAGAGGTAAGAATCTTTTTGAAGGCCTCTCTAAATTCTGTGTTGAATATTGAGTATATTATTGGGTTGAAGGCCGAGTTCGAATATCCGAGCCATGTCAGGATCTTGAACGCCAGATCTGAGAACGAGCAAGATATTTAACAATGTCACACACAAAATCACTTCCTTATATTCGAAAAGGGAGACAGAGGTGTACGCCAACATTTCGCCAAGCTTTGTTTGTCCAAAAGGAGCCGAGCCAATTGCTGTTTGTGGGCACTATGGGTATTTTGCTAAAGCCTCGCCTGTTCGTCAGCAGTTGCATCACGAGCAGGTGAGAATGCCATGAGCTACCTACTGCCCTAGAGATGTCTAAAGGATCTTCTGGCAAAAAAACTAAACACATTTGTTATTTCCTTGGAGTGGTTGGTAAAGGTATACCATACGCCCATTATTCACCTGTAATTTAATTTACCTCTAACCAGAAACCTTGATATTATCCGAGCCACAGGTTTTCACCGGCACCATTTGCGAAGTTGCCTTGGGTCCCTAAGATCCTGGTAAAAACTAAAGGCACTGGTAAACAGACAGCCAATGTTGTAAACAGTAGCGAACCATAACTCAGTTTGGATGCAAAATTTAAACTGCTATGGATATTATTACCATACTCAACTCAGCGTACCATACTTAGCAAGCCCAGCTTACTCAGTTTAAATGCAAAATTTATGGAACTAATGATTGTGCCAAATATAGTACAAGTTATTAATAATAAATAACCTTTAGCACGTCCATAGTACAACTTTATATTAGCTTAGTTCGGACTAGATAACGTTGTGTGAGAATCTCCAAAAAATATTTATTTATACTTACAACTTACCTGGTATACAAGTCTTACAAAATGCAGCCACAATATTGACACAGAAGAATGGCACCCAGCACAACAAAAACACGCCCATAATGATGCCGACAGTGACAGCGGCTTTGTGGTCTGACACGTGGTACGGCGACGACTGTACGTGGGTGTGAACGCGAGTCCGGACCGACTTCGTTCGGTTATCAGGCAGTTGAACTGTTCTTGTAACTGCCCGTATTGACTTTACATGTTTCTGGGCATAACAGTAGAGCCTGTGAAATTAAATTATTATTATTATTAATATTTTATGTAATTCAATGTTCTTTATACAGGTTGTAACATTCAAATGGGCAGTATGGGAAAGTCTGAAATTATAAAAAAAAAAAATTGCATTCACAGATTTGTTTTTTTGACTTTCCCTTAATACTTGGTTGGCTTAGGACGGGCAAAACTATATATCTACGTTTATTCAATAAAGTGACAAGATAACACTTTTGAAAGTCAGTCAGTTAAAGGGTCGTATACGGCGATAGTGTATACGACGACCGCGTTGGTCTATGGTTAAAGGTTATAATTAAAGACAAAATTGCTTCTAATACCTCAATAGGTACTCGTATTTTGAAATTGGTGGCTACTTGAAATGTAGTGTCGTGTACAACCTACAAAGCGCAAATGTACCTTTTATTTATGCAAACCAGCATACGATTATGTATTGTTACGAGCCGGGGTTCTACGGAATTAAAAATGCCGATCAAACTACCACAAAACACTTTATTTATTACACCACTAATTTACACTTCACTATAAGCTTCACTGAACACTTTTAATCGCACTTGAACTCGCAGGTATAACTCGTATTATCGCTCTTGAAATACTGATGATCCGCCAACAAAGTGCTCCGCCTTTATAGTGCGGTCATTACTCTAGATTACTCTGGAATTTTTATGGAAGAATTATCGCGAACATTCCACACCTTCGAGATGCTTCTAGATAACTCGTTACATAGAAGTACCTTGACAGAACATTCCAGAAAGACGTTACGTAGTAGTACTGCGATTTGCTACTAGATGGCGCTGAATTTGGTAGTCTTATTACTCGCTACGAGATGGCGTTACACTGCCCCCTCCTAAGACATGCTCGTCCCGAGCATTGTCAGGCCCATAATATCGCGCCAATCGATCCACATGAACTATCTTTGGCGCACTTCTTGGACTCCTCTGTATTCGGTAAGTGACATCGTTAATCTTGGTCACAACTCGGTATGGTCCATCCCATTTAGGTTGCAGTTTAGGAGACTTCCCTTAGCTGCGGACTGGGTTATGTAACCACACTAACGAACCTTCATCGAAGCCCTTAGTTTGTCTTTCGGTCGTAACGGGTCTTCATCTTTTCAGACATTTGTTGACCTGATTGTCTGACATGCTCATAAATGTCATTCATCCTGCTGCGCAAGTCATTCGCATAATCGGTGATATTGCGCGGAGCGTCAGGCGGTATATCGGTTATTAAGTCGGCAGGCAACCGTAATTCTCTTCCAAAGTTCGCATAAGCTGGTGTCACTGACGTGCTTTCGTGAACCGCACTTCGGTAAGACAAAAGAAACGGTTGGATGTGCTTGTCCCAATCTTTTTGCCTGCTTTCCACAACTTTCGCCAGATATCTGTCCAATGTCTGATTAAATCGCTCCACCATTCCATCTGACTGCGGGTGGTAAGAGGTCGTTCTGGTTTTGTGAGTACCCATGACCCGACACATTTCCTGGAACACCTGAGATTCAAAATTTCTTCCTTGATCGCTATGGATTTCTAGAGGCACCCCGAAACGACAGAAGACTTCGTGAACTAATTTATCTGCGACCGTGGTAGCTTCTTGATTAGGTATAGCGAATACTTCTGGCCACTTCGTGAAATAATCCATCACAACCATGAAGTACTTGTTTCCGCTTTCACTTTCAGGAAACGGTCCCGCAACATCTAGGGCTATCCTTTCCCATGGTGCCCCAACGTTATACAGTTTCAGTGCACATCTGCTCCGTGTATAAGGTCCCTTCATAGCAGCACAACTTGTACATTTGCGACACCAGTCCTCAACGTCGTCGCGACAGTGGATCCAGTAAAACCGCTCACGTATCTTCAACAGAGTCCTTTTTACTCCCATATGGCCCCCTGAACATCCATTATGGTAGAGCTGTAGCACATCTGGGACCTTAACTTTAGGGACGACCATTTGCAAATGACAGCTGTCTCCTCGAGCATTTTCCCATTTGCGGCACAAGACTTAATCCTGAATAACTAAACTGTCCCATGCGCCCAATAACTTTTTGTGATTGAACTCATTGAAGCGACGTCACTCCACATGGGTTTAGGAGCACTTGCTTTAATCCACTCAAATATTGGCTTGATGTCTGCGTCGTCCGGTTGAGCATGTTGTAGGCTTTCTTTCCATTCATCGCTCAGATCCGTTTTAAGCATCTTCACAGGTATGGCTTCCCTTGTCTCCTGTTTGGCACAGTGCTTACAGTCTTCAGGGCAAGGTCTGCTTGACAAAGCGTCTGCGTTGCCATGGGATCTCCCACTGCGATGTTCAATCACAAAGTCATATTCTTGTAGTAGCTCAATCCATCTTGCGACTTGTCCTTCTGGATTCTTGAATTGTAATAGCCACTTCAATGCAGCATGGTCGGTACGTACAAGGAATTTTCGCCCTAGTAAATATTTGCTGAAATGCTGCAATGTCTTCACCACGGCGAGTAATTCTCTCCTCGTGACGCAATAATTCCTTTCAGGTTTCGATAAGGATTTGCTGAAGTAGGCTATAACGACCTCTCGATCTCCTTTCCGCTGAGATAACACACCTCCGAGTCCAATATCACTTGCGTCTGTGTCAACTATAAATTCATTTTCCGCATCGGGATAACCCAAAATAGGTGTATTGCACAGACGATTCTTTAGCTCCTGAAATGCGATGCCGCAGCTTCCGTCCCAGCAGAATAGTCGCTTTTCCTCCGTCAGCTTGTGTAAGGGCTTGGCAATATCCGCAAAGTTCTTGACGAATCGCCGGTAGTATGAGCACAAACCCAAAAATGCTCTGACCTGCGTCTTATCCTTTGGAACCGGCCAATCCTTGACGGCGATGATTTTCTCTGGATCCGTGCAGATACCATCTTCCGACACTACGTAGCCTAGGAAGCTTACTTGCCGTTTAAGGAATGAACACTTCTTTGGGCTGAGTTTCAGGTTCGCGCTTCGGATCTTTACAAGCACGCGTTCCAGGTTTTGAAGATGCTCTTCTTACGTACGGCCCACGATGATAATGTCATCTAAATAGACAAGACAGGCGTCCCCAGTCAATCCGGCGAGTACAATTTCCATTAATCTTTCAAAAGTAGCCGGGGCGTTGATAATCCAAATGGCATAACTTTAAACTGCCACAATCCCTTTCCTGTGGAAAATGCAGTCTTCTCTTTATCCTTCGGATCGATTTCAACTTGCCAGTAGCCACTTTTCAGGTCTAGTGTGCTAAACCACTTCACCCCTGTCAGCATGTCTAACGTGTCATCGATCCTTGGTAAAGGGTAGCTGTCCTTTTTCGTAACGTCGTTCAGACGACGATAGTCGACACAAAACCGCATACTGCCATCTTTCTTCCTTACCAGCACTACAGGTGACCACCATGGACTTGACGATGGTTCTATCACACCATCTTTTACCATTCCTTCAATCATGGTCTCAACTTCCTTTTCTCATGCTACTGGCAGTCTCCTTGGTCGCTGATGGATGGGTGCCTCATTTCCTGTATTAATTTTATGCTGAACCAATCCAGTCTTCCCAATGTCAGCATCACTCGAAGAGAAAATATCGGTGTACTTGAGTAACATCTTCTTAGCCTTGTCCATTTCATTCTTCGTTAAGATGTTACGACAGTCTTCTAAAAGTGTCAACACGTTGTTTCTAGCGTCCTTGTTGACGATGTTCCCAGTACTCAACTCTTGGCATCGGCGCATTCAATCTACTTCTTCGCAAGTGCCAATGAATGTGCTCTTTTCTATCACGTGTTCCTTATCACTAAGGTTCAGCACACGTACCACTGAGGCTTCATTGGCTATTACCAGAGTTCGGGCCATTTTCCATGGAAGTTCATTGTGTATCCCTTCTATGAGTACACATCGATGTGTTCGCCCAGAATTCTGAGGGAGACTAACTGGTACAGTCGTTTCTGATCTGGCAGGAAGCACGACCTTCTTCAAGC
Source organism: Nudaria mundana (assembly GCA_963556515.1). NCBI lineage: Eukaryota > Metazoa > Arthropoda > Insecta > Lepidoptera > Erebidae > Nudaria > Nudaria mundana. The sequence goes on along the minus strand of OY748308.1, from coordinate 10,407,740 downwards.
TGTACACTTTTCCTGATAACGCTCCTTCCATGAAAATTCCTCCTGACCACATTTCATCGCTCCTTGCTTGACGTCGATCTCACAAGAGTTCTTCCTCATAAAGTCTAAGCCCAGTATGCAGTCGTCCATTATGTCAGCCACGATGACATTATGCAGGTAAATTCCATTGCCCAACTTTAACTGCATCTCTGTCTCTCCTCGGAAGGGTATGCGCTGACCGGTGGCTATTATCAAGTTGATGCGGTCACGGTTCGCAGAGTCCCCAAGGAACCGATTTGCAAGTCGGGAACTGACAACCGTGCGAGATGCTCCAGTATCTATTGTCAGCTTGCATGGTGTTCCATTTACCTCGCCCTTGATGATCAGGCTGTTCCCATCCTGGGTTTGTGAGATCGAAACCCTTGGGCTCTTCTAAAATCAGCCAGCAACCGCCCCGCAGTCCTGGCATTTATTCGTTTCCCTCCTGTTGCTGGGCGGTGACATTAGCCACCCTATCCTCTTGGGAACGACTTTCTTCTCTTTCAGCAGTCCGCTTTGGGCAACTGGATCGAAGGTGGCCCCTCTCACCACATGTGTAGCACCTAGGGCTATACCTCGTGAAACGGTCGCGAGCCGGTGATGCTACAACTTCCCTGACATGGTGAGATCGATGATCCTTCCGTACGGCTTCGACTTCCAAAGCATGAGCCAAGGCGTCTTTGAGAGTCTCTTGGTGCCCGAGTCTGACAGCAGCCCTGACTTCCACGTCGTAGATGCCGTCGATGAATACTTGCACCAGATTCCCATCGATGAGCGCAGGTACCGACTGGTATGCCTTCCGTACCAGCTTCTCAACTTCCAGTGCCCACTGTTGCAAGTTTTCACCAGTGCGCTGGACACGATCCTTCAGCTGCGCACGATACACGTGTTCCAGGTGAGCGTCACCGTATCTGGTTTCCAAGGTTTCTAGTAGCTGCTCGTAGGAAACATCGTCTCCGAGAGCTTCTAGGATGGTTAACGCCTTGTCTCGCAGACCCAATGTAAGCGCAGTCATGGCCTGGGCTTTGCTCCACCCGTTTGCCTTCTTAACGGCTTCAAACTGCTTTTTATAGGCCGACCATGAAGATGTCCCATCGAATGGCGGTACTTTAAATCCACGCGCTGAAGGTACGGCAGGTAAGGAAGTCGCAATCCCATCTCCAGCTTTCAGATTTCCCAGCTCTTTCCTCACATCTGTAATCTGGTTTTTTACATCTTCAATCCGAGTTTCGGCTTCCGTGATGCGGTTCTCAACATGATGAACTTGATCCTTCATCACATTCATCTCCTTTCCAAAAGTCGCTCGAAGATCTTTCATGAGGAGCGTCTGTTCCTCTTGGCGGCGTGCCTGCTCCTCCTGGCGGTGTGCCTGCTCCTCCTTGTCACGCAGCAGCTGTTCTTCCAACCGGCGGGCCTGCTCCTCCTGACGGTGTGCCTGCTCCTCTTGGCGGCGTGCCTGCTCCTCCTAGCGGCGTGCCTGCTCCTCCTGGCGGCGTGCCTGCTCTCCTTGTCCCGCAGCAGCTGTTCTTCCAACCGGCGGGCTTGCTCCTGTAGCATAGCCATCAGCGCAGCAAAGTCTGGAGGTGCTGGCGCATGAGATACCGTGGGCGGGCCAGCTTCCACCGTTGGCTGCTGCTGACCACCCAACCTCTCCGGCGTATTACCTCCGAAGCGCCTGCTGTCCAACTCCTGCTGGCGCTGACCCCTGGTACGGACGCCCTCTGTGTCTTCTTTCGGTAACACCGGCATTGTCCAAATCCCCAATTCTGACACCAATTGTTACGAGCCGGGTTCTACGGAATTAAAAATGCCGATCAAACTACCACAAAACACTTTATTTATTACACCACTAATTTACACTTCACTATAAGCTTCACTGAACACTTTTAATCGCACTTGAACTCGCAGGTATAACTCGTATTATCGCTCTTGAAATACTGATGATCCGCCACTGAAGTGCTCCGCCTTTATAGTGCGGTCATTACTCTAGATTACTCTGGAATTTTTACGGAAGAATTATCGCGAACTATCCACACCTTCGAGATGCTTCTAGATAACTCGTTACATAGAAGTACCTTGACAGAACATTCCAGAAAGACGTTACGTAGTAGTACTGCGATTTGCTACTAGATGGCGCTGAATTTGGTAGTCTTATTACTCGCTACGAGATGGCGTTACAGTATGTATTCTGCATTCAAAATACCTTTGAGCTATGTGCATGTTACGGTAAATGTGATTATGTGAAAATTATGAATAATCACCTCGCGAATTGGTAAATGTTAATACAACATAGAAATGCATCACTTTTAGAAATTACAATAGGTACATTATAACTTTTGTGTACTCGTATTAACATCACCACCACAGGCACGATTGTTGGCACTTAGTGGAACCTATAGTAATACATGATGAACACACACATACTTGACCTATTGCACAACTTTATTTGATTTATTTTAAACGACCGGTTTCGCTTTTCAGCATTATCAAAGGTGTTTTACTTCACTGTTTCACGGTCGGTGAAAATAAATCAAATAAAGTTGTGGAATAGTGTAAAGGTGTTTGATCATCATGTAACTAGGTATTACTGTAATGTAATTGTTCCATTAAACCCATCTAGCGAAGTATCGGTTATCAATTATTATATTAGTCTAATAACTGTGAGCTACGTACGAGTATTTTCTATAATACCGTGATTAAATTCAATATTAATCAACGTCTACAACAGGATACCTAACTTGATGAATATCAGAGGCGATAATTAAAACTGAGAGTGAAGGAATACACTCTTAAGTACTGAAATTTTAATTATAATTATGATTCAATTTAAACTAAAATGATCCTGAAACATTAAGATATTTTAGTCTAACATGAATCATCATAATCATAGACCGAGCGAGCGAAGCGTCTCATTTTTAAAATCGGCCAGATTTGGCGTTGTTGGTATGTGTGTCAGTTCCGGTCTACAGGCCGCATTTTTCAGCCGATTTTCATGAAATTTGGCACAAGTGTTTTTTGTTACAAGACGCAACTTTTGTCAAAGGGATTTTTCGATTGGGGGGAAAATGGGGGAGAAATGGGGCAAATGCATTTTTCAGCCGATTTTCATGAAATTTGGCACAAGTGTTCTTTGTTGCAAGGCTCAACTTTGTCGAAGGGATTTTTCGATTGGGGGGAAAATGCGAAACTAACGCGAGGTCTTCTGTTCACTGAACCACTAGTTTAACATAGTATCAAACAAAGTAATTTCCCGTCTCCTTAAATCTTTAAAACCACGCAACGAAGGGTTTAGTATATAATTTGTCAAGCTGTCGAAGGCGTCCGCTAGTATGAGAGAAGTCTCATCTTAGCATGTTAATCAGACATAGAAATAGCTAGAACTTGATACAATTACCTTTAATTTACAGTCTAATTTATCAGACGCCAACCAAATTCTACCATTTGTATTTCATCTACACACACACGCACATATATACATATATTACGCCTATATTCCCGAAGGGGTAGGCAGAGGCACATTATACACCTACAATTTGCCAGTATTTTTAGTCGCACGTTATAGGGGACAAGGCTATTGCCGTCCCCGGGCATATTTATAATGGAGTACTCCTGGAGTACAGGGATATAGGATAGGTTGTAGATTTGTTTGTAATATTCAATTTCAATGTGATAAAGAATGATTTATATTAATCCGGGCCGTACCTGGGCCGGGGTGCCGTGCAGCGACACGGATTTTGTATTCACACATTCTCAATAAGACTGCTCGACATCTAATAAATTATTCAAACGTATGATAGTTTCCTTATTACTCGTATTATTTTATTTATTTTCTTATCAATCACTAATCCCGTATAATCTAATCACATTTTATTTTTGGAGCACGAGTGATCTGCCTACTTTTTAAGTTTTGCAAACAGGCGTGTAATGTTTTATTAGGTCAATTTGCAGTAAATAAATTAAATTTGAGAAGAACAATCCATAAATTAGGATAAGATTGTAATGTCTGAAAATTTAGCTATCTATCTTCGCCTAGTCTCTGTAATAATGTTTTAATTTGAATTGGAAACATCATCCCTATTTTTAGTTCTCTTAAGTTTTCTGGCAAACATATTGTCATAGCTATGTCCTGTAGTGTCTGATAAGATTTAACACAGCAACTAGCATCGCTCTCTATATTCTATCTAAGCTTGCCTGGAAAAGATTGGTCTTTACCTATAAGGTCACCCATCGCACACTTTTTTAAGTGTGTTTGAATGTACTTGTGTTAAAGAGTCTTATTTAAAAAAACTAATTCGTGTAAAACTATTCAAATAGACTTACCTGCAGTAAATACTTATCATAACAATACAAGGAAGTATGAAGGATATGCAACTGGATACCACAGCATAGGTCGGCGTCAGTACAAGAGCGCATGTTGGATACTTCGGTGGTTTCTGCGTGGCGAGAGACTCTTCGTCGGGCCTGTGAAGACCCAGCGAAATGGGTAGAAAGCTTACTAGACCGGCTAGGAGCCAGATCATGGCGATTGTGCATACAGCTACTCGACGGGTTACCCAGCGGCCGTACCTATGAAAGAAAAAAAACACTGAAAAATGAAATGCCAAAATCCTTTTACAAAAATAAATATAAGTATAAATATAAACCCTGGCTCCCAAACTAGGTATTCCTGTATCTTGGGAGTCAGTGTTCTGCTGTTACCATTATACTAATATAAAACTGACCATATTTTATTGTGACATGTATTTTTTTTTTTTTTATATTGGTTTCGCTAAATTGACGCCGCCCGCCTGGTGGTAAGTCGTGACGACGTCTAGCGATTATGGGCCACTCTCACAGCACATAATACTATAGAGAGTGGCCCTCAACTTGACGACGTACTGATGTGCCTCTTCTCGAACCCAGGATTATATGTGGGAGGAAACACGTGCAAAGGCAGGGCGTTCCAGGCCGCTATCGTTCGGCAGAGAAACGAACGAACGTTTTTTAACGAATGAATTGTTGTCTCAGTATCCCCAGTGTGAGAACGGTAGACGCACACGTAGATCTGGCTCATAGAGCCATGGTCTACGTGCAGCCAAAGGACGGAGTTGGAGGGGTTCTCTAGGCAGCGCAACCGGCGGCAGCAAACATCCGCCCTAACGAACACGCACACCCCGGCTTTGTCTCGAAATTGTTCCTCGATGACATAGCCGGGGTAACACAGGTAAGACGTGTCGTCAGGGCGGCGTATCTGTGTCTCCGTGAGGAACATCACAGCGGGCCGTGCTGTCTCGAGGTGATGGTGGACGGCATCGAGGTTCGCATGGAGTCCACGGATGTTAGTGAACTCCACCTCAAAAAGCGAAGTTGTGGGGTTTCCTGGGGCCGCTGTGGAACGTTTACATTTTTTCTGTTGCACTGCCATTATAGGTTTGAAGAAGAAGCGTGAAGACAGGGCGACATTTGGTCCACACCGGTTACCACCCGGAGCGGCGATCCCACATCAGGATTATGCGCAACATGTGGGGCAGCCTCCTGGGGTGGTTGGTCCCAGGCGGGCCCCATGACTGTGTTGCGGGCGGCCGCAGCAACGCCGTTGCTAAGGGTCTCCCTGGCCGGCGAATCGACCCACACCACCCACACTAGACTCCGCTTCACCCCCACTGGTCCCATGCCTGCGGCACCATACATCGCCCCGGGCCCGGCGGTGCAGCTGCTGAACCCCTAACGCAACCCAGCCTCAGCTGGGTTACTTGGGGGGCTTTAGCAAAGCTGCACGGTGGTACCCCCCCGGACCAACACTGTTGTACCACCTGGTACCCACGTAGGGGCCGAAGCCACTCCATGGGTACCTTAAATTAACGGACCTCGTCTGTTGATCAGCAGGTGCGCCACTAGCAGGTGAGGTCGCTGGGGCCCTAAAGATGTTGGTAGAGCCCCTTTGCACCCACGTGTGTCTGTGTGTGTGTGTGTGTGTGTGTGTGTGTGTCTGTGTGTGTGTGTGTGTGTGTGTGTGTGAAAATCTAAATGTTTTTTGAAGGCAATGTTATAGTATACCTTTATACAGATTTAGAATTTCCAGTAATTAGGGAGAATGAAAGGAAAGAATGAGTTGAATGAATAAAAATCTTACTTTAAAAGTACTAACAGAATTTTAACCATTCATTTCGTTTATGAATTTTAAGTATACGTCACTAATCTGTACATAATACACCTAAGAGTAAGACCCATGACGAACCTATGTTATTTTATAATACGAGTAGCTGAAAATTTAGACCATGTTTCGGAGAGTTACGATTGTGGTTATACTAGAATAGATGCGCCAACCCCTAAAATACCGGACAAGTGCGTGTCGGGCCTGAATAGGGTTCCGTTTAGTCAAACATAAAAACTTATTTAACTCCTGACTAACAGAGTTATCGGCTCCGTTATAGTTTTGCTTTAAAGTTCATTACATGGACTACCATCACAAATTTTTTCAGATTTTAGATTTTAGCGATCGACGGTCCGACGTTGTTTTACCAAAAAAAAAAATGAAAAATATGGCAAAGATGTGCCATATATTTTAGAGTTATCGAAAGTTTTTTCATAAAATCTAAAAAATGTCACATGACATGAAGTTCAACATCATTTTAGAGGTCTTTGACCATGCTAAGATGATTGCAGCTGGTCTTGAGTCTCTAACTAGTACCGTTCTCAATTTGACCTCATTTTGACCTTGACCTTGAGATCAGAGGTCAAAGGTCAAGTTCATTTTGGGGGGTTTTCGACTATGCTAAGTCGATTGGCGTTTACACTGAGTCTCTAGGTCTTACCGTTCTCGAGTTGAAAGTTGTTCACGGACGGACGGACATTACTGTTGTAGGTATAAGAGATTTTCGTTTCGAAAATTCTAAAATGACCTATAAAGTTGAATATCTTGCAAACGAATACTTAAATCACAAAATCGTTAAAAGATATATCTAACGATACCCCACACTCCGGGATTGACGCAAGAAAAAAATACAAATTCTCGAAGGGGAAAAATTAAAATTATAATTTTATTGTAGCCCTTTGTCAAAGTAGTAACTACACATATCCATGCTAAGTTTCATGTTTCTAGCACTCACCGTTTAGGAGGAAAGCCGAGGACAGACGGACGGAAAGACATGACGACACTATAAGGGTTCCGAAACTTGAACTACGGATACTTCTTTAAACTTTCGCGGTTTGTACATATTATAAACTTAAGACTAACGGGTCTTTTACGCGATTATTGAGATATATACATACCTCTTTATTACCCGATAAACAACCGCCAAATAAACAAGTCTGCGATTGCCGAGCATTTGTTGGAATCGGGTCCCAACCACTGTCCCAACCACTGTCCACTGACGGACACTATTACTCCAGGATAGTGCGGGAAGCCGTTGAAATAAAAAAGTATCCCAACTTTAACCGGGAAGATGGATATCGACTATCTACGTCGTGGAATCCGGTGATCAGCAAATGTACTCGCCACCTCACCGAACGCCCGCTTGCTGATACTATCAGTGTGGTATGCCGTAGTGGCTCTCCGAACACAATAGTTAGTGACGACGAGTGAGAGTAGTGAACAAACCCGCACTTCACGAAGACGACGATGAGCTGAAGCCAGTACACCCGTGACCACGGCTCTTGTAACACGGCCGAAACGTCGGGTAATAAAGAGGTATGTACATATCTCAATAATCGCGTAAAAGACCTTAAATAGTCTTAAGTTTATAATTGAACTACGGAACCCTAAAAAACAAGACTGTTCTCACGTAGATTCAGTGTACGGTATTTCGACGTAGGATTGGTGTTCATATATTTGGGTACCTAATTGGGTATAATTATTTGTCAGACACGACAATTACTGTTTCATTTTTAATGATCACGATTGACCCCCAGTGGCTATAGTAATAAATAATATTTTCCCTCCATTACGTATTGCTTGTAGTCAAAATATGTCTCTAAAGGTGGACATTTATCATAAAATGGATTCTGTTAATGTCCATTTGACCCACGTCAGGATAATAAAATTATATGAGTGTCATTTATTGGCTCGAATTTATTGGTCCATTGTCTTAAAGCCTTTCGACCAGAGAATGTGCTATGCTACGTTGCTATAGATACGTTTGACATCCTCTATTCATTTGTTCACACATTATCAAGTCATAACACAATCATTTTCATTGTATTATCTCTGGTCGAAAGGCACCCTTAACCTCGAATCAATTTTACCTTCATGATTTAATACGGTAACAGACTGCTAAGTACCGCACGTAATGATAAATCATTTCACTTTGACAGCATTTGGTCGTAATTCATAAAAAATACCTGTTTGGTCCCACTGAGAATTAAACATATGGTTTGAATGATGCTGACAAATTATGTCTGTGCAATTATTTTTATATAAAATGCTGAAGTGTACTTCAATAAATACCTTTCTTATTTTTAGACTTATGAGACAACACTTAAATGGAGTATAAATTAGCCTATCAAAATCTTAGAGGAAGGCTTCCCTGTCTTTGAGTGCCTTTATGTCGTAGTCAGTTGAATGTTCGAACTGCGTGATACTGTTAGGTACCCCCCAGAGGTCCCGGCTTCGATCCTTGGTCGGGAAAAATATTTATAATATCCGCTAATATTTGTTTCTGAGTTTGGGTGGTTCATGGTAAAACTTTTTTTTTTTCTTTTTTTTAGTTCCGCGACCAAGGCCGCGGCCGCTCTAACGTCCGTTGCCGGGCGTCTCTGGTTACAAGCAGAACGTATTTCTAGTGGCACCCGGCGGACTTTGACCACCTCTGTGGTCTCTGCGGGGGTTGGGTCGGGATGATAATCCCGCGTCGTTGGGGTCGGGTTTTATCCCGCGTCAGTGAGTGAATCTGGTTGCGTGCTATGGGGCAAAGGTCCCGCAGCACGCAACCCTTCTAGCCTGCTTCTGTAAGGACGACGGGTGGCGATCCCGCCGTCCTCAGGCCCCGATCATGGAGGTCGATGGTCTTGGGCGTAGATGAGTCTGCGGCGCCCTCGCCGCTGACTACGGAACTCGGCGGGGAGGGTACGCTCCCTCTCCCTCTCGGCCGCCTCCTTCGCGAGAACGACTTGCTCGCAGAAGGATACGGCCGCGTTCCACCTACTCCCGCTGGAGACCATGGCTTGAAGCATGGTCTCCAGCGAGAGGGTATCCGTGCCCAGACCCACTACGAGGTCCCGGTGCTGACTCGCCCACGCTGAGCACTCCACCAACGTGTGGAGTGCGGTGTCGTCGTCGGAAACCTCGCAGTGTTGACACCGGGGTGTGACCTCACGATGGATGCAAAACAGATAGCTACCGAAGCATCCATGCCCGGTAACGATCTGCGTCGCACGATACGTGAGGTCACCATGCTGCCTCTGCAGCCAATCGTCCATGATCGGTCTCACCGCAACGATGATGGTGGCACCCCACTTGGGTTGCTCAAGTCGCACCCTCCATGACTCCATGAGATCCTGTCGGAGTTGGGACCGCCGGTCATCGATTTCTCGAGACGCAGGCCTGTGGTCCCGCTCCAGCGCCTCCTTGCGCCATTGGAACAATGACGCAAGGGCTCTCGCTTCCAGGTCCCATGGAGGGGTCCCGGCTAGGAGACATGCAGCCTCTCCAGAGATCGTGCGGTAGCCCCTTATTGTTTTGACGGCCAAGGTCCTCAACGGTCTGTTAAGGAGCGTTGAGTTGTTGGCCGTCAACCGCGCCGCCCATACGGGAGCCCCGTATAGGGCCATACTCCGCACGATCCCCAGGTACAGTCTCCTGCAGGAAGCGTTGGGTCCCTTTAGGTTGGGCATCAGTCGCGAAAGCGCGACGGCACACCTTGGGAAACTGGCCCCTTTCGAGGCATGCGCTAAAGAGCCCCATCAGTCGAGGCCCGAGTTCTTCGAGGGCCAGGACCCATGCACGGCCAGGAATGCCGTCGGGTCCGGGGGCAGTGATTTTCCGGCGTTTAAGCCGGAGTACTGCCGCACCTAGCTCCCCCACCCTGACTTCGGGTACGTCGTCTTCACTGATGCTATCCGCGTCGGGCAGAGACGGAGCCATGCGCGGAGGGACGTGCTCCTCCGCGCTCGTCGGAAACAGGGAGCCCATGACCCGCTCCAGCTGCTGCGGCTGGAGACTCTGGGTCAGTGGGGGCACCCTAGGTCGGAGTTTCTCCCTGACTTGTAGGTACGGGCGCCCCCATGGGTTCTCCTGCAGGGTCTCCAGGAGCTCCTCGCGGGCCACCGTCTTGGCCCGCTTTATTGTCTCCTGGAGATTACCTTTAGCCTCCCTGTAAGCCTGATAAAGCTCCGCCTCTCGGGTTGCCGCGTCGTCTGGGCGGCGATGCCACCGGCGAAACCTGGTGTACTGGCGGCGGGCGGAGATGCATGCTGCGCGCAGCTGTGCAATCTCCGGCGACCACCAGTACACCTGCTTACTTGCCAGTCTGGGTGTAACCCTAGGCATCGCCGCATCACAGATTTGCGACATGGCTTTCCTGAACCACTCCGCCTCGGCATCCACATCGGCAGGCCGGTCCTGTGCCGGAATCCAGGCCTGCACGATAGATGCCTCCAGGAGAGCCTCCCGATCCAGATGGTGAAGTGCCCAACGCGGATCCGGGGGATTTTCTACCGGCTGTGGGAGGTCAGGTGGGGGGACGACATCGAATCGGATGTACCGATGGTCCGAGTGCGTCTCCTCACCCTCCTCAACGTGCCAGCCAGTAATACGGGCGGCGAGGGCAGAGGTCGCGAACGATACGTCCACGACCGAGCTGGTCCCCCGCCGACAGAAGGTGGCGACATTCCCCCGGTTGAGGACCTCCAGACCACGTGTTATGGTCCAGTCCTCAAGAAGCCTCCCCTTGTCCCTGGTATCCCGGGAGCCCCACGCCTCACTCCAGGCGTTGAAGTCTCCCAGGAGCAGGACAGGGCGAGGACGGCACGCAGCGAAGACGACGTCGAGCTCAGTGAGCCATAGCTCAAACTGAGTCTCGTCCAGTGTCGGCGAGATGTAGGTGGCCACGACTGCCAACCCATCATATTCCGCCGCAACACACCCGCGGCCCCTTGCAATGATAGCAAGGCGCGAGTTGTCTGCGGCGGACCCCCCGAAGATAAAACAGGCCGAGCCGTCCTCGTCCACCGGGCTTCCCGGGTGGACGTAGTACGGCTCGGTGACCACGGCCAAGTTTATGGACCACCGCCGGATGCTCTGGTACAGAAGATCCTGAGCAGCGCGGCAGCGGTTCAAATTCACCTGCAGGATGCGGATATGGGCGTCAGACATTAATGGACGTCCATATCAGCATCCCGCCGAGAAACATCTGGCCGTGCAGTAGCGGCACCCCCACCGCTCTCAGCGGACGAACGAGGCTTTGGCCTCGAGGCGGCGCAGGTTGTGCTGCCGACCCGGTGGTCCGCAGTCTTGCCCTCCGCGTCGCATCTAAACTTCGCACTTGCCTTGTGACCGGGCCGGCTGCAGCGGAAGCACCGATCGCCCACGGTGACTTCCGCTGTGCACTGCACTTTGACGTGCCCCACCACCATGCACCGGAAACATCTAGTTTCCCGGGCATGAAGGAGGTGCACCTGCGCCTTTAGGAAGCCCCTTACGAGGAGGCTTCGTCCGTCCGCCACTTTCAGTGCCGCCGCGACGGGGCACTGGACGACTGTCATGCCATGGCCAGTGAGGCTGAAAGAGATCTCTCCAGCCTTCACTTGGTCACGGGGACAGCCGCCCGCCTCCACGACGGCGGAAATGAGCTCCTCCGTCGTGGCCGCGTCATCCAGACCGGAGACGCGCAATGCAGCGCATTTGGTGGGTCTGGTGACGCGGACGGCTTCTGTGTCCAGCAAGTCCCTAAGCTGCGCTGCTAGGGCGTCAGCTTTAGGGCCACTGGAGGCGCAAGAGACCTCGAGGAGGCGAGCTCCGGTGCGAGTCGTCTTGCACCGGAGACCCCCCTGTATATCGAGGGCCGAGAGGTTGACTGAGGACTTCACGGTCCTCAGTACGTCGGCGTACCCCACCCCCTTCTCCACACCTACCCTCAGGACGACGGCGGTGGAGCGAGGAGGGCGGGGCCTCTTCGGCGCCTTCGCCGCGGCGGCTTTGGCCGCATTCTTGGCCGCTTTCTTGGCGGCCTCCGTCTTCCTCTTCTTGGCCCCCACTACTTCCCATCCCTCCCGTCTGGAGGGATGTGAAGAAGCAGCGGGAGCGATGTTAGAGGAAGAGGAGGCGGCAGGGGTGCCGCTCTTCTTGCCGCGCCCCTTCGCGTTCCGCGCCGGACTGGGGCGGAGCGGGGCGGCGGACAGCGGGTTGCCGCTTGGTCCTGGAGCGAGAGAACCGTTAACAGCCGCCGCGTATGACAACGCGGGACGTGCTAGCGGAGGGCGGTACGCCCGGTCCTCTAGGACCGCGAGGCGCCTCTCGATCGCCGTCAGGACCTGTACCATAGTCGGCACAGGCTGTGGCGGCGATCCGGGTGCCATGTTGGGCATCGTGGTGGGCGCCATGGTGGGCGCCGTGGTGGGCGCCTTGGTGGACGCCGTGGTTGGCGCCGTGGTGGGCGCCTTGGTGGGCGCCGTGGTGGGCATCGTGGTGGGCGCCGTGGTGGGCGCCTTGGTGGACGCCGTGGTTGGCGCCGTGGTGGGCGCCTTGGTGGGCGCCGTGGTGGGCGCCGTGGTGGGCGCCGTGGGTGGCGCCGTCTTCGGCGCTGGTCCAGCCGTCGGAGGAAGAGGCGGCAGCATGGGACCGGGAGGCGCCTTGACCACCTTGGTCAAGTCAGCGACCTCCCGCCACAGGTCATCCATCTGCTTCCTGGAAGCAGCGAGCTCCGCCTCCACGCTCGTCACCTGCTTCCGGAGCCTCGCCTCCTCCTTGGTGACGCTCCGCGCGAGAAGCTTGTTGAGGGAAGATTGGGCTTCATCCACCAGTGAAGCCACAATCTTCTTCCTCCCCGCCACGTTCCTGTTGCCCCGTATGGCCGCGTTCATGCGGGCAAAAACGCTCATAAGCTCCCACACGGGCGGCCCACCGGTTTCCCGGCGACTTCGCTGAGACAGTTGGACCGAGGACGGAGGAGGAGTTGGCGGCCGCCTTCTGTATGCGTCGAGACGCGTACGCACCGTCTTGACCGGCACCTCCTCCTCCGAATCGCTGGAGAGGAGGGACCCCCTACCGGAGCAGCTGGTGCTACGGTCGCGCGGCGGCCCCCCCATCTCCTCGAGGGTCCTCTTCTTCGTCGCAGAAGAGCGGCCCTTCTTCTTCACACTGCTGGGAGCTGACCCATCGTCAGTCCCAGCAGCATCAGTTCCTTGGGGCGTCGACATCGCGCTGCAACTAGGCGGCGCGGCGCGAGCCCCCAAATCAAATGGCATCGGAGTCCGTGATGGATGCGTTAAGTCGTCGGTTGATACTGCCCGAGAAAGTACTGCCACATCAGGTTCACGAGAAGGCGGAGTTCTACCGGTGGCAATTACTGCTTAAATGGTATCCCTCTTGAAGAGGTTTCAGCTGTCTGCGACTTGGGCGTAATGGTAGATACAAAATTAGATTTTCACGAACACATGGACACCATTATCAACAGGGGCGGACGGCTGGCCGGCTTTGTAATTCAGCAAACAAAGTTTTTCAGGGACCCTGAAATTCCAATCCTGCTTTTCAATTGCTATGTCCGGTCGCTATTGGAGTACTGTTGTCAGGTCTGGAGCCCTTCATATGTAGTTCACGTCAACCGATTGGAAGCAATTCAAAAGAAATTCCTTTATCACCTCTCTTATGCGCACAATCTTTGCGGTAATCTAACGTCGTATGACGCTAGACTCACCTATTTCAATATGTTAACACTCCGGTATAGGCGTAACATAGCCGATATGGTGTATCTGCATAAGTTAGTCAATGGTAGGGTGGATTGTCCCAACTTGCTCGCAAGATGTGACATTCTCATACCGCGCCCCAGTAGCCGTCTCTGTAATAGAAGAACATTTGTGCTTCCTCTCTGTCACACTAACTACGAGCAACATGCACCACTATATCGCATAATGTCCTCATACAACAAAATCATAAACGAACTGGATCTCTTCAGTGCAACACCAGCTGCCATAAAGAGCTTTTTTTATAATCGAATTTATGGTAACTGATGCTTGCACATCCGTGCCGATTGGTTTTATGTGAAACCAAAGCCTTTTTATAACTAGCATTCCATAATTTGTATTTTGGTTTTTGTTTTTCTTTTCATTTTTATCCCATATTGTGTATCCAATTTCTCATAATGATTGTATATTGCATGCAGTGTTCACATCAAGAAGAACTTTACATCAATTTTTGAGAATACTATGTCTAATTTGTACTGTGTTATGTAATGTTCAGTTTTGTGGACCAATAATAAAAAAAAAAAAAAAAAAGGCCAGTATCGGGACCGGGGGTATCGTCGGGTTCACTAATATTCATATTCATAATTTTAATGGCACCAAGTTCGGACTAGGACGTTCGGTCACCCAACTTGCCACTGCGTTACCGTGGTCAAGTTGGGGTCCAGGGCGGACGGCGAGGACGTAGTCACTAATCACTTGGGGCCCCGCCCCTTCATGGTAAAACTAGAATAAGCTAATTGAATATCAATTAAGACTATTATTGCCATACGAATTGAAAAACTAAAACCATAACCTAGGTTCAATTACATTACAACTGGACGTGCGTGTGTTGGGCAATTTTGTACGGAACACCGGCCCGGGTTTTGTACGGAACACAGATCAGGCACTTTACAAAATGTATTAATGTTTTAAATGAATGTGCCCTGGACCTGTAGGTACACAGGACACCAAGTGTACGGCCCGTTGTAATTGAGCGCTAACACAACATTTTTCATTGATGCTCAGTTTCTATTAATAAATAATAAAGAAAATAAATAAATATGTTAGGACAACTCATACAACGCCATCTAGTCTCAAACTAAGTAGAGCTTGTGATATGCGTACAATATAACCTGATATGAATACATACATATTAAACATCCAGACTTCGGTACAAATGTATCTGTCTTCACACAAAGTTTGTCACGACCGGGAATTGACGACACTCACTACCGACCACACCATCCACCGAAGCAGTCATATCCTACTATTACTATTGGTCATAGATAACCTACAGCCTTCCTCGATAAATGTAAAAGTAAAACTATTAAAAAGAAACTAGTAGTGATGATAATGATAACATTAGATCAAGAATTCATAATATTATGTTCTCTTTGTTATTAATTTTGCTTAGTTTGGGTATTACGTAAATACCCATGGTTGGATGGTTTTTAACCACCACAGCTCCCCTTGAGACCCGGGATCAGGCAAACTGGTCCAAGCGAGTGAAGCGGCTAATAGGTAATTGTAATAAATGAAATTGGAATATCTGTAATTTTAAATTAATAGCTTTTAATACATGCTATAAATTATTACTTAAATCAAAAAGTCATTAAAATTTTAAATATTGATAGTCTGTCTATTTGTTCAATAATAAAAAATTACATACATACATATGGTCACGCCTCTTTCCCATGAGGGTAGGCAGAGACTATGGAGTTCCACTTTCTATGATCCCGGCATACTTCTATCGCTTCTTCCACTTTCAAAACTATCTTCATGCACGCTCTCCGGTTCTGGACACTCTTGACCTGGCCTTTGGTCAAAACATCTCCGATTTGGTCGAAGTACGTTCGCCTAGGTCGACCCTTACCTGCCTGTCCATTCACGCGCACCTTATGTATCTGTTTTGTCAATCTTCTTTCATCCATCCTTTCTAAGTGTCCGAACCATCTAAGCACCCCTTTTTGTATCTTCATCTTACTCACTACATCTACTGACACACCGCAACGTTCTCGTATCACGCTGTTCCTCACTTTATGAACCAATGTCACCCCAGTCATACTTCTCAAACTTCTCATTTCCACTGCATTTATTTTACTTTCAGGCTTCTTCTGCCAAACCCAACATTCACTTCCGTACATAAGTGAAAGGACCAGCACTCCTCTATGAACAGCTAGCCTAGCCCTCAAAGAAATCTGACTGTTCATAAAGTTGTGCAGACCCCCATTCAATTGAAATATAAAAAAATATATGTTAGGATAATTTAAACCTAATGATATACTCGTACCTATTACAGGTTTAAACTAAGCACATCTTGTGCTAAGATTACTGCGACGTACTAGATAACTGATAAGATAACTTATAAGCTACGTATTGAATGTACATAGAAAAACACCTTAACTCTGAAACAAATATTTTTAGATCATCCAAATATTAAATCCGACCCGGGGATCGGCCCCGGGACCTCGGGGGTATCAGTGTCACAGGAGTAGCCATAGCTACTGCTAAAGTTCCAAGCGGTATATAACTCACCTTAAAGGATCCTTAATATGTATGTATCTGTCTAGTGAAATGGCACATAGATTGAGAATGGACGCCGTAGAGCACATGACGTCACACGCTACCCACGTGTCGCAGAACTGTTCACCAAACACCCAATAACTAGGGAACAATAATATCACAAAGTTAGTAAAAGTAGATCCTGTAACAAGAAGACCGCAGTAAGTACTTAATAAAGTTTCTGAAGTTTGTCACATGCACATACAAAATCACATTTTTATCCACGAAGTTGTATACAGAGATGTTACACGCTTACATTTCACCAGTCAATGTCGGTGCCACGTAATAGAGGGCAATCCTCATTAAAACCTTGGAGAGCACATCAAGCCGTCTCGAACCCGGTTTTGATGCGTCAACCAAATCCGACTAGTCTAACTACAGGGTTTCGATATCGCCCATGGGTTTTGGAGTCAGATGCTAGTCGCTCCACGGAAAATATTGAAGTTCTGCCGCATTGTAGTTAGTATTAAAAACCGATTCCTAGTAGTTTGGAAAAAGGCTCAGTGGATGTTGCATAGGGGGAAATCATATAGCAGTATCAGGCACTATGATATTTTTTGCCAGTGCCTCATGCAGTGTGCTGTTGAGGATAAGTTATGACCTAAATATGAAGCCTGATAAGCATCCCACTGAGGTAACAAACTTTGACAGACTTAAAGTGACAAGTGACTCTGGTGATGCCGCTGTTTCCTGATGATGCTGTGATCCTGATGATGTATCTAGTTAGTGTATCCAGTTTGCCATAAACCATGTCTTTAGTCCCGAAAGGGTAGATAGAGGCGCTTCCACGTTCTGCCAGTTACTTCGTTAATCCCACGTAAAAGGTGGTGAGTCTATTTCTGGACACTGGATATAATTGCCAGAACCTAGTTACTTTGCTAGTAGGTATACCGCGTGCAAGTTGAATAGTAGGTATAAATAAATAGTTAAAATGTAATACATTTACATCGGGATTTTCTTATACAAAATTATATTTTTCCTTCAACAAAAAAGTCTCACCCGAGCAAATCATTAACTCCAGCGAAGGTCATAACAGCTGCAGCAACGAGCATATCAGCGATGGCTAATGACGCCAAGAACAAGTTTCCGATTCGACGCAAGCCTCTGTCCGTGTATATTGCTATACAAACCAGGATGTTTCCAGCAATGCTCAAAAATATGAGCAGCGAGAGGAATAAACCTGAAAAGAAATAGGAGTGTTTAATATATACTCGTAATAGGAAATACACATTCATAGAGGGTGCTCTTGAATCTTCTGTCCTATTAAGATCTTAGGGACCCAGGCTTGTTCTACCTGTGAGTGATTCACCAAGCTTTCCCATAATAGGAGACCTATTGCCATGTCTATGAACTTTGAGTATTCTTGCTCATAGTGCGTCTGTCAGCCGGTGCACCGCGTGCTTGTGATAACTTAAGCCTTATTTTTTTAATCCGCATTCTGGGCCAAGCCCACACCTACGTCCATTGCCGAGCGCCTCCGGTAAGCACTGAGAGAATTCCCAGTGGCACCCGGCGGAACTTAAGCCATGGAGATGTTGATACGGCTTCTTAGTACCTAATTATAATAAGTATGGTTTATATAATTCCTCCATATTCGGTTCTACTTTAAATTTCGAAGTTAGAAAAATGACTTTAAATAATATCTTACCGACAAGTAGTATAGAAAGTAGCGTCACAGCATCCGGGTCATCCGCATCTTCGTATTCTACTGACGTGTTGTTCAACAGCGCCACCTGTCGGTGAGCATATGAATTATTAATCACAAGGAAAAAGAAATCTTCGAGATGGCGAATAAATGTGTATGAGTTTCCTTACGTGAACAACATCATAATTGTGTTTATCTTGGGATAAGATGTAATCAATAAATTCATTATACTTATTTTCATAAATACGAAAATTGATTAGACTTAGTTAATTAAACCATTATTAAACCTATTTGGATTTAGAAGAACCATTTCTTTTATCTATTTTTGTAATTAATATTTCATTTTTTTATCGTAATTTTCTTTGTGTTATCAAAGTGTCATCATGTAACCAGAGACGCCCGCCTACAGACGTTAGAGGAATTAAAAAAGAAAAAAAAAGTGTCATCATAACATAACATAAAACAAAGTCACTTCCGTGCTTTTGTATGTTTAGATTTTTAAAACTACGCAACGGATTTCGATGCGGTTTTCACCAATAGTTAGAGTCGTTCTCGAGGATGGTATTTGTGTATATAATGTCCGCTAGTAGGTAGTACCTTATATCTGTGGTAATACATTGATCTAGTGAGCCTGTACTTTGCCGATCTAAAGACGAGGCTCTTAATTATTATAACTCTTGACACTGGAAAACGTAATTAAATGGTTGGAGCTCACACAACGTCATCTAGCTCAAACTAAGCTATAAACTTGTGCTATGGGATTTAGACAACTGATAAACATAATTATATATTTTAAATACATACATAACATACATAGAAAACACCCAAACTCCGTAACAAACATTTTGTAGATCACACAAATATCTGATTCGACCCGGGAATCGAACCCGAGACTCCGGAGTCGAAAGCCGATGCACTACCGAACACCAATGAAGCAGTCAAGGGTCAAATAAAGGCTCTCGTGAAACAAAAAATCTAGGAAATGCGGAAATAGGATCATTTTCTGGAGTTCTATCGTCATTTTGTTGCTTGGAACTAGAGAAAAAAAACCAATAGTTAAAGGAAATAGTGAGACTTTTTTTGGGTAGTTTTACCCTTGATAGAAAAACTAGTCAGATGTATGTATCATATATCATTATGTATGCCTCCGCTTGCACCTTCGGGGAACAGCGTGATTTTATGTATGTATAATCTTCTCACTTTTTTCTTTTTTTTAATTCCGAGTACCAATGCCGCGGCCGCTCTAACGTCCGTTGCCGGGCGTCCCTGGTTACAAGCAGAACGTATTTCCAGTGTGTATAATCTTCTCTGCTCTATAATATATTATAAGTGGATGCCATATTTATTCTCATTAGGATTTCAATCATCGACTCCAAAAGGATTATTAGTTGCAATACTTTTGTGTATTTATCGAAAATTAATCATCTTAAATTCTCGAACACAAAATTCAATGAGAAATACCGAACTTGTAACCAAAACTTACTACGATGTAATTATAGAAATGCAATCGAAATATTCGTAAACCATAATTTGGTAAAATAATTACTCCACCGCGATTGCTAAGTTGTGCAAACTTGATTTAGTTAAACTTTGAGGTATTCACTTAAACTTTAATACACCGTGACAGTACCACCGTTTAGAAAAATATATTTCTCCAGTTTCGATAACATAACCGACTGCAAGTATTACTTATAAAAAACGAAAACATCTAATATATAAAATTCTAGTGTCGCGGTGTTTGTAGTTAAACTCCTTTTTTTTAGGATTAAGGATTTTCTCGAGGATATGACCCTGTAGGATTGACTTTTGTTTGTAACTGGATGACTGATGTATAATATAGATGTGATGACTTGAAGTTAAATAATAATTTGTACACCACTCAATGGTAAAACATGTTGTGTCCAATCGAAGTTTAAGACCTATATAATAAGCACTTGACTATGTATATTATATGTACACATGTTTTTGCAAATAAATATTATCTTATCTTATCTTATGTTATCTTATCTCCTCCGAAACGGCTTGACCGATTCTCATGAAATTTTGTGTGCGTATTGGGTAGGTCTGAGAATCGGACAACATCTATTTTTCATCCCCCTAAATGTTAAGGGTAGTCCACCCCAAAATTTTATTTTATTATATTTTATTTTTTTATGATACAGCATTAGAAAATACATACAACCCTGAATTTCAACCCTCTACAATCAACCCCTATTTTTAACAGTCCCTTCCCTTCGTCACGACAGTTCCTATGAAAAAAAAATGCGTTACGAAGTTCGCCGGGACAGCTAGTTTTTTTATAAAACTCCTAAAATTGATGTATAAAAATAAAATTGTGGTAATATCGGGGCTCGTGGTCTAGTGGTAACCGACAATGTTAACACATTGCAAAGCAATGGTAAGTAAAATGTTTTAAGAAAAAACTTTTTAAAATTATATAATAGCATTAATTTTTCGCAGAATCAAAAGGACAACAAAATGTCGACAATTGTTTCGCCTCTAAACGAGGCATTATCAAGACTGTCTCAGAGAGAACAGCAAAATTCGTGGTTGGAACGTGTTTGCTTATAAGTAAACGCGTGCAAATTTCATTATCGCGATGTAGGATTCTTTACAATAACTAATGTGGGTAGAAACCTCAGATCATGCTAACTAAGTTCCAAAAATAGGTATTCACCAATACTTGACCTTATCTGTTTGATTTAATTACTGTCTCTTGATAAGTTGCATAGAAAACCCAAATAACACACACAAACCAACAACAATTAATGTGTCTGTCTGTTCGCAAACAGATTAAGTAAGGGAGATGTGTGAAAATCTATTTGTTCGTTGAGTAAGGTGTCCGCATCTCTTCTAACTATTTCTAGCCTTTCCCAAACACTTAACTTGAACCCTTTCTCACATAAACGTAAAACTTTAAAACTGTTCTCTCTGAGACAGTCTTGATAATGCCTCGTTTAGAGGCGAAACAATTGTCGACGTTTTGTTGTCCTTTTGATTCTGCGAAAAATTAATGCTATTATATAATTTTAAAAAGTTTTTTCTTAAAACATTTTACTTACCATTGTTTTGTCATGGATTTTCGCCAAGTAACGCCTGTTTCTATCCAATATTTGAGAACATTGCAAAGGTTATGCAACATCGACTCAGGCCGGTCTTAGGATGGGTGACCATTTCTTAAGACATTGAGACCCTATGGCAGTCGTTAGGGGTAGTTGGAGCATTAAAACGAAAATCCGACCGGTCTAACTACAGAACTTCGATATCACCCATGGGTTGTGAAGGTCAGATGGCAGTCGCTTCACGGAAAATATCGAAGTTCAGCCGAATCGCAGTTAGACTGGAAATCCGACCCCAACTGAGTTGGGAAAAGGCTCGGTGAATGATGATTGTGGTAATCTCGCGACTTACGGACTTAGATGTCTTGGGCGAGTGGTGTCTTGGACAGTTGGTAGAACGTTCGTCCAGCCCAAGTGTATTTTTTGTGATTCATATTGTAAAATTATATAAGAAAGATTTGATTGTTTAGTCGAATTGGTTAGGCTCCGTCTACCAATCCGATTTTGGTAATTCTTCACCGATATGTAGCTTTGTCCCCGAGTAGCATACGCTATTTTTCCCGTCCCACGGTAATCCGGAACGAGAAAACTATATCAGCTAGTTGTTCAATAAAATTATAGTGTATTCTATAATATAAAAAATTAATCGCTGAATGAGCGCAAATCTCGAGAGCAGCTGAACCGATTTCGCTATGTCTTTTTTGTTGTGATCGCTACAATCAGGAGAAGGTTCTTATGAAAAAAAAAATAAGCGGAGCATTAGAAAAAAATATGCGGTACGAAGTTCGCCGGGACAGCTAGTAAGTAAAAAAAACTTACATGAGTAGGTAAATCAGAGGTGAACTCCATCTTATGATTGTGTACTGCTGCTATGGTTGACCATCCTCAGGTCTTTGTATCGACCTTCATGAGGAAACTGTCCAGCTGGCTGTACACACCCCACGGTAAATACCAAGATGCCATTGTGAGATATCACATATCTGGAACAAAGAAATGGTCAAATTAACATCTTATTAATCTGTGACACGAGAATTTTGTATGTTATATTGTTGAAAATATTTAAACTAGTGGTGGCCCATACTTATAGGTCGAATAGAAGACTCGCAAACATTTTAAACATTATTTGGGCTTTATGCCCCATTTCCTTCGAAATCAAAAAAAGCTTACTATAAAAATATAAAAATAATAAAACCAGGCAAGTGCGTGTCGGGCCACGCATAGAATAGGTTCCGTAGTCAAACATAGTAACTCCTGAACTAACCAAGTTATCGGATACGATAGTCTTGCTTAAAATTAATTACGTGAACTATCATCACAAATATTTTCAGGTTTTTCGAGCTAGCCGTTTAGATTTTAGAGGGGAGGGGGACGCACTGTTTTACCAAAAAAAAATGAGCTATAAAGTTGAATATCTCGCAAACGAATACTGAAATAAAAAAAACGTTTTATCTACCTCTCTATGTTTTTAAAACCTATAGAATGATATCCCACACTCCGGGGTTGACACAAGAAAAAAGAATACAAATTCTGGTTAAGTTTAGGAGGAATGCCGAGGACAGACATGACGAAACTATAAGGCTTCCGAAACTTGAACCCTAAAAACGAACTCTTGTGTCAAGTTTCGTGTAAACCCGATAAAAATTTGTCGCTGCTAGCCCAGAACAAAATTACACAACATACAGAAAGCCAGACGAAAGGTAGATTGTCCAGTCTCAAATATTTAACCTTCGCCCGCATCGCTCGCTCACTCAATAATATAAATAGAACGATAGAGGTTACTTTACTTAGACTAATGGCTAATATTCGTTAAAGTTTACCCAAACGTATACCTACACATCCACGACAGGTGCGGTAAATCCTTTTAATATATCCTTATTGGGATGGAAATTCCTTTGATTGTGATTAATAATTAACCTCATCCTCACACTACAGATGAAGGGTTTCTGTTAGGTCTCATGATGTTAATATATGTATGGGATTATGTTGATAGGTTGTACTTAATATTATTTAATATTTATATAAATAATGAATTCGTTATATTTAAGAATAGAATAGAGAAAGAAATAGAGTCAATGAAAAATAAATAAATATGTTAGGTCAATTCACACAACGTCATCTAGTCTCAAACTAAACAAAGCTGTTGATATGAGTATTAAATATAGTTATATAAATACTTTTATACATTTTTTCGTAAATAGGAAATACCCAGACTTCGGTACAAGCGTACTCGTATATATGTCACCACACAAAGTTTGTCCCGATCGGGAATCGAACCCGTGACTGCGGCGTCGAAAGTGGATGCACTATACCGACCACGCCACCAAAGCAGTCAACGTGTAAAGTTTTTAGACATTGAGTGCCTGGGGTCCATATTGGCTCACATAAAATTTTTAATCCTATTCTTTTTCTTACTACCGATTTGTGTTCATAATCATCACTCTTTATAATTTTATTTTTCATACTTTTTTATTCATACATTTTTAATACTATCATCGGAACTCATAACAGTTAGTGATTATAATTTTTTTATTAATACTGTTACTACCAAGAACAAGTTTAAATCCATATTTTTTTTTTCAGATCTTTTTTCTTCATAACATTCTATTATCATAATTGCTTTAATTAATAATGTTATTACTACGAACATACTTCAACACAACGTCGTTGTTCAGAATAGCTTACTTTATAACAGATAATTATCTGGCGGCACGCTCGCTTCGCTCGCTCGGCTCGCACGTTGTTGTAGTCACAGTTCTAACCCAACCTAACCTACTTGTCTGGTGGCATCTCGTTTCTGGTAGCAATTTGATTTTCACTGAAATATAGACATTATAATATGGATGAAAAAACTTATGATTAAGAAATTTATAAAAACAATTTCTTTTTTTTTTAACTCCGCGGCCGCTCTAACGTCCGTTGCCGGGCGTCTCTGTTTACTAGCAGAGGGTATGTCCAGTGGCGCCCGGCGGACTTTGACCACCTCTGTGGTCTCTGCGTGTGGTTGGTCGGGACGAGAATCCCGCGTCGTTGGGGTAGGGTTTTATCCCGCGTCAGTGAGTGAATCTGGTTGCGTGCTGCGGGGCCTTTGCCCCTTAAGCACGCAACCCTTCTAGCCTGCGTCTGTAAGGACGGCGGGTGGCGATTCCGCCGTCCTCAGGCCCCGATCATGGAGGTCGATAGTCTTGGGCGTAGTCGCGGAGTCTGGGGCGCCCTCGCCGCCGACTACGGAACTCGGCGGGGAGTGTACGCTTCCTCTCCGCCGGGCCGCCTTCGCGAGCATGACTTGCTCGCAGAAGGACACGGCCGCGTTCTATCTACTCCCGCTGGAGACCATGGCTTGAAGCATGGTCTCCAGCGAGAGGGTAAAAAAAACATACAAATATTAGAATAAAACACATTTATGAATATTAGAGTTATTTATTCGAATGATTATGAGTTTCGATCATTAGTATAAACAAATATATTAAAACAAATATTAGTAAAAACTAAGTGTATAATTTGTGATATTATGAATTGAAATAATTACCTATGTTTTTTAATATCCCCTTTCGTCCAAGCCCCGACACAGTGCACACGTGTTACTGGTTATTACGCCGATTTAAATAGATATTGTTTAACTTATAAAGTTCAAACTAAATTGAAGGTACTCATGTTACCGCTTGCAACATCCTTCACTTGACTATTGAATCATGCACGCGAAGATAGTCCTTGCGGGCGTATAGTGATTGAAATCGAGTGCCACAGCTGAGGATCTCACCGGGGCTCCCCTCACACCCGCAACGCTGATGAAACAGGTGATAATTTTTGTCCTTGTTTATTACTCGCCATATGCGCTTGAGACTTGGAGCACCTAAAGACAGTACCTACCTACTTATTATACATTCCATTCCGTGCCTATGTGGATCCGTCGCCAGAGCGTTTGTGAATTATCGATATTATCTTGTAATAATAAAGCATAAACTTCTTAATACCGAGAGAGGACTGGTATTGTTGCCTTCTAAAGCTAACTGCATATAATATACACAAGTGTTTGGCTTGTTGCTTGCATACATTTACTGCACCTAACATCGCTCGAGTCTGCATTTTAGCGGAAAGTTTTTCTAATTAAGTGCCTATTTACCTACCTTTATAACGATGTCGGTCAGACGCACACCGCCTCCCTCTCCGGTGAAACTGTTACAGTCAGACTCGGACATTAATAAGGAGCATGATTCATCATTTGTATGCAACAGTGGTAATAAAAGTAAACGGCGCCTTATAAAGCAACCGAGCCCAGCTGATTCGGAGGGAAATGTCAATGAGGATATAAAAGAACTGCTGATGAATTGGAAATCCGAATTCCAGAGTAAAATCGATGAAATGCATAAGTCCCAAAATTCGTTAATTACACAGTTATCCTCAGATATTAGGGAACTAAAGGCCCAAAACAATAAAATAAAAAAATCTAATGATGAGGTAGCACAAGCCATGACCTTTTTAAGTCAGCAATATGATGATGTTAAAAGTAACCTAGACTGCCTACTAAAGGAACGGTTGGAGCTTCGATGGAATATTGAACACCTGGAGACAAAAATAAAAGACCTGCAACTAAGTACTCATTCCGCAAACGTGGAAATCAGAAACATTCCGCAATCTGAAACTGAAACCCCAAAGGACTTAAAAACCACTGTCTGTAAAATTGGTGAAACCATTGGGACTACGATCTCGCCTGCCGATCTACGTGACATCTTTCGCCTTCCTGGAAAACCAGGCACAATGCGTCCCATAATAGCTGAATTTAAGACAGTGGATATGAAGCTAGATATGATTTCTTCGGTTCGAGAATACAATAAAGGGAAGAAATATGACGAAAAATTGAATACCGTGAAGTTGCGAATCCCCGGTAAAAAACTTGCTGTTTTTGTATCTGACTACCTCCCCGCAAGCTCCAAAAGATTATTCTACAAAACGCGCGAATTTGCAAAAAATCATACCTTCAAATACTGTTGGACCTCTAACGGTAATATTTTCCTACGTAAGGGAGATGGTGAAAGGCAATTACTAATTACCTCAGAAAAGTCTCTTCATGACATAGGCAAAGATAAGTGACTACCACTGCCAATCACAACTAGAACATGCCTTTTTGTCTGTCTTGTTATTATTATTTTTAGCTCAAAATGTTTACCAACTTTTTATTATTGTTACAATGACTTGATGTTTACTTGTACAATGTTTAGTTATATACAAAATCATTATATTAACCAAATTAGCTTAAGTCTTTCTATACAAACATGTAAAATAGATACAGTCACAATTCAACTCCTATACTTTCCTACATATATTCCACACATTTTAATTACCATATACACACTATTATACACACAATTCCACAATCACTTACATTCTAACATACATAAAATGAACAGATATACACACCCTCATATCCACTCACATAATATTGGTCCCCAAATACCACTTACAACTATTTACCCACAATCATACTTCTCGCTGGTTACTACTTACTTACGTAATTTTTGGCCTCTTGATGTGCTGAGTGCTAACATTGGTTTTATAACATTTTCTATGATGGAATCCCTTAGTCAATCCTTCCCCTCTGTTTTGTTCAAAAAACGTATGGTGTTATCCTACTTTACAAATGGCTAACATAAACGAAATAAACGAAGAATTAGATACAAACTCCATTGTACAATCGTACAACTGTCATCCTGAGGACTGTCTTCTCTACAGTGGCCGACATTCTCTGAAGATAATACATGCTAATATTTGTAGTATAAACAAAAATTTTGACCAATTTACTCTAATGCTATCTACGACGGGCGTCATTTTTGATATTATCGTTTTGGGTGAGTGCTGGCTAAATTCTACTGACTCCATTCCTGGTTTAGATGGTTATATAGGTCATTCTTCTAAATCTTTACTGAACCAAAACGACGGTCTTGTAATATATACAAAAAAAGAACTCAAATGTAGGGTTAGCGAACCATACTTTAAGGGTGCTAGTTGTCTAGTATGTCAAATAGAGGATCGGATTGCTGTCGTGGCAGTCTATCGTTCCCCATCCCTAAAAACTATAGAAGATCATAGAAATTTTATAGATAGCTTGAACAATGTCTATGATAGTTTAATGACGCAACACACTATTTTGGTGGGTGATACTAACATTAACATATGTCCCGATAGCGGTGATCAAATTTATGACGAATATTTAACCCTCAACGCATCCCATGGTTTGTTCCCCACTCACACATTCCCTACTAGAATTAGTCAAAGATGCATAGACCACTTTTTCATTAAAACGACGCTCCCATCAGTTACCTTAGTTTTGGAGTCTCATACAACTGATCACAAACCTATAGCTCTGTTTCTAGACCAGTCTAAACGTATTTCTGTCAACGATCGTCTTAAAAGTAGCATTGACTTTGCGGAAATAAAAAAAGACATTGAAAATACCGATTTCTCTCTCATACTACAACAAGACGATTCTAACGCCGCGACGAACTCCTTGATTTCTACCTTGTCATCAATCATCTCTAAACATACTAGTACCCACAAAGTCTCTAGGAAGTATAGGATAGTGAAGCCGTGGATGACCCCGGGGCTCGTTCGGTGTATCAGAAACCGGGATAGGCTGCACATCAAATATAGGAAATGTCCTGACAACATGACTCTGAAAATAACCTATACCCGGTATCGTAACTTCTGCAATCGTCTTGTTCGAGATCTCAAGTTAAAATATAATAAAAACCTAATTGATGACGCAGGTTCTAACATTAAAGCCCTATGGAGTGCAATTAAAAATATAACGGGCACTCGTAGGGCCCACGATTATCCTTTGGAGCTTTTGAGCTCTATCGGCGACCCTAAGAAATCTGTTAATGACGTATGCGACTTCTTCTCGTCCGTCGGTGCAAATTTAGCTGAAAAAATTACACCTATTCCTGAGAGCAAGCCCCTTCCTAGAACATCACAAGTAAACGCACTCTCGTCAATGGTTTTATTGGAAGTGTCTGAGTGTGAAGTGGAAACTATTATTTCATTACTACGACATGATTGTGCCACGGGGTGGGATGGTATACCAGCTAGTATTCTAATGCAGTGTAAAGGAATACTTGTCCCCCCTATAACTCATATCTGCAACCTTTCAATCACAACGGGTGTTTTCCCTGAGGCTTTTAAATAAGCTATTATTCACCCAGTCCATAAGAACGGTGACAGGGACTGTGTCGACAACTATAGGCCCATTTCTATACTCTCTGCCATGTCGAAAATCCTGGAGAGAGTCCTGAACAATGCACTTAAAAATTACCTCCAAACTTATGATGTATTGGCCACAAACCAATATGGTTTTCGCTCGGGTATTTCTACAGAAGATGCCGTAATCGACCTGACTGGCGAAGTTGTAAAGAACTTAGACTCAAATAACAGATGCCTGTGCATATTTTTGGACCTCTCCAAAGCGTTCGACACAGTCTCTGCGCCAATCTTGCTGGACAAAATGGAAGGGATGGGGATTCGCGGTCTTCCTCTCAATATATTTAAGAACTACCTAAAAGGAAGAAAACAGAGAGTGAAAATAGGTCATGTTTTGAGCGATGAGGTTGCTGTTACAAATGGCGTGCCACAGGGGAGTATCTTGGGCCCTACACTGTTTCAGCTTTACGTTAATGACCTCTGTACCATGCCTCTACCACATACGCGCACTTTCACCTACGCAGATGACACCGCACTAGTGGTATGGGGTCCAAATTGGCAGGTAGTGAAGGAAAGAGCGGAAAACTCCCTAAGACTCGTTATGATCTGGCTTTCCAAGAATTTACTTACAATTAACCTGAACAAAACTCTCTTTGTCCCTTTCTCTTTATCCAAACTTAATGAACCTCCTCACAATTATACCATAAAAGCACATACATTCTCCCTAGATGTAGATTGCAGTTGCCAAGAAATAACTCGATCCCATAATGCAAAGTACCTAGGCGTGCAAATAGATAGTAGGCTCTCGTGGGACTTTCAGGTTGCTGCGGTGAAAGCAAGAACCAGAAAGTTAATTTACTTTTTTAAAGTGCTGCGTGACTCTACCCCTCTGCATAAATTAAGAATGGTGTACATCGCCCTCTGCCAATCAGTCATTCAGTATTGTATCCCGGTGTGGGGAGTCACAGGCAAAACGCAACTTCTGGAGCTCGAGAGAGCCCAGAGAGCTGTGCTCAAAGTCCTAAGCAAGAAGCCAATTAGGTACCCTACTGCTGAACTATACTCTGAAATGCAAGTTCTCACTGTGAGACTACACTATGTGTAGACAACTACTTGTGCTTAGATTAATATGTAGGACTCACCAGAGTGTAACTCCTCCTAAACCTGGCACAAGGCGAAGCAAGCGGTCAGTGTGTCCCGTTGCTCGTAATAGATCTGCTTTTGCTAGGCGCCAGTTTAAAAGTTTGGGTTGTAAGGTATACAACCTACTCCACAAAAATCAAAACATAGTCGGTTTAAATCTTCACGACCTTAAAAATACTGCAACAAGTTGGTTACTTCAACATGACTATGAAGGTACTGAGGCCTTAATAAAATTTCTGGAGTGAACTCTTGTACCTTTCTAATTTCACTTCACCGAATATACCTACAAACGCACACATTTCGTGTAGTGCGGGGTCATCTTGTACATATATATGTACAGGATGACTTTGTACTATATGAAATGTGTGTGTGTGTGTGTGTATGGTCTGTATATACAGATCATACACACACACACACACATACATATACTCAACACATATATACTCACATATACACAACATCCCAACATATTTTTACTAAACATACTCGTGTATATTTATACATATATATATATATATATATGTACACTCTTAATGGTAAACTTCCTGTTCATACTAAATATAAACAAATTGCCTTTCATAAACTTTTTCTTTGTCATTCTAATTGTATACGATAAGTTCTTGAAGTTTTGCTAGTGTTAGTTATGGGTTAAGGTCTAATAGCTTATATTTCTGAGCAAAATTTAAATAAATTGTAAGTGCTGTGCCCTAAAAGTACAAATTTAAATAAGAGCACTGTTTTCCAAGATACAGGCTTTGGCCTAGTTTGGAGACCAGTATCTTCACTGATTGTAAATGATTTTTTCACAGTATTGTTTGTCAAACATTTATTTTGTGAATTCTGCTTTTTTGATACAAATAAAGATTATTATTATTATTATAATATCCAGTTTTTTTATGAATAACGATCATTATAATTTTAAATGGTATGAGAAACATTTTCGGACCTCCGATGATAGGTGTTGAAAAGTTATGTAAGACAATGCGCACCCAAATTTACAGAGGTTTATTTTGTTTGTAAGTTCCTACGTAATTGGGGGCAAGATTTGTCGTTACTATTTGCCTAGGTAGGTTCTTTTTGCCTAGATAGGTACAATAAAAAATCAATAAAAATGTCGTCTCGGTGGCGCAGTGGTATGTGTATGAGACTGCTGTCCCTGAGATCCCAGTTCCGATTCCCGGGTCGAATCAAATGTTTGTGTGATCTACAAAGTTTTGTTGGAGTTTGGGTATTTTCTATGTATATTTTAGTATGTTTTTATAAATATATGAGTATGTTTAGAGAAGGAAAACTTGACACAACCCTATACCAACCCGTCCAACCAGCGTAGTAATTATGTAGGCTGAACTCCCCCCTCTTTGGAGGCGACCTATGCCCAGCAGTGGGGGTCAAATGGGCTGAGATAATTACGATGAATCGTGCGTTAACTCCAAATTCCCAAAATTAAAAGAAAATCGACCACATGCGTGCCCATAAAAGACTCTATAGCTCCTGAACTAACAGTGTTACACCATTCGTAATAGTTTTCCTCGAAAATTAATGATATGGACTACCATCATGATTTTTTTCATGACGAGGGGAGACGGGGCATGCCTTGTTTTTGAAAAAAAAATTGCTCGTCATAGCTAAATATCTCGTAAACGGATCCCACACGATGGAGTAGACCCGAGAAAAAAATATCATCCCCACTTTACGTGTAGAGAAGGTACCCCAAAAAAAAAGTTTTTAGCAGTAACCGTTTGGGAGGAAAGCCAGACAGACGGACGGACCGACATGACGAAACTATAAGGGTTACGAGACTTTTTCTACGGAACCCTAAAAAGCAATGCCATAACGTCTACTTAGATAACATAAACCCGTTACATATAAACACAGTTAAAGTACAACTCACTTAAATAAGAAAGCCGCAAACGTTAACGCATCATAACCAGATTTCAGGAAGTTATTCTTCCCCAGTTGAAGACCTAAAGCAATTTATTTCAAGTACAAATGATAATACTTTAGAAGGGCGTCGCTGAGTGATCATGATTTGCATGCCCTTGAAGGGATTGAGTCTGATAGCTAATAGGTACTTGGGTTATTTTTGAGTTACATCAATCGTGTCGGTATTATTTAGATTTAAGGTTTACTTTTGAAATTTATTTACAATGAGAATTACAATATACAAAATATACATAATTATAGACTAAAAATATTTACATTACAAACTATCGTTTAAAAAATCCTCCGCGTCATTGCCGACTGAGAAGGTTCCCAGAATGCTGGCTGTATTGCCACGTTGGATGGCGATACTTATTCTTTGGGCCAGAAAATAGCCAGCCTTCTGGTCCTGAGAAGCATCGATTAGGCGTTTAGCAATGTCTCTATAAAGGCGGCGAGCACTCGGACCCCATGACCCCAGTGTCTCAACTCCAAACATATTTACGCCGCCAAGGTTAGCATATTTACGCCGTTTAAGGCCTTCAGCCGATGCAGCAGCAGCGCCGGCACATCCGGATGTGCTTGGAAGGTGTGAAGGTGCTAAGGTGTCAACGCATATAGCAACGACATACCGTCCGGTCTCTTTCCATCGCTTCGTGCTAAACCATTTGTTTCACGTACGGCCGGAAGACCTGCGGTGGAAAGAGCCCTACGAATTATGTCGTTTAGAATAGCATGCCGCGGTATATGACCTGCGCTTCTGCTACAAGAAAGGCCATAGTGTCCCAGATTATCCCAGATTATCCCAAATTTACAGAGGTTTATTTTGTTTGTAAGTTCCTACGTAATTGGGGGCAAGATTTGTCGTTACTATTTGCCTAGGTAGGTTCTTTTTGCCTAGATAGGTACAATAAAAAATCAATAAAAATGTCGTCTCGGTGGCGCAGTGGTATGTGTATGAGACTGCTGTCCCTGAGATCCCGGGTCGAATCAAATGTTTGTGTGATCTACAAAGTTTTGTTGGAGTTTGGGTATTTTCTATGTATATTTTAGTATGTTTTTATAAATATATGAGTATGTTTAGAGAAGGAAAACTTGACACAACCCTATACCAACCCGTCCAACCAGCGTAGTAATTATGTAGGCTGAACTCCCCCCTCTTTGGAGGCGACCTATGCCCAGCAGTGGGGGTCAAATGGGCTGAGATAATTACGATGAATCGCGCGTTAACTCCAAATTCCCAAAATTAAAAGAAAATCGACCACATGCGTGCCCATAAAAGACTCTATAGCTCCTGAACTAACAGTGTTACACCATTCGTAATAGTTTTCCTCGAAAATTAATGATATGGACTACCATCATGATTTTTTTCATGACGAGGGGAGACGGGGCATGCCTTGTTTTTGAAAAAAAAATTGCTCGTCATAGCTAAATATCTCGTAAACGGATCCCACACGATGGAGTAGACCCGAGAAAAAAATATCATCCCCACTTTACGTGTAGAGAAGGTACCCCAAAAAAAAAGTTTTTAGCAGTAACCGTTTGGGAGGAAAGCCAGACAGACGGACGGACCGACATGACGAAACTATAAGGGTTACGAGACTTTTTCTACGGAACCCTAAAAAGCAATGCCATAACGTCTACTTAGATAACATAAACCCGTTACATATAAACACAGTTAAAGTACAACTCACTTAAATAAGAAAGCCGCAAACGTTAACGCATCATAACCAGATTTCAGGAAGTTATTCTTCCCCAGTTGAAGACCTAAAGCAATTTATTTCAAGTACAAATGATAATACTTTAGAAGGGCGTCGCTGAGTGATCATGATTTGCATGCCCTTGAAGGGATTGAGTCTGATAGCTAATAGGTACTTGGGTTATTTTTGAGTTACATCAATCGTGTCGGTATTATTTAGATTTAAGGTTTACTTTTGAAATTTATTTACAATGAGAATTACAATTTACAAAATATACATAATTATAGACTAAAAATATTTACATTACAAACTATCGTTTAAAAAATCCTCCGCGTCATTGCCGACTGAGAAGGTTCCCAGAATGCTGGCTGTATTGCCACGTTGGATGGCGATACTTATTCTTTGGGCCAGAAAATAGCCAGCCTTCTGGTCCTGAGAAGCATCGATTAGGCGTTTAGCAATGTCTCTATAAAGGCGGCGAGCACTCGGACCCCATGACCCCAGTGTCTCAACTCCAAACATATTTACGCCGCCAAGGTTAGCATATTTACGCCGTTTAAGGCCTTCAGCCGATGCAGCAGCAGCGCCGGCACATCCGGATGTGCTTGGAAGGTGTGAAGGTGCTAAGGTGTCAACGCATATAGCAACGACATACCGTCCGGTCTCTTTCCATCGCTTCGTGCTAAACCATTTGTTTCACGTACGGCCGGAAGACCTGCGGTGGAAAGAGCCCTACGAATTATGTCGTTTAGAATAGCATGCCGCGGTATATGACCTGCGCTTCTGCTACAAGAAAGGCCATAGTGTCCCAGATTATCGACGGCTACTCCACAGGTGCAATGATAAAATAAACTTGTTAAATATTTTTGTATTTTAAAGCAATGAGTTTGCTGGAACTGTTCTTAAAATATTAAGAAAGAAATTATAAATAAAGCACAAAAACTGATGTCATCAGCAGGACTCCAACCCACGGCATTTCCCTAACAGGGGGAATGCTACCAATATTATATAAATATATTGTAAAAACAGTTACTGAAAGAAGCGAACGGAACTTTATAAGATTAAGATAGACAATAAAACAAATAATAGATGCAAGATGGATTTTTCTAGATATAAGTATAGTTGTTAATAGACATTAAGAAGGCAAAACTTAAAACGTAAAATACCCTGTTACTAGTTATTAATAGTTGGAAATAAGAAATTACCCAAACCCCTCCCAGATAAAAGAATGAAAGGTAGTATGAAAGGGCGAGAATAATATATGTGAGAACTGGTATGTTACAAGGGGAATGGAATAAAAGATGATAGTATATAAGAATAGTTAAATACGAAGGAGCCCTGTGAGGGCCATCGCCAATTTATTTATTAGATAAGTAGTAATAATACTGCATAAAATAGACTCTGCCATAGGTAGAGGTGAGCATACATGCATAAATAAAAAAAAAACAGGGGTAATGCTCTGACCACTGAGCTACGATGACCAATACTGACGGTACACTGGTACTGATAGTTCGGCAGAACTCCGGTAGGTGGATCCAACGCTAACCTTAATAGCGCGATCTAGAAATTATGAATATGATACATACATACATAAAATCACGCCTCTTTCCCAGTGGAGTAGGCAAAGACCACGGATGTCCACTTACTACGGTCCTTGCATATTAATTTCGCTTCCTCAACTTTCAATAATGTACTCACGCATGCTTGCCGGTTATGGGTGCTTTTAACCTGGCCTTTATTCAAGACCTCTGCGGTTTGGTCGCCATAAGTCCGCCTAGGTGGTTGACCCTTACTAGCTTGTCCATTCACACTCGCTTCATATATCTGTTTTGTCAGTCTCCTATCATCCATCCTCTCTACATGACCGAAGCATCTAAGCATCCCTTTTTCAATTTTGGTCACTACATCTTCAGTCACACCACAACGTTCCCGTATCACGTTGTTCCTTACTTTATCCACTAGCGTTGCCCCAGCTATACTTCTCAAACTTCTCATTTCCACTGCATTTATTTTACTCTCATGCTTCTTCTGCCAAACCCAACATTCACTACCATATATTAGTGTAGGGGCAAGCACTCCTCGATGTACAGCCATCCTTGCCTTGTGAGACACGTTCTGGCTGTTCATAAAGTTATACAGTGCCCCATTCACCTGATTACCTGCCATAACTCTTCGCTCAAGGTCACTGTCATGCCTTCCATCTCTTGAAAACTTACATCCTAAGTATACAAACTCTTTCACTTGATCTACTCTTTCTCCATCAATCAGAATCGAACAGTTTGTCATATTTTCTTCTCTTTCAAAAACCATTACTTTTGTCTTACTTACATTCACTTTCATTCCTTTCTTCTTTAATGGCTCATATAGAATATCGACCATCATTTGCAACTCCTCCGCCGAAGATGCAAGTATTACCTGGTCATCAGCATATAGTTAAATTATCCATTCTCAACCCATATGTACTTTCTTTCAGATCTTTCAAACAGTGGTCAATAAATAAATTGAACAGCACATGAGAGGCCACACAGCCCTGTCTAACACCTCTCTCGATATTAAACCAGTCCGTGTAAGCCCCGTTTACTCGGACACAAGCACTGGAATCCATATATGGCGATACATTGACAATGTTGATCACAGTTTACTCCTCACCACTCTATCGTAGGCCTTCTCTAAGTCTACAAAAGCACAGTAGACTTTCTGGCTTTTCGCCAAGAACTTCTCTGTGATGGAGCGTAAAGAGAAGACCTGATCCATGCATCCTCCTCCTTTCCTAAATCCAGCCTGGATATCCCACATCTTTTCTTCAGTCTCATTCGTCACCCGTGTAATCAAAACCCTTGCATACAACTTGCCAACGATCCTGAGCAAACTGATTCCACCGTAGTTTCTGCAATCTCGCTGTGACCCTTTCCCTTTGTATAACGGCACGATGAAGGCATTGCACCAATCTCTTGGTACGCTGCCGTTAGTCCAACAAAGATTAAAAAGGCAGTACAGCTGATTTACTACTACCCCTTGGCCCGCTTGTAGCATCTTAACAGAAATCCTATCAAACCCTGCTGCCTTTCCTACTTTCATACTTTTTATTTCATTCATAATTTCTGTCTCACTAATTTCTGACTGATTTGATTGAATATGATACGAAGTAAAAATTTGATGTTGTCGGTATTGGTCATCGTAGCTCAGTGGTCCGAGCATTTCCTTTGAAAGTTGTTGTATTCCTTAAGACAGACAAAGTTAAAACTCGCAAATCTCAAAGAAAAACAGAATAAGTATCTAGCTGATGCCAGCTGCTGCTGTCCCAAATCTCAACTTCTGTACAAAAATAAAATTTACCAGCAGGTAGTTCCTGAGATTAGTCTGTTCAACCTTCTAATATTCAACTCTTCTAATATTAGGTAGGTAGGTAAGGTACCATAGAGCATGGAATTTGGTCCCTTTACCGTACGACCCGTGTAAATGTATGATAGGACCTATTTATCATATTCTAAAATTCGATTTGTTTCCAGCAATAATCTTTTAGTTGTCCAAGTAAGGAATACTTAATTAAGTATCAATTCCTACAATTGCTATTAAATTTAAACAATAATTTTCAATTTTATGTCTTCATTTAAGTCGTAATTCCTTGGATTAACTGAATGCTACAATTACTCAAATATTTGTACTTTCTATTCGAAAGGGCTTTCGCTTCTTTAAGAAATACTATTTATAGTTATGAATTTACTGACTAGGCTTATTTGGTATCCTATTTGACATAATTACGAAATTCTGGAGGTAAATTTTTTTTTATTCCGCGGACCAGGGCCAGGCCGCCCCATCGTCCATTGCCGGACGTACGCACTCGAGAGAATCCCCTGTGGCGCTGGGAGGACCTGTGGCACAGGTCGGATACATATCTACCTACTTATTATGCCTGGACTGTGAGATAGAGTATGGTATTTAGGTAGGCATTATAGGCCCAGCTGGGAATGTAGGTTCAAATTACAATATGGTTTTTTATGTGTATTTCAAGTGATGTACTGCATAATTAATATTCCCGCAACACAAGACAATCATGATTTTCTATGGCATAAAGTCCCTGGTAACTGACGGTAAACAATACAATAAAAACGTTCCCCTTAATAGAAAACTATACAAAGGTATGCAATTTTAAAACTCCTATCTTAACAGTTCTTTTAAACCCTGGCGTTGTAACCAATCTAAATTATTGTGAAATTTCCCAATTAAGTACCTACATACGTACAATAAATCCGTCGGCTCACGTACCGTAACTAGTATTTAACGGTGCTAGTGGTTTGCAATTTATCTGTATTTATGCAATATTTATGTTAACCGTTTATTAGTTATTGTAGTTCAAGTAAAAATAAACGACGCCTGATGCTATATTTAAACAGTTCCTATACTCATTTATTTTTATGTTATTAACCGAAGAAAAACTGAGGCGGTTACTCTGTACGTAGGTACGTATACGTACCTACGTATTGATTTTATGTATACATAACTTTTTTTGCAATGTTTTGATAATTCTTTTCGTTTATTTTCGAAGTACAAATAATATTCTGCTAATGATATGTATTGCTAATATTTAAATAATTTTGATACATATAGCCTTTTATAATATAACCTAATTATAAACTTAAGACAAACGTGACTTTTACACTATTATTAAGAAAAAAAAAAGAAAAAAAAATATAAAAAATTATTACGATATAATACACCTCTTTATTACCCGACGTTTCGACCCTGTTACAAGAGCCGTGGTCACGGGTGGACTGGCTTCAGCTCATCGTCTTCTTGAAGTTCGGGTTTGTTCAATAATCGCGTAAAATTTTTTTTCCTTCTTCCAAATGATTCCTCATAGCACGTGTCAACATCACACCATAAACAAACCTTGGATTTCAGGTGAGACGAAGAAACTGATCAAGCAGAAGGTTGCATTGTGGAACAGATATGTCCTGACTGGTCTGTATGAGACTTACAATGAATATAGAAAACTAAACAATAGATTTATTACCCATAACAGGAAAGCCCGTAAAGCATACGAGACTCGTCTACTTGAAGCTGGACCGAAAAAAATTCTATTCTTACATAAGGCAACAGATAACTTCAAGGATAAGCATTAAAGTAACTGCACCTAATCAAATTGCCACATTATTTGCTGATCACTTTGCCAGTGTGTACCAAGCAGAGACCACCAGTCAATTGCCGACTCTGGACCCGCTTCTCAGAGTTGAGGATTCTATTGATGACATTTCATTCACATACGAAAACATTCAGATCGCCATCAAAGAAATGAAATCGGTCTCCTCACCGGGACCAGATGAGATTCCTGTGATTGTGTTGCAGAGGTGCGATCTGGCGGATTGCTTGGCCACCATTATGCAGACATCGTATGACTCTGGTGTGTTGCCGGATGTGTGGAGAACAGCCCATGTCACACCAATATTTAAAAAGGGGAGTAAATTAGAGCCCTCCAACTATAGACCCATC
This sequence comes from Nudaria mundana, assembly GCA_963556515.1. Classification (NCBI taxonomy): domain Eukaryota; kingdom Metazoa; phylum Arthropoda; class Insecta; order Lepidoptera; family Erebidae; genus Nudaria; species Nudaria mundana. The sequence continues at coordinate 10,369,158 of OY748308.1, read as the reverse complement.
AGTTTTACAAGCGTAGTTTGCAAGGTCATGGAAAAGGTTATAGTTGGACATATAAGGAACTTTTTTACTGTTCACCCGGTAATTTCTGATCAACAGCATGGTTTCTGTCCACGTCGTTCTACCATAACTAACTTGCTGTCATGTTTATTGTCGTTGTGGACTGCTGATTTTAATAAGAGGGAGCCCGTTGATGTAATTTACTTGGACTATGAGAAAGCCTTTGATAAGGTCCCGATCAGAAGACTTCTACTCAAATTGGAGCATGTGGGAATCCGTGGTAAGTTGCTGGCGTGGATTGGAGCATTTCTGCAGCACAGATCTTTACGTGTGAGAGTAGGTGAGGCCTTATCGAATGACCGCGCGATCACCAGCGGTGTGCCACAGGGTTCAGTCCTGGGCCCGGTTTTGTACATTATATACACGTTTGATATGCCGCAACACTTGGAATGTGATGTTAGTATATTTGCTGATGACACCAAACTATTTGCTAACCCATTGATCAACCATGCAGCATCCATGCGGACTTGAATAGAATAGCAGATTGGTCGAAAGAATGGCTCCTAAGTTTGAATGCCTCGAAGTGCACTTTACTACATATAGGTAACCGGAATCCGCACTACTCCTATACCATGAATAACACACAACTTGGTCAGGTCAGAGTGCAGACGGACCTGGGAGTCAAGATTGCTGAAGATTTGAAATGGGAAACTCACATAACATCAATCACAAAAAAAGCAAATAGCTTAATCTACCTGATTCGGAAAGCATTTGGAGCATTGAGTCCGGAAATGATGTTGAAGATCCACAAAACTTTCATCAGACCTATACTGGAATATGTCTTCCAAGTTTGGAATCCCTATTTCATAAAGGATGTGGATCTGCTTGAGAGAGTACAACGGAGATTCACTAAGTTACCCAGAACACTAAAACAACATACATATGAGGAACGCCTAGAGCTGACAAACCTCACAACTTTGAAGGACCGCAAAGACCGTGGAGACCTGATTGAAACTTATAAGATCCTCCATGGTTCACTACGATATTAGGAATTTTGACTCCATATTCACTCGCAATGAAAATGTTCACCTAAGAGGACACAGTCTCAAGCTATGTTGTACCTTCTCACAAAACAATCCTCACAAGCACTTCATTAGCAACAGAGTACTCAGAGTGTGGAATATGCTTCCAGAAAGTGTCATATCAGCGGAGAACACAAACCAATTTAAAAACAGACTGGACAATTACTACCAAACGCACTGAGAAAACTGATGGAGACCAAACTGGATACAGGCACTATCAGTTGTTTCAACTGCCTGCCTGATAATAAATAATAATAATAAAAAAAAAAATACCCGTTTGTCTTAAGTTTATAATGTGTACAAAACGCGAAAGTTTAAAAAAGTATACTGGTTGTTACATAAGGGTTGTATAAAAAAAAAATCTTTTTTAACTTTTTCTTGTTTGGCGTTCGACACATATCGAAAGGGGTTCTGGACGACCAGCTGATGGTGTAGTCTTCAGGTTGACATAACCCTTATGTAACATTCTGTATAACCCAATTTAAATCACGCGCACATGCATACTCCACGCTAGCTGCCCTTACGATCGAGTAGTGTAATAATACTTAGGGCAGTTAGGGAACTCATTCGTCGCGCGGCTAGCGTGGAGTACGCATGTGCGCGTGTTTCGACTCGTGAAAAAAAATTATATAAAATAGACCCCGGCCGCCATTTTGATTAGACGCAGGCGTTACTAAATTTAATAAATATTCAAATTCCTCCTCTCCCATTCTTAAATAATTTTTAAAGTCCACTGGTTCCAGAGCACTGAGTATTCTCATATTGGAGTTTTTTTCTCTTAATTTCAAGTATTGCTTGACCCAGATCCTTTTCCTCTTCTTTTTGTCTTCTATAATATTCATAGATGCAACTGCCAAAGCTACCGCAGTCATTATTTTTTTAGTGGTTTAGATAAAACAGGTGCCATGATATCCCGCGTCGCTAACGAATGTTCTCGAAAACATCTCTCTCTATGCGCGTTCGAATGCAGGACTGTACACAGAGAGTGATTCGGCCGGTATTCAGTGCAGTGTAATAAATCGACGCCCTTCCAATTGGCCAGGGCTCCCTAACTACCGGGCCCTGAATACCGTGTAGTGTAATATCCGCTTTAGATATATAATTTATAACTGATTGATTTGACTGCTTCGGTGGCGTAGTCGGTAGTGCACCCGCTTTCGGTGCCGGAGTCTCGGGTTCGATTACCGGTTGGGACAAACTTTGTGTGATGACATATACGTTTGTACCGAAGTCTGGATGTTTCCTATGTATAATATGTATGTATTTACAAAAAAAAATTGTATATAAGTATTTCTATCAGTTTATCTAGTACTCATATCACAAGCTCTGCTTAGTTTGAGACTAGATAGTGTTGTGTGAATTGTCCTAACATATTTATTTATTTATTTATTATAACAGATCTTATTGATGTACAAAAGTTCCTAGTTAGCGTAGGCCTTTCATATTTACCGAAGAGGTTAGCGCTCGTCCTTTAGTTGAAAATGTTAAAAACAAATTATATATCTAGACCTAAAACACAAAATTCATAGAGTATGATAATCTCAGGTATTTGTGAATGGAAGCCCCTTGTATCCTTCAGAGCCCCCTGCTAGCCACTCTAGTGGAAACTTTCCATTCCAATGGCTTTTCTCGCCCAAGCACACGGGCTTCGCTTTGAACTTATTTTCCACTTTAAGCGTTTATTTTCTTTATCTGTTACGGTTTTTTGAACCATTCAAATGTTTAAATGGTTCGTTATTTTGATAGGACTAGGTACAAATTAGGCGTTTTTTACTGCCGTGCTATATACCGTGTGATATATCAGAGGCAGTGAGTCAACATCAATTTTCCATTGTTTTATTTAGATTAGGTTAATTTCTTCTTCAAACAAAATGGGTAGGTTAGGTTAGGTTAAAACTGTGACCTCCTATGCACGAGCCGAGCGAGCGAAGCGAGCGGTGCCGCGGCAGGCGGCCGGTGATAGCCAGAAACGACTTGTATTAATAGAAAAAAGAGATTGTTTTTAGTAGGTTACCCGGAACTGAACAATTTAGATTAGGATAATTACTTATTTAAAAAAAAATTGTATTTTAACTAAATAAAAAATGTTAAAAGTACTAGTTGGTAAACAAGTTATAGTTTAAACGTTAATTTCCCAAACGTTAGGTTTGCGTTACAATTTTTTGTGAATAGATTTTTTGCTAAGTAATAATTTGGCAAATGAAATAATGCGAAAAATGTTTTGGGAAGTGAACATTTGTCAAATTCCTTTCGGTCAAACAAGGAAGACTGAGCATTTTTTTCAAACTAGTTGGGGTCGACTTTCCAGTCTAACTGCGATGTGGCGGAACTAATGATGTCTAAACAGTATAGAAAAAAAATTGAAGATTGTTTTTTTATGTTAGTACCTTCAATTTAATATATTTGTAAAGATAGCATATAATTAGTTAGCACCACATATATTTCCTAACTATTACTAAGGACACTGCCTCACAAAGGAGCATTCCTGTATCTTATACAAAAGCGACCGTTGTTCTCAGGTAAACAACCTCCTCTGTATGTATGCAAGGTTAATTTGATAACACAGTAACTACTATATAGGATGAGGCATTCAACCAAATTGCTTTATCATATCCACTGGCTTTGAAACCAATTTCGTTAAGAGGAAAAAATCACTAAAGCGGGATTTAACTAGCTGGTTACTGTGGCATCGCCGGCGATATAGTTTTCTCGTTCCCAGGTTTCCACGGGAACACATTACTGAGATAAAAAGTACCCTACAACACTCAGGGATTGTGTAGCTACATATTAATCGAAGAATTTTCAAAATAGTTTCAGTAGTTTCAGAGAAAATTCAGTTCAAACAAACCATGAAATTTTACATCTTTATAATATTAGAAGGTATAAATGTTCCTCGACTCGTGAACTAAAACTGATGACCACAAAAATACCCTATTTGCAAGGTTCTATCGAAAAAAATAGTCCGAGACTTTAATTGGCTATGCCATAGCGGCTGGCACTTAAGATTTTGTTGCCTTTCATCAACATTTCATCGCAAAGCAACGGGTTTAAATATTTTTTTCGTTTCAAAATTACAATATATAGCTGCTACTTTTTATTAAATTCACTCTGCCATTTTGGACATAACCCATTATAAATGTGACCGGTGACGGCAATAGGCTTGCCCCGTTTTATGTAGGACTAAAAATACTGGCAAATTGTGGGTATGTAATGCACCTCTGCCTACCCCTTCGGGGATACAGGCGTGATATGTGTGTGTGTGTGTGTTTATCGAAAACAAATTCCTTCTAAATTCAATTTTACCGTTTCAAGAATTTGACGACATACACATGAGCTGCCTATTTGGTGATAAAAATAATGTCTATGCCTAAAGTCAATTTTACTCTTGTCTGAAAAATGCGGCTATAGTTAAGATTAATGCGCTCCGGGATTCGTAAATCATGTGGAAGCTAGCCCAAGTGAATTTGTAACCCGTCGCATGTGAATAAATGAAATAGGCCAACATCTGTCTTGAAGTTTTGCCGTTGTCTCCCTTGGTAATTACTAGCATTCTTAATAACCTTTCCGTCTATAGCTGTTGCTAAGAGGGTTTTTGTGTTATGAGTGTTAATTTATGCGTAAAATCTTCAAGAAACCCTGTTCAGAATCTTCTGAGATTTTCGTGTACATACAGACGAATAATAAGAAAAACCTTATACGTGTTTTATACATATTTTTATATTAAGTTTTTTTTTAATGTATTGGTCGACAAATTGATGCCACCCGCCTGATGGTAAGCTGTGGCGACGTCTGGCGATTGTGGGCGACTCTCACAGTATACAGGAATACTATGGAGAGGGCCCTCGACTTGACGACCCAGTGATGTGCCTCTTCACGCTTCGCTTAAACAGTACCAGTACCAGTACCAATTACAAAATTTTCACCCTTTTATTCATCATCCGCTGACCCTTTTCTCAATTGGGGCTAGGCGTTTCCAGTCTAACTGTGAAGCGGCTGAACTTCGACATTTTCTATGAAGTGACTGCCACTGACCTTCACAGCTCATTGGCGAAATCGAAGTTCTGCACTTAGACAAGAATCTTCTGTTATAGATAGATATTTATGAATAGTAATTATATCTTGATAAGGTTAGGAACATTAAGATAGAAATTATAAATAAATCGCAAAAACTGACGTCATCGGCAGGACTCGAACCGATGGTCTTTCCCTAACTGGGGAATGCTCTGACCACTGAACTACGATGATCAATACCAATAACATTCCATCTTTGCTTACATTATCATAATTTCAAGATCGCGTAATTACGGTTAGCGTTGGATCCACCTACCAAGATAGATAAGTTTAGGTGTGTTAACATCGGATAGATGTCATGTGGGTATCTGAAGTGTGAAATAGATCTTTGTATACGTAATGACATTGGGCATCAATGGCACCCTTGGACCCTAATCTGTAGGTACTGTTGAGTCTATAGTTATTAACTAGACTGTGAAATTTAATTACCGAACTAAATCTATACTTTTAGTACTTTTGTTTACTTTTTCTAGATTGTCGGAGTAAGGGATTTAAAGTAAATAGAACTTTCGAATTACTAACTATTCCCTATTATGTGCTACTCGGACTTCGGTTAACACGAATTAACCACGGAGAAAGTTTGGTCAAAATTAAACATACAACGTTATTAACTCAGTGTCTGAATATCTCAACAGTACGAAAATAAAGATGATAGATACAACTTAATTCTTGTCACGTAACACGAGATAACATCCTAATTATTTCTGACTATCTCTGAACGTTGAGCTCCTAAGCAGAACATACTTTCGACCAATGACAACGCGGAATTTTAGTCGAATATTTTTTTTATGGCGGACGCGTTCAATAGATTTAAAAGTCTTCTTTGCTGCTAGTCATGGGGCTCGCAAAAACAATCTCATTAGCTACATGATGAGCAAAAACTTAGAGAAGAACCAAAGACTAAGAATACAATGAGCATTGGGATTATCCCTAAGGGAATGTCTTCCAGCAAGCCTGAGAGTAGATGTAAGGGTGAAAGGGCTACAATGTGTGCAGTGCAAGTAAATAGTACATGTAATAAATACATGAATAAATACTTGTTATGCTACCGGTCCGTTGTGCGTGGTACCCTAATTCACCTCAGCTCACCCTCTTAGGGATAAAGGTGTGGTTATATGGTATGTACATATGTAAATCCAAAGTCCCTATTACATAAAATTTTGCACAGTAACTATCCACTATTAATAACATTTTGTAGAAAATATCTTCAGAAAAAATGTGTATAATGATCCATTTTATGTCAAGAGGCTCTCGACACAACACATAACCCATTATCATCAAGAACACATTTTATGAGATGTCACTCAAAGTGTCTAATGGTTGTCATTCTTCCTATACCTATTATAAAAACCGACCAAGTGCGAGTCGGATTCGCACACGAAGGGTTCCATTAACTATAAAAATGGTAAAATAAATTACGTTTGCTGTATGGGAGCCTCCTTAAATATTGATTTTATTCTGTTATTTAGTATTTGTTGTTATAGCGGCAACAGAAACACATCATCTGTGAAAATTTCAACTTTCTAACTATCATGGTTCATGAGAAACAGCCTGGAGATAGACGGAAAGACGGATAGCGAAGTCTCAGTAATAGGGTTCTTGTTTTACCCTTTGGGTACGGAACCCTATTAGTGAAAATAACGTCATGTCCCCTAGTATAGTATAAAAGATGTGACGTTTTATCTTTCTCATAATTTTAACTGTTTTATAAAGTACTAGCAGCTCTAGGAGCTTGGCAATGTCGACTAAATTTCATCGACTAATTCAACGTCAACAACGTCGGCCACGTGACAAATAAAATATATTTTTTTAATTCTTCAAAGTCATTGGTTTTCGGCTGATGTTGACGCTCGATTTACTAGCCGATCGCCAATTGCCGATTGACAAGAGAAACCATAATATACTCTACATAAAATAAACTTTGTACCTGGTCAAGTTCTCAATCGATCCTCGTACCGTATTTAATTGAGATAAGCCCAGGCATTTTTACGGAATGCAATAACAAAACAGACTACAAAAAAGATTTAATTTCATAATCCCCATAATTATAACGTTGCAAAAGTCTAGATTCTGATTCACTGTAAAGTAGCGTAAAGTGTTTGTTTGTAGACCTAAAGGGTCCTACCCAAAGGACCTATATCTGTGGTAACATTAAAATTTGTTACAAGTTTTAATATTAAAAAACTAAAGAGTTTGTTCATATCAGGTTCGAATTTAAAAGTAATTTTTATGTTGATAGTCCATTCCAATAGGCCACACTATTGTAAAGATGGGTAAAATTCATATCTTTGAAAGCTTGGGCTGTCCACTAGGATCCTCTGCTTTGCTCCCCTGAGGGAGCAATTTGAAATATTTGTCCACACCGATCCCTCCAATCAAGTGGGATCCCTTGGTGGAGGGGTTACGTTCCATGCAATCCATAAGCAATGAAATATACATTATAATTCTTTACCAAGTGTTAAATGAGGATATTTTGTCGTGTTCGAATTATAAATGAACACAGTACGTTAGTTTAAAAATAAAAATATGATATCTGTTGCAGACTTTCTTCAAAGTACCTATTACACCACATTTATTAGTGCACCGGTACTGCCATAAAATAGGTTTAAAATGAACATTAAACATAACTGAAGGACTCAAACAAGTAGTTAAAAATATTGTTCTCTATCGCGCAGCAGAGTGTGTACTTATGTGCGTCATAAACCCACCATTAATAGGAAGTCTACCATCATAAATATACCATTAATCGTTATGCTTGTACCACAGTTGTTTTACAGTCAACGATCTGGAACTCACTTATGGTAGAGCGAAAAATAATCTGTCCAGGTGGGGATACAATGACTACATCATGAGTCTCATGATGTCATGTCACGACTCTAGGCAACCTGGTACACCAGGAGGTACACTGCAGAAGACCTTAACGAGGTAAAGCCAAAAGCGATTCGCGTGGCATTTGTAGTTCAGGAGCAACTCCGGTAGGTGACTTCAATGCTAACCGTAATAGCGCAATCTAGAAATTATATAATTATTTACTCGTCAGCGTAGCTTAGTAGCAGAGTTTTTCCATTATCAGAGAAGGCTATAGGTTCTAGTCCTGCCGACGACATTTCTTCTTTTTTCATTTATAATTTATATCTAAATATTGAATAATTATAATGTTGTTAATCGACCATCCATTGCATCAGGCTACCTCGATATATGATTTAAACCAATCATGACTTACCTACTAACCTTTAAGGATTCACAATGTTCTTGCTTAACTGATGTCCAAAGGTAACATAATTGTGATAATTAAAGGTACGAGAAATTAATGGGGTTCCGTAGGTATTGGGATCGTGAAAACTACAACGCGGGGAGGGACGCGCGTATCAGCTAGTTAATAACAAACCAATACAAGGTAAATCTCCTTTCACGAGACATGTCAATTCACTCTGTCACACAAAGATTTGGCCCAAGTAATATTTCAATTCGTTACATTCATTTACCCCCGTCAACCTAACACGTGATATCGCGTGAATACGTGTATCAAGATTGTACGGGTTTACCCTTTTATAAATTTCTATAAAAAATACACTCTAACGAGCCTTCACTTCCTTATGTTGAAAGAAATAAAACCGTGACAATTTAGAAACTGTTTATTGCCTATTTGTATTTATTTTTTATTCATTAACATTATTCTACCTTCTGGTTTTCTAAAGTGTGTAGCATTCAAGAAATTTGTGATGAGCAGACAGACAGACAGACATACATCCCATCTATAAAGCTACTTGTTGGTCCCAGTTGGTCCCACGTAGTAAGGCACTATATAAAGTCCTTTCCACTCTGTAATTCCTAAAACTCCAACAAATGTTACATACCTACCTGCCATTATTATATATTGTCATATAATATATTTTGTGTGCCATACTTTTGGTTAAACATGTTAATACTGAAGAAACTTCAAAAATATATGTAGTACCTATGTACAATATGTAGCGTACTCATAACACATGTTCTACAAATAAACGAATCTTATCTTAAGAAGAATCTCTGCAGTCCGAGCATTTTTTTTTTCCAAAAAGTTATTTTCAAGTAATAACTTTATTAGTTTATTATTTTCTATGAAAACTCCCTCTTAAATCTATGAAGTTTTTATTAGAGTGCGGTAATTAAAACGGTAGTAAAATGTCGGTGTCTCAAAATAACTTTCAAAAGACTGTTACCTACAGCTGTAATTCATCAAACTATTGTGTTGAAAATATGAACAAGAAAATTGAACAAAACAATAATAATATTGTTCAGATAATGACCGATATTAGAAAAGTATTGTAGTTCTGTTGAAAATATATATGAAAAGTACCAGAAGCGTACATTGTTTCAATATAAGTACCTAACTATCATTTATTTATTTTTAGTACCTACGTGTAACGTATACAATTTCTACGTCTCCGCCCGCGTGGCATAATTTTCTAATTCCCATTTACCAGTTCGCATGGGAACATTAGGCCACACCTTTGTTCAATAATTTTCATGCATTTGTATGTTTTAATATTAACTGTTCTAATATTTTATTTATTTACTGTTCTTGAGGATCAGTGGTACAAATATAAGTAGACTGTATTACTGCTAGTACATAGGTATATTTGGTTCTTCAATAATTTACAATTAGTCACAAAAACGCGAGTGTCGCGGACGGTGTTCAATACCTATTACAGTTTTATGTTCTTCCTTATTTCACTAAAAATCTTTGTGAGATAGTATTATTTGCTGATGACACATCTTTAATTTTTAAAAGTGATAGACACAAAGTAGCACTTGACGATGTAAATAATACCCTTTCGGAAATATTGCATTGGTTCACAAGTAACAACTTGCTGCTCAATGCGAAGAAAACAAAATGTGTAAAATTTGCCCAATGTTAGACAGGTGGATACTCATATCACTATGAATAATGAATTAGTTCCAATAGTCAATACCACAGTTTTTCTTGGGATAACTCTAGATAGTAAACTACAAGGGGTCCTCATATCACAGCCTTGGCAGGAAGACTTAGCTCAGCTGCCTATGCGGTTAGAAAGATAAGGTCACTGCCTGACGAAAAAACGGCACGATTAGTTTATTTTAGCTACTTTCATAGCGTTATGTCATATGGTCTGCTGCTGTGGGGCTCAGCTGCCGATATTGAGACAATATTCATATTACAGAAACGAGCTATACGAGCAATCTATAGACTCGGACCCCGTGACTCGCTAAAAGAACTATTTAAAGAAATTAATATTTTAACAGTTGCTTCTCAATATGTTTACGACAACATCTTATATCTTAAAAAAAAATTCCGATAACCATAATTTTAATACAAGAAATAAAAATAAACTGGCAATGACAAAAATTAGACTTCATAAAGTTGGTAATTCGTTTGTAGGCAAATGTATAAAAAATTATAATAAAATTCCTCAGGATTTGGTTGACATGCCGCTTAATAAGTTTAAAATAGTAGTTAAAAAATGTTTGATTATGAAAGGCTACTATAATGTAGACGAATATCTTAATGATAAAAATGCATGGTCACCCTAATCTTCTGTTGTTGGCCACTCGTATAATACAATATAAACTAATTGTAACAATGTAAACAAAACAATATTAAAAAAGAAAATGGATACTCTACCTGAGTTTCTTGCTGGTCTCTTCTCAGGAGAACCAACTTACCGAACCAGCGAAAGAATCATCAATATTATAAAAATACTAAATTACTTAATTTAGTATTTTTATAATATTACTTGACAAAATTGTAAAATTTTGACATTCATATGTGCTCTTTATGTGCCTAAACTGAATAAATGAAATTGATTCTTTGATTCTTTGTTAGATGATCGTATGAATCCAAGTAAGTGGGGGCCGGACCGGCTAACAAGCAACGTTCTCCGTTCCCCCGAGCGGCCGCGCGTTGTCAGGCGCTCGCTGGTGCGCCGACATTTACTGTGTTCAAAGTACAATAAAGAGTACATAATTAGTCATTAGGTATATATAACGTCTAAAACAATGGTAAATAAAATGATGTTTAATTTTTTAAATAATAGCATAAATTTCGCTCAATAGAAGACATTACACACGTCGACATTATGTTTCACCTCTTCACGAGGCATTCTCAAGACTGTCCCAAAGGCAACAGCCAAAGCCGTTCTCTTTGAAACAGTCTTGAACATAAACACATTGGGTGAAACATATGTCGACGTGTGTAATGTCTTCTATTGAGCGAAATTTATGCTATTATTTAAAAAATTAAACATCATATTTACCATTGTTTTATCATGTACTTTCGCCAGGTAACGCCTGACTCCATTCAGTATATATAACGTCTGTTAATGCCAGTAAAAAATAGTTCTACTTAAACCTCTATTTCATTATTTTTAGAAAGAACTCAACCTCTAATAAGCTTAAGTTAGAGAACGGCTTTCTACCGTTCACACATATGTCTCCGAAGCGTAGTTCCGTTCCGGTACACTTTCGATCACAATATGCAAAGAGTAATCTAAATCCCATGTGCGGTTTTTGGTGTATGGACGGACGAACAGACAGCAAGAAAAGATGGTCTCAACGGAGACAAAAACTCACACACACACACACACACATATCACGCCTATATCCCCGAAGGGGTAGGCAGAGGTGCATTACACACCCACAATTTGCCAGTATTTTTAGTCCCACGTAATAGGGGGCAAGCCTATTGCCATCACCGGGCACACCTACAATGGGTTATGTCCAAAATGGCCGAATGAATTTAATAAAAAGTAGCAGCTATTTTGTAATTTTGAAAAATATTGAAACCCGTTGTCAGCCAATTAAAGTCCTGGGCGTCTCGGACTAGGAGACAAAAACTCTCTCGTAACATACCACTAAAAACAGTATAAACGATTTAGATATGTCGTTAGATTCATATTACTCCACAGACTTCCCGGAAAATTTAGTATTGCAGCAGTTTGTCGAAGTTTTTGTTTCCTGTTATATCACACGGTTTTATCTTTAGCTATCTGATATTCACAACGTCTGTCCATGCGGTACTTAGTTATAGTTTTTTGTATTAATCCCCACATGATCACATACCAGGAAAAAAGTAGTCTTTACATTTTTTTAATCATTTGAAAGAATTCAAAATTAGTCCTTACAGCAATTGGGCCTCGTCCAGCTCTCAGCAGATGCACCGTGTGCAGGCGAGGATGACTTGGAGTCCAGAGATAGACAGCCTTTTTTGTTACATTAACAATTAATTGCTCGGACTGCAGAGATTCTATTTAGTAGTATGTAACACTTGTCCTGGCTGTTGGAAATTCTATAGTGCCCGATAACGGCAACAGTCTAACTCCCTATTATGTGGGACCAAAAAATTAACAGCAAAAAGTAGGTTTCTATTGTACCTCTGCCTTTCCCTTTCTGGGGTACAGGGGTGATGTATGTCGGTCAACCTGTCTGGAACGAGCCATGAGTATTAAATTTTTAAAAATAAAAAAAAAATCACCTATTTTGTGAAGTCCGTTTAAGAATACTATCACTTTCTACAATAATGTGTATATTATATAGTATTTGTGTCTAAATTTTATATTAAAGTCGAAAAAGTAGAATTAAAATCTGCTTTCTTGATTGTGAAACTTTTTCGATAGCAATAAAAACTTCAACTCAGACGAAAAGTAAGTTAATTGCTGGTTTACTAAGCTTAAGATCAAGGGTTGTTTAGAAAAATACGTATTTTTTCGACCGTAGTTTTACGAAGTATTAAGGGAAGGTGAGTTTCCCCTACTTAGCTGAGAGAAAAGAAAATTAAAACACATGTTGGAAGTGAAACAAAAATTTAAAGTTTCAGTGATCAGACCTGCAACTCGTAGAATACATTGTACACTAAGTTATCTAATCTGGTTCTTTATACGGCTTTATTAAGCTGAGTTTACGAAGCTCTTTCTTAGGCGACTCGTGTATTTCGTTTGGGATCGAACTCCTCCTAAACGACTGGACCGATCTTTTTGAAATTTGGCACGGTCATAGTGACCATCACCGTGAGTGCATATATCTGAATTCATATAGATCGGTCCAGTCGTTTAGGAGTTCGACCCGGATCGACAAACTCAGCTCAATTATTGCAACAGCAGAATGCATTGCATACCTAGTTTTTATTTATATGGCTTTATTTTTAATTGCCCAAACATACTTAAGATATATTTGACCAGATCATTTTAAATTGTCTACCTCTTATGATTCTGTCATCCATCTTTTAGCGTCTCTATGTAGGTAATATAATTCATGTAAATAATAATTACTGTGCCTGTACAATGTGATAAAAATACATTTAATTGACCATTTCATATGACATACATATAGTTGTTCATTCATGTCAAGAAATTATTTCTTGTCATCTATTTGCCCACGCCACAGAGTGATATGGCCAATAGACTTAATATTTCATGAATTACATATATATATAAACATTTATTCATAAAATGGTTACCTACACCATTTTATGAATAAATGTGTTGATATCATGTTCATTTCATTTTCCTGTAATGTGTGAACTGCCCGCACGTCACGTTAATGTCAAATCACCCATTTGACATTGACATGACTTGCGGGCCAGACCCGCACGTCGCGTCGGGTGGAAGGACTTGACCCTAATGATTTTAGCTATATAATTGACCAAGCGAGCGTAGCGAGCGAAGCGTCTCAGTTTAAACTCGAGGACTGGCCGATTTGGCGTTGTTTGTCTGTATGTATGTGTGTCAGTTCCGCTCTACAGGCCGCATTTTTCAGCCGATTTTCATGAAATTTGGCACAAGTGGTCTTTTTTTTTATATTGGGTTCGCCAAATTGACGCCGCCCGCCTTGTGGTAAGTCGTGACGACGTCTAGCGATTGTGGGCCACTCTCACAGCACACAATACTATAGAGAGTGGCCCTCAACTTGACAACCTACTGATGTGCCTCATCGGAAGGAAGGGGGTGGGATCAGATTGAAGAGCTCTTCAGAACACTCGCCGTGGTAAATACGGTAGAATGCGGCCAAGGAAGCTATTGTTCGGCGCTGAGCTAGCGGCTCAAGGCTTCCCGTTACCTCCGGACAATCTATGATACGGATAGCCCGTCGATGTATGGCGTCGAGAGCGTCCAGCAAATACTTCGCGGAGCCGTCCCAGAGGTAAGAGCAGTATTCGACGCAGGGTCTAATCTTCGTCTTGTACAGCAGACACCTCTGGTGCGGTGTAAAGAATCGCTTTACCTTATTCAGTATTCCTAGTTTCCGCGAAGCTAGCCCTATACATCTTTCGATGTAGTCTTTATCTTTGTTGCAAGGCGCAACTTTTGTCGAAGGGATTTTTCGATTGGGGGGAAAATGGGGGAGAAATGTCCCAAAAGGATGTTAGGGGCCCAAAAATAACGCGAGGTCTATACTGTTCGCAGAACTACTAGTTTTATAACTACAACTTTACTAAGTAATATGAAATTTACAAAACTTTCTCAATCTCTCACCACGATGTCAGTGGCAGATGTTCGCTTCGCAAAATCAACGTTCAAAGCTTTTATGTTGCGTCTTATTGTAAGTAAGATTTCCGTATTTCCGTGTTATTGTAAGTAATATTACTAAGACACCCAGTAGCGTCACAGAATAGGGAATAGTAATTACATACAGAACTTGCACTCCGACGTTAATTAAAGCACATTCTTTTGTTTACAGATAACATAATGCGAACGTTAGGGTTGACAGGAAAGTACCTGCATAATTTGACCAATAATTATGACGGTAATGCCTCAATATCAACTCTATCGTCAATGCCGTATCACAAACAAGAAACAACCCTTACTGACTTACAACTTCAAGTTTTTGCTGACGTCACGTATTTTTGCGATTGTTAGGCGAGTGACATAGGTAGCGTAGCCAAATCCACCTGTAGGTAAGTGGTTGACTAGCCGATTAACAGACGAGAACTTGGCATACACATAACTAAATTGTCTATAGTCTTTGCTTTTTGCTTACTGGAGGGATTAACGAGAACGCCGATCGTATTTGTCATTGCTAGTATTCTAAATATAAAAAGGTTATATAATATGTTATATACTAAAGTTCTATAATTATGGATATAGATAGTTTATTGTTTCTCCACAAAGGTTACAACATTGACTTACAACTAATTAAATACATAATATTAAACCTTTGTGAGAGCTTGTGTCTGTACTAGGTTTCATACGAATCCTGTATTACAGATCACCAGGCCCTCAGTTCCCGCGAAAACGGACAAGTGTATTTACTTTCACATGTAACATGTGGTCTTTGAAGATAGAAGCCAATTACAAAACTATCATTTGTATTTGAATTTGAGTCTTTTAAACTATGTTTGTGTGAAAGTGTGTGTATGTGTACCTATGTGTGTGTGTGAGTTTGTGTGTGTGAGTGTGTGTGTTTGTGTGTGTGTGTGTGTGTGTGTGTGTGTGTTTGTGTGTGTGTGTGTGTGTGTGTGTATGGGTGTGTGTATATGTGTGTGTGTGTAGATGTGTTATGTGTGATTATTTAAGTTAGAGCCTTTGTTGTGTGTATAATATTTTCCGTATTTTCATAATCTTGTTCAAGGAGCCAGTTTGTAACTATGATTTTACATTCAGTTTTAGGTTTTGGATATATGTTTACAATTTAATTTAATTTATTGTAAACAAGACCACCAAGATAGCAGAAACTTCCGCGAGCGAGTTGAGAAGTAAAGGAAACAGTGGGACAGACATTGGGTTTACGTCGCGTCCTAACAGCAAATATACGTGGGTCGTACGGAGTGAGTAAGTGTGTCTTCATAGTTAAACTTAAAATGAACTGCTGTCATACTGTCAGTACCTTGCAGGTAGAATAAAGCTCTGTGGTCGGATAAAGAAGTGGCAGACGCCATTCCACTTTCAATATAAAGTGTTGTGTCCGTTCTAGTTTCAAAAGTGCGGTTTTAGTAGCACCGCCCCAAGAGATGATACAATAAGATGTTATTGATTGGCAAAGAGCCTGATACACTAATTTTATCACGGAATTGTCCGCAATGTGACGTAAATTTTAAATATGAAGACGAGTTTACGCATTCTAGATGAAAGTGAGTCAATGTGATGGTGGAATTTTAATCTGTAGTCAATATGTACGCCAAGGTATTTAATAGAGTCAGTGCAACCTAAGCTATGACAGTGGCATGATGACCCCTTAAGCACGCAGTTGTGAGCCCTGACATCAAAAGATCCCGATGTAGGCTGACCAGCGCTCGTAAGAGAAAAAGTAATATACTTTGTTTTATCTACATTTAAAGTTAATAAATTTTTAACTAGCCATTCTGATATCAGGTTGAAACCTGACTGTGCATGATCGAAGGCATCCGACCAAGATTGCCCATGAAAAATGAGCGCAGTATCATCAGCGTACGTGAATATTTCGCCATTCTGGGGACAGAGTTTACAGAGGTCGTTGATGTATACCAAAAACAGTGTTGGACCGATGATGCTACCCTGTGGGACTCCATAGGTGATGGGGAGCTCGTCGCTGATCCAGTCCCCGATCCTAACACATTGCCGCCGGCCAGTTAGATAGCTCTGGAATAGGCTAAGCTGGTGGCCCCTGACGCCAATATTCTCGAGCTTGATGAGTAGAATAGGGACAGAGACCGTGTCAAACGCCTTAGCTAGGTCTAAAAATATTCCAATTACTTTATTTTTTTCTTCTAATTTAGTAACTATCTTATTTGTTAAGTCCAAGACCGCTTCATTTGTAGAAAAACCTGTGCGAAAACCATATTGATTATGTGATAATATAGATTGTGAATTTAGAAAGTTAACAAGTCTTTTATTTAATAATTTTTCCAAAATTTTTGATAGAGTTGGAAGAATGGAAATAGTTCTATAGTTGGTTACACGGCCTCTGTCTCCACTCTTGTGGATAGGATGGATAACGGCTATTTTATACGCGTCAGGGAAAACTCCAGTTTCTAAAGCAAGGTTAGAAAGGAATGCAATTGGAGGCACCACTACATTCTTAAATGTTTTTAGAAATGATCCAGAAATACCATAGCCCACAGAGCAGTCAGACCGCAAGCCTATTATTATAATTTCAATTTCAGAGTCATCAGTTGGAGAAAGGAAAAAGGTATTATTTCTGTTGAGTGAGTTACGGCCAGAGGGGGTTTGTATATTGTTTATACCACCAGCAGCCACAGCCTTCGATAGTGTTTTGCCAATGTTCACAAAGAATTTGTTTGCATCATTAACTGATGAAAAAGGGTCTAAAGGGGATAAAAGATCAATTGGAGACGTGTATTGTTTTTTTGTATGAGTGATGGTTTTCACTGCATTCCAAAGCTTTTTGGGGTTTTTTTCTGCGGATTTTAATAGACATATTTCATAGTTATTTTTGGCCTTTTTGAGAATCTTCGCGCAGAAATTTCTATATCTTTTATAGGTAACACTTATGATCTCATAACTAGGTGATTTTCTGTGTTTAATATGTAGTAGATCTCGGTTCTTCATACATTTGAGAAGTCCAGCAGTTATCCAAGACTTTGTAATTCGTTTTCTATTTGACACTGGTTTGAGTATATAATTAGAGTCAATGCAACGGTTAAGAGAACTAATGAAGTAATTAGTAGCCTTGTTCACACATTTTATGTTGTAAATAGTATTAAAGTCAATTTTCTTTAAGTCTATTTCGGCCTTTATATAGTCCAATTGTTTTATTATTTTATTTGGTTTCATTTTAGGCAGTTTATGGGTGGAGCTCAAAAAAAGTATTACAGCGACATGGTCCGTAACTGTGGTCTGAGCAACATAACAATGTGCTATATTATTTGTTTTTAAAAGAACGTGATCTAGGCAATTTTTGTCTCGAGTGGGTAGTGTATGTGCAGGCAGCATACCATAAAACGCGGCTACTGATAGGTATTCTAGTGAACGGGCATCTTTGTTATTGATTTTAATGTCGATGTTTAAATCGCCTGTAACTATTAAATTTTTGGATGTGCTTTGACTTTCCGTATTATTGCTTTTACCTACCCATTGGCGAGATTTTAGGTATATCATGTATGTATTTAATATTAGTAGAATACTCTCTGCCCTGTGATTGGACATACTTAGGGTAAGCCTAATAAGTTTCTTTCCCAATGGAGCCCTTAATTTAAGGACACTTAGGAGATAGTTGGACAAGAACTACACGTCTGGGAATAGTTGGAAATATATATTAGAATGTATTAGAGATTTCTACATTCACACATGCCTTAAAATAAAAAGTCTGTATGTATGGTTTGTATTACTAATTTACCGATAATTTGGTGGTATAACTTGAATCGCACAGACCATAGACCACATATTCTGGTCGGTAGTTAAAGTCCGCCCCAGAACTATTATTTTTGGGATTCATAATCTCTGCCCGGCACGGGTTGTTCGGGATCGGAAAGAAGAGGGTGGGATCAGATTAAAGAGCTCTTCAGAACACTCGCCGTGGTAAATACGGTAGAATGCGGCCAAGGAAGCTACTGTTCGGCGCTAAGCTAGCGGCTCGAGGCTTCCCGTTACCTCCGGACAATCTATAATACGGATAGCCCGTCGCTGCATAGCGTTGAGAGCGTCCAGCAGATACTTCGCGGAGCCGTCCCAGAGGTGAGAGCAGCATTCGACGCAGGGTCTAATCTGCGTCTTGTACAGCAGACACCTCTGGTCTGGTGTAAAGAATCGCTTTACTTTATTCAGTATTCCTAGTTTCAGCGAAGATAGCCCTATACATCTTTCGATGTAGTTTTTATTATTGAGCTCTCGACGAATGTCTATGCCAAGGATATCAAGGTTGTCCTTCATTGGTAATAATGCATTCTGAAGAGAGGGTAGGGGAAGGAAAGGGGATTTCTTTGCAGTAAATGCACACGCCTGTGTTTTGCGGGCATTGAACTCGACCAGGTTCTCTGTACCCCATTGAGAGATACTGTCGAGGTTACGGTCGAGATCAGCCACGAGTCGTCGTCTCTCCTCCTCAATCTCAGATCACCCCGCCGTCGGACGAACCGAGTAACTCCCGTGCAGTGTGCTGTAATCTGCATAGCAATGAATGTTCCCGAGAGATAGCATATCATTGATATGCAGAAGAAAGAGAGTTGGTAATAGTACGGACCCCTGCGGTACCCCGGCATTCACTTGCAAGAAGCGAGAAGCCTGGTCATCGCAGAGGACCCGCACTCGGCGCTCGTTTAAAAAGCTGACAATCCAGCTGCACAGTTGAGGAGGTAGACCATATGCCGGAAGCTTGGAAAGGAGCGAAGCATGCCAGACCCTATCGAAAACTTTGGCAATGTCCAGACTAATAGCCAAGGACTCGCCGTTCCTTTCCATAGCCCCCTCCTAGACATGCGCTACGAATGCCAAAAGATCACCCGTTGATCGTTTTGGCCTGAAGCCGTATTGTCGATCATTGATTAGCGAGTGATCCTCTAGGTATCGCATGAGCTGCTTATTTATAAGGAGCTCAAGCACCTTGCAAATGACTGCAAATGAATGCGTTTTTTATAGTGCACAGTAAACAACACGAAACCGTTATACAACATTTATATAACAGTTATACAACTGTAGAAGGTGACTACGAGTACCTTATATAAAACAAACAACTTGATTCAATAACAGAGGCGCTCGTTAGAGACTGTGAATGTTAAATATTTGATCTCGCTGTTAAGGTATTCTAATGCAATAAAACTTTCGGTACGTGTTGACGGGATTCCTCCGCGTAAAATAGTTGTATGGTTCCCAATTCCCGAGGTAACACATTCCCGGGGTAAAAGTAGGTTAAGTTAGTCCTATTACATCCAGCAGCTATCTGCTGGTGAAAGTGTAGTAGAGGCGTAGTATGCCTTCGCTCAAATTTTGCTGCGCAGTTTGGTTACAATAACTCACTACTATAAACGCCAAATGTTAATCAGATTACAGGCTTAAAAGTTTGACAACTTTGACGAACTGACTTTAAGTTAGTAATTGCTTTTGGTAAAGGTGCCAAAAATAGATTGGTGGTCTTTATTTAATTATGATTTGCTTCAATTCATGTCTTTCAAAGATTAGTTTGGGTATTGCGTTTGGTTATACCTACTTAAAGAATTAGTTGTGTCCACCCCGACTGTTGTACAGTTAGGTATATAACATTGGTCCTACCTAACTGTTTTTTTTTAATCAGACCGCACCTACGTCCATTGCCGAGCGCCTCCGGTAAGCATTGAAAGAATTCCCAGTGGCCCTCGGCGGGTCCTAACTGCTAGAATTTAGGTTGGGGTTCAACATCTCAGCAGATTTGAGGAATTCAGCCCACATACACCACGCTGGCCACACGGGTTGCTATGGGGATTTGTGATGAGTTTTCCTTCGGTTGGGGTTACCAAACCGTTTTTGATTTTTTTTTCATTGTTTATCATGCCCGATGATGGCAATAGTCTTGACTCCTTAAAATACAGGTTTAAGAAAACGATTTGTAAATAAATTGACCGGATTTGGCGAACTTTTTCCAAAGCGTGGTCTTCGATAAGAATAACCAAAGACACATCCGCCGATATAAGAGTGAAGTACAAGTAAATCTTGTACGTTGAGAGAGACACGTATTTTGATCAGGGATTTGCTTTATAATATGAAACACTATGTCCGTCGTAAAACACTTTTCCGAACAAATAACATTTTTAGTTAGGAATGCACTAAGATACACAGACTGACACTTATATGACCAGGGACGAGTAAGCTATAAACATTTCAGATTTACGGTGCACACATTGTGACGACAGAGTTGCTTTATGTGTCATAACTTTGGTAATACTTTGAAGCTTTCAGGCATAATTTGTTGAACTAAATTGTAAATGCAATTTTGTTCCAAATGTAAACTTAATATTGATTCGTCAACGTCATAAACATAGATAACATAAATATTCTTTATTGTACATCTCAAGCAAAAATTATGTACAAAGGGAGGCCCTATCGCATTGAGCGATCTCTTCCAGGCAACCTTAGTATGAAGTTAATACTATCTGGCGTTACTTTTCGGAAGTCCATAGTTAAATTAAATAAATCTAACTACTTTGCAATATTCCGCCACATGCAAATTACCCAACTCTCGTATTTATTCATGCACAAGTCCGCCCTCCAAACCCACTTAGGCCGAAAGAATAGAGAAATAATTTTGAAAATAGAATAAATATGAGAGTTGTGTTATCGTGCAAAAAATAATAAAAACCTCGACACGTGTTTCGCCCCCAACCAGGGGCATCATCAGGAGATGTCGATGGCTCGGCGCACGGCGACCGAATGAGCCACAACTCGTAAACCGCACCTATTTATATCCTAGGTTTTTTATTTCTACCCACAACCATAATACCAAATTATTTTATGTCTACCCACCACCGTTGTTTGAATGACGTATACCTACCCGCAGCAAAGGGGAAGAGGCGAAGTTAAGTTGATCATTTAAAATATTAGGGTTCAAGCTTCTATGTTTGTAGATTTCTAATTGTTCCAAAACCGAAAGCCTCAGTCCTTTGTTGCAGGTGTGCAGAACGTCATAAGTGTGAGGATTAGGTAGGGAGTGACCGGAATCCAACAAATGTTTTGCGAAATGAGACCGTTCTGGGCGATTGTTTCTAAAAGCTGATATATGTTCTTTATACCGCGTCGCGAAGCTACGGCCGGTTTGGCCAATATAAACACCCTCACAATCCCCACACTTAAGCCTATACACACCTGACTTCCTGTCATCCCCAATTTTCTCCTTAACATTGCAAATGTTTCTCCGGATAGTGTTGTCCGTTCTAAACGCGACATGAATATTATTTTTACGTAAAATTTTGGCAACTTTATCAGATATCGGACCTAAATAAGTTAGACTAGCTCTATACCGATGGACGTCACGATCCGGGGGAACAGCATATAGTAATCTACGCGTAATTGAGGCTCGCCGCCTTCCAACTAAGTTGTCCACAAGCTTGGTACTGTAACCATTAGATTTAGCAATTTGATAAATAATATTTAATTCGCGGTTAAAAATTATTTGAGAAAGTGGAACCGAAAATAGCCTGTGAACATAGCTGTGGAAGGCGGCAAGCTTGTGCTGCCAAGGATGACAGGAAGTAGCAGGAATTACTGTGCCGCTTGACGATATATTGTTGTGTTGTCGGGGCACCGATTTGGAACTTACGGATTTCTTATCTCATTTGAATAGTGTTCACCCTAAAATCAAATTCAAACTCGAGTTAGAGAAGGATAGGTCCATAAATTTCTTAGATTTGACTATTACTAGAAATGAGGGTGGGCATGAATTCCGGATCTTTCGCAAACCCACTCATACTGACACAGTAATTCCTGCTACTTCCTGTCATCCTTGGCAGCACAAGCTTGCCGCCTTCCACAGCTATGTTCACAGGCTATTTTCGGTTCCACTTTCTCAAATAAATTTTAACCGCGAATTAAATATTATTTATCAAATTGCTAAATCTAATGGTTACAGTACCAAGCTTGTGGACAACTTAGTTGGAAGGCGGCGAGCCTCAATTACGCGTAGTTTACTATATGCTGTTCCCCCGGATCGTGACGTCCATCGGTATAGAGCTAGTCTAACTTATTTAGGTCCGATATCTGATAAAGTTGCCAAAATTTTACGTAAAAATAATATTCATGTCGCGTTTAGAACGGACAACACTATCCGGAGAAACATTTGCAATGTTAAGGAGAAAATTGGGGATGACAGGAAGTCAGGTGTGTATAGGCTTAAGTGTGGGGATTGTGAGGGTGTTTATATTGGCCAAACCGGCCGTAGCTTCGCGACGCGGTATAAAGAACATATATCAGCTTTTAGAAACAATCGCCCAGAACGGTCTCATTTCGCAAAACATTTGTTGGATTCCGGTCACTCCCTACCTAATCCTCACACTTATGACGTTCTGCACACCTGCAACAAAGGACTGAGGCTTTCGGTTTTGGAACAATTAGAAATCTACAAACATAGACGATTGAACCCTAATATTTTAAATGATCAACTTAATTTCGCCTCTTCCCCTTTGCTGCGGGTAGGTATACGTCATTCAAACAACGGTGGTGGGCAGACATAAAATAATTTGGTATTATGGTTGTGGGTAGAAATAAAAAACCTAGGATATAAATAGGTGCGGTTTACGAGTTGTGGCTCATTCGGTCGCCGTGCGCCGAGCCATCGACATCTCCTGATGATGCCCCTGGTTGGGGGCGAAACACGTGTCGAGGTTTTTATTATTTTTTGCACGATAACACAACTCTCATATTTATTCTATTTTCAAAATTATTTCTCTATTCTTTCGGCCTAAGTGGGTTTGGAGGGCGGACTTGTGCATGAATAAATACGAGAGTTGGGTAATTTGCATGTGGCGGAATATTGCAAAGTAGTTAGATTTATTTAATTTAACCTTAGTATGGATAGAATTGAAAGAAAGAAAGAGTGTTTTATTTGTGCATCACAACATTTCACATAATAAAACCACTTTCATTATTTAACATTTAAACTTAGTTCAGTTCCACATTTATTTACTGTAGTAACAATCGCCACAGACGCTACATTTGACGTGACGAGTAACAAGTATGCTGGTGACGTGTGACGTATGACAGACAAGGCAGGACAGAAAATACTTGGTAAACATGGTAAGCACGTGCTGTATTTTAGATTCTACGAGTCTAGTAGTTTGTAATATGCATTAGTGATAGTCAATAGTCCACATTATTTCCTAGCCAGCCACGAGCCATGTACATATCCACGAAGAAGAACTAAGTACTAAGCTACTTTATATCGCCAATAGGATGGCACTCAGCATGTACTGAGGCGAGCATACCCGCCTTAGTATATCTGGTTTTCAGTACCATCCAAACGCCGCCGACAGGCAAGAACTAGAGATTAGCGAACTTAACTGACCTTAAATATGTGACAGGGGTAGTGTACAAAAAGAAATACGTGCTCGGAGTCGTTAAGCCGTCGGGCCCGGTTATAACATTTATGGCAGTCGTTAAGGGTAGTTCAGCCAAATCGCAGTTAGACTGGAAAGCCGACCCCAACTACGTTGGGAAAAGGCTCATTGAATGACGGTTCTGGCTGTTGTAATTTTGGGTAAAGTTTACAGAATGCTGTTTTCATTGCTTATCGTGTCCAGTAACTCTTTCATCAAATTGCATTTAGGTATCTCTTTCATATCGTGCATGACGTCATTGACATGTCATTTCTTCCTGGGTCAAATAAAACCGCGAAATAGTTCAGAGTAACTAGTTCTGTGCGGAAAAAATCAAGCATTACCTTGACATTGGCAATAGGCTTGCCACGTTACGTGGAACCAACATAGATCCTGGCAAAATGTGGATGTCTTGTTTATCTCTGCCTATCCCATAGGGGATATAGGGTTTATTAGTAAGTATTTCACCATCTACCTAGCCTTTTCCCTACCAAGTTGGAGTCGGCTGTCCAGTCCAACGGCTATGTGGCGGAACTTCGAATTCACTCCTTGAAGCGACTGCCATTTGACCTCCACGATCTGTTCAAAAAAGTTCTGTTGTTAGATTTTGTTACCTGTAACGACTGCCATAGATCTTCGCACGACAACCGGGACGGACGGATTAACGTGCTCTCCGATGCATGGTTTTATATGTAAATATATATGAATGTAAAACAATATTCCAACAAAATATTATTTTGTAGTTTTTATAAACACACATTTGATTTATCCAACATTGCATACTTGGTATGAACGTTCAAACTTACTCTGCCAGGTTAAATTGTGTTCCATCCAAGTTTCCATTTCATATCTCACAGTAGACAAACACAAGACGTGAAACAGTTAAATATAAAGTTTGTTTTCTCGTGTTTAAGTTCTCAAAGTTTACAACAGGGATGTTTAGTTTTAACTTTTTCTTTCTACAATATTAATAATGTATGCAAAATGCAAGTTTAAAGATGGTTGGCGTTAAACACTTTAAAAAACTGTCATTATAGATTTATTAATTAATGAATTGCCCACATTTTTATAACACTCATACATGTACCAACTATTGAACATCTATAGGTTTAGGCAGGTACCTAAACATGTTTTCCATCACTCAATTCTTTAAATAAAACACTGAAATAGTATTAAAACTGTATTAATTATTTAGCTATGACACATTAGCGACCATTGAGAACCATAAGAGATGTGACATACAGCTACTGTTGTCATTACACTTGAGAATATTCAATGATGCTAACACTATATTATACAAAGTATTATGATATAAAGCTAAATGTTACAAAAAATTATAGGCAGCTACAGTATGTGATAATTAGTCCCGTTCAGGAGAACAGATAGGTTTCATTTCTGAACATACATTGTTACAATGTGACATGAGTTTCCTTTAAATAAATAATGTAAACATAGGTTCTCTTTCCCACCGTTTCATCGGCTGATTGATCCGTACCTTATACGTACTTAAATATAGGTGTGAAGGTACCTATACAGTTTAGCTATTTACGTAAGTGAGATGAGCCGAGCAGAGTCGATCGATGTTGGCCAGACGGAGGCTTTTGCATTTTGCATAATAGAATGCACTCGGTAAATTTGCATTTTAAATAATCATAACATTTTGCGCAGACGTTACTGTAGCTTAGTAAATAGACTTCCTAGTATTCTAGTTTAGTTTTAGAAGTGCTCGAAAGTGCTCGAATATATTAACAGCAGCTTGCTTACTATTTAAAGTAGTTATTGTATAAATTTTCTTATAGTTAAAAATGAATTGCTGTTGTTGTGTGTTACTAAAACTCGGAAAAATAAATGATTTGGACATGCTCACACAACGTCATCTAGCCCAAATTAAGCTAATATAAGCTTGTGCTATGGGATCTAAACGACTGATAAACATACTTATATATTTCTAAATACATACATATTATACATAGAAGACACCCAAACTCCGAAACAAACATTTGTGTATCACACAAATATTTGATTCGACCCGGCGATCGAACCCGAGACTCTGGAGTCGAAAGCCAACGCACTACCACGCCTCCGAAGCAGTAAATAAAATGACTGTACCGATTTGGCTAATTTAGGTCCTGAAATATTCGTGGATGTTTAGGGAAGGTCTCTTTTTATTCTGAGTTTACACGAAGTTTGCCGGAACAACTAGTAATATTATAATATGTATCTCAAAAACTATAGTCCTTGGGTGAGTCCCCGGAAGAGGCCACACAGATGGCCCAAAGTCCACCGGGCGCCACTGGAAAAACCTTCTAGTGTTACCAGAGACGCCCGGGGCAATGGACATGAGAGCGGCCGCGGTCCCGCGGAATTAAGAAAAATAGTCCTTGGGTAATCAAGATCAGGTAGGTATCGTTTTTGTGAATATCTGAAAATGTTAGCAATCTTTATTTGCTTAAAAATACATAATATTATAATGTGTACAAATTCAGTAGTGTAGAAGATTTTGTATGTATTAAAACCACATCAAATTTTAACATTGACACAAAAACCGACTTCAATTACACAGAATGCATTCGTTTTCAATAAAAAATAGCAAAAATCGGTTCATCCAGTCTAAAGATAATAATACTAGGTATGCAATGCATTCTGCTGTTGCAATAATTGAGCTGAGTTTAACAATCCGGGTCGAACTCCTAAACGACTGGACCGATCTTTATGAATTCAGATATATGCACTCACGGTGATGGTCACTATGACCATGCCAAATTTCAAAAAAATCGGTCCAGTCATTTAGGAGGAGTTCGATCACGAACGAAATACACGAGTCGTCTAGGAAAGAGCTTCGTGAACTCCGCTCAATGAGATAAAAATATTTAAAAAATCTATCGTATTGAGAACCGCCTCCTTATTTGTAGTCGGTTAAAACTAGTTCTGCCTACCCATTTGGTAAACCTATATTCATCAATCAATTAAATTCTATCTCGTCAAAGTTCCTTATAAGCACATAATGTCAAAGGTCGCATCTGCGAATTGACAACTTTGTAACTTGTTATAAAACCGCTTACTTACGAAATGTTCCAATGTTAATTTCAGTTATTAAAAAGTTTTTGAAAGCCTTAATACGGCGGTTGTAACATTGACAAAAATTGGGTTTAAGTATAATTTAAATATATATTTTCACACAACGTCATCTAGCCAAAACTAAGCTATAAGCTTTTGCTATGGGTTCTAGACAACTGATAAACATACTTATATATTTCTAAATACATACATAACATACTTAGAAAACACCCAAACTCCGAAATAAACATTTGTGGATCACACAAATATTTGGTTCGACCCGGGGATCAAACCCCGGAGTCGTAAACCGATGCACTACCGACCACGGCACCGAAGCAGTTCTTCTCTTCTTTGGCTATGGCTTTCGTTTTGGAAATAATGTTAAAGTTACTCGTTTAACCTATTTAAAGAAGCAGCAGAGATGTTTGTTGCATGTCTACCAAACATACATAATTAAAATCGCGCCGTGTTTCGCGGAGGGTATAGGCAGATATACTTTATGCCCACTTTTCACCAGTAACTTTGAGGAGCCACATAGATATACTAACGTTCAGGTAATTAGGCTCGTAGGGTTGTTATAACGTCAAGGGAACATAACGTTACCTTTTTTGATTGAATTACAATTTTGAGTACCGGTACATAAGGTATTCCTATGGATACTAAGGAGCCTACTTAGTATCCATAGGTATACTAGGAGGATACTTAGGTTCCAAGTCATCCACACCTGGACGCGGTGCTGATTGACGAGATTGTACCAAATTAACCTAAGTCCCTGTAAACAACATAAGACTCGCCGCTTACGCTATTGCAATCAACATCCTCCACTGAGCCTTTCCCGAACCAGTAGGGGTCGAAATTCCTGTCTAATTACGAAGTGACTGAACCTCGATATTTTCCATGAAGCGACCGTGACCGTGAAGCGATCTGACCTTCATATCTGCGATATCGAAGTTCTCTAGTTAGACTAGTCGGGTTCAATCCTTAGTTATGAACCCCTTCCTATAATTTATAACCCGAAGAGACTGGCGAAAGGGATCTTGTGTTGTGTTACTGATCAATCAACAAGTGTCGCATTATAGTTAATTAATTATTATAATTATGATTTTCATACTCGTATTCATCAACTTTATATATTGCTTCATTGACTGCCAGTATTGAAATTACAATTTTCGAAATTGTAGACCCCCTACCATTGGTCAATCAAATTTTCGTACAAATAAACTAAAAATGTTCTATATTATATATTGAACCAAACACATACCTACTTATTTACTTTTTCTCTTAATTTTAAGACTGGTTTAGCTTCACGGCATTATCAAAGACTGTTATTACAAGAAAATTTAAACAATAATTCTTTCAAACAACCCTGGTGACCATTTCTTAAGACATTGAGACCTAATGATAGATAATTATGTATATTGTAATTCATACTAATCATTTTTTCATACACTAACAGTTAATGTAGTAGAAAAATAGGTACCTAGGGTGTGTGTAAATTTTGTTCAATTCAAATTCACCAATTGAATTTGACCGCATTCAGCGACTTGCTGCGACTTTTACAAGGTTCTCAGCCTACCTTATGAAGGCCTACCTAGTCTTGTGGTACGCAGTCGCCACTAGAGAACTTTTTAGCCCCATCCACCATCGGCTCTGCGAGCGATATGATCTTAATAACTTAATACTCTGGTAAATGATGCTAGAGATTCTATCTAATGGTATGTAACATCTGTCCTGTGTGTAACATCTGTCCTGGCCGAGGGAATTTTGGTTTGAATTTGCAGAGTTGTTTTGAATATTCTATGGTACCTGGTAACGCTAATATAGGCTAGTCTGCTATAGGGAGGAATCAATAAAATTACTGGCAAAGTGGCATACCCCGAAGGGGTACGCAGAGGATAACGACTACGAGTATATGCGTGATATATGTCTATCTGTGTCTGTTAAAAGAAAATGGATTTCCATTGCATGCTTAATTAATAATCTAATTTGTAATAAGATAACTAATCAGTTTAATATTTATCCAACCATAAATAGGTTCTATTAAGGAGCCCTCAAAGTGGTTTCTTTCAAAAGATTCGTTATTTATAACAGTCTATTAGAATGAGCCGGGGAAGTGAATTAATAGTATCCGGAGTTCAATAAACGACTTCTATTAATCTTAGGAGACTGACGGATCATCACGGATCAATATCGCCGTTCAGTTCGACTGGTTTCTGAAGGAACCATATTGAAGGAAGGATATTGAAATATCACCTGTTATTTTTGGTACCTGTCTGTTTTGTTTTAAGATATTATTCCCAAAGCTTATAAGTGCCTACTACAATAAAAGCGATTGGTGTACTCGTATTAGGTATTTCATTAAATTAGCGATATAACCGTCATTAATATAGGTATTTAGTTCTATATCTAGGTACTATGTGTGTACAAAATAAATAATATTTAATTTTATGTATGTTATGTTAAAATTATCAGAATTGGGGTGCTATGGTCAAAGAACGTTTTAATGTTTTTACGGGCTAGCGGCCCCATTTATTATCTGATCTCCAGGGAACTTGGTTCAAGTATTCCTTTACTTGAAACAATAATATATATATATATATATATATTTATATATTTTTTTTAATTAGATAAGACTTTATTTTGTTCTCTCACATAGATGATACATGGCAAAACTTAATTTAGGTACATTTGGTATTCATAAAGTATATATGTGAGAGACTGGGGTCTGTACTAGGGAGACCCTGTATGACAGATTACCAGCCTCTCCCGTCTCTGTACATGTGGAAGCAGGTAAGTACCTTATGGGGTAGAATATCCTTCATACACAAATCATTTTCCTTATACATTAATTACTTATACATTAAAAATTTATGCCTATCTGGCAGTATGGGCGTGTGTGTTTGTATGTGTGTGTGTGTATGTAAAAGGATGTAAGTTTGTGTTATTATCCATATCTACCGATCTATATGACCATACTTAAAAGATTTTCTGTATCTCCATGGCTCAGGGATTTGAGCCAATTAGAGAGGGCTTCTTTAGATTTGTACCTTGTTAGAGGCCAAATAGTAAGAGCTTTATTGATTTTGTTATATAGGTATACGCCTAGAAATCCAAAAAATCTACCAGCAAAGCACGTGTTCCATTGTTTAACTGGTAAGCAGACCTTATGTTTAAGCCACTTGTTTTTATTAAATTCCGAACCATATTCAATTAAGGAGTGTTGCTTAAGAACCGTTCATAGAATGAATAATTGTCGAACTGTCAAAACTTCTGAAAGTTGATATAGTTCAGTTGTTGGAAAGAGGAAGGGTAATGACAGACTGACTTTTAAAACTGCTCTTTGAGCTCTTTCTATTTCAATTATGTCAGTTTTGCCAGCACCACCCCATACACTAATACAATATGTCAAAACAGATTGACATAGGGCCAGGTAAACCATTCTAACCACTGATCTACTAGCAACATGACGGAGATTTTTAAAAATAAAAATAAGTTTTCGCGTTCTAGAAGAAAGTAATTATGACACCAAGATATTTGATACTGGAAGTTCTGTCTAATAGAGTACATGAACAGGAGAGGTTTGTTGGGCAAGAGTGGGCTATAATCGAATGTTTGTCATGAATATCGAGAGACGGGCTTCTGATGGAAAAAGGTATATATTTTGTTTTTTCAACATTGAGCGTTAGACCATTGTTTCTAAGCCAGGAAGACACCGTATCAAACCCACTCTGATCAGCGCCATAAACCGACTCCCAACTATCACCATGAAATATAGAATAGAATAGAATAGAATATGCTTTATTGTACACCAATACAATACAATAAATATACAGAAACTTGTTATCAATTTAGTATGTACAAATGGCGGCCTTATCACCAAGAGTGATCTCTTACAGGCAACCTTAGGATGGACTTAAGTAGACAGAAGTGAAATAAAAAGTGGATAGTTATTGGCGTATGATTAAAGAAAGATACAGAGAGTTATGAAAGGAAAAGTACAGAAATGAAATGAACTGAGTATGGAGAAATATAGAGATATACCTACAAAAATAAAATAAACATAAATACTATTGAACAAACAGAGATAAATACATATCATTATAATAGGAATAAAAGTATGTATAAGACATCTAAAGGGAAAAGAAAAACATTAAATAGATGAAAGAGTTTAGGAGCCGAGGTAATGAGTTTTTATCAATCGCTTGAAGGTAGCCAATGTTGGGGCACGTCTGATGGTCACCGGCAGATCATTCCACAGTCGCACAGCTTGGACGGAGAAAGATTTGCCATAAAAGGTAGTTGAGTGCTCTGGCACTGCTAACACCAGGGATTCCGACGACCTCAAGGATCTCACATGTGTGTCATTAAGGAACGTAAACCGTTCTTTTAAATAAGTAGGAGTGCAGGGATTGAACAAAACATTGTACAGGATAGAAAGAATATGAGTATTCCTATAAAGTTAATACTATCAGGCGTTACTTTTCGGAAGTCCATAGTTAAATTAAATAAATCTAACTACTTTGCAATATTCCGCCACATGCAAATTACCCAACTCTCGTATTTATTCATGCACAAGTCCGCCCTCCAAACCCACTTAGGCCGAAAGAATAGAGAAATAATTTTGAAAATAGAATAAATATGAGAGTTGTGTTATCGTGCAAAAAATAATAAAAACCTCGACACGTGTTTCGCCCCTAACCAGGGGCATCATCAGGAGATGTCGATGGCTCGGCGCACGGCGACCGAATGAGCCACAACTCGTAAACCGCACCTATTTATATCCTAGGTTTTTTATTTCTACACACAACCATAATACCAAATTATTTTATGTCTACCCACCACCGTTGTTTGAATGACGTATACCTACCCGCAGCAAAGGGGAAGAGGCGAAATTAAGTTGATCATTTAAAATATTAGGGTTCAAGCGTCTATGTTTGTAGATTTCTAATTGTTCCAAAACCGAAAGCCTCAGTCCTTTGTTGCAGGTGTGCAGAACGTCATAAGTGTGAGGATTAGGTAGGGAGTGACCGGAATCCAACAAATGTTTTGCGAAATGAGACCGTTCTGGGCGATTGTTTCTAAAAGCTGATATATGTTCTTTATACCGCGTCGCGAAGCTACGGCCGGTTTGGCCAATATAAACACCCTCACATGAGTATTCCGTCGAAGGCGAATAGGGAGCCACTTGAGCAAATTGCGGTATTCGGACACATGATCATATTTGCGTAACCCAAATATAAATCTGATACATAAATTTTGGAGGCGCTCAAGCTTATTAAGATGCTCCTCAGTGACATCGAGATAGCTGACGTCTGCATAGTCCAGGATAGGAAGAAGGATGGATTGAGCAAGCGCAACCTTGGTGGCCGTGGGCAGAAAGTTCCGCAGTCTGCGCAAAGAACCCACTGATGCGTACAATTTCCTACTTACTTCCACGATTTGCGCATCCCACGATAAGGTACTGTCAATCAAAATGCCAAGATTCTTTACCTTTGTAGCAACTGGTAATGCTACACCATTAAAAAATTTATTTGGTAGTTGCGTCCAGTCTATATCTGCCAATCTTCTTTGACTGCCAATCACACATACCTGGGTTTAGGAGGGATTTACATCAAGTCCGTATTGCATGCCCCATGTACAAATCTGAACTAAGTCCCTATTGATGATGTTAAAAGCCTCAGTCAAAATATCCGGTGGAGCTTGCATGTAAATTTGTAGATCGTCTGCATAAAGGTGGTAGGAAGAAAGTAGTGTTTTAGTTATGGAATTTATGAAAATTGCGAAAAGAAGAGGAGAGAGAACGCCACCCTGTGGTACGCCAGCAGATGTATCACACCAAGAGGAAAGGCATTCATCGTAACACTAAAGAAAAAGTTATAAAACGTAAAATATTATGTAGACCAATAACTGGTGACCGCTTGGAACGTATGAGGGTTGGACTTTGCAATAAAATTCCATTCTTAGACATTGGCTTAGATCCAAATGTAATGTATAAATTATTTTTTGATTCTTTTTACAACGAGTTCAACTCCATATTCAAGTCTAAGGAGGTCATAATTAGTGATAGCCCTACTTTCAGTGAATGGGCCACTGAGGGTATACACAAAAGTAGACAAAAACTTTATGAACTATACTCAGAAAGACAGCTTAAAAGATCAGTTGAATTTCTAGATTATGTTAAAACTTATTCAAAAAAGTTTAAAGCAGATTGTTTAGCAGCTAAATCAAAATATATAAGTAAATCACAATACAAAGTTAAATCTACTTGGAAAATTATAAACGCGGAAAGAGGTCAACAAAAATTAAATGATAATCATTTTAAACTTAATATAAATGGTAAAATAACTACATCAGACTTCGAGGTCGCTAACGAATTTGAAATTTTTTTCTCCCGAATTCCTGTAGATTTGACAAAAACCCTAGGCTCTTCAACCCCATTGCAGAATCTTTGTTAAAAGCAAACGTTCCTTGTTGTAACGTTATATTTAAATTCAGTAAAGTTAACATAAACACTATCTTAAAAACTTTTAAATCTTTAAATATCAAGAAAACAGCTGACCTCTGGGGCATCTCTGTGTATTTAGTAAATACTTTTATTGAAATGGTTGCTCCTGAACTAGTAATAATATTTAATAATTGTGTTGATAGTGGTGTGTTCCCTGATTTAATGAAATCTAGTAAATTAATTCCCCTGTTTAAATCGGGTAGTACTTCAGATTCGTCCAATTTCCGTCCCATTTCTGTACTACCTACATTTAGTAAAATTTTTGAAAAAATTATGCTTAATCAAATGCAAAATCACTTTAACGTTAATAAACTATTACATACAAAACAATTCGGTTTCACTCGTGGTCGGTCCACCACTGATGCCGGAATTAAATTATTAGAGTGTATATACAGGGCCTGGGATGAGTCATATGATGCTTATGGTGTATTCTGTGACTTATCTAAGGCCTTCGATTGCGTTCAGCACCAGACTTTATTTAAGAAACTTGATCATTACGGAATCCGGGGGACGGCCTTGAATTTCGTCAATTCTTACTTAAGTGATAGGGTCCAGAAAGTAGTGATCAATGGTAAACAGTCACCTGGTTCTCCTGTAGCAATGGGGGTACCGCAGGGTTCAATTTTGGGACCTTTTCTTTTTCTAGTATATATTAATGATCTCCCTCACCTCATAAGAGACGACCACGAGGTAGTTTTGTTTGCTGATGACACTTCTTTAATATTTAAAGTTAAACGTGGACAGCGCGAACTTGACGATGTAAACATTACCCTCTCTAGGATAGTCCACTGGTTTTGTGCTAATAATTTATTATTAAATGAAAATAAAACTAAATGTGTAAGATTCACCTTACCTAATGTAAGACTTGTTAAAACCAGTGTTAAGGTTAGGGATGATATAATAGAATTGGTCGATGACACTGTCTTTCTGGGCATAACGTTAGACTCCAAATTGCAATGGGGGCCTCATATCGGGAAAATTTCGGCCAGGCTTAGTTCAGCAGCCTATGCTGTCAAAAAGATCCGACAACTTACAGACATTAAAACG
This sequence comes from Nudaria mundana, assembly GCA_963556515.1. Taxonomy (NCBI): domain Eukaryota; kingdom Metazoa; phylum Arthropoda; class Insecta; order Lepidoptera; family Erebidae; genus Nudaria; species Nudaria mundana. The sequence continues at coordinate 10,334,453 of OY748308.1, read as the reverse complement.
GCGCGTCTTGTCTACTTCAGCTACTTCCACAGTATCATGACATATGGCATACTACTGTGGGGTAACGCTGCCGATATTGAATGCATCTTTGTGTTGCAGAAGAGGGCTATCCGGACTATCTATGGAATGGGGTCTCGGGAGTCATTAAGAGATAAGTTTAAGCATATTAACATCCTTACAGTGTATTCACAGTATATTTATGAAATTTTATTGTATACCCACAAGAACAAAAGTAAATTTGTGAAAAATAGTGATAATCATAATCTAAACTTAAGAAATAAGGATAAACTGGCTGTTCCTAAATTTAGGCTTCATAAAGTGAGTAATTCTTTTGCGGGGAACTTTATTCGAATGTACAATACATTGCCAACCGAAATAGCAAATTTATCTGTCAATAAATTTAAAAAACTAATAAAAAGTAAATTGTGCCATAAAGCTTATTATAGTATTAATGATTTCTTAGATGACAAGGCGGCCTGGTTGTAACAACGTAACGAATTGCTCCTTTCTAAATAACTCTGTATTAGATTTAAGATGAAATATTTTGAAAAAAGCCGAGCTGAGTTTCTTGAGGGCTCTTCTCAGTCTCGTTGCATTTTGGAACCCTCGGTAGAGTCACACCAACTTCTGACGAATCTAAATAATGTAGGTAGTTGAGTGCTCTGGCACTGCTAACACCAGGGATTCCGACGACCTCAAGGATCTCACATGTGTGTCATTAAGGAACGTAAACCGTTCTTTTAAATAAGTAGGAGTGCAGGGATTGAACAAAACATTGTACAGGATAGAAAGAATATGAGTATTCCTATAAAGTTAATACTATCAGGCGTTACTTTTCGGAAGTCCATAGTTAAATTAAATAAATCTAACTACTTTGCAATATTCCGCCACATGCAAATTACCCAACTCTCGTATTTATTCATGCACAAGTCCGCCCTCCAAACCCACTTAGGCCGAAAGAATAGAGAAATAATTTTGAAAATAGAATAAATATGAGAGTTGTGTTATCGTGCAAAAAATAATAAAAACCTCGACACGTGTTTCGCCCCTAACCAGGGGCATCATCAGGAGATGTCGATGGCTCGGCGCACGGCGACCGAATGAGCCACAACTCGTAAACCGCACCTATTTATATCCTAGGTTTTTTATTTCTACACACAACCATAATACCAAATTATTTTATGTCTACCCACCACCGTTGTTTGAATGACGTATACCTACCCGCAGCAAAGGGGAAGAGGCGAAATTAAGTTGATCATTTAAAATATTAGGGTTCAAGCGTCTATGTTTGTAGATTTCTAATTGTTCCAAAACCGAAAGCCTCAGTCCTTTGTTGCAGGTGTGCAGAACGTCATAAGTGTGAGGATTAGGTAGGGAGTGACCGGAATCCAACAAATGTTTTGCGAAATGAGACCGTTCTGGGCGATTGTTTCTAAAAGCTGATATATGTTCTTTATACCGCGTCGCGAAGCTACGGCCGGTTTGGCCAATATAAACACCCTCACATGAGTATTCCGTCGAAGGCGAATAGGGAGCCACTTGAGCAAATTGCGGTATTCGGACACATGATCATATTTGCGTAACCCAAATATAAATCTGATACATAAATTTTGGAGGCGCTCAAGCTTATTAAGATGCTCCTCAGTGACATCGAGATAGCTGACGTCTGCATAGTCCAGGATAGGAAGAAGGATGGATTGAGCAAGCGCAACCTTGGTGGCCGTGGGCAGAAAGTTCCGCAGTCTGCGCAAAGAACCCACTGATGCGTACAATTTCCTACTTACTTCCACGATTTGCGCATCCCACGATAAGGTACTGTCAATCAAAATGCCAAGATTCTTTACCTTTGTAGCAACTGGTAATGCTACACCATTAAAAAATATATTTGGTAGTTGCGTCCAGTCTATATCTGCCAATCTTCTTTGACTGCCAATCACACATACCTGGGTTTAGGAGGGATTTACATCAAGTCCGTATTGCATGCCCCATGTACAAATCTGAACTAAGTCCCTATTGATGATGTTAAAAGCCTCAGTCAAAATATCCGGTGGAGCTTGCATGTAAATTTGTAGATCGTCTGCATAAAGGTGGTAGGAAGAAAGTAGTGTTTTAGTTATGGAATTTATGAAAATTGCGAAAAGAAGAGGAGAGAGAACGCCACCCTGTGGTACGCCAGCAGATGTATCACACCAAGAGGAAAGGCATTCATCGTAACACTAAAGAAAAAGTTATAAAACGTAAAATATTATGTAGACCAATAACTGGTGACCGCTTGGAACGTATGAGGGTTGGACTTTGCAATAAAATTCCATTCTTAGACATTGGCTTAGATCCAAATGTAATGTATAAATTATTTTTTTATTCTTTTTACAACGAGTTCAACTCCATATTCAAGTCTAAGGAGGTCATAATTAGTGATAGCCCTACTTTCAGTGAATGGGCCACTGAGGGTATACACAAAAGTAGACAAAAACTTTATGAACTATACTCAGAAAGACAGCTTAAAAGATCAGTTGAATTTCTAGATTATGTTAAAACTTATTCAAAAAAGTTTAAAGCAGATTGTTTAGCAGCTAAATCAAAATATATAAGTAAATCACAATACAAAGTTAAATCTACTTGGAAAATTATAAACGCGGAAAGAGGTCAACAAAAATTAAATGATAATCATTTTAAACTTAATATAAATGGTAAAATAACTACATCAGACTTCGAGGTCGCTAACGAATTTGAAATTTTTTTCTCCCGAATTCCTGTAGATTTGACAAAAACCCTAGGCTCTTCAACCCCATTGCAGAATCTTTGTTAAAAGCAAACGTTCCTTGTTGTAACGTTATATTTAAATTCAGTAAAGTTAACATAAACACTATCTTAATAACTTTTAAATCTTTAAATATCAAGAAAACAGCTGACCTCTGGGGCATCTCTGTGTATTTAGTAAATACTTTTATTGAAATGGTTGCTCCTGAACTAGTAATAATATTTAATAATTGTGTTGATAGTGGTGTGTTCCCTGATTTAATGAAATCTAGTAAATTAATTCCCCTGTTTAAATCGGGTAGTACTTCAGATTCGTCCAATTTCCGTCCCATTTCTGTACTACCTACATTTAGTAAAATTTTTGAAAAAATTATGCTTAATCAAATGCAAAATCACTTTAACGTTAATAAACTATTACATACAAAACAATTCGGTTTCACTCGTGGTCGGTCCACCACTGATGCCGGAATTAAATTATTAGAGTGTATATTCAGGGCCTGGGATGAGTCATATGATGCTTATGGTGTATTCTGTGACTTATCTAAGGCCTTCGATTGCGTTCAGCACCAGACTTTATTTAAGAAACTTGATCATTACGGAATCCGGGGGACGGCCTTGAATTTCGTCAATTCTTACTTAAGTGATAGGGTCCAGAAAGTAGTGATCAATGGTAAACAGTCACCTGGTTCTCCTGTAGCAATGGGGGTACCGCAGGGTTCAATTTTGGGACCTTTTCTTTTTCTAGTATATATTAATGATCTCCCTCACCTCATAAGAGACGACCACGAGGTAGTTTTGTTTGCTGATGGCACTTCTTTAATATTTAAAGTTAAACGTGGACAGCGCGAACTTGACGATGTAAACATTGCCCTCTCTAGGATAGTCCACTGGTTTTGTGCTAATAATTTATTATTAAATGAAAATAAAACTAAATGTGTAAGATTCACCTTACCTAATGTAAGACTTGTTAAAACCAGTGTTAAGGTTAGGGATGATATAATAGAATTGGTCGATGACACTGTCTTTCTGGGCATAACGTTAGACTCCAAATTGCAATGGGGGCCTCATATCGGGAAAATTTCGGCCAGGCTTAGTTCAGCAGCCTATGCTGTCAAAAAGATCCGACAACTTACAGACATTAAAACGGCGCGTCTTGTCTACTTCAGCTACTTCCACAGTATCATGACATATGGCATACTACTGTGGGGTAACGCTGCCGATATTGAATGCATCTTTGTGTTGCAGAAGAGGGCTATCCGGACCGAACCCTCGGTAGAGTCACACCAACTTCTGACGAATCTAAATAATTTTCTGAAAATTTCAAAGATAATAAACGTTATTTTATTTTATTTTATTTTTATTTGTAACGTACACGCTGTCGGCGACCAAACTCTCGTATTTATTCATGCACAAGTCCGCCCTCCAAACCCACTTAGGCCGAAAGAATAGAGAAATAATTTTGAAAATAGAATAAATATGAGAGTTGTGTTATCGTGCAAAAAATAATAAAAACCTCGACACGTGTTTCGCCCCTAACCAGGGGCATCATCAGGAGATGTCGATGGCTCGGCGCACGGCGACCGAATGAGCCACAACTCGTAAACCGCACCTATTTATATCCTAGGTTTTTTATTTCTACACACAACCATAATACCAAATTATTTTATGTCTACCCACCACCGTTGTTTGAATGACGTATACCTACCCGCAGCAAAGGGGAAGAGGCGAAATTAAGTTGATCATTTAAAATATTAGGGTTCAAGCGTCTATGTTTGTAGATTTCTAATTGTTCCAAAACCGAAAGCCTCAGTCCTTTGTTGCAGGTGTGCAGAACGTCATAAGTGTGAGGATTAGGTAGGGAGTGACCGGAATCCAACAAATGTTTTGCGAAATGAGACCGTTCTGGGCGATTGTTTCTAAAAGCTGATATATGTTCTTTATACCGCGTCGCGAAGCTACGGCCGGTTTGGCCAATATAAACACCCTCACATGAGTATTCCGTCGAAGGCGAATAGGGAGCCACTTGAGCAAATTGCGGTATTCGGACACATGATCATATTTGCGTAACCCAAATATAAATCTGATACATAAATTTTGGAGGCGCTCAAGCTTATTAAGATGCTCCTCAGTGACATCGAGATAGCTGACGTCTGCATAGTCCAGGATAGGAAGAAGGATGGATTGAGCAAGCGCAACCTTGGTGGCCGTGGGCAGAAAGTTCCGCAGTCTGCGCAAAGAACCCACTGATGCGTACAATTTCCTACTTACTTCCACGATTTGCGCATCCCACGATAAGGTACTGTCAATCAAAATGCCAAGATTCTTTACCTTTGTAGCAACTGGTAATGCTACACCATTAAAAAATATATTTGGTAGTTGCGTCCAGTCTATATCTGCCAATCTTCTTTGACTGCCAATCACACATACCTGGGTTTAGGAGGGATTTACATCAAGTCCGTATTGCATGCCCCATGTACAAATCTGAACTAAGTCCCTATTGATGATGTTAAAAGCCTCAGTCAAAATATCCGGTGGAGCTTGCATGTAAATTTGTAGATCGTCTGCATAAAGGTGGTAGGAAGAAAGTAGTGTTTTAGTTATGGAATTTATGAAAATTGCGAAAAGAAGAGGAGAGAGAACGCCACCCTGTGGTACGCCAGCAGATGTATCACACCAAGAGGAAAGGCATTCATCGTAACACTAAAGAAAAAGTTATAAAACGTAAAATATTATGTAGACCAATAACTGGTGACCGCTTGGAACGTATGAGGGTTGGACTTTGCAATAAAATTCCATTCTTAGACATTGGCTTAGATCCAAATGTAATGTATAAATTATTTTTTTATTCTTTTTACAACGAGTTCAACTCCATATTCAAGTCTAAGGAGGTCATAATTAGTGATAGCCCTACTTTCAGTGAATGGGCCACTGAGGGTATACACAAAAGTAGACAAAAACTTTATGAACTATACTCAGAAAGACAGCTTAAAAGATCAGTTGAATTTCTAGATTATGTTAAAACTTATTCAAAAAAGTTTAAAGCAGATTGTTTAGCAGCTAAATCAAAATATATAAGTAAATCACAATACAAAGTTAAATCTACTTGGAAAATTATAAACGCGGAAAGAGGTCAACAAAAATTAAATGATAATCATTTTAAACTTAATATAAATGGTAAAATAACTACATCAGACTTCGAGGTCGCTAACGAATTTGAAATTTTTTTCTCCCGAATTCCTGTAGATTTGACAAAAACCCTAGGCTCTTCAACCCCATTGCAGAATCTTTGTTAAAAGCAAACGTTCCTTGTTGTAACGTTATATTTAAATTCAGTAAAGTTAACATAAACACTATCTTAATAACTTTTAAATCTTTAAATATCAAGAAAACAGCTGACCTCTGGGGCATCTCTGTGTATTTAGTAAATACTTTTATTGAAATGGTTGCTCCTGAACTAGTAATAATATTTAATAATTGTGTTGATAGTGGTGTGTTCCCTGATTTAATGAAATCTAGTAAATTAATTCCCCTGTTTAAATCGGGTAGTACTTCAGATTCGTCCAATTTCCGTCCCATTTCTGTACTACCTACATTTAGTAAAATTTTTGAAAAAATTATGCTTAATCAAATGCAAAATCACTTTAACGTTAATAAACTATTACATACAAAACAATTCGGTTTCACTCGTGGTCGGTCCACCACTGATGCCGGAATTAAATTATTAGAGTGTATATTCAGGGCCTGGGATGAGTCATATGATGCTTATGGTGTATTCTGTGACTTATCTAAGGCCTTCGATTGCGTTCAGCACCAGACTTTATTTAAGAAACTTGATCATTACGGAATCCGGGGGACGGCCTTGAATTTCGTCAATTCTTACTTAAGTGATAGGGTCCAGAAAGTAGTGATCAATGGTAAACAGTCACCTGGTTCTCCTGTAGCAATGGGGGTACCGCAGGGTTCAATTTTGGGACCTTTTCTTTTTCTAGTATATATTAATGATCTCCCTCACCTCATAAGAGACGACCACGAGGTAGTTTTGTTTGCTGATGGCACTTCTTTAATATTTAAAGTTAAACGTGGACAGCGCGAACTTGACGATGTAAACATTGCCCTCTCTAGGATAGTCCACTGGTTTTGTGCTAATAATTTATTATTAAATGAAAATAAAACTAAATGTGTAAGATTCACCTTACCTAATGTAAGACTTGTTAAAACCAGTGTTAAGGTTAGGGATGATATAATAGAATTGGTCGATGACACTGTCTTTCTGGGCATAACGTTAGACTCCAAATTGCAATGGGGGCCTCATATCGGGAAAATTTCGGCCAGGCTTAGTTCAGCAGCCTATGCTGTCAAAAAGATCCGACAACTTACAGACATTAAAACGGCGCGTCTTGTCTACTTCAGCTACTTCCACAGTATCATGACATATGGCATACTACTGTGGGGTAACGCTGCCGATATTGAATGCATCTTTGTGTTGCAGAAGAGGGCTATCCGGACCGAACCCTCGGTAGAGTCACACCAACTTCTGACGAATCTAAATAATTTTCTGAAAATTTCAAAGATAATAAACGTTATTTTATTTTATTTTATTTTTATTTGTAACGTACACGCTGTCGGCGACCAAACAGGTAACTATGAAACCAATCAACCACTGTTGGAGATATGCCAATAGAGCGTAGTATGCCTATCAGAATGTGGAAATCCACTGTATTGAACGCGTTACTAAAATCCAATAGAGAGAGAACAGTGAGATTTCCATGTTCCATACCTAGCCTAATGTCATCAGTAACATTAATCAGCGCACTGACTGTACTATGTCCTGGACGAAATCCTGATTGGAAAGGATCAAGGAGACAGTTTCGATTGAGGAATGAGCTAAGCTGGCTGTGTACAAGCCGCTCGAAGACCTTGGAAAGAAAAGGTAAGATGGAGATAGGACGATATTCGGAAAAGGAAGAAGGGTTTGTCTTTTTGGGAAGTGGGATTAATTGCGCCTCCTTCCACGCCTTGGGGAACACATTGGTAGTGAGGGAGTGATTAAAGATGTGACATAATATGGGAAGGATTTCGTCTAGTACAGGCTGAATCATGCTACGACTGATGGCATCACAGCCGATAGCGTTGGAGCTTATAGACATAATACACTTCTTAACATCACAAGCAGATGGCTTTTTTTTTTTTGTAATCCGCAGCTTGTGGCTGCGGCCGCACCTATGTCCAAAATAAAATAAAATAAAATAAAATAACGTTTATTATCTTTGAAATTTTCAGAAAATTATTTAGATTCGTCAGAAGTTGGTGTGACTCTACCGAGGGTTCCAAAATGCAACGAGACTGAGAAGAGCCCTCAAGAAACTCAGCTCGGCTTTTTTCAAAATATTTCATCTTAAATCTAATACAGAGTTATTTAGAAAGGAGCAATTCGTTACGTTGTTACAACCAGGCCGCCTTGTCATCTAAGAAATCATTAATACTATAATAAGCTTTATGGCACAATTTACTTTTTATTAGTTTTTTAAATTTATTGACAGATAAATTTGCTATTTCGGTTGGCAATGTATTGTACATTCGAATAAAGTTCCCCGCAAAAGAATTACTCACTTTATGAAGCCTAAATTTAGGAACAGCCAGTTTATCCTTATTTCTTAAGTTTAGATTATGATTATCACTATTTTTCACAAATTTACTTTTGTTCTTGTGGGTATACAATAAAATTTCATAAATATACTGTGAATACACTGTAAGGATGTTAATATGCTTAAACTTATCTCTTAATGACTCCCGAGACCCCATTCCATAGATAGTCCGGATAGCCCTCTTCTGCAACACAAAGATGCATTCAATATCGGCAGCGTTACCCCACAGTAGTATGCCATATGTCATGATACTGTGGAAGTAGCTGAAGTAGACAAGACGCGCCGTTTTAATGTCTGTAAGTTGTCGGATCTTTTTGACAGCATAGGCTGCTGAACTAAGCCTGGCCGAAATTTTCCCGATATGAGGCCCCCATTGCAATTTGGAGTCTAACGTTATGCCCAGAAAGACAGTGTCATCGACCAATTCTATTATATCATCCCTAACCTTAACACTGGTTTTAACAAGTCTTACATTAGGTAAGGTGAATCTTACACATTTAGTTTTATTTTCATTTAATAATAAATTATTAGCACAAAACCAGTGGACTATCCTAGAGAGGGTAATGTTTACATCGTCAAGTTCGCGCTGTCCACGTTTAACTTTAAATATTAAAGAAGTGTCATCAGCAAACAAAACTACCTCGTGGTCGTCTCTTATGAGGTGAGGGAGATCATTAATATATACTAGAAAAAGAAAAGGTCCCAAAATTGAACCCTGCGGTACCCCCATTGCTACAGGAGAACCAGGTGACTGTTTACCATTGATCACTACTTTCTGGACCCTATCACTTAAGTAAGAATTGACGAAATTCAAGGCCGTCCCCCGGATTCCGTAATGATCAAGTTTCTTAATTAAAGTCTGGTGCTGAACGCAATCGAAGGCCTTAGATAAGTCGCAGAATACACCATAAGCATCATATGACTCATCCCAGGCCCTGTATATACACTCTAATAATTTAATTCCGGCATCAGTGGTGGACCGACCACGAGTGAAACCGAATTGTTTTGTATGTTTATTAACGTTAAAGTGATTTTGCATTTGATTAAGCATAATTTTTTCAAAAATTTTACTAAATGTAGGTAGTACAGAAATGGGACGGAAATTGGACGGATCTAAGTACTACCCGATTTAAACAGGGGAATTAATTTACTAGATTTCATTAAATCAGGGAACACACCACTATCAACACAATTATTAAATATTAATACTAGTTCAGGAGCAACCATTTCAATAAAAGAATTTACTAAATACACAGAGATGCCCCAGAGGTCAGCTGTTTTCTTGATATTTAAAGATTTAAAAGTTTTTAAGATAGTGTTTATGTTAACTTTACTGAATTTAAATATAACGTTACAACAAGGAACGTTTGCTTTTAACCAAGATTCTGCAATGGGGGTTGAAGAGCCTAGGGTTTTTGTCAAATCTACAGGAATTCGGGAGAAAAAATTTTCAAATTCGTTAGCGACCTCGAAGTCTGATGTAGTTATTTTACCATTTATATTAAGTTTAAAATGATTATCATTTAATTTTTGTTGACCTCTTTCCGCGTTTATAATTTTCCAAGTAGATTTAACTTTGTCTGCACTATTGAGAATTTTATCACTTATATATTTTGATTTAGCTGCTAAACAATCTGCTTTAAACTTTTTTGAATAAGTTTTAACATAATCTAGAAATTCAACTGATCTATTAAGCTGTCTTTCTGAGTATAGTTCATAAAGTTTTTGTCTACTTTTGTGTATACCCTCAGTGGCCCATTCACTGAAAGTAGGACTATCACTAATCATGACCTGATGAAAAAGAATCAAAAAATAATTTATACATTACATTTGGATCTAAGCCAGTGTCTAAGAATGGAATTTTATTGCAAAGTCCAACCCTCATTCGTTCCAAGCGGTCACCAGTTATTGGTCTACATAATATTTTACGTTTTATAACTTTTTCTTTAGTGATTTTAAAAGATGCTATTTGCCCACAATGGTCTGAATCTAGCTTTTTTATAATACTTTTACTTTCTGGCAACATATCGCTGTATATATTATCCAGGCAAGTGGCTATTGTATTACAATATCTAGTAGGCTCCAAAAATAAGTTTGTAAGTATGTGTGATTTAAATAAATTTAAAATATTATAACTCATAGGCGTATTAACAAGTAAATCGACATTAAAATCACCACATACTATTAGGTACTTATTAGTTTTTCCAAGTTTACATAGAACTTTGTCAATAAGTTCCTCAAATTCGCAAAAGGGTGAGGTTCCAGGTTTATACACGCATACTACTATGAATTGCTCCATTTCCACGCACGACAGTTCGACTTTACACTCTAGAGAAAGAGACACAATATCTTTCCGTTCTTTAAATTTAAGTTGTTTATTTAATAAAATCAAAGATCCCCCCCGTACTGTGGTCACCCTGCTGAATGCACTACCAACCCGGTGATTACTGAAATTGAACATGAGCTCATACGACTTACGCATATGTTCTGTAATACAAAAAATATCAATATTGTCTGAATTCATTAACAGTTCCAACTCTAACTCTTTGCCATGTGTTAAACAACCAATATTTTGATGCCCTATGTTGATATAATTTACATTTTTTGATTTGTTTTGATTTGGAGGGCATTTTTTAACATAATTAATATTTGTAACTAAATTTAATTCAATTAATTGACTATGTCTGCTAAAGGGTAATATTGCCTCTGTTGTCGTAGAACTTAATTTAAATTACTTGGAACAGATTCCAAAGTCTTAACACTAAATCTACATTGCTCAATAAAAGCAGTTTTGTCAGCCAAGTTCTTGGCTGAAGTGTAAAAATAATTGAATAGCAAACTTGCTATTTGTCTCTTATAATGCTTTGGTAGAAAATACCTACCTTTGTTTACATAAACAATATGTTTGTTATTGTTAAAGTTACTGTCAGAAGTTGACAAATTGTATTTATATACAGTTCTCTTAAAAACAGAATTAAAGTCAATTACATGGAATTTATTATTATATTGGCTAGTTAAATTGAGTTGTAAATTTATCTTATATCTAAGAGAATTTTCCACGTCTGGCACACCTTCTATGTATGGTAATGTAAACATTACTACATGTTCAACATTTAAGTTTTGCATTTTGTCAAAGTATAGGGATAGTTCATTTTTGTTAATTTTACCCCTGTTTGAGCAGAAAATAATTATTTTACTGTTTGAGTCAAAATTATATTCTAGTATCTTTTGCATAATTTCATTTAAAGATGCACCTGGATAACAGTTATTAATAATTGAATAACAATTTGAATTAAATTGTTGTATCAGAAAAGAACTAAAATCAGTTCCAATATCATCACTAAATAAAACTAGTTTAGTATATCCAGTATGACTATTACTTTTTACACTGTCACACAATTCATACACTAATGAAGTAGAAGGTGAGCAAGTTGTAAGGGAAGCCTGGTTCTCCAATGATTGAGAAGGACTTGTGCAATTGATATTGCATGAGTGGTTATTTATGAAGGTATTAAGGCGCTCAGTATTATAATTAGATGTTTTGAGTACCTTATCTATACTTGATGAACACTTATTAAAGTCTTTTAGAGACCATTCATATTTCTTAGTTACATACTCTAATTCAAATTGCAAATTTTTTATTTGTGACTCTAAGCGTTGTGTGTCAGTGTAATATTTTAAATGACTTTGTTTAAGTTCTAACATAGATAATTTAGCTTGTTCTCTTAATTTTAAACTAGAGTTAACATTTTTACACTTTTTGATTAAGATTCTATGATATTTTAATTGTTTCTTTGATTTTAAAATGAATTTCTTTATTTTTAGGTATTTTTTTAGTTTATTCCTGCTGCAAAAATAAACTGGCTTGTCCAGTTGGTATGAACTGTCATTGGTAAGATCTATAGTAGACAAGTCCAGGTTTGGAACTGTTGCAGAAGGAACAAACTGCGGAGTACCACTCATTAGCTCGTTATAAAGGTTATCCGTTTGTTGGACTACGACTTGCTTGGCAGCTGACTCCAAGTGTAAGATGTGCCCCTGGGCATCCCGTAGCTCCTGTTCCAGCAAGGTAGTCCTCCTCAAGGTCCCTTCATACTCATCACTGCACTCTTGAAACCTATCTACTATTGATTGAAGGTGGTTCCGCTGCATTACAATTTCATCATAACTAATATGAAGCCTAGCTAGTTCAGATTTTAGTTTTTTACTATCGTCTAAAGCACCTATCAACAAGTTTTCATTTTCTTCTCTTTCTTTTTCTAATTGTAAACAGAGCTCTGTTTTAGATTTAAGTTCCTGCAACACCAGCTGAAGTTTGGGCTCCTCCTGCTGGCGGGATAAGGCTCTACGGCTACGGGTATTCATATTCTCGACAAATAAGTGCAATTAAACGCAATTTAGAAAATACAAGTAGGTAGTTCGAGGTTATGTTAGGTACCGGTAAATTAAAATCAAAACTTTTCTGTACTTACGAAAATAGATCGCCTGTTTTCAATGTTGAGAATATGAATAAACACGTATAATAAAATAATTTGACCTATTATAGGAGAAACATTATGTATTTACGTGAAATAACATTGAACAATACGGTCAGCTGATTCGTCACTTTTTAGCTTATTTTTACACTAATATACACAAAATTCTTTGAAATGATTATTTTTGCACTACTATTGTGATGATATTGGAGTTATCTGATGTAATTTGTATTTATTTCACTAATAAATTTATAGGAGCTAAAATTTTACGACTGTTCAATAGTGTTGCCAGACGCAGAAAAAAAAATGCCGAGTCCATTGCCGAGTGCCTCCGGTAGATACAGAAAGAATTCCCAGTGGCACCCGGCGAACCTTGGTCGCTTGAGTGGCCACTGCGTGGTGGTCGGGTGTTACCCCGCATCTCTAGGGTCGGGTTTTATCCCGCGTCGGTGAGTGAAGGCGTGCATGGGGTGAAGCCCCACATCACGCAGCTGTTCTAGCCTGCTTCTGTAAGGACGGTGGGTTGCTAATCCATCGTCCTCAGGCCCCGATCATGGAGGTCGATGGTCCTGGGCGTAGTCACGTATGCGGCGCCCTCGCCGCAGACTTCGGAACTCAGCGGGGAGGATACGCTCCCTCGCCCTTCCGGCCGTCTCCACAAGCAGATGGCTGGTCAAAATAGAACGGAGGATAAGAGGGAGTTGGAAGAGATGAAAGATGTTGTAAAGTGCAGGTCTTACGACTCTGCCCAAGCGTTGATTACGAGGAAAAGTATTGGTTTAACGAATCAATATCAATTTTTTTGGAAATATTCATCTTATTCGTTTTACCAACCCCTAGAGTTTTTAGAAATTTCCAAACCTTGACTGGGTCGCCGTTCTCGACCGAATTATAGATGTGTTGGCGTTGTGCATTCCTACACAACTTACTGCAGAGATTACGTACGACGATATATTTTTCACGGTTAATTGGCGTAGGTCGCGACTTGAATCTACTTTTGGCTGCCGCTTTCTTAGATATTAAGGCTTTAATTTCGGCAGTAAGCCATGGGGCCGGCAAATGTCGCATCCGCACCGCATGAATAGGGGCATGGACGTTTTTTTTTTTTTTTTTTTTTTTTTTTTTTATATTTGGTTCGCCAAATTGACGCCGTCCGCCTGGTGGTAAGTCGTGACGACGTCTAGCGATTGTGGGCCACTCTCACAGCACACATTACTATTGAGAGTGGCCCTCAACTTGACGACCTACTGATGTGCCTCTTCACGCTCCGCTTAAAGAACCCAGGATTATATGTGGGAGGAAACACGTGCACAGGCAGGGCGTTCCAGGCCACTATCGTTCGGCAGAGAAACGAACGTTTAAAACGTTCGGTTCTCGCGAACATGCTATCCACTGTGTGGGGGTGGCATCTCTGCCCGGCACGAGTCGTTCGGGATCGGAAGGAAGAGGGTGGGATCAGATTGAAGAGCTCTTCAGAACACTCGCCGTGGTAAATACGGTAGAATGCGGCCAAGGAAGCTATTGTTCGGCGCTGAGCTAGCGGCTCAAGGCTTCCCGTTACCTCTGGACAACCAATAATACGGATAGCCCGTCGCTGCATAGCGTCGAGAGCGTCCAGCAGATACTTCGCGGAGCCGTCCCAGAGGTGAGAGCAGTATTCGACGCAGGGTCTAATCTGCGTCTTGTACAGCAGACACCTCTGGTCCGGTGTAAAGAATCTCTTTACCTTATTCAGTATTCCTAGTTTCCGCGAAGCTAGCCCTATACATCTTTCGATGTAGTTTTTATTATTGAGCTCTCGACGAACGTCTATGCCAAGGATATCAAGGTTGTCCTTCATTGGTAATAATGCATTCTGAAGAGAGGGTAGGGGAAGGAAAGGGGATTTCTTCGCAGTAAATGCACACGCCTGTGTTTTGCGGGCATTGAACTCGACCAGGTTCTCGGTACCCCATTGAGAGATACTGTCGAGGTTACGGTCGAGATCAGCCACGAGTCGTCGTCTCTCCTCCTCAATCTCAGATCGCCCCGCCGTCGGACGAACCGAGTAACTCCCGTGCAGTGTGCTGTCATCTGCATAGCAATGAATGTTCCCGAGGGATAGCATATCATTGATATGCAGAAGAAAGAGAGTTGGTGATAGTACGGACCCCTGCGGTACCCCGGCATTCACTTGCAAGAAGCGAGAAGCCTGGCCATCGCAGAGGACCCGCACTCGGCGCTCGTTTAAAAAGCTGGCAATCCAGCTGCACAGTTGAGGAGGTAGACCATATGC
The DNA here is from genome assembly GCA_963556515.1 of Nudaria mundana. Classification (NCBI taxonomy): domain Eukaryota; kingdom Metazoa; phylum Arthropoda; class Insecta; order Lepidoptera; family Erebidae; genus Nudaria; species Nudaria mundana. Next base: position 10,319,298 of record OY748308.1, on the reverse strand, counting down.
CGGAAGCTTGGAAAGGAGCGAAGCATGCCAGACCCTATCGAAGGCTTTGGCGATGTCCAGGCTAATAGCCAAGGACTCGCCGTGCCTTTCCATAGCCCCACCCCAGACATGCGTTACGAATGCCAGAAGATCACCCGTTGATCGCTTTGGCCTGAAGCCGTATTGTCGATCATTGATTAGCGAGTGATCCTCTAGGAATTGCATGAGCTGCTTATTTATAAGGAGCTCAAGCACCTTGCAAATGACTGAGGTGACAGCTATGGGTCGATAGTTGCCTGGATCAGACCGATCCCCTTTCTTGGGGATCGGTTGTACGTTCGCCTCCTTCCAGACCTCCGGCACGAGCCCTGAAGAGTATGACAGGCGGTACAGACGCGTTAATACTGGAGACAACTCAGCTGCACATTTTCGTAGCACCACCGCCGGAATGCCGTCAGGGCCACTGGCTTTCCGCGTGTCGAGTGACCGCAGCACTGCCCGTACATCACATTGCCTGATAACAATATCAGGCATTGTGTGGCCACAGTTGGCGATGGCGGGGGGCTGCAGGCCACGGTCGTCGACCCGGGAATTAGCCGCAAAGAGGTCTGCGAGCATATCCGCTTTCTCTTGGGCTTCGTGAGCCAGTGTTCCATCTGGGTAACGCAGCGGTGGCAGCGAGGGCTGACAAAAGTTAGATTGCACGGCTTTGGCCAGTTGCCAGAATCCACGGCTGCCCGTGGGATGGGAAGTGAGCTCCTGACCAAGCCGCGCGACGCGCTGGGCATCCGCTCTCTTAAAGGCCCTCTTACTCGACTTTGTGGCCCGGTTGTACGCTGCTTTGAGGTGGCCCACGTTTGGGTCGCGCACAGCCCGGGCCCTGATCCAGGCGCGATATGCCGACTGTTTTTGTCGAACAGCTTTGGCACAATCTCGCCCGAACCAGGGACGGGCTCTGCGGATACTGGCGACATCAGTGAAAGGGATGTAATAATCCATCCCTAAACTGATCTCGCCAGCAATAGCAGAAGCACTATCCGAAGGAGCCTTTCCTACAAAGCAGCGCTGGCTCCAGGGGACGGACGCAAAATAATCGCGTAGACCGTCCCAATCCGCTGACGAGTAGTGCCATAGTCGTCGTGACGTTTGCACAGGACGTGCAGGAGGTGACACCTTCATGCCAGCGTGAACAACACAGTGGTCGGAACTACCCAGTGGGGCTCCTACCGAAACACTGTACTGGGCTGGGCGACTCGTCAGCAGTAGATCCAGCAGAGCGGGCGCGTGATCTGACCTGTCTGGTATCCGGGTGATCCCGCATACCATCTGGGTCAGACCGTGGGAGAGAGCGAACGCATGGGCGGCTCTACCCGCATGATCAGTCTTGAGGGACCCCAGCCATTCAATGTGATGGCCATTGAAGTCCCCCAGAAACACTAGGTCAGCGTTCGGGAACCGCACCTGCGCTTCATCAGCCGTCTCGCTGAGGTACTGGAAGAGCTTTGTTGTCTCAGAATCCCCTGTGTGGGATCGGTAGACGCACACGTAGATCTGGCTCATAGAGCCATGGTCTACGTGCAGCCAAAGGACGGAATTGGAGGGGTTCTCTAGGCAGCGCAACCGGCGGCAGCAAACATCCGCCCTAACGAACACGCACACCCCGGCTTTGTCTCGAAATTGTTCCTCGATGACATAGCCGGGGTAACACAGGTAAGACGTGTCGTCAGGGCGGCGTATTTGTGTCTCCGTGAGGAACATCACAGCGGGCCGTGCCGTCTCAAGGTGGTGGTGGACGGTATCGAGGTTCGCATGGAGTCCACGGACGTTAGTGAACTCCACCTCGAAATGTGAAGTTGTGGGGTTTCCTAGGGCCGCTGTGTAACGTTTATTTCTTTTTTGTTGCACTGCCATTGTAGATTTTGAAGAAGAAGCGTGAAGACAGGGCGACATTTGGTGCAGCAGTAAGTGACAAAGCGCAGGGGCTAGCTTTGTCTAGAACCGTGTGGTTAGGTCGGAGCCGACCCGCCGGACGGAAGGGCTCCCAAACCCCCCTGATGCAAGGCCGCCGCTACCCCACACCGGTTACCACCCGGAGCGGCGATCCCACATCAGGATTATGCGCAACATGTGGGGCAGCCTCCTGGGGTGGTTGGCCCCAGGCGGGCCCCATGACTGTGTTGCGGGCGGCCGCGGCAACGCCGTTGCTAAGGGTCTCCCTGGCCGGCGAATCGACCCACACCACCCACACTAGACTCCGTTTCGCCCCCACTGGTCCCATGCCTGCTGCACCATACATCGCCCCGGGCCCGGCGGTGCAGCTGCTGAACCCCTAACGCAACCCAGCCTGGGCTGGGTTACTTGGGGGGCTTTAGCACAGCTGCACGGTGGTACCCCCCCGGACCAACACTGTTGTACCACCTGGTACCCACGTAGGGGCCGAAGCCACTCCATAGGTACCGTAAATTAACGAGCCTCGTCCGTTTATCAGCAGGTGCGCCACTAGCAGGTGAGGTCGCTGGGGCCCTATAGATGTTGGTAGAGCCCCTTTGCACCCAAAGACGGACGTCATAGAGATGAGTTATTTTATCAGTGAAGATCTGTACCTTTTCGTCCATACACTCTGAAGCCAGCAGTGAGGACCAATCAATCTTACCGGCATCATCGCGAAGGCTATCGAGCTGCATGGCACCAAAATTACGTTGCATGAGGATTTTGGACTTAGGTTTTGGAGGACGAAGTCTATAGGATAGATAGATTAGATCATGATAGGAAAATTCGGTAGCTGTACACTACTACGACGCGACTAAGTCAGGAGAAGAAACTAGGATTAGATCAAGTAAAGAAGGGACACAATTGGGAAAGTGATGAGTAACGTTGAGAGGTAGGATGGACATATTGCAGGATTCAATGACACTGGTGAAAGACGAAGAGCGTGAGTCATTCTTTAACAAACAAGTATTAAAATCACCCATTACGATAGTATGACGATAAGAAGGAGTTAGACGTTCGAGTATATTCGCAAAAGAGGAAAAGAAACTGATACTAGAGGAAGGGCAATAGTAGACGCCAAGTAGAATTTGGCAGTGACCAAGATTAATTTCTAAAAATAGGTTTTCACCAGCATTCGAAGGTGGTGGTTGAGGCGACATATCTAATATATTGAAAGGAATATTGTCACGTAAATATATCGCAACACCACCACTGGAGGGGAACGTGCGATCGTTTCTAATCAAATTAAAGCCAGGTAAGATGTAGGGTGCTGAGGGAATACAAGATTTGAGCCATGTCTAATTAGAATGTCAAATTAGATGTCAAATTAGAATGGCATTTAAATACTTGCAGTCAAAGCTGTTCAGCATCTCAGGAAAGTGACCCGGAATACTCTGGGCATTTATATGGACTACATTGAAATTCCTGGGGACGTCGGAGAACTGGTTGTCTATGATTTGTGGCAGCGACGACATGCTCACGAAGCTGTCATTCATACTACTAGCAGATATGTAACTTTCATCGTTGCTGTCGAAGCTTATATTTAATATAGACATACTTATATTATTTATTTTATAAAATTATTTTACTATTTATCGATTAGTTATAAAGATTATGTCCACCCGCCAGTTGTGCTATAAACGTGAATAATATCTACAAAAATAAAACAAAAAAACTATATAAAATACACAATCACAACTATTTACATTGAGGTACCTACCATAAAAATATAATAATGATGTATAACTTGTAAAAATTGAAGTGTCACCTGTCAGAAACCGTTAACGTCAATGGTGTCATGACTTGTATTGTAAACAGTTATCATCACAAAATTGGAATTGTTTTATTGCATCGCCTAAGTACCTACCTACATAAATTTATCAAAGAAAGTTAAGGTACCTCAATAATTAACATCATCACAGTCACACGGCAAATTATACAGGAAAACAAACATGTACCTGGAAGCAACATTACATAAACAGTTAATGCAACACAATAAATATAGATGCTACTTCTTGTTTCTCCCTGATCTTTGGGATCTGGTGGCCACCTTGGGTGACGGAGCAGCCTCCTGGACTTCCCACGTTAACCCATCAAGCTTGTCCATGGATGCCACGCGATGCCGCTTATTTTGGGGATCGACTACATAAACATGACCCTCCTGAGTAAAGCACTTTGTGACACCATATCGATCCCTAGCCGCCATGAACACCTCGTGTCGGGTCTTTGTAATAAACTCCGACAGAGTGATACCGGACCCCTTTAATTTGGTCTTAGTAAACCACAATTTGTCGCGAATTACCACATTTTGTAGTTCCACCAGGATTGGTCTGGGCTTAATATTGGTAGTCGATCGGCCTAATCGGTGGCAACGACCGATATCAGTGGCTGTAAAATCAGCAAACTTAAGATGGTTTGTGACGACATCTGCGACAACCTGAGGTGTCTCCTCATCAGTGACCTCAGGAACACCATGGACCAGCAACATTTTGCGTCGACTCCGCATTTCCATCCTGTCCACCTCCAGGGACAAGAACTCTAATTGTGTCCGAAAAGCCGCGATAGTGCTTACCACAAATGCCTTGAAATTGTTATAATCCAATGCAAGATTAGTCAGGTCCGGTGTGTTGGCTTTGGTGCTTTTCTGGAGTTCGGATTCAAAGTTCAACATCCGTTTTTCAATTTCAGCCATGGTAGAAGAGAACGACTGCTTGATACCATCCATAGTGACGTTTTAGTGATAGTGAGAAAAGTGATTAAGATATTATGTAGTGAGGAAAGTTAGAGAGGAGACTAACACTTGCTGGTAGGTGTTTTATGTAGACATGTAAAAACTGATATTAAATACTTATCAAAACTGCACTTATTTAATTTATTTCCTAAAATTATAGAGAGCCAAAAAAATTTGTGTATTGCTTTAACAACTACCCACGAAGTATATCTAATAATATATATAATACTAAGGCTGTATCACGAAGTATATATAATATTAAGGCTGTATCATCTGCGAAAGTAACAATTTTCCCATTTGACAGTTTTAGATTACATAAATCATTAATAAACGCGAGAAACATCGTAGGACCAAGCACACTTCCCTGGGGAACACCAAAAGACACAGGCAGGTCGTCGCTAACAACATCTCCAACCCGTACTCTCTGCTTTCTGTCAGATAAATAGTTTTTAAATATATCCAGCTGGGTGTTGCGGATCCCTAACGTTTCCAATTTTTTTATTAGTAGTGGGACAGAAATAGTGTCGAATGCTTTTTTATATCCAAAAATATTGCTATTACTTTTTTTTGGAGTCAAGTTTGGAAACTACATGTTCAACTAGTTCATGTACAGCATCTGAAGTTGAAGAGCCTAATCTAAAGCCGAATTGGGAACTAGAGAGAAGATTTTTGGATTCAAAATACTTTATAAGCCGGCTATTTAATTTTTTTTCTGTAATTTTGGAAAGAGTTGAAAGAATAGAGATTGGCCTATAATTGTTAACACAACATCTGTCACCACTTTTGTAGACAGGAATAACTTCAGCAAGTTTAAATTGGGCAGGGAAAACACCGGTAGAAAGCACTAAGTTAAATATGTATGTAAGAGGAGACAATAAGATACGTTGATAACGTTTGAGAAAGGCCCCTGAGATATTGTCACGGCCGACCGTTTTATCTTTTTTTAAATTTGAAATGATGTTTCGTACTTCTGTTTCATCTGTGGGTACTAAACCGAATGAAAATGGATAGCCCTGGGTATGTAGTGTTTCGCTAGAGGAATGAGTGCTTAATACCTTTAACGCCAAGTTTTGGCCGATGGAGACAAAGAATTGATTTACACTATTAATAATTTATTGGGTTTGTTTCAAAAAGAAGGTCAGTAGCTGGATTAATTAATTTATTAGAATAAGTGACTTGGTTTATAGTGTCCCATAACATTTTGTTACTTTTGCTTTTAACTGCATTATTTACCAAATTGATTTCATATTCCCTTTTTGACTTTTTAAGATCTCGTTACAAAAATTCCTGTATCTCAAATATGTCACTTTATTGAAATGATTATTTACATCTTTCCTGTATTTCATATGAAGTCTATCACGGTTTTTCATACATTTTAATAGCCCAACAGTTATCCAGTTATATTATGCACAGTCTCCGAAATTGATGACAAGAGACGTGGGTACCCATTAGTCGAAGAATAATTAACTTACAAACTACTGCTTCGGTGGCGTGGTCGGTAGTGCATCCGCTTTCGACTCCAGAGTCTCGGCTCGATTCCCGGGCGGTCGGCTCGATTCCCGGGCGGGACAAACTTTGTGTGATGACATTCACAAGCTCTGCTTAGTTTGAGACTAGATGGCGTTTTGTGAATTGTCCGAACATATTTATTTATTTAAACCTATCAGACAATTATTTCATGAAATTACTGTAAGCGCTAGAATCGATAATCAAAGTCACATACAAAGTTTTAATCTGTGACAAGCCAACTAAGCTCATACGTAACGAGGTATTGTTACCAATAACACAGTTCGCAAACTTTGCCGTAAGCATCCGACCGATACGTACAGTAGCTAGTAAACAATGGACCAAGCATACAATATTATGTTATGAAGCGTTTGACTCTGGTATTATTTAGATTTTTTTACCAACAGTTACAAGGCAAAATAAACAAAAGACCCTACACATACATACATAATATCACGCCTATATCCCAGAGGGATTGTTTGCTCGGAGTGCAGAGATTCTATATTCTTTTTTTTTTCAGCTCCGCGGCCCATGACCGCGGCCGCTCTAACGTCCGTTGCCGGGCGTCTCTGGTTACAAGCAAGATTCTATATACTAATGTACTCCGGCGTCGAAAGCGGATGCTCTATCGACTACGCCACCGAAGCGGTCAGAAAGTTTAGTGATATTGACTGCTGAAATCCCCATGAGGAACACCTACTGAATCCTAAACAATTCTCACCTACAAAAAAGCAATTTGTTTATTTGAGCTTATATTCTATAATATTTAAATTCTCAGTATATTGTAACCAGCCAATACAAGTTAATAATTTACTTAATGAGGTCGTATGCGAAGCGTGCAAGCACCTTCACATGCCGGGACCCCATGAAAAAAAAAAGTTTTTTTTTTCCGTGATTTATTATAATTAACAATTCTTTATTCATTTTATACTTCTTCTTCAGGAGCTGAGGTGTCCGCCACCGCGGCCCTCCATCGAAAGAATCTTCTTTTCTCAATTTGTTCATTTGAGTTTATACAAGGGTGGATTGAAAAGTAGTCGGCCTAACACTGATCCATTTAGTTCTAAAAATCAAATCTACCCACATTATTTAGTTCAGTTCAGACCTGTTAATTGTGTGAAGTTCGAAACGTGCGATAATTAGTTTTAATTTTATAAATTTATTAACAAAGCAATCTGACATCATTTCCGCAAATGGAGCAAATCGAGCAGCGTGCCGTCATTAAGTACCTCCATAAGAAGGGGCTGTCATCAAAAGCCATCCATGATGATATGGTCAGTACATTAGGGATTGCGCTCTTTCATATTCATTCGTCAAAAAATGGATAGCAGAATTCAAGCGTGGTAGAGAAGGTGTGAAAGACGAACCCCGCTCTGGAAGGCCTTCGACGTCCACATCTGACGAAAATATTTAAAAAAATACTCGACTTGATTATGGGAGACCGCAGATTGAAAATTAGAGAGATAGCCGAGATTATAGGCATCTCTTATGAACATACTCAAAACATAAGTCAACGTCCCAACACGTTCCACAAGGTGTCTGCGAGGTGGGTTCCGCGACTGCTTTCAGTTGAGCAAAAAAGGATGCGATTGACTATTGCACGCGACTGTTTGGAGTTATTTGAAGCTTATGAATGTGATTTTTGGAATAGTTTTGTTACTATGGACGAAACATGGGTTCATTACTGTACACCGGAAACAATACAACAATCAAAACAGTGGAAAAGACCTGGTTCACCACCCCCCAAAAAGGCTAAGTCGATTTTGTCGGCAAGTAAGGTGATGGCTTCAGTATTCTGGGACTCTAAGGGTGTGATTATGGTTGATTATCTTGAAAGGGGTCAGACTATAAACTCTGATTATTACTGCACCTTACTACGTCGTTTAGGAGAGGAAATAAAATCAGAAGAAAAGTCCTGTTTCATCAAGATAACGCTCGTGTTCACACGTCTGTCCAATCATAACATAGCATCACGCCTTTTTCCCCGAAGGGGTAGGCAGAGGTGTGCAAACATACCCACATCTCCCCAGCTATGTTAGGTCCCATGTAATAGGGGGCGAGCCTATTGCCATTTACCGGGCACAAGTTCCAGACTCTGGGATAATTATCTGGGTAAAATTGTAAAGAGAGTTATACATTATCCACCAGACTCGGGAGTCGAACCCGAGACCTCGAGCATGGCAGTCCATACATAGTACCATTGTGCCACCGAGGTAGTCCAATCAATGGCAGAAATTCACAACTGTGGCTTTGAACTGTTACCGCATCCACCTTATTCACCTGATCTGGCACCGTCAGACTTTTTTCTGTTCCCTAACCTAAAAAAGTACTTGGGAGGTCAAAGATTTTTGACAAATGACCAGGTCAAAGCAGCAGTAGAAGCATATTTTGACTAAGGAAGAATCATTTTTTTTCAACAGGCTAAATGCTTGGAAGGGAAGATGGCGAAAGTGCACTGAACTTGATGATGGTGATTACGTTGAAAAATAAAAATATATTTCATTTATTATGTATTTATTTTTTTGGTTAGGCCGATTACTTTCAATCCTCGTATTCTATAATATTTAAATTCTCAGTATATTGTAACGAAGTTTATGAAGTCGTATGCGAAGCGTGCAAGCACCTTCACAGTACCTACCTACGCCCAAGTTTTACATCCAGTTTTAGCTGGTATACCTATACGGGGTTCAAGAAGAGGATTAAAAAAATAGGAAATGTTGAAAGGGTTCTTGTAACAGAATATTCCTAGGATAGGAGATGTAGGTACAGGCTACAGAAACCACAACCCATCAGCTTCTTAGTTTGTTGTCCAAACCAAACTTAATTAGGTTTTTAAATTAAGCTTTGCCTACAGTCTTACAAATGGAATACTGATTCATTCTCATGAATTTCGGTGCCGGTGGCGTAGTGTGTTAATCGATGGAATTAATCAGAATCAGAATTAATCAGCAAATTGCGCCTAAATTCAAAATCAAATCAAGAATTAAGGAATTCATCGTTATCTCTTCATATTAGTCATAAATGGATTAATTCGTAAAGCCAGATTATTTTATCAAATTGAGGGTGGCTTAACTAGCATTGAATTTGAAGACCTTCATGTCGTGATGTTAATTTGTTTACAAACAATATATTTACTTACCGGCAGAAAATTTCGCCATCTATTAAGGAGACCAGCCTTTTGACGAAAATCTTAAATATATATGTTTGCCAGATCCTGAGTCCACAAATCGATAGGTGTACCACTTGCATATGAGATTGGCTTAGGATTCTAAAACCTTGGTGGGAATCCAAAAAAAGAATACAAAAATAAAAAAGCGAATAAATGTTACCGAAACTTGGTCGTATGGATTCTTGACACGTAAGAATTTTACCGAACGCCCGAACCGTAAATACTAAATTCAGTTTCACTTGAATAAATGATTTCAATGTCCGAAGCCTATGTCCAAAATTGCACTTAAGAATTCGGTTTCTACTCACGAAAGATTTGTAACGTTATTATGTAAGTATTACCTACTGTTAAATGAAACAAATTTACTAATATACATATTAGTAAATTAATTACTTTGATGTAATATGTAACAAGTAAGTACATGATCAAAAAGTTTTAAAAACAGTTTTTTTTAAAGAATTCTCTATATATAATAAGTCCAAAAGAAAATTATGGATAAAATTTCAACGAAGTAAAGCGTAGTAATTTATTTACAAAAACATTTTTTGTGAATAATTATCTCGCATGTTTCTGTTCCAAACGTGTTTGATAGACCTCCGGCATTAATTATTTTTGGATACATTGAACCTTGAAAAAAATGCCAATATAGATTTACGCAAAACATAATTTAAATCAATATGAGGCTCTGGCAAAGGTATTTAGCTCATGGTAAACGGAAAAACCGTTCAAGTGCGAGTCAGATTCGCGCTCAAAGGGACAACAAAATCACGTTTGTTGTATGGGAACCCCCTTAAATATTTATTAAATTCTGTTTTTATTTTTTGCTATAGAGGCAACAGAAATACATCATCTGTAAAAAAATTACTTTCTAACTATCACGGTTCATGAGATACAGCCCAAGACAGACAGACGGACGGACAGCGAAGTCTCAGTAATAAGGTTCCCGTTTTACAAATACATAGATTTTGTGCATAGAAAATACCCAAACTCCGAAACAAACATTTGTAGATCACACAAATAACTCACACCAATGCGCCCCCGAGGTAGTCTTTACTTCCTTAAATTATCTAAAGGAGTATGCCCACAAAAGTATGGGGATTGGTTTCCAAACAAAAGTCGTTGTGCACAAGTGAAATTTACGTCATTCGGAGGAGTTTTTAATGTATATTCTATAACAACAAACATAATCAATCCAACTCGCCGGACATTCGAGAAAAAAGCATATGAATTTCACAAAATTAGGTTATGTTTATCACGAGCTGGGCGTTTAATAATTGCCTACATATTGCGTTTTCTATGGTATGGCGAGGGAAAGTGTCGGACTTTATTGGGTCATGAATGAGAGCGATGTAACTTACCCGATTTTTGTTATTATTTAATCAGTAGAGCAGTCAATCTAGTAATACAGATGTCTATCGAGTAAGGTACCTACCTACCTACATACAATGTAAATAAAACACATAAGTATAACATAATTTCAATTCTTTTATTTCATTCATTTTCATATGAAAACTCATCAAAAATATTATCTAAATAACTTGCTGGAGCAAACACATCATTGTGTCTACCCCAACCCAGATACCAAGTTATTGCCAGAACATGGGCACAACAGCCGACGGTCCTGTTACCTACTAAACAGCTGCAGCAATAACCTGTAATTGCAGAAACAGTGTTGGCAACATATTCACTACGGCTTATTAATAAATAAGTGTGGTATGTCCTGCCTCCAATATGCCTGGACTTCATTCTTCCCCTCAATAAATAATGATTTGTACCTAGAATAAGAGGGATGTCATCCTCTATTTCATTATTTACTTCTAAACTGTAAGTACCATTAGCTCTCACATGTTCACCATAATATGAACGAGCTTGTTTGATCTGGTATGTCCCCAATGCAAGTTTTTTTAAATCAGATATGGTGAGTCTTGGAAACCCTTCTAAATGTGGGTGGTGAGCATTAATTGTTATAAACGTAGCTCGACGCCTGTTTAGATTTTCTTCACGAACTATATTTGCAAGAATATTTTCCATATTTAGTCGTTGTCTTGCAATGGCAACATACTCAGATGCTTCCGGTTGGTCTTCAATGAGAGGATGGAATTTATTGGTAAGCGCACATCCATTTCTGAAATCTATCATCAAATGTTTAGCAGCTGTATTAAAATAGTCTTGCCGAAATAATTTAAAGTCACGTTTGAGACGACCATTGACAACCTCAACGACCCATCTCCACATTGTGACACATCGTGACTTATTAGCCTGTAATGTGGTCAGCTGGTGTTCACCCTCAGACAAAAACTCAGGCATATGGGCTTTATAACCATATTCTCTCAATAATGGAACTACATCTCTAAATCCCCTATCAAGGATGAAAACATCTCCCTCTCGAAAATAACTTCTCATAGCACCAGTGATCTCGCGAAACTCATTGCTCATAATTGTAGCATCATTTATTGTGGCTTTATAAGGACCTAAGCAGTCTAAAATGTAACCATCACAACAGACTATCATAAATGGCTTTACCAAATTCTGGTGTTTGTGCAAACTGTAGGTATTTTTCTGAAATAAATAATTGCTGCTACTTTGCACATACACATATGTAGCATCACATATGACAATGGCAGGCTTGATTTCACTATCCAGATGAGGAGTTCCAAATAAACCCTCAGGAATTATTTTATTCCTTAAAGCTACTTCTGCTATTGTCATATGATTGAGACCTAGATATAAGGGAACCAGCTGTTGTGCCATGCAATCTCTAGCCTTCGACATATACCTCTCCAGACTGCTACGGGGTAATTGAAATAGACTGCACAGCCTTTCGTTGCTATCACCAGTACGCAATTTCACTAAATAAATGGATAGAGCGATACTAGCAGAAGGTACTTCGTTGTGAAGATTGCTCATTTCTCTTAAAAGATCATGGAATTGCGCTGATGTGAGTCCTAGCCAATAGTGGCAGAGATTTGGTGGCATTGCACTTATATTGCTAAAGTCCAGAGACTCCAGACTCGATCTCTCCATCATTCGAAACATTTGGTCAACCTGAGTTGCCGTAAAATCTCTATAATTTGAATCTAACTGATCCCAGCAGTCATTTTGCAAATGGTATCTGCATATCCGAGCAGAAGGTGGGACATAAAATCTATAATGCCGAAGTAAGTTTTGCTTTACTGCAGCTGGTACCAATAACCGTTCAACATTTTCGCATTGAGGAAAAATACAGTGTCTTGATGACGATAATGCACGTTTATGAGTTTGTGATACTATCTTCACCGATCCTTGCTGTTGAGGTTGTAACACAACAGGTGGCATTGGAGGAGGTTCAGATATTTGTGGAGATACATCAACTTCCATGTTTCCAACAAATCTAGGATAGTCCTGATGAATTTGCCTTTGAAGATGTCTCCTAGCAGTTGTCCAACATGCCACACAAACTCTAGTAATGCGGCCTACCTGAAAATAATGCACTTGCATTATCATTTATGAAATAAAACAAACATAATTTACAAATAAAAAGACAGGACTGTTTTTATGTACCTACTACTCTATGACACTTGGAGACAAATACCGTTCATTAGAGACCTCTTTCATCAAAATTCATTCAGCCTGATGGACAATTATGATAGATGGATATCAATGGATATACATACATACTGTCAAACAACATTACCCTCCTTTCTTTAGCAGTCAGGTAATAATATATTAATATACCTAATAAGACTGTTGTTGTTAGTCTTATTTTGGTATGGTTTCCTTAGACACAAATAGCTTTTTAGTTAACTAGCAGAGGCTATTCTTTACTACTTAAGAACCTCTAAATAAAATAGGAAAATATAATACTAACCAAATGGGGTAGTGTTTGTTGAACTATAACACTTCTTTCAGGACAGTTAATGTTAAGTTAATGGAAGTTAATGGACATACCACAACCTAAGCATACACTTCTATGTCCAAACATTGGAGGTGGTATAGTCTCTCCTTCAGGTACTTGTTGTAGTATCTCAAAGCATTCAAAGCATAGGTTATCTTCAGGAGAGGCCTGCAAAAATAAACAACCATTTCAAAATCGGATTGCTAATCCATGTAAAATAATATTCTAAAACATAATAGGTAGGTACTGTGAAACAAGATTATATTCTTCACATGACAAGATTATATTGTTGCTTGTTTTTATATATGATTACTTTTGTATTTTACTAAATAATTATAACACGATAAATAGATATTACTTACCGGTGTTGGTGATATCCAGACACGAACAATATTTGTCATGAATGCAGTCGCGTCTTGTAATAGACGACGGCGCTGGTGTGATAGTCTCATGAAACAGTTGATACACCGTAGTCGATTATCCGCCATCGTTCACACAATAAATAAAGAGTATATATCTCGATGTTTTGCTGATTATTATAGCTACGGAGGAACACTAGGCTCGACTCGACGTAAAACTTATAAAAATCTAAATAAGCACTGAAATCACAACAAACGAAAAAAGAATCACGAGAGCGGCAACGTCAGTGAAAAAAAGTGACATTTAATGTTATGTTACTCAAGTGAAATCGCACTTAATGTTGCCATAAACAGATTCGCAATTAAGTACGTTTTTTTACAAATTATAGATATAAATTATTGAATGTACGTATTGATGTATAGACATTATATACTATTTAATATGTAATATGATATTAATAATAAAATATCATTAATAATAATAATAACATATAGTTATATTTATTAACCGTAAAAGCCTTCTCCAGAATAACCTTTAGTTTATTTTACTATTGTTTTTAGTTTATACTACACTTCACTACAGAAAACTTGAAACAGTTCGTGTACGTGTACTGATTTAATACGCGGAAATTGGTAGAGTTACATTTTAGTGTATTTACTGGCAATACTTGTAATAACGAAAGGAAATTGACGATCTTGCATTTTTGCAAGTCATATAAATAGTAAATTATTAAACGTATTTTTTTCCGGCGAAGTTATGGCTTAGTATTTTGAAAGTTGTTATGAAAATTAAAGACAGTATTTTTAATTATATTTTGATTGTTGCACACTCCGAAACCATGATTGGGCTTACTCCTTTATAACTACCCACTTAACACATTAAAGTAACTAAAATGTTGTACGACGTGGTCAATGTAAGAATTTTCAATCCTACGAAATCAATGGAAGTCCCTAGATCTATGTTTCTCAATTTCTCAACGAGAATCGATTACAAAATTAATTTATTTTTAATCTTGAATAATTCTCCATTCTGAAATCGATTTATTTTTATATCGTCCGATAAGTCTTTGAGTATTTTAATTAACTCACTTGGAGTTCATTTTTCAGCAAAAGACGCAAATTAGTTCGAGAATCTTTTCACTGGTAGTGACAAGGGTATTGGCAGAAGCGCAATAACAGTGTATATGAACTGAATTTTTAAAATTGGGTCAGTATTTTCAAAGCCTTTTCAATGCAAACACACAAACAAACAATCCAAATTACCCACAATCAAGTGGAATGACTGTGTTAATTGTGAGATTTTTATCCAGCAGCACTAGCATGGCAGTATCGAAATATTGTCGATCCATCTATAGGTTCTCAAGCCAACTGTTTCTTTTTATTTTATTTTTTATGTTAGTTACCTTATATCTTGGGAATGGCTGAACCGATTTTGAATGTCCCATTTCATTTAGTCTAATTCCGACAGTTACTTGGTCCTATTACGGCAATTTAAAGTCTTGTTTTGACCATAATTATATTTCATGTTTTTACAATGTAAATTCTTATAATGAACCGATTAAAAAGGGGAGACACATTTCAAATTTAATCATTTCTAAGTCTCGTTATATAACTATTTCCACATAGGTATTTTTAGTTCAAAAGTATTATATACTAAACAAACAATTAAATCAAATTTCAAAATGGCTAACAAACCCTTTGGCAATCAGACGTCACTTCAAAAGTTAACAGTTTGAATTATCCTAAATCATTCAATATAATTTGGCATTTTCCTCGAAAATATTGTAATCCTACTTTGATATACCATTGATGAAGAAAACAATAATTATTTTTAGGGTTCCTTGAGTACGGAACCCTTTGACCCGCGGAACCCGTTTTAACGGGAATTCTATTACTGAGACTTGGCTCTCCGTCCGTCCGTCGGTCATGCACTGTATCTCATGAACCGTAATAGTTAGACAGTAGAAATTTTCACAGATGATGTATGTTTACTGCCTCTATAACAACAAATACTAAAAAAACAGAATATAATAAATATTTTAGGGGGCTCTCATACAACGAACGGGATTTTTTTCGTTTTGGTACGGAACCCTTTTTTGCACGAGTCTGACTCGCACTTGGCCAGTTTTTGTTAGGTATAGATTTAGATAAATATAGGTACCCTAACAAAAGCATAGTATAGGTCAAATTGTGAACAAGTAGCAAAATTGTTCCCGCTCCCCCTGAACAGGCACAGAGTACAGCACGCCGCAGGGTTTTTAGTGTGTACAAACCATACATCACCGCGCGGGGTCCCCACACCGGGGTCAAAATGTAAAAAAAAAAATATGATGATGAGATTGATGAAATATGTATTGTTGATACAATTATAACTACTTCGATGTCAATTTCCTTTGCAAGTGAAGTAAAAGTAAACACCGCGTCCCCTCTAAAAGGTCTCTAGTTGAATACGTAATAATATAGGTAGTAAATAAACAACTGCACTATTATAATATTAATCTAAAATAAGCACTTCATCTATACCATATCTCACTATATTAATCTACTTGCATAATCATTATGATAGCAATGCCATCACCCTGATAGGCACACGCCCACAGGTGTGGGTAAGTTAGCATCGATAAGGGGAAGTGTTATGACGTTATATACCTAGATTTGTCTGTATTTATGTTTTTTTTTATAAACAATTTTATAAAGAATCTTAATAGGTACCATATCGCCGGTCGCCACTAGAAATACCTTCTGCGTGCGACCCAGAGACGCCTGGCAACAGACGTGAGAGCGGCCGCGGTCAAAAATGTCAAAACTCGTGACTCGAAAATCTAGGTTAAACACCATGAAGGTTTTATGTCAATTCATATCTTAGTATACTATGGTAATTTCATACTTTAACCCTATTATTTTAGTTATTATTGGATAGGTAGTAAAATATCGAATATACGAGTGAAAACGTGGTTGTGAACCAAAAAAGACAGACAAGCGCTCTGCCGCGCTAACTAAGAATACAATAACTCGATTTTGACGATTTCGAGAAAAAACGCGCTAAAAGTTTGAACTTTGTTTTTCTTGTATATCATGAACCAGTGAACATATCTACATGAAACTGGTACCAATTAAAAGAGGAACAAATAAAGAACAAGATAAAATATGATTCAACGTAAAAATATTAAGTTTATGGCATTGAACATGGAAATATTGTTCATACCTAGGAATGTTTTAATAATCAACCTGTCATCACTAGTCTAAAATACAATAACTACGTTACTTATTGTACTCATCTTTAGCAAAAGCACTTATTGTAGTTTTAAGTAAAGAATCAGTCTATCCTAACTTGTTATAAATACGATAACTAATGTAGTTATTCTATTTATGACCATTAATGGTAGGGTGGCCAGTTAATTAGAACTAGATATATATACAATATGTAATGGTAATTCTTTTTTAGTAAACCTACATACTGAAGTACTATTATGTAAACACGGACTAATCAAGAAACCCAATGAAAAAAAGAATATTAATCTTTGTTTATTAAGTATTTATTAAAAAAATATAAATGTTCATTACAAAAAAAAATTGCACTTTTCAAGAATTGGTATGAAACCATAAATAATAATAAAATATTACTTCTTATAACTCAAGTTGTCTTTCAGACAATCACAACCTGCTTTTTAGGTAATCACAGTATAATATTGGATATTTTAAATTAAAAATCTAATCTGAGATCACTTGCAAAGCAATAAGTTATTATTTAAGGCTTACACTAATAAATGCTTACTAATATTGAACAATTACACTAATTGAAAATGTTATATAGACATGTACATAAAAAGTATAAGAATATGGACTAAGAAGATGATATTACAAAGATATGGGTGCAGCTTAAGGAAGGACTTGTGCAAGTAGCTGTGAAAGTATGTGGTGTCAGCAACAGGAAGAAAGGACGTATGGTCAATAGATTGAGTGGAGGTAACTAATAAGTACCTTATTAGTTACCTCCACTCAATCTATTGACTTGTGCAAGTAGCTGTGAAAGTATGTGGTGTCAGCAACAGGAAGACAAGACGTATGGTCAATAGATTGAGTGGAGGTAACTAATAAGGTACAGTCTATAGTCAGAGTACGGACAACAGAGGTCACACTCTTTATAGGCATACGCCTTAAAATCTATGAGTGGAGAAGAAAGCGTTTTAAAGAGATGGAAGGAATATTTCAAACGTCTGTTTGAGAAAGGGGATGCGCAAGCGGAAACTCACAGAGAGGATAGGAGGAGGATGAAAGTGGGAATACAGGTGAAAAAGAAATAAGTGTTAAAGAGATTATGGATACATTGAATGGATTTAATCTCGAAAGGCAGCGGGATATGACAGGACCTTGACCGAGATGCTGAAAGCAGGACAAAGCGTAGAATCAAGTCAGCTGTACCGCCTTTTTAACATTTGTTGGAGGAGCGGTAGTGTACCAGGAGACTGGTGCAAAGCCGTCATTGTGCCGCTGTACAAAGGGAAGGGTCACAGCGAGACTGCAAAAACTACCGCGGGATAAGACTGCTCAGCGTCATTGGCAAGTTATATGCAAGGGTTCTGATTACTAGATTGACAAATGACACTGACGAAAAAATGTGATATGTGCAAGCTGGATTTAGGAAAGAATGAATGAGATGCATGGATCAGGTGTTCTCTTTTCGTAGCATTTCCGAAAAATTTCTGGCAAAACAACAAGAGGTTACTGTACTTTTATTGACTTAGAAAAGGCCTATCATAGACTGGTGAGGAGTGAATTGTGGTTAGCGTTGTTCATGTATGGAGTGAACAGCAATCTGATACGAGCAGTTCAATCACTTTATGAGGGTTCCAGTGCTTGTGTCCGTATAAACGGGATTTACACGGACTGGCTTGGTATCGAACGGGATGTCAGGCCAGACAGGGTTGTGTAGCGTCACCAATACTGTTTAATCTATACATGGGTAACTGTCTGAAAGATCTGAAAGCGAGTGTGTGGTTTAAGAATGGACAAATTGACCATCAAGTGCTGACCAGGATATACTTGCGTCGTCGGCGGAGGAGTTGCAGATGATGGTTGCTATTATGAATGAGTCGTTGGAAAAGAAGGGAATGAAAGTGAACGTAAACTAGGTATGCAATGCGTGCTGCTAATTGCAAATGTTGAGCGGAGCAAATGCAACTTTTTCGTCGATGTCCAGGACATTTTCACATAAAGTTTGAGTGCAGTTCTTGGCGCAGAAGGTTTGTGTGCAGTCTACGGCGAAGAAGGTTTGTGTGCAGTCCTAGGTGACGAAGGGATGTGTTCAACTGCAGTCTCTGGCGAAAACTGTTTGTGTGGAGAAGATGATGTAACTCAAAATCGACAAAAATCGAGTTATTGCACTCTTAGTTAGGGCGGCAGCGCTTTGCTGGCTATATGGATTAAAAACAACAGTGTTCAACCGAAAGCCATACGGTTTACAACCACGTTTTAAATCGTGTAGCGGTGCTTCAAGTTTACCCAGTTTAGATAGGAACATATTTACATTATTAACTACACTCCCACCGTTACAACACGCCGTCGAATGGTAGTTTAGTAAGTTTAAACGGAACGAAACTGTCTGTGCAACTGTAGTTATATATTTAAACCGGATTCGACCAAACCCGAAGTTGACTGGTGTTAAACTATCACAGTAATAATTACACTCCGACTAAAATCTGTGGGATAGTATTTGTGCTAGCTCTACTATAAATGTCATAATAATTTAATTTTGTTGGATAATACAGTGGACAGTATAAAATGTTGACATTGACAATGTTGACACTGTGTTATCCAACTAAATTACATAACAAAGATTATAATTTTAAATCAAAAATAAATGGTTACAGTTTTGTTCCGTTTTATTTTTTGTATAAATAAAAGGAATCGAGATGTATGAGCTAGCACAGCACTACAGCAAATTTTCTGCAGGATTAATACTTAATCGTAACGACTTATTACAGGTTCTTCGCCGCATAAGCACAGAATATGCCCCGTAGAGACCACACACCCCGTAAAGCGATTCTATACACTGCACCGGAGGTGTCAGCTGTACAAAACGCAGATTAGACCCTGTGTCAAATACTGCTCTCACCTCTGGGATGGCTCCGTGAAGTATTTGCTGGACGCTCTCGACGCTATACAGCGACGCGCTAGTCGCATTATAGGCTGTCCGGAGGTAACGTGAAACCTTGAGCCGCTAGCTCAGCGCCGAACGATCGCTTCCTTGGCCGCGTTCTACCGTATTTACCACGGTGTGTGTTCTGAAGACCTCTTCAACATGATCCCACCCTCTCCCTTCCGATCCCGAACAACGCGTGCCGGGCAGAGATGTCACTCTCATACCGTGGAAACCGTCTTCGTGAGAACCGAACGTTTTAAACGTTCGATTCTCTGCCGAACAATAGTGGCTTGGAACGCCCTGCCTGTGCACGTGTTTCCTCCAACATATAACCTTGGGTTCTTTAAGCGAAGCGTGAAGAGGCACATTACTGGGTCGTCAAGTTGAGGGCCGCTCTCCATAGTATTCCTGTGTACTATGAGAGTCGCCTACAATCGCCAGACGTCGCCACAGCTAACCATCAGGTGGGTGGCGTCAATTTGTCGACCTAAATATATATAAAAAAAAAGAAAAAAGGCGCCACTGGAAATGGCCACTGGGAATACTACTAATACTAAAAATATAGTTATTTTTTATTTTATAAGATAAGATAAGTACTTTTTATTGTACATCGTACACAAGCAATAAATAGTAACGTATAACATACATGCCTTAAAACTAATGTACAAAGGCCGGCCTTATCGCGAATAAGCGATCTCTTCCAGGCAACCTTTGGATGGAGAGAGATATATACGATATAATGTGGATAGTGAACAATATATAAATAAGTTAAGTAATAGATAAAAGTATCACAGTTATTTGTAGTACTTATTCGTATGTATTCGCCTGCGGAGCCAATATTCAATAAACCGAACAGATTGTTTTCTGTGTACAAACACTAAAGTCTAGTTCACACTGCTTTAGTAATTTAGTAGAGTAGCGTGTAATCTAGTGGCTAAACTACTCGCTACTACACAGAAATCGTTCGCATTACGGTTTAGTACAGTACACAAGTGAGTGGTGTTGTGATATTTTTGCGGCCAGGCGGCCACTAATGAATTCGACTAATCAACAGGTTCGGACTTGTTTAGCCGGTGAACCAGTGAGCACGGATGCGTGGTGAGAGGCGCTAGTCGCCCGAAAAAATAGAGTAAAATTGATCGACTCGACTAAATCATTTACTAAATTACTCGAAAAATTTTTTGTAGTTCGCACATTTTAACTACTAAATTACTCGCTACTCTTCTAAATTACTAGGCTAATGCGAACTAGGCTTAACTCTACCTCCATTATAATAATCTCATCGATTCTACGTTAATCATAAAAAATTGGCCCATGTCTTAAAAGTAACCATGTATATTTCATTTTGTCCATATTGGGCATGTCATTCTATATAAGTAGGTTCTTATTTTATAATTTACCAACTTACTAAATTCCCATAGAGCAAGCTCTGGACAATTTAAAAGTATGCTTTACAATTTACCAAATCTGTAAAACATTTTTGTAAACAATTTACCTTGTCGTATTTACCTTTACTTCAAACGAGCAAAGAAAGGGGACACTTTTTAATTAAAGTTTATGTACAGCTTTTGTTTTATTTAGAATTCCGTGTTGTGGACAAAGACAAGACGGTATTGTTACGAATCCCATTGGGCGTAGAATCAGGAATGCAGGTTTATATTGAAATATTTTTGCTGTCCCAAAGAAAAAAAATCTTACAATTTTTTAATTACAAATTTGCTGGTTTGCACGCTTTGCTGGTTTCAATGAAGGTATCGTGATTAAAGTCGTAAAAAAGTATTCTTCATAAAGATATCTACGTCTTTAACCATAGAAAGATAATCTACGTCAAATCGACTCCTTAAATTTGTTATAACCAGAGACTTGGGATGCCGCTCGCTTCGCTCCCTTAATAGACCTCTCTGTAGGTCGTGGGAAGGATAAGTCTGGAGAAGTCATCATCATTTGAACATTGCCTATGAGTAATAAAGATAGGCGATGACGTACTTTTATATATGTATTTTCCGTAGTTTTCCAAATAACAAAAAGAGCATTTATCTTGTAAACTGGCGAAAATTAGATTTATAAAATATAAGCGAATCCTTGTGTTGTTTTCAATAAAACTGTATTTAAGAGCCATGGTGTCTTGTTGTTTAAGTAATTGTAATGTGACTAAAACCGACAATCCAAATAATTACACGTTTCACAGGTAAATACAAAATTTTCCAGAAATTCTTAAATAACAGATATTTGTTTATGTCTTGTGTTTATGAAATAAGTAAAAAGTTCTAATCATAGTACATTGACTACCCTTGCATTGTGCAGTAATATTTTCTATTCACAATGAAGAATTAATCTTAAATAACATAAAATAGAAGAAAGTCTTTTTACGATAGGGCTTGACCACCTGATGACGTCACGATTATCGATTATCGATAAACCATGTCAAAATGAAGTATAATGTTATACGTTCCCGCCTGTTTATCGGAATGATTATTTTAGATTACATTAGACAAATTTTTATTTGGATTTCATAAAATCATAACATAGTATAAAATAAAGTCTGTCCGTCCCTCCCTATGTAAGTATAGATCTTTAAAACTACGCAACGGATTTTGATGCCGTTTTCACCAATGCATAGAGTGGTTCTGAGGAAGGTATAAAATTTGTCAAGCAAGCCCGGGGGCGTCTGCTGTTAAACAAATTTGCGTAAAGGTAATGATTCTTAAACATAAAATAACTGTTACTGGCAAGTACGATAAAGAGCATTTAGAGTTTATTGATAAAAAATGAATCAAGAAAATTACGAGTACGATACTCTACACTGTAGAGTAAATAGTGATGACGTATTTTAATATTTTTAAGGTTTCCTCGCAATTCCCAAATGCGTGATAAATGGATACAAATTGCAGTTAGAAACTGGAAATTCCTGGAGTTTTCACCAGATGGCCTCGGCAGCGGACGTGGGAGCGGCCGTGGCCTTCGGCCGCGGATTAAAAAAAGGGTTTTTTCATTTATTAGTATCATTCTACATAATTGCATGACTAATAATGTATACTAACTAATATGCCCCAGTGATTGGTTTTCAAACTTTTTGAACCACCACATTAATTTTTTGTTAATTTTTTAATGTAAATAGTAAAGACACAACTTATTTTTTTCTGTTGCATTATGTAGAATTAAGACTTATTATTTTAACATTAAATCATGTTGTCATTCTTTCTCTAATGTGTAGCTACATTGTCCATGAGTCAATCAAAAGTCATGAGTCAATCAAAAATGGAACTAGAATACGTTCAGTGGGAATTTGGAAGAAGAAACGGTTGGTGCCGTGGAAATCTGCTATATACGGAGTTGCCTCGCCTACAAAAAGTGAAAATTATTATTTTTCTACCGTCAACCCCATCGTGTATAAATAGATAGGTCTTTTAAAAATATTTAGAAGTTGCAAAGACAAATTTTGGTTTAAGAATCCGTTTTCGAGACATTCAACTTTAAAGCCCATATTTTCGTTAAAACAAAGCTTCCTTAAGCAAAGTTTAATCTAAAAGCTAAATGGCTGGCTCAAAAAACTTAAAAAATCATGATTCTATGTAATTAAACTTTCAAGAAAAACTATAACAGATCAGATAGCTTTGTTAGTTCAGGAGTTTTATGCTAATAACATGACTACGGAACCCTATTCTTTGCGTGACCCACGCACTTGGACGGTTTTTTTAACTAATGCCAGTGCGAGGATAGCGAAAAGTATATCGGATTAGTGAGATTCTATTGTACTCGTATTACTTAGAAATAACACTCAATTTTTTATCGATATTTTGCGTATTCCATAGTGTACATAACACTATTACACCCACACATTTGCATTTTGTTTTTGGGATCGCGTCTGAAATGTCTTTGTGTATCTTTCTACATACTATATCTATGGTTATAACATATTTCGCGTGTTTTGTTATCAACTGTAAGCTTTCCGCTTTTCCCAATTCAGTAGCCACATGGAGCTTGCAGCTGGCACTCATGTCCCATTGCTAAGTGTTTTATTTTCGTAACTATCCACCATACAAACCGTGAGTCAAAGTGACGCATGGTCGCAGATCGAGCTCATGTCATAAGTGCCTCGAAGCCATATATTTTATGAAATTTTTTTATATATTTTCTTTTAGTCCTAATACGAGTACTACCATATTCCATAATAAGTTGATTTTATAAAGTTTGTAATATTAATTGTTACACTGAAGTTAAGTTATATAAAAAATCATAAGTTTGTTATTTAAAAAATATTTATTTATTTAAAAAATATTAAAAAGTATGTATAAATGTGTTTCCTTGTTTTATTTGTTTTTTGTTAAAAAAAAAATAAAAAAAAAACAAAAAAAAAAAAAAAAATTTGGTGTATATGTACACACATTATTATGTAAACAAATATAAACAGTTTTAGTGAAAAAAGCGTATTTTAAATTTAATTTTATTTGTTTTTGGTTTCTGGATTCAAGTAAGATCGACGGTCGAACAAATGAGAAAAAAAAGTCTCAGAAGTTCAACCGTAGAACAAATGAGAAAAAAAATTCTCACTTGTTCGACGATCGAACTGATGAATCGAACTAGTGAGAACGAATGTTATTTGTTACCTACCTAAAATAATCTACAATGCAACTCTACTCATTAAGTATGGGGTTAAGCTTCAGTCCACATTTTATAATTGCAGTTTTAGTGATTTATAAATTACTAGCGGACGCCCGCGGCTTTGCTCACTTGTCAAATTATGTAAATAAAAACCTTCCCCAAAATCACTGTATCCATTGGTGATAACCGAATTAAAATTCGTTCAGGAGTTTTATAAAAATTTAAAGTTTGTATTAAATTGTTTCTTTATTTCCGCCGCGGCTACTCCCACATCTATTGCCGGGGCGCCTCCGGTGAACACACAGAGAATTTCTAGTGGCACCCGGCGGACTTTGGCCACCTGTGTGGCCTCTGTCCGTTGGTTCTATACTATGTTATAATTAAAGACATATTTGATCGATGGTTATGATACTCGTAGCTAAATATTTTAAATCAAAGAACATTGTTACTTTAGATTTGTTTAGTCGTGGTTACTTTAAAAAAATGTGGACTCAATGCTTAACCACCCTCTTCCTTCCGATCCCGAACAACCCGTGCCGGGCAGAGATGGCACTCCCACACAGTGGATAGCATGTTCGCGAGAACCGAACGTTTTAAACGTTCGTTTATCTGCCGAACGATAGTGGCCTGGAACGCCCTGCCTGTGCACGTATTTCCTCCCACATATAATCCTGGGTTCTTTAAGCGGAGCGTGAAGAGGCACATCAGTAGGTCGTCAAGTTGAGGGCCACTCTCTATAGTATTGTGTGCTGTGAGAGTGGCCCACAATCGCTAGATGTCGTCACGACTTACCACCAGGTGGGCGGCGTCAATTTGGCGAAACAAATATAAAAAAAAAACAACGGCAGGACTCGAACCCACGGCCTTTCTCTATCAAGGGTAATGCTCTGACTACTGAGCTCAAGTTCGCGAAGCCCCGGGGATCAGGTAATCAAAATAATTTGGAATCAAAGGCGAACGATTTGAAACTCAGTTGTCCATCTACTGTATAAATTATAATATTGATACTGAATAGAAGTGATATTTCTATTAGTATTGAAACTACTAGGGGAGGACAGCGAGATTTATTCAAATTCGAGAGTAATAGTTTGTTCTCTCGAATTTGAATAGATACCTTTGATTGAGCGGAGCGAAGCGTAGCGTATCTTAGACGACAAGTGTAAATCATTTGTGTACCAACTCCTCCGAAACGGCTCGACCGATTTTGACCAAATTTGGTATGCTGGTCGACATCATACCCGGGAGTGCATATCTCTGAAATCATGAAAATAGAGCATAAAAAAATTAAGGAAATTTGCTCCGCTCAACATTTGCAATTAGTAGCATGCATTGCATACTTAGTTATTGAATGCTACTACTTCCCAAGTCGTCTCATTTCAATTTGGTCCCATTCCGATAATTATTTGGTCCCAGTTTCGGTAATTTGAAGTCGGTTGTTTTTGTCAATTTTTGATATGTTTTGGTTCATGTTATTGTACACTAGTCATTTGTATCAGGATAAACAAATAAATAAAATACGCATACAAAGAGATCCATAAAAAAACTATTTACAATTTGAATAGCATTCATTTCACGCTGTTGATTAAAACGTGCATGTTTGTTTAATAAAAAAATACACTATACACAATACCTACAGGATGGACGGATGTTTAACCCAAATAAGGCGGGAAGTGTTTTATTTTTAATTTTGCTACATAACTCTCGCGGGATTTTATCCCGCGTTCGTTGGGGTTGGATTACATCCCTCATTGGTGAGTGAATCTGGTTGCGACCCTTTCAGACTTCTTCTGTAAGGACGACGGGTGGCTACTCCATCGTCCTCAGGTCCCGATCATGGAGGTCGATGGTCCTGGGTGTAAATGAGTCTGCGGCGCCCTGGCCGCTGACTGCGGAACTCAGCGGGGAGGGTACGCTCCCTCTCCCTCTCGGCTGCCTGCTTCGCGAGCATGACTTGCATGACGCGCTGGGCGAACCTATGACCTCAGGGACGGTCAGTCGCATCCACGTACCACAACTAGGTACATAATATGTTCATTTCACGTAGTTTGCGGTTTAAAATAACTATAATTATCCCCATGGGAAACAATGATTAGTTATTTTGTATGATAATAAAGATTTTAAAATAAAATGATTGATTGATTTCTCTAAATAATCACCCTATACTTCTGCGACGAAGGTATTGTTTAAAAATGTACATAGAAATCAAATATCCTGTGTGGCTGTGTGAATTATTGAGTCCCAATAATTTAAGGAGGTAGGTACTGTGAAGGTGCTTGCACGCTTCGCATACGACCTCATTAATCATATTGAAAAGTTGTATTGGTTGGTTACAAATCTGAAATGAGATGAGATGAGAGAATAAAACCCAATTGAAGAAAAGGTAGGGGATTCGGACGAGAGCCGCGACGTAGTATTGTATTCTCTTTGAGCAGCGGTGGCGGACACCTCAGCTCCTGAAGAAAAAGTATAAAATGAAATAAGAATGTAAGAATTGTTAAATATAATTAGTCACGGGGAAACCGAAGGCTTTTATTACGATAGATACGATCCCGCGTACGTGCTATCAGTGCACCACGCGACTTGGTGGATATATCACCGCACAACGCGACTGTAACTTTCTACCTAAATTATTCAATGGTGAACATTTACTCTAAGTCATCATCCATCATCATCCGACCGGGGTCGGCTTTCCAGTCTAACTGCGATTCGGCTGAGCTTCGATATTTTCCGAGAAGCGACTACCATCTGACTTTCACAACCCATGGGCGATATCGAAGTTCTGTAGTAAGACCGTTCGGATTTATGATTTAGGGCTCCAACTACCCCTAACGACTGCCATATATGTTCGTATGACAACCGGGACCGACGGCTTAACGTGCTCTCCGGAGGGGTCTTAATTATTATTATTAGTACACAGTACAGTATTAAGAAATGGTCACCCATCCTAAGACCGGCCTGACTAGATGTTGCTTAACCTTTGCGTTAACATTGCCGGTTACCACTAGACCACTTTACAGACTACTTTAAGTACAGTCAACAATGACACGGTTCAATACAATGTGTAGAAGTAATTAAGACGGAGCGTAGCGGAGTCTTCTCAGATGGGCCCAATCGAAAATGTATGTAAAACGATACCGGTCGCAATTTTAAACCTATCGACTTGAAATTTGATATGTAGATAGAACACATTAACGTGATCTGTATAGTTTTTGGTAAATGTAGCTTTTATAGTTTTTAATTATGTTCTCCGTCTTATTTATTTCGACGACGTAACCGCCCGCGTTCCGGCCAATACCTAGTTAATGTTACAACGACACGAACTTGTTTCCGTCACGTACGTTCTCAAGATACGTGGGTGTTGGATAAAAATAACTTGCGGTCGTTTTTGTGGACAGTACACACTGTGAATACGAAATAAGGGTATTTTGCTTGGTTACCTATCTTAATCCCGAATTTTAATATTCCGAATATCATAATCCCGAAAACGTTTTGACATTTTTTTCATAATCTCGTTTTTACAAATTCCGAAGTTTTGTTTGCCATATAATCGCAACTCCGAATTTCATTTGCCCATTTATTCATTTGTACTACGTTTTAGAATCCAGACGAATGAGTTCCAGACACACGAAATCTAAATGCACAAAATCCAGATGACCGTAATCCATATGCACGAAAGCCCAATTTTTAAAACACAAAATTTTTTAAATACAGTTAATTGATATCCAGACAAACAATGTCCAGATTTTTTAAATTAAAATAAACGATATCCAGAAAAACTAACATATATATATAGCATCACGCCTTTTTCCCCGAAGGGGTAGGCAGAGGTGTGCGAACACACCCACATCTCGCCAGCTATGTTAGGTCCCATGTAATAGGGGGCGAGCCTATTGCCATCTACCGGGCACAAGTTCCAGACTCTGGGATAATTATCTGGATAAAATTCTAAAGAGAATTATACATTATCCACCAGACCCGGGAATCGAACCCGAGACCTCGAGTGTGGCAGTCCGTACATAGTACCATTGTGCCACCGAGGTAGTCATATAAAACTAAAACCTTTTATATTAAATAAATAAATAAATTATTAAATGTTTGCAATTTTGTTCGGTATTTTAGTCATCTGGCAACATAAATATGTAAGTTTGTTTATTTAATATTTAATTTAATACCCTTAACCTATCTTAAACAATAGCGAGCCGGTTCTGGGTCACAGTTCTAACCTAACCTAACCTACTGAGTCGAATTTGACACTTAAACCTAACCTCATGCATGGGAAACAAAAAATAATATTATGTATTTCAATAGTTAACTTTTTTTTTTGTATTCTGAGAATCTGGTATAATAAATAAAATAAAGATATAAAATAAAATAAAGATTTTGAGAATATGGGAAACAAAATAATACTTTTTGAAAATTTGGTTATAGTGCACCTGGAAATTGATTCATCTGGGAAATTAAAAAGGGAATTTTAAAAAGATGTCATTCATTACATCTGCCTTTTAAAAGTTCTACCAACCGTTTTCGGGGTTTTAAGATTCGGGTAACAGAAATTCGAGATTTCCATAGGTTACCGTTTTGCTTACATTTTTCAGAAATCACCCTGCATTTTAGTTTATTGATTGTTTTACATACTTGACTGTCTATTTTAGTAACTACCTTTCTCTAAAGAATAATTTTTTTACATGTACCTTTTTACATAGGGTAACACGGGGCATAACGGGTAACTTAAGGTAAATCGTGAAGAAACCCATATTTAGAATATCTATATTAAAAATATAACAGTTATTTAGTAGTTTGTTTATTTTTCTTGAAACTTAGCACATTTTAGATTAATAATTGTAGGTATATAATAAGAATTTGAATAGTATATAAATGCAAAGTGTAATCCTTATAAATTGTATAATTTTTAGGCATAATTTGTACACCATGATAATGGTAAAACATGTTGACACTAAATCCTAATTTAAAATCTACAATAATCCTATCTAGCTTAAAATAATCATCTTATAAGTCTTAAATTAGGTACAAAATTCATAATTTAGAAAAAAAGAAAATTGCCCAGTTGAGGAAATCTTGTTCTAGATACACACATTACATAATTTAACATAGTATTAAAAACAATATCAGTTCATTTAACACACTTATAAATTAGCTATAACACAACCAAATAATCTGAAAATTATATAAAATGCAACAATTTACTACTTTTTGTTCTATCGTTACACAAAATATCGCTACAAACACGTAAGTTTTAGACTAGTTACGAGAGTCTCGGGTAACAAACATACCTACATGGGAGAGAGGGTGTCCGTTTTACCCCGGGGGCCCGTTTAGCCCCAGGTTCCCCTACATTATAAACACTTTACTTCGAGAGTAAACAGAGGTACATTACGCATTCACCCTTCCTTAGGCGTAAATTCCAACAGTTTGGGTCATTGTTTTCTTTACATTAGTAAGTAGGTTTTCTAATAAACCTTACTTTATTTTTGTAAGAAAAATCTTTATATAAATTTAATTCAATTTTGTGTTCAAATTGACATACGATCAAGACGTCACAAACTCAATTTCAAGTCAAAATAGAATCGAGTGTTGATAGTACCAAATGATCTGTTAGAAGACGACGCCAAGATTAAAAATAAACAGAAATCCAGTAAACAAGAATTAAGTTAATAATTTCGTTCTAAAAACACATCAATCATTGACACAAGAATTCCAGTAACCACCAACCAAATAGTTGTCGGAATTGGACCAAATTGACATAGGACCAAGTGAAAGCAATAGCTTTTGTAAAACTTTTATTTAAAATAAAATCAAAATTGGTTCACCAGTCGAAAAGTATGAGGAAAAAAAAAACAGTGGATCTCCTTCTTTTTCGTAGTCGGTTAAAATAAACGTCAAACATCGACACAGCAATCTATTTTAAATAACCGAAATGGGACCAAATTGAAATGAAACCACTTGGAAAGTCGTAGCTATCATTTAAAAAATTGGTTCAGCCAGTTCAAAAATAATATGAGATTACAAAAAAACACAGAGTCGAATTGAGAACGTCCTCCTTTTTTGGAAGTCGGTTGAAAATGACTGCAAATACCTACACAATTAAGTTTGTACTCAGTTGAAGGTTTCTCGTTGCTTTATTAGAATCAATATCAAAATTACATTGAAGGACCTCATAAGCAAGTCACTTACCGAAGGTTACATTAGTAGCGAACCCTTTTGTCGTTCTAGGTATAAGGTCCGTAATCTAATTCAAAGAAATAACCTTGAACCTCGGTTTTGGTGTGAAAGCGATTATGACTTCGCATTTTCACCCGTTTTAAGGTTTATGGTGCGTGGATATTAAATTGCCTGTGTACTAATAAACTAACGAAGTTGATAAAATGAATATTAAAATTAACTAAACTGTTCCCGGCAATTTTCGTATGGTATCAAATTAAAAAACTTCCACGTATATTTCAAAACCAAAAATAACCAAATCGGTTCAACCATTATTTTATTTATTTATTTATATACACACAGAATATTTAATATTGTGAATGGATACATTATATACATGTATGCAATGACACCACTTATCTCTTTAACGAGATCTGAGAGAGAGAGGAGTTCTTAGTTCAATCATGTGCTGGTGTGTATGCAGGTTAATACTGTTGATAAGGTTAATAAACTTACATAAAATATAACTACATAAATACACAAATACATACATATTAACTTATCATAAACATATATATGTTACGGCTAATACCCGAAGTGCGGCTGCACCTAGTTTTAGCCGGTTAGAACTAGGTGTAGCCACTCTTGGTTAAACCTAGTACGAGCCGATTGTTTTCGGGTAAAACTAGGTCTAGCCTTCATCATGCCGGCTACAACTAGGTCCAGTTGTCACTTTCACCTGGGAGAAATCTCTTTTTTTTATTAATGCAAGTTTGTGGCACTCGCAGGCCGCTACCGCGGCACCGCTCGCTTCGCTCGCTCGGCTCGTGCGTAGATGGTCACAGTTTTAACCTAACCTAACCTACCCATACTAGGTTTAACGAAGAGTAAGTGGCTACACCTAGTTCTAACCGGCTAAAACTAGGTGCAGCCGCACTTCGGGTATTAGCTGTAACATATACATAAATATACAAATTGTTAAGGAAGGGAAGAGAGATAATGTTCCTTAACTCTCTTCTTGAAAACATATACCGTTTTGCTTTGTTTCTTATATCAGTCGGCAGAGTATTCAACAGCCTAACAGCATGAACCGAAAAAGAGTAGTCATTATGGTCTCTAATAAGTATTTATTAGTAGGCGTATGTTATTTTATTATTTCAATTGGTTGGGTAAAAATATTTGTTACCACGCAATACTCACTCTCTATTCGCTCTCAAAAATGTTACATCTTTCATCATCAATTTGGGTATTCCAACTTCAAACTACCGCAATGGGACCAAATTGAAATGGGACCACTTGGAAAGTATGTAGTAGCTTTCAATAAAAAAATCAAAATCGTTCAGAACCTCCTCCTTTTTTGGAAGTCGGTTGAAAAGTACAAAATTTAGGTTATTTTTTAGTTTAACTCAAGAAAATTCCGCTCCTTTTGCTTTCATAATTGCCTTCAACTTTGTATTACGTTACTAATTGAATTATAATTACTCTTTCACAAATTTCTACAAGCTATCAAAATTTACTTGAAGTAGCCTTGAAAAACATTTAACTATCATTATCCAGTCAGCCTTTTCCCAATCCAGTTCAGCCATCTGACCTCCACAACCCACTGTCGACTAATATGCATGTGCTGTAGTTAACAATATACCTGTGTAATTATACTTTTACTGCTTTTAATAGCCACTCAGCCGTCCTGGGACAAAAGCGTCCCAAAAACAAATTTATACCGAACCCTCGGATAATAAATAAATAATAATAAATAAATATTGTTGGACATGCTCACACAACGTCATCTAGCCCAAACTAAGCTATAAGCTTGTGCTATGGGATCTAGACACCTGATAAACATACTTATATATTTCTAAACACATACATAGAAAACACAGAAATTTCTTAATTTTTTTTATTTTGGATTTCACTTCTACTAGCGGACGCCTGAGGCTTCACCCGATTGACAAATTATATACACAAAAACCTTCCTTGAGAACCATTGGTGTAAACCGCATCAAAATCTGTTGCGTAGTTTTAAAGATCTAAGCACATACGGACGAAAGTGATTTTGTTTTATAATATGGTGATGGCTCTCGAGTTTTGAAATATATAAGTTTCCACGCTCAGCAATTTTTCAGTATTTTATTTTCGCTGTAGATAGCTACAGCGGTATATTTAAGCTATTACAAAGGTTTTTATCATCAATCTCTTTCCGAATCCCTTTCCGCACCAGTGTGTCACACTATAATAGTCAAAGGAGCCCGAACTGCAGAGTGGACTTCACGTATGCAAAACAAAACGTATTTCCAACTCATTGTAATTGGACCACTAGATATTTGACCGTATTAGACGAAGGGTTTCGTAATACAAAAAAGGGCAACCGCCTTACTAATCTTTTAAGGTTAGGGCAATTTTATTTTGTTATTTTCTCAGGACCTATTCAGATACTTTGAGGGACCTTCTTTATTTGAATTACTGTTAACAGCTTAAGGGTTGACCTGTGTAAAGGGTTGTCTTTTTTTATTTAATTAACTTAATATCAAATTCTTTACTTATTAAAATTTGTATAAAAGTTCGTTGTAATGGGAATTCCAATTCATGGGGTTTTAGAAATTCTGATTCCTAAAAACCCGTGGAACCATGAAATGATCTATGTGCTAATTTCCATCCAAATTTGTTACACGATTTTCGCGTAATCGAATAATTTGATATTCTTCCCGAATCCCATTTGCCAATAGAGTGTAAGAGCCTAAAGAGACTCATTTATGTGTGCCAGAGCCTTATTAGTTTTTCCGCAGGTGCCCCACTCACAATTAGGGTTCCCTTTTAAATTCCGATAAGAATATAGTTATTAGGTATATTTCAAACATAACATCGCTATTAGTGAATGGTCTTTAGTTTTCAGTTTAATGACTTCTAAGTAAACTGAGTTAATCTATATATTTTATGCGACAATTTATCTGTCTGTCTGTCCGTCCGTCGCGTTTTTCAATTATAATTAATTTCAGTTATATTTCAATTATAATCAATTTCAGTGCTTGGTCCACTACATTACCTGACTTACGTAAATGATGCAAAGAATGTCATAAAGAATGCCAAATATATCAATTTGCGGATGACACGTGCCTAATTGCAGCGGATAAAAGCCTAGATGCTGCACTGCAAAAGCTCCAAGGTGACTTTACTGCGCTAAATATGTGGTCGCACGATGCTGGCCTGGTGCTAAATGCCGAAAAGACTCAAGTTCTTCACGTCAGATCAGCTCACAACACTCGATGCCCTACTAATTTTGAACTGGTAGCTCACAACCATACTTGTCTACATCGTTATTATGGAGCAGGGTGCGCGGGGGATTGCTCGCGCATCAAGCAAGCCACTTACCTGGGGATGATAGTGGACGACAGATTCAACTTTTTTCTACATGTGGTGTCCCACATGTAGAAAAGGTATGCGATAGGTTACGAACTTTGTTAGCAAAGTTATACCTACTCAAGTACAGGTTACCATTTAAAGTACTGCGGACCTTGTATATTGCGTTGGCTGAGTCCGTAATTAATTATGGTATCACAAGCTACGGTCGCACCTTTAAAACACATTTGGACAAAATCTATGACCTTCAAATTAGACTATTAAAAACAATTGTACCTAGAAAAGTAAAGGAAACATATGAAGACCGAGGACTATTTGGATATTGCGACGTTATACCAGTACACGAATATGTAGAATGTGCTTTGTTTAGTGAACAATTTCTAAGCCCTCAACAATTTCTTTTTCCAATGGAAGGCAACATTCGGACCAGACAAATTACCAAGAAAAATGTGGTCACAAAGTTCAGAAGTACAAATTTTTATGGTAGACGAACTAATGAGTATATAATCCCAAGGCTGTACAACGAATTACCCGTACTCTTAAGGGAATCACTGAACCAAAAGAACTCCAAACGAAAACTAAAAAATTATTATATACAAAATATCAGAAGTCAATATCCATATTAGACATTACGTTTGAGTGCCGAAGGTGTGTATATATGTATATTATGTATATTATATTACAGGTAGGTTTATGATTATTTTATACAAGTATCTATGTATTTGTGTGTATGTGTTTGTATGTATTTATGGTAGGTACGTGTGTGTACTATATGGTGTGCAAATATATGTATGTGTATTTTTAGTTCGGATATTATATCTAAAGTGTAATTACATCATTAGTATACTAATCTGCTTGATAAAAACTAAGCTTTTGTTTGGAGCATGCTGTATGCGTATCCTATGGTATAACTATAATTGCTATACTACACTGGCCATACTCGTTTATATTGTACTGCAGCACAATCGTTCCATAGTAACGCAAGTTTATGTTCTTTAACCAGCAATATTTTTTCCATCTACCCGCCTATTTTAATTAATATTGATGTTCTTCTAACTGTGTCGTCTGTAGGCCGAGGGTTATTGTTTTATATAAGTACCTATTTTATGATATGAGTTTCTA
This sequence comes from Nudaria mundana, assembly GCA_963556515.1. Lineage (NCBI taxonomy): Eukaryota > Metazoa > Arthropoda > Insecta > Lepidoptera > Erebidae > Nudaria > Nudaria mundana. The sequence goes on along the minus strand of OY748308.1, from coordinate 10,284,312 downwards.
ATAATTGTGCCCGGTGGTGAATTTCTGCCTGTTGTCAGGACAAACCTGGAAAGGTTTTTTGGCAACTTTTACACTGGAACTGATAGTATAAATTTGTAAAATAATTGGGTGCAAAGGGGCTCTACCAACATCTATAGGGCCCCAGCGACCTCACCTGCTAGTGGCGCACCTGCTGATAAACGGACGAGGCTCGTTAATTTACGGTACCTATGGAGTGGCTTCGGCCCCTACGTGGGTACCAGGTGGTACAACAGTGTTGGTCCGGGGGGGTACCACCGTGCAGCTGTGCTAAAGCCCCCCAAGTAACCCAGCCCAGGCTGGGTTGCGTTAGGGGTTCAGCAGCTGCACCGCCGGGCCCGGGGCGATGTATGGTGCAGCAGGCATGGGACCAGTGGGGGCGAAACGGAGTCTAGTGTGGGTGGTGTGGGTCAATTCGCCGGCCAGGGAGACCATTAGCAACGGCGTTGCCGCGGCCGCCCGCAACACAGTCATGGGGCCCGCCTGGGGCCAACCACCCCAGGAGGCTGCCCCACATGTTGCGCATAATCCTGATGTGGGATCGCCGCTCCGGGTGGTAACCGGTGTGGGGTAGCGGCGGCCTTGCATCAGGGGGGTTTGGGAGCCCTTCCGTCCGGCGAGTCGGCTCCGACCTAACCACACGGTTCTAGACAAAGCTAGCCCCTGCGCTTTGTCACTTACTGCTGCACCAGATGTCGCCCTGTCTTCACGCTTCTTCTTCAAAATCTACAATGGCAGTGCAACAAAAAAGAAATAAACGTTACACAGCGGCCCTAGGAAACCCCACAACTTCACATTTCGAGGTGGAGTTCACTAACGTCCGTGGACTCCATGCGAACCTCGATACCGTCCACCACCAGCTTGAGACGGCACGGCCCGCTGTGATGTTCCTCACGGAGACACAAATACGCCGCCCTGACGACACGTCTTACCTGTGTTACCCCGGCTATGTCATCGAGGAACAATTTCGAGACAAAGCCGGGGTGTGCGTGTTCGTTAGGGCGGATGTTTGCTGCCGCCGGTTGCGCTGCCTAGAGAACCCCTCCAATTCCGTCCTTTGGCTGCACGTAGACCATGGCTCTATGAGCCAGATCTACGTGTGCGTCTACCGATCCCACACAGGGGATTCTGAGACAACAAAGCTCTTCCAGTACCTCAGCGAGACGGCTGATGAAGCGCAGGTGCGGTTCCCGAACGCTGACCTAGTATTTCTGGGGGACTTCAATGGCCATCACATTGAATGGCTGGGGTCCCTCAAGACTGATCATGCGGGTAGAGCCGCCCATGCGTTCGCTCTCTCCCACGGTCTGACCCAGATGGTATGCGGGATCACCCGGATACCAGACAGGTCAGATCACGCGCCCGCTCTGCTGGATCTACTGCTGACGAGTCGCCCAGCCCAGTACAGTGTTTCGGTAGGAGCCCCACTGGGTAGTTCCGACCACTGTGTTGTTCACGCTGGCATGAAGGTGTCACCTCCTGCACGTCCTGTACAAACGTCACGACGACTATGGCACTACTCGTCAGCGGATTGGGACGGTCTACGCGATTATTATGCGTCCGTCCCCTGGAACCAGCGCTGCTTTGTAGGAAAGGCTCCTTCGGATAGTGCTTCTGCTATTGCTGGCGAGATCAGTTTAGGGATGGATTATTACATCCCTTTCACTGATGTCGCCAGTATCCGCAGAGCCCGTCCCTGGTTCGGGCGAGATTGTGCCAAAGCTGTTCGACAAAAACAGTCGGCATATCGCGCCTGGATCAGGGCCCGGGCTGTGCGCGACCCAAACGTGGGCCACCTCAAAGCAGCGTACAACCGGGCCACAAAGTCGAGTAAAAGGGCCTTTAAGAGAGCGGATGCCCAGCGCGTCGCGCGGCTTGGTCAGGAGCTCACTTCCCATCCCACGGGCAGCCGTGGATTCTGGCAACTGGCCAAAGCCGTGCAATCTAACTTTTGTCAGCCCTCGCTGCCACCGCTGCGTTACCCAGATGGAACACTGGCTCACAAAGCCCAAGAGAAAGCGGATATGCTCGCAGACCTCTTTGCGGCTAATTCCCGGGTCGACGACCGTGGCCTGCAGCCCCCCGCCATCGCCAACTGTGGCCACACAATGCCTGATATTGTTATCAGGCAATGTGATGTACGGGCAGTGCTGCGGTCACTCGACACGCGGAAAGCCAGTGGCCCTGACGGCATTCCGGCGGTGGTGCTACGAAAATGTGCAGCTGAGTTGTCTCCAGTATTAACGCGTCTGTACCGCCTGTCATACTCTTCAGGGCTCGTGCCGGAGGTCTGGAAGGAGGCGAACGTACAACCGATCCCCAAGAAAGGGGATCGGTCCGATCCAGGCAACTATCGACCCATAGCTGTCACCTCAGTCATTTGCAAGGTGCTTGAGCTCCTTATAAATAAGCAGCTCATGCAATTCCTAGAGGATCACTCGCTAATCAATGATCGACAATACGGCTTCAGGCCAAAGCGATCAACGGGTGATCTTCTGGCATTCGTAACGCATGTCTGGGGTGGGGCTATGGAAAGGCACGGCGAGTCCTTGGCTATTAGCCTGGACATCGCCAAAGCCTTCGATAGGGTCTGGCATGCTTCGCTCCTTTCCAAGCTTCCGGCATATGGTCTACCTCCTCAACTGTGCAGCTGGATTGCCAGCTTTTTAAACGAGCGCCGAGTGCGGGTCCTCTGCGATGGCCAGGCTTCTCGCTTCTTGCAAGTGAATGCCGGGGTACCGCAGGGGTCCGTACTATCACCAACTCTCTTTCTTCTGCATATCAATGATATGCTATCCCTCGGGAACATTCATTGCTATGCAGATGACAGCACACTGCACGGGAGTTACTCGGTTCGTCCGACGGCGGGGCGATCTGAGATTGAGGAGGAGAGACGACGACTCGTGGCTGATCTCGACCGTAACCTCGACAGTATCTCTCAATGGGGTACCGAGAACCTGGTCGAGTTCAATGCCCGCAAAACACAGGCGTGTGCATTTACTGCGAAGAAATCCCCTTTCCTTCCCCTACCCTCTCTTCAGAATGCATTATTACCAATGAAGGACAACCTTGATATCCTTGGCATAGACGTTCGTCGAGAGCTCAATAATAAAAACTACATCGAAAGATGTATAGGGCTAGCTTCGCGGAAACTAGGAATACTGAATAAGGTAAAGAGATTCTTTACACCGGACCAGAGGTGTCTGCTGTACAAGACGCAGATTAGACCCTGCGTCGAATACTGCTCTCACCTCTGGGACGGCTCCGCGAAGTATCTGCTCTCGACGCTATGCAGCGACGGGCTATCCGTATTATAGATTGTCCGGAGGTAACGGGAAGCCTTGAGCCGCTAGTTCAGCGCCGAACAATAGCTTCCTTGGCCGCATTCTACCGTATTTACCACGGCGAGTGTTCTGAAGAGCTCTTCAATCTGATCCCACCCTCTTCCTTCCGATCCCGAACGACTCGTGCCGGGCAGAGATGCCACCCCCACACAGTGGATAGCATGTTCGCGAGAACCGAACGTTTTAAACGTTCGTTTCTCTGCCGAACGATAGTGGCCGATAGTGGCCTGGAACGCCCTGCCTGTGCACGTGTTTCCTCCCACATATAATCCTGGGTTCTTTAAGCGGAGCGTGAAGAGGCACATCAGTAGGTCGTCAAGTTGAGGGCCACTCTCAATAGTAATGTGTGCTGTGAGAGTGGCCCACAATCGCTAGACGTCGTCACGACTTACCACCAGGCGGGCGGCGTCAATTTGGCGAACCAAATATAAAAAAAAAAAAAAAAAAAAAAAAAAATTAAATAAAAACAAAAAAAAAAATACATACATTTGCATGAAATATTAAAATATTGTTTTTTTTTGTTTTCTTTTCTTTTTTTTAATATTTGAGGCGAAACAAAGTTCGCCGTTGTAACTAAGTAGTTAAAAAGAAAATTGACTCGGAATACTTAGGAACCATCGAGTTATATAAATGATTTGTGATACCAATAATGTTAACCAACACATATATATATGTATATATAATATATATATATATATGTACATAGCTTCTGATCGCATAGTTTTTTTTTTTTTTTTAGTTCCGTGACCAAGGCCGCGGCCGCTTCAACGTCCGTTGCCGGGCGTCTCTGGTTACAAGCAGAACGTATTTCCAGTGGCGCCCGGCGGACTTTGACCACCTCTGTGGTCTCTGCGGGGGGTTGGGTCGGGATGAGAATCCCGCGTCGTTGGGGTAGGGTTTTATCCCGCGTCAATGAGTGAATCTGGTTGCGTGCTATGGGGCAAAGGCCCCGCAGCACGCAACCCTTCTAGCCTGCTTCTGTAAGGACGACGGGTGGCGATCCCGCCGTCCTCAGGCCCCGATCATGGAGGTCGATGGTCTTGGGCGTAGATGAGTCTGCGGCGGCCTCGCCGCTATCCACGCCCAGACCCACTACGAGGTCCCGGCGCTGACTCGCCCACGCTGAGCACTCCACCAACGTGTGGAGTGCGGTGTCGTCGTCGGAAACCTCGCAGTGTTGACACCGGTGTGTGACCTCACGATGGATGCGAAACAGATAGCTACCGAAGCATCCATGCCCGGTAACGATCTGCGTCGCACGATACGTGAGGTCACCATGCTGCCTCTGCAGCCAATCGTCCATGATCGGTCTCACCGCCGCGATGATGGTGGCACCCCACTTGGGTTGCTCAAGTCGCACCCTCCATGACTCCATGAGATCCTGGCGGAGTTGGGACCGCCGGTCATCGATTTCTCGAGACGCAGGCCTGTGGTCCCGCTCCAGCACCTCCTTGCGCCATTGGAACAATGACGCAAGGGCTCTCGCTTCCAGGTCCCATGGAGGGGTCCCGGCTAGGAGACATGCAGCCTCTCCGGAGATCGTGCGGGAGCCCCTTATTGTTTTGACGGCCAAGGTCCTCAACGGTCTGTTAAGGAGCGTTGAGTTGTTGGCCGTCAACCGCGCCGCCCATACGGGAGCCCCGTATAGGGCCATACTCCGCACGATCCCCAGGTACAGTCTCCTGCAGGAAGCGTTGGGTCCCTTTAGGTTGGGCATCAGTCGCGAAAGCGCGACCGATGCCTGTGTCACCTTGGGGACCAAACTTCGGAAATGTGGTCCGAAGTTCCATCGGCTATCAAGTACGATCCCTAGATACTTCATCGAGGGCTTGATGCCGATGCTAACGCCTCCCACATTTATGCTGGAACCTTCAGGTGGACCGTTCCGAGGTCTGTGAAAACACAGAACCTCGGACTTGTGCAAGGCCACCTCCAGTCCCAGCCGCCGTATCCGACTCACGACTTGAGCAACACCCGTCGTGACCTTGAGTGCTGCCTCCTGGTACGTTGCACCCCGCGCCGTGACGAGGGTATCGTCGGCGTAGCACGTTACGCCGACGCCCTCAGGCAACGCACCCCGCAGCACCCAGTCGTAGCCGATGTTCCACAGAAGCGGCCCCAGGACCGACCCCTGCGGAACACCGCACGACACATCTCGCCGAGCTGGCCCAGAGAGATAGGCCCCGACAATACGACGGAGGTAGAGAGGCGTTTCGTGATACACGAGCGCCTCCCTAACGCAGCTCCATGGCAAGGTGTTGAACGCGTTGGCGATGTCAAGAGACACCGCCACCACCACCTTGCCCTGTGAGACTGCTTCCTCCGTCAGGCTCTTGGCGCGCATGATCGCGCTCACGGTGGAGCGTCCCCGACGGAAACCGTACTGGTTGTCCGCCAGGTCTGGCCCCACCGTCGAGAGATGCTCGACGAGGCGTTCCGCGATAATTCGCTCAAAGAGCTTACACACCTCGTCGAGCAACACGATCGGCCGGTATCCGGACGGTGAGTCCACCGGCCGCCCCGCCTTACGAATCAGGACCAGTTTCCCCGTCCTCCACACCTTGGGAAACTGGCCCCTTTCGAGGCATGCGCTAAAGAGCCCCATCAGTCGAGGCCCGAGTTCTTCGAGGGCCAGGACCCATGCCTCTTCGGCGCCTTCGCCGCGGCGGCTTTGGCCACTTTCTTGGCCGCTTTCTTGGCGGCCTTCGTCTTCCTCTTCTTGGCCCCCACTACCTCCCATCCCTCCCGTCCGGAGGGATGTAAAGGAGCAGCGGGAGCGTTAGAGGAAGAGGAGGCGGCAGGGGTGCCGCTCTTCTTGCCGCGCCCCTTCGCCTTCCGCGCCTGGGCCGCGGTCTCGGCCGGCAACCGGTACGCTGGAGCGGACTGGGGCGGAGCGGGGTGGCGGACAGCGGGTGTGCCGCTTGGTCCTGGAGCGGGAGAACCGCTAACAGCCGCCGCGTATGAGAACGCGGGACGTGCTAGCGGAGGGCGGTACGCCCGGTCCTCCAGGACCGCGAGGCGCCTCTCGATCGCCGTCAGGACCTGTACCATAGTCGGCACAGGCTGTGGCGGCGATCCGGGCGCCGTGTTGGGCACCGTGGTGGGCGCCATGGTGGGCGCCGTGGTGGGCGCCTTTTTGGACGCCGTGGTTGGCGCCGTCGCGGGCACCTTGGTGGGCGCCGTGGTGGGCGCCGTGGGTGGCGCCGTCTTCGGCGCTGGTCCAGCCGTCGGAGGAGGAGGCGGCAGCATGGGACCGGGAGGCGCCTTGACCACCTTGGTCAAGTCAGCGACCTCCCGCCACAGGTCATCCATCTGCTTCCTGGAAGCAGCGAGCTCCGCCTCCAGGCTCGTCACCTGCTTCCGGAGCCTCGCCTCCTCCTTAGTGACGCTCCGCGCGAGGAGCTTGTTGAGGGAAGATTGGGCTTCATCCACCAGTGAAGCCACAATCTTCTTCCTCCCCGCCACGTTTCTGTTGCCCCGCATGGCCGCGTTCATGCGGGCAAAAACGCTCATCAGCTCCCGCGCGGGCGGCCCACCGATTTCCCGGCGACTTCGCTGGGACAGTTGGACCGAGGACGGAGGAGGAGTTGGCGGCCGCCTTCTATACGCGTCGAGACGCGTACGCACCGTCTTGACCGGCACCTCCTCCTCCGAATCGGTGGAGAGGAGGGACCCCCACCCGGAGCAGCTGGTGCTACGGTCGCGCGGCGGCCCCCCCTTCACCTCGAGGGTCCTCTTCTTCGTCGCAGAAGAGCGGCCCTTCTTCTTCACACTGCTGGGAGCTGACCCATCGTCAGTCCCAGCAGCATCAGTTCCTTGGGGCGTCGACATCGCGCTGCGACTAGGCAGCGCGGCGCGAGCCCCCAAATCGATAGGCATCGGACTCATTTGTTCGTGCATAAGGTCGTCGGCCGACACCGCCCGGGAAAGGGCATTGTCGGGACCGGGGGTCTCTACAGGATTATTCATTGTAATAATAAAATCGCTTTTAATGGTCACAAGTAAGGATTAAGACGTTCGGTCACCCAACCTGCCACTGCGTTACCGTGGTCAAGTTGGGGTCCAGGGCGGACGACGAGGACGTAGAATTAATCACTTGGGGCCCCGCCCCTCTGATCGCATAGTAAATTAACCTTAACCATTTCGGCAAAAACCGATACCCTAAGGTTCATAATCTATGAACCTTCCGAATTGGTTATTAACACATGAACAGTGCGTGTCATACTAACCTAATTCCTTTTCGTTGAGTTCACAACCACTCAAGGATATCTCATAGTAGATTGTTATCTGTCTGATATCTGTCGTACATTTCATTACTTGGACTCTCTCGGACTACAGAGATTCTATTTTATGGTATCTAATATATTTCCTGGCTGTGGGACATCTGGTTTGAATTACAGACTAGTTTGAACATTTCATTACTTGGACTCTCTCGGACTACAGAGATTCTTTTTTATGGTATCTAATATATTTCCTGGCTGTGGGACATCTGGTTTGAATTACAGACTAGTTTGAATATTCTATAATAGTGCCCGGTAATGTCAATAAGCTTGTCCCCTATGCACACAATTTACGCGATACCCACAGCTTGTGGAATACTTTTCTAAATCCCGCGGGAACGTTCCCGGAATAATACACATCAGCTGGCATGTCCATGGCAGCATGGTCGTGCCGTTTTAAAGATATAGCAGAAACAAACAGGCCGATAACAAATTTAAAAATTGATTCACCTATGTACTAATTATTATAATATTTTCAATTTATGAATTGAAAAAACAAAAAACCCATTCAATTTTATTTATTTGTATAGCTGTTACAGTGTATGTAGGTTACAATCAGCTAATAGAATTCTATAATATATACACTTTAGAACACATAAATTAAACTTAACTATGTACAATAACTACAAGTTCTTTTGAAATTTAATTTACATTAAAGCTTATCTTTTTCATTGTTTTGTAACTAGATATAAATTAAGTTGTCATACATAAATTATTCTTGAAGTCTTGTTAAATGATATTACATTTTTATTGTACAATTGAATCCCACATTTTGTGTATAAAATATAGCTGATCACCGCGGCTCCGCTTATTCGTTCCCGAATACCGTGGAAACACATTGCCGGGATGGAAAGTAGCCTTGTAGTTACATATCAGTGAATTTTTTTTCAAAATCGATTCAGTATTTACCAAGCCTTTTCAATTCAAACAAACAATCAAAAATGTTTCCTCTTTATAATAATATAGATACTTGTAATAATACCAAGAGCTCAAGGCGACCGGACATACGTCATTTTTATAAAAGCTAAATATTGTTGTCCCCGACAAAGGTAAGAACGATCAGTAAGGTGGGGTTGTGGTTACTAGGGTACATGGTTAGGTACAGGTAGGGTTAGAGGTAGTAAAAGTGTTTAACATAGTATCCAAGTCGCCTGACATGCTCATTATGGAAAAAAACCTCGACAAAAATAAAGAAAAAAAAATAGTATCTAAAGCAAGTTCGTTAATAGCATAGAGTTAAATTTTTTGATACTTTCTTCGGAATACTATTAGAAACCATGTCAGTCATTGACGGACGGATTATACATAGACTCCGGCTAATAGGCACAAAATACAGTCCCATAAAGTTGTTGTACAGGTGCAATTTTATATCATCGTAATATAAAATTGAAACGAGTGCAGTTACAGGCACCAATTTGTACTTTCCCAAAAAAATACTACTTAGTTCGAGTAAGCATTCTTACGTCCCTAAATAAATTAATAGCTTTTCCTTAAGTACCCATAATGACAAGGTAAATGTGTGTGTCCGGATTAATGTTCCGACCATTGTTTTTGCTATAGTCCTTATGTTGGGAGCGCCTAGGGAGTCCCTAGGGTACGTCATACCCACCTAATGACAGATGGACAAGTATCTGGCAAATATATTCCCAGTATCCGATAATAACAATAGATCGCCTCCATCTACTTCAAACCTAGGTACCCCTTCGGGAAAACGGTGATTATTGACCTAGCGAGCGAACCGTCTACAACATCTACCTACGTCTTGTACATTTCGAGACCAAAACGTACAATTTTGCTTACGTTAGAGTCTCTCTGTATGTGTGTCGGGTTAGCGGCTACATTTTGTATTAGATGTCCACGAAACGAACACAATTGTTCCTTGATTTTAAATACTTCTTTTCATGTTGAGCTTTTTTGATTACCAAAATAGACTGTTATGGGCAACCACTGCAATGTATGTATTATGTATCGGGAACAACATTTTCTGTCACTAATCTGCAATACCCTATTTAATATCTGTCCCCGAGAAATATATTAGTTACTAAAATAATCAACATTGGTTGAGAAAGTGAGGAAAAGCGTGATACGAGAACGTTGCGGTGTATCAGAAGATGTAATGAGTAAGATAGAAAAAGGGATGTTTAGATCTAGAAAAAAGAATCATGCAATCCGATTTGGTTAGATAATTAGGTTAGAAATGGTTTTTTTTATTCGGTGAATCAGATTTAGTGATAATTAAAAAAGCATCACTGAACCACATTTTCGAGTCCAATTTGACACCCAATTTAATTATTTGGTGACGGATATTATTCATTGTCATTTGTAATTTATATTTATGTATAGGTAATTGTTTCAACATTATTTGGTGAATCAAATTAGGTGACAGATCTACTATTTTAGAGCGCTTTTCTTGTCAAGCGTTTTTCGACCTGTCAGTTTTTCCATGACAATGTTAATTACATACAATAATGAAATGTGTTTTATGCCGCTCGGGAAGCCCGGTTGCTATGGTAACGGGGCAAGTCGCGAACTGATTTACCGTTGACAACCCACGCACTGCGGGCGAGAAACGCTGGTGAAAAACGCATGATAGGAACAGTGCCCTTAGGAGCAAACATTATTTATTAGGTCATTGAAAATGCATTTATTAGGTGATCGAAGAAAATTAAATCATGCATTTATCTATGATCCGAAAAATATATTTCTGTAGCAAAACCAAGAAGAAATATACAACCATGCGGGAGTAGTTTTAAATAAACTATGACGGTATTTTAACACGAATTTTTGAAATAATATTCAGTAAAACGTAAGCCTCAATTTCGTTTCTGTTAAACCGTAACGTGATTGGCATAAATTATAATAATTGTGAATGAAATTATCCAAGCGATAATCGTGGCCTTTCAACTGGTATACAGGACTCTGATTTAATATATTATCACGATCTGAATTGGAATATTTAGGAGTTTGAATTTGGTGATTAAATGAATAATAATTACGGTTAAATGTTAGAAAGTAAAAGAATTATGTTTCTTTACTTGTACATTCATTCGTATGTTCAATTGGTCGTCGTCTAACCATAAACTGTTCCTTGTCCAGGAGGAATGTTCTGCGGACTCCACTAAGACCTTGAAACTTGATATCATATTATTGTGCGACTTTTTTGGTAGTCACCTTAATGGTTCCGCGGTGAGGTCGGCTTCGACTTAGTTCAAACATGTGGGTCATGAATCTTGTACATTTTATCAGTTTACCGGCTGGTAACATAAATTATACAAGATTCTTTTCAATAAGGTTACTAAGTTCGGGCAAAGTGTTTTGTTGGAATATCCCTGTTACTTACAAAATACCAGCTGGCATTCAAAGTAACCCATATCTCCAATCCAGATTACGAGTTTTATACTCGTGTACAATTTTAGTTGAATCTGTTCAGTGATTGATTAAAGAGTGATGGGGTATCAATCAAATATCGCAACTTCCACACCCTTAGTAATAATAAATAATGAAAGTTTGGATATTGGGTTAATTGGTTGTAAATCCATCACCCTGTAATCATTTAATGGATTTTGATAGGTACTCGTATAGTATACTTATGTATAGACACGTTTGACGCAGAGCACCTTCTAAGAGACGAAGCTCTGGCAAGGACAAAGTCAGCGGGAAGGGATTTATCCCTATTAACATAGGACGAACAAATTAACTGGGCAAAATTTAAGCGTTATAAACGATTCTGTCTAAATATACCTTCGGGCATAAAGATGTGATAGCCTTTAATCACGCAGAACTTTTTACAGAGTGAGTTTTAAGAACAATTAACACTACGAATATATTTTTATAAGCAACTAGCTGTCCCGGCGAACTCCATACCACCTGACATTTTACTTTAAACCTACCCTGGACTTCTTAGAATATTTTAAGATTAAAATTAGTCAAATCAGTCCAGCTGTTGCAGAGTTTTAACGAGACAAACGAATGGCAAAACATTTTTATTTATATGAGACAGATGATATTAACTTTTTCTCGTATAACTTTACAATATGAATCACAAAAACTATAGTCTTAAACTGGACTCGAATCAACGACTGATCCCTTTCCAGGAGGAGCGTTCTGCCTACTGACCAAGACACCACTAGCCCAATACATCTCAATACTTTATTAATGTACTTAGTATCGTAATCATACACTTCAGCTTTCGACGGATATCGAATAGGAAGTTTAAAGAGTTGTTATTATCGACATTTTTAATTACTAAATTATATTTGAGTAGCTGCTTAAGTTGCAGGCACGACGTTTTACAGCTCTATAAAGTTATACACCGAAATCAAAACAAAACAACGGTAAAGTACGTAGTTCTAAATTCAAGTAAAATTTTAGTTTTTACATGATTTTAATAATTTATGGACATGGATAATGATATTCGGTTTCATTCGGAAAAACTACAATTGCCGAGGGACATAAAGAAAATAGAAGCACTTTAATATTGTGTTAATATCACGACTTACGATAATTACACAGATTTTAGTCGGAGTATAATTATTACCGTAATAGTTTAACACCTCACTTCGAGTTTAGTCGAATCCGACCTTGGTAGTAGTTTTATTAAATGTTCTGATCGATGTTTTAGAGCCAGAAGCTAATGCTGCTTATTTTCTGGCTTAGAGAGTTCTGGCAGAGCATTCTGGGAACTATCCCAGTAGGCAATGACGCTGTGAATTTTTTAAACATTGTAAATATCAAAGCAATGGCAAGTATGATGTTCAAATTTTTTTTTAAATAATAGCATTATTTTCGCTAAAAATAGAAGACATTAAAACGTCGACATTTGTTTCACCTCTAAACGAGGCATTCTCAAGACAGTCTCAGAGAGAACAGCAAAATATGAAGCCAGATCATAGTTGTTTTTAAGTATTAACATGTAAATCTCGCTAGCGCGATGTAGGATATGTCAAAAACAACAACCGGGGGTAGAAATATTAAGTTAGGCTAATAAATTCAAATTAGGTATTTTTAAGACCAAAATCAACTCTTTAATTCGCAGAAAACAGTGTAACACACACAAACCAACAAAACTACTGTGGCTGTCCATTCACGAACAAATTAAGCAAAGGAGATGTATGAAAGTCAGTCTGTTCATTGAGGTATCCACATCCCGCCTAACTATTTCTAAACGCTCCCAGACACATAACTTGAGCCCCTTCTCACACAACCTCAAAATCTTAAAGGTGTTATCATTATTCATGGTATAACCTGTATCAAGAAGATGTCTAGCAAAGTGGGACTTCTCTGGACAACCGTTGCGGAAGGCCGACAAATGCTCCCTGTATCTGACTTCAAAGGACCTGCCAGTCTGACCCACATACTGCATATTACAACCGTCACAATGTAACAAATAAACTCCTGACTTCGGTGAAACAGAAACTAAATCTTTACCATTACCTAACTCCCTCAAGGTGTTCTGTGTTCTAAAAGCCGTAAATATATTGTTTTCCCTCAGGATCTTAGCAACACTCAACGATACGGAACCCACAAACGGCAAGCACGCAGTGTACTTCCTGACAGGTTCAAGAGATGGATGTAATAAACGGAAAGTAAATATCGTTATAAAAATAATATTATACAATATTGTAATCCCTATTGAAAAAAATTGGTAATATAACTTAACACAAAAGTAAATTCACAAATGTTAACTTTTTTTTAGTTAGTTTAGTTTTAATTATGCTTTGTACGAGCTCGTATCTGATACACATTAACATCTATTAGCCAACGTTAGTGTTTAATAAGTACCTACCAAATGTTTTTGTTTTAATTTTTTTGGAGACTGGACGTTTTGGTTTTCTGCATGTGTGTACCGGGCCAGCGGTCACATCACAAGTGTTTGTTAACCTCTAGGACGGTGGAAGCCCTTTTTGACTACGGGAAATGGGGGAAAAGCCCCAATAATGTTTTGAATAATAAAATAGGTAATAATAAGATAGGTATTAATACCTTTTGTTTTTTTACATTAATATATTTTATTATTAGGGGGATTTTCCCACGTTGGATTTTAATGTTTCCGACTTCTACTATTTGGCCATATATCGACCAAGATTTATACCTACTAATGCATAAAAATAGTTTTTGAACAATAAAGTAATTATAATTGTGTCTATTTTATTTTATAGTTCACATACATATGCAGGTACATTTATATATTTTTTAAGGTACAATTTTAGTAAAATTCACAATCAACTGAAAATTGGTTTAAGAAACTTATTTCTAAATCTTACCTGAGTTCCAACTTCCTCACACTCGTAAAACTTCGCCAACTAAAAAAAAGTTAACAAAACATTTTCTCAACCGTCACACTACGTCACTCACACTTTACAACAAATTAAAAATATAAATATTTAAATTAAGAACACCACTTTTAAAAAATATTTGATAAATGTTTATAATTCGAACTTGAACTTCGAACGTGACTCAACTGGTGGGCGTTCTGTTCGGCGCCCTACAGTCTACTGCCGCGCGTTTATTCAGCCAACGTTCACTCCGCGGTTGAAAAAGTTTCATGCAGCAAAGGTCTCTATGTCATACTGCATTAATGGTAACTATTTCAGCTTAGAGATTCTATCAGAAGAGTTCAAACAAAGTTTTTATAGCTGAATAAGTAAGATAACGTATTACGTTTAACATGCACGACCACCTCTTCTAAAGAATAATATTACCATAGAAAATACAGTCAAACATAATAGGGTAGATGTCAAGTCATATCATCTTCTTTTTATTAAATGTCACAACGGTGAGGCTCGTAGGAAATTGAATGATTTAGAAACCTATGACGTCACTTTTATTTACTGTCAAATCAGTAACTATCATTATTTCAATTGATGATTAGAAATAAATACAAGAAAGTTAATTTAATTGAATAATTTGTGGACTACACAAATATTTGATTTGACCCGGAATTAAACCTGGGGTCCGAAGGATGGCAGTCGTATATAAGTCGGCATAAAACCACTGCGGCACCGAGGTAGCACACATTTTCTGTGGTTTCATTGGATGAATAACTCAATCGACTTTAACGCCTGTCCTTTTTTTTTTGAAATCTGCGAGTCCGCGGCCGCTACCATCTCCATTGCTCCGGGCGTCTCTGGTGAAACCAGAAGGTATTTCCAGTGGCGCCCGGCGGACTTTCGCCGCCAGTGTGGCCTCTTCGTGGGTTTGGTCGGAATGAAAATCCCGCGTCGTTGGGGTTGGGTTTTATCCCACGTCAGTGAGTGAATCTGGTTGCTTGCAGCACGCAACCATTCTAGCCTGCTTCTGTAAAGACGGCGGGTAGCTATCCCGCCGTCCTCAGGCCCCGATCATTTAGGTCGATGGTTGTGGTCGTAGATGAGTCTGCGGTGCCATGGCCGCTGACTGCAGAACTCAGCGGGGAGGGTACGCTTCCTATCCCTCTCGGCCGCCTCCTTCGCGAGCCTGACTTGCTCGCAGAAGGACATGGCTGCGTTCCACCTACTCACGCTGGAGACCATGGTTTGGAGCATGGTTTCCAGCGAGAGGATGTCCACGCCCAGTCCCACTACTAGGTCCCGGTGCTGACTCACCCACGCTGAGCACTCCACCAACGTGTGGAGTGCGATGTTGTCTAACCCCTGTCTTGCTCGTAGAGTCGAGCTTCAACGCTTGTTTTGCAAGTAAAATTGTCTTGGATTAGAGGTCCCGGTTTTACATACATACATATATCACGTCTATATCCCCACAGGGGTAGGCAGAGGTGCATTACACACCCACTCTTTGCCAGTAATTTTTTGATCGTCACCGGGCACTATGGACAGTTTTTTTATAATATGGTGAAAATGAAATTCTCATAATAGCTACATAAATCGAATTTCCAGTGTCATTATTATTGCATCAATTTATTTCGAAAAATCGAACGACAGCTGTCAGTTGGTAACTTGTCATCAAAATGATATTTTTGGCACGCAACGTTCGGACGTGCATCGTGTTATAATGCTGACATGTGAATATTTTAGCTGAAATTTGTATTTGTAACACGGTCAGATTCAAAAGTAAAAAAAAATATTTAAGCCAACTATTACTACAGTCAGCGTCTAATAGTTAGTTACAGTCAAGGTACTCTAATCTATAGGCGCAACCAAATAGTCAATGATATCGGTATGTACTACTATTACATTTTGGCAGATGATTTTCATTACTGTTTTAGACTGTAATATTCTAGTAAGATGTTATGAATATGAAGCAATGTGTGTAATTTGTAGTTCTAACCTTTCCCGATGTTTGTCCAGGATTGTCAAGCACCAAAGTGGAAATAATTGTACTATACAGGTAGCAAGGCGTAAGCGGAGCTTTGCATTTATGTGAGTGCAGTGTACGTGAACGTATATGTGACCTCTTTTACACACACATGTGTGGTACACACAGCTACAAAAAGAGTTTTTACTTATACCTTCAACCAGAACAAATAGCTGCTTATTTGTTCTGGTTAATCTCTGAGATCTGTGAAATGTGAATCTCTGCAGACAGAAAAAAATATTGGCCTTTTCATGCTATTATGTACTTTCATATTTGGTACAAATCTGTTCATTTTAAAATTACACACAGACATTTCAATTTTATGTATTTGTATGGAATGATTATCCATTGCCCCAAATTAATAATAGTAATGATATAGAATATTATTTTTTATAATGTGTGAATATACCACGAAAGCCTACTACCTGAAGCATCTATGTTTGTCATGACCTTGCTTCGGTAGAGTTCTGGAACTTACCTATAATTCGGATAATTAGTAACCTACTTCCAAAAGGAGATCATCATTATTATCGTATGTCTTTGCCTCTAAATTATACGAACTCTCAACTGCTAAGTTTATCCGAACGAGTATAGTATCCAAGCTGCCACTCGTCTTATATTCTATACACGCTAGTATTAGACCCTTGTAATAGGCCTTTATTGCGTCAATTTATAAAATTGCTAGTCGCATTAATTCAGCTCGTTTGTAATGCCACAGATATAACAAACGGGCATATAGGCTGTATAAATTACTATACGAGTAAACGAGGTTGTTATCTTTCGACTAAGATTGAATTTAGACATGATATTATACAGATAAAACAAATATTCCGACGAATTCAGAACCAACACGATTAAGTTGCTTAATAAAACAATTTTGTATGTTTTGTACACAACAGCATTACGCGGAAATAACTAGAGTTACTTGGATAATTCTAAAAAAGGAGGACGTGTGAAACTCGTCTGTATGTTTTTTTTATTTTTTTTTTATTTGTTATCTCATATATTTGGACTGGTTGAACCGGTTTTGAAATTTTTAATTGAAAGCTAATACTTCCCAAGTGGTCCCATTTCAATTTGGTTCCATTTCGATAATTATTTGGTCCCATTTCGATAATTTGAAGTCGGTTGTTGTGTCAATTTTTGACTTGTATTATATTTTTTTATCATCCGATGTTTCTAGTACATAGTGTAGTGTCATTATTCATTAATATAGAGACAATAAGAAAAGTGCCAATTTTAATTATTTAGCAATTTAAGTTAGATACAAATTACTTATTAGTCTTCAGGCTAGATTGTAATTATAGTTATGAAGTAACATATTATTACTATGTTACGACATAAACACGAGAAAAAAAAATATGATGTTTCTTAAAATTGAAAGTTTTTTCTAAACTAATCTGGTAGTGTGTGACCGAAATCTGTTAGTCGATAACATGGTTCCTAAGAACAGATCGTCGTATGTCTTATAGTTTCGTTCTTTCTTTCTTTCAAACTTTCTCACACTGACTCATTTGAATGTTACACCCAGTATCTCGGTCAGGTGGCCTGTTTCAGGACTGGAAACTGTCGCTGGTTTTAATCCGACCCGAGATCATCGTTCCTATTTTACAATATATGAGAAAAATTCATTTGCTTAAAACAAAGATAAAAAGAACGTTTCCACGCGGGCAGTGCCGCGGGTATACGCTAGTTCTTTATGTATCTGCCATTATGGTAATTGTTAAACATCATTCTATTTGTACGCACTCTGAGGCTTGCGGGAAACGAATTCCAAAATCATTGATATTCTCTAGCGAACGAACGTACATACGTAATTCTTTGATGGCAATTTTATTCAATTCTTGTTTAGATTACGGAACAAGTCGTTTTTCTTTCGTTTGAAAATGTTACGTTAATATTGTATTTGAGAGGTTTTAGATCTTACACATACATACAATAATAATCCTTGTTTTCCCTATGTGGCAGGTAGAATAAATACCTATAGGTACACCCACATTTCGGCGATTGTCTTGTTTTTGGTCCCATATGGTAGGGGGATGCCAGCAAATCAGTTCAGTATCTTTATATTTCGTTCGGAAATGCATGACAGTAAAAGTACCCAAACACTACGAAAGGTTGTTCTTTTAATTCCAGAAACATACAGCGTGTACAGACAGACTAACAAGAATAAAAAAAATCTTATTTTTTCATAATCTTGGCTACTAAAACACGTCAAAAAAATAAATGTCGAAATAGGATGAAATTAGACCAATGGGAATCATTATCTAGCTTTCAATTTCTCATCAAATCTTCATTCAAAATCAATCCCTTCAAAAAAAAAACCTTTAAAGTCGGTTCACCCTATCGAGAGGTATGAGGTAACACAAACATAAAAAAAACAGTCTTATTGAGCTCCTCCTTATTCTTTTGAAGTCGGGCAGAAATTAGTAACCTTGCGCAAACGAAGTCGTGGGACAAAGCTAGTAAAGTATATACCTAATAATACAAAATTAAACTGGGAATTCATTCAACTTATTAATTACATTTCCTGACATCAGTAAACATGAATGTGAGAATCTTTTACATAACAATAGAAAAGTAGTCGGCTTTTCTCGCCGGGCGCCACTGGACATACCCTCTGCTAGTAACCAGAGACGCCCGGCAACGGACGTTAGAGCGACCGCGGCCTTGGGCCGCGGAATTAAAAAAAAAAAAAAAAATAAGTCGGCTTTTCTAACATCGAACAATAGAACTCAATCTTAATTTACTTCTGTTTAAATGCGGGAACTTCTTTGAGGTCTTAAGAGAAATGTGCTTAACCCCAAACTTTTAGTTAAAATACCTGCCGAGCTTTCACTAACCAAGACAAACACTACGAAAGATTGTTCTGTTCATTCCAGAAACTTATTTATTTTATATATATATCTGGATTTCAAAGCAATGATATTTGCTTAAACTATTATTTTTCTTCTCGTGTCGATAGTCACTATAATGATTATATTGTCTTGGCCAAAACTATTCATAAAATATTAAGAAAGAAATTATAAATATATCACAAAAACTGATGTCATCGGCAGGACTCGAACCCACGGCCTTTCCGTAACAGGGTAATGCTCTAACCACATAGCTACGACGACTGTTGGTTTGTTGATGATTATCTGTTTTATTTTTCAGATTTCGACAGTATTCAGAAAAACAAATAGACGCAAATTACGTCATTGTATTGTTTTGTTTAATTTTGATTAACAAAATGAAGGTTTTAGTCTATGAGCTGGTTAGTAATGTTTTAAACTATTTTTCTAAAACATAGGTTCGTTTTGTCTAAAATAATAACTCACAAAATTTTCTTCCCTAGCCAATAGATCCCCATGACGCTTCTACATGTAAAGCATCTTCGTGATAATTCATATTTATTTACTCTTAGAAAACAGACACATAATTTATTATTTCCAAAATGTAACAGGATATAAAAGCTCGAATCATATCATACCTATACAGACATGCAGTTTATAATTACCTATCTCAGACATCTAATTCAAATATTGTAATTTGCATCATAACATAGTATAAAACAAAATCCACCGTATGTGTGCGTAGATCTTTAAAACTACGCAACGGATTTTGATGCGGTTTTCACCAATGGATAAAGTATTTCTCGAGGAAGGTTTTTAGTATGTAATTCCTCGACGAGCAAAGCTGCGGGCGTCCGCTAGCATTACACAAAAAATATTTTTAGCAAATATCACGAAATCAATGTATTACAAAGTCACTACAAAAATAGAATGTCAAAATTTTAATTCCCTACTGAAAATACACATCAAAAAGTGACACAACAACCGACTTCAAATTACCGAAATGGGACCAAATTGAAATGGACCACTTCGGAAGTAGTAGCTGTCATTAAAAAAAAAACAAATTTCAAAATCGGTTCACCCGAAATATGAGGTAACAAACAAAAAAAAAACATACAGAAAATAAATACTAACTACGTCTAAACGACGACTAAATACGTCTCCCCTACTGTTTGTTTCTGACAAGAATTAATCTGACATTATAATTATGTAATTAACTTTTTCCTCGTCTCTCATTTCTATATTTTTACTTTCCTACTCGAGCTGTCGAAAACTAATTATGTACGTGGTATGATTCTGATGATTAATAGGATGGCCGGAACGTAAATAATGTCTATACAACTCAGCGTAATATTAGACAGACCTGACACAGCAGATTTTCTATATGAGGTAGCCAAGTTACTTACACCATAGAGTGATGGTAATTTATCACCATCAAAACCGTATCTAAATGGCTTTACTTAAACCACAAAATAATAAAGGTAGACTTATACTTAGGTATATGTATACTTAGAACAGGTAATATAAATCCATCGGGCGCCACTGGAAATACATTCTGCGTGTGAACCAGAGGCGCCCAGCAACGGACGTGAGATCTAGACAACTGATAAATATACTTATATATTTCTAAATACATACATATTATACATAGAAAATACCCAAACTCCGAAACAAACATTTGTGGATCGCACAAATAATTTGATTCGACCCGGAATCGAACCTGAGTCCTCAAAGGTGGCAGTTGCATACTCATACCACTGCGCCACCGAGGCAGTCGAATGTTTGAATATGAAGCAATATTTTACACTTAATACTTCCTATTATAGGGCCCAGCGCTGATCTAAACAAAAGCAAGTTGAAAATATGGTAAAATTTGCCATATATTTTAGAGTTTTCGAAAGTTTTCTTATAAAATCTAAAAAATGTCACATGACATGAAGTTCAACATCATTTTAGAGGTCTTTGACCATGCTGAGTTGATTGCAGCTGGTCTGAGTCTCTAAATATTACTCTTCTCGAGTTGACCTCGTTTTGACCTTGACCTTGAGATCAGAGGTCAAAGCTCAAGTTCATTTTAGAGGTCTTTGACCATACTCTCTTGATTGCAGCTGGTCTTGAGTCTCTAAATATTATCGTTCTCGTTTTGACCTCGTTTTGACCTTGACCTTTAGATCAGAGGTCTAAGGTCAAGTTCATTTTAGAGGTCTTTGACCATGCTGAGTTGATTGCAGCTGGTCTTGAGTCTCTAACTATTACCGTTCTTGATTTGACCTCATTTTGACCTTGATCTTGAGATCAGAGGTCAAAGGTCAAGTTAATTTTGGGGGGTTTTTGACTAGGTATACTGAATCGATTGGCGTTTATACTGAGTCTCTAACTCTTACCGTTCTCGAGTTGAAAGTTGTTTACGGACGGACGGACATTACTGTTGTACATGTATAAGAGATTTTCGTTTCGAAAACTCTAAAAAGGGCCCAAATCAACCTCAATGACCAAAGTTAAAGGTTTTGGCAAATTGACGAAGTTCCTGCTCACGTCCAATTGTGAAAGACTAGACAACAGTAACTGGCGAAGTATGGGCCTAAATTAGAAAGCTGAAGAGTTTGTTTGTGTGGTTGAACGCACTTATCTCAAAAAAAATATATGTAGCTACATTATAAAAAAAAATTTGGACATTCTCACACAACGTCATCTAGCCCCACTAAGCTATGATCTTGTGCTATGGGATTTAGACAACAGATAGACATACTTATATATTTCTAAAAAACATAATATACATAGAAAACACCCAAACTCCGAAACAAACATTTATGGATCACACAAATTTTTAATTCGACCTGAGAATCGACTACCAACCACGCCACCAAGTAGTTATCCTTGAGTAACATAGGCTAGGTAACCGGGTCACGCATAGGTTAGGGTTCCGTAGTCACCCATATTATAATAATAATTAATTAATTACAATTACCAACCCCGGACTCGTCGCAAAACTCCGCCTCACATTCGCCGGAAACCGTGGCTGATGGTGAGGCGTCGAGCTCAAGTAGCGACGAGTTTTTCTCTCCACCGACGTCGCCTCCACCTGTACGTCGGCAGGGGAGAGGCCGGCCACCGACTGGCTTAGGACCCCGAGGCCCTCCGACTTCGATTAGGGACCCCGCTACCGGTGGTAATGTGCACCGCATTCGATGGAGTCTCTCTATGAACGAAAACGTGATGCGGGCATATTTTGTGGCTACAGAGGGAGGAATTAACCTCACTGCGTACCGTGTCCGCATGCTGCCCCTGTTTCAGGTACTTGAACCAGATGTCAACGTAACAGCACAACGCCTATCGGATCAGGTGCGCGCCATACAACGCTGTCATCTGTTGGATGACGCCGCACTTGAGAGGCTACGCTTAGAAGCATGTAACAGTATCATCCCTTCTTCATTACATAGTAACCGTAACTCCACTACAGTAGAAAATGAAATACCTCCCGTCTTAACAGTTAATGAAGAAGTAAATGATGCTGCTACATCTGTAAGTATCCAATGCAATGATGAATTAAGGAGCGTTTTGGAACAAGCGATTGGTGAGTTTAGATCTGTCCCTATTCAGTGTAGACCGCGGCTTCCACGTTTGCCTACGCATAGAAAAAATATAGCGCTAGTGTGTGCCCTAGACTCGATTTTAAAATCTTATTTTCTCAATTGTGATGATCTCACTGATGCGCATTCAATCCTGTATTGTGCGGCTGTTACAGTATGTCGAGTAGCTGGTGTTAAATTTAATAAGCAAGAATCAGCTGCTCGACCAAGACCTACAGTACCAGCTTGGCAATGCAGGATTGAACGTCGCATTACCGAGGCTAGGGTGCTCATAGGCAAGCTACACTGCTTCAGGACGGGCAATACACGCCCGAGAGTCATGCGCTTCGTGACCCAGGCATTCGCGGGAACTAACGTGAGTCCCCGTGAATACTCTGTACGGGTCACGGAGCGCATTGATTTCCTGAAGCAGAAAATCTATGCGTGGGCAAACCGTATAAGGCGATATAAAAAGAGAGTAGACAGATATACACAAAATCGCTTGTTCCAAAAAGACGAGAGGTGGGTATACAGAAGGTGGGAGCGACCTGATTCAGATGTGACTGATGGGAGTCTACCTGATGCTGATGCTACAGTTGCCTTTTGGAAAAGCATTTGGTCGACACCCGTCAGTCATACGCAGGGTGGGTGGATTGGGGATGTAGAGCGGGCATGTGAACCAATACAAGCTATGGAACCTATAACCATATCTGAAGATGATATTGGTTGTGCAGTTCGTTCGTTACCAAATTGGAAATCAGCTGGACCGGACGGACTGCACAACTTTTGGCTAAAATGGTTCCGTAGCTCACACGCCTGCTTGGCATCTTGCTTCCAGTCATCCCTTGAGTTAGCGTCGCTTCCATCTTTTATGACTACCGGAGTTACTCACCTTCTTTATAAATCTGGTGGTACCACAGACCCCAAAAATTACAGACCCATTACTTGTTTACCAACTATATACAAACTTTTTACATCTATTCTGAGAGTCAAAATGTATTCACATATAGAAAACAACAATATATTGTCCATCTCTCAGAATGGATGTAAAAGTGGGGCACGTGGTACTAAAGAGCTCCTTATTCTTGACATGGCTGTTTGTCAGCAGGTACGCCGCAACCGAAAGAACCTTGCGACATGCTGGATTGACTACAAAAAAGCGTATGATTCTGTACCTCATACATGGCTTCTAAAGGTGCTGGAGTTGTATAAAATTGATGCAACTCTGTGCACCTTTTTGAGGTCATGTATGAGACAATGGAATACGGTTTTGGTTTATCCAGGATGTCGTCAGATTCTAGGAGGTGGTGTACCAATAGGGATCGAGAGAGGAATATTCCAGGGCGATAGTCTGAGTCCGTTATGGTTTTGTCTAGCACTGAATCCTCTCAGTACGCTACTAGAGGGTTCAGGGTTAGGCTATCGGATGCGGAGAGGGGGTCAAATTTTATCCCACCTTTTTTACATGGATGACCTAAAGTTATTTGCCCCTAATGGCCCCGAATTGATGGCTTTACTAAAAGTTACTGAAACTTTTAGTAAGGCTATCAGTATGGAGTTCGGGGTAAATAAGTGTGCGGTCATGCATGTGAAAAAGGGCGGGATTGTGGAATCTGAAGGAGTCAGTCTTTCGGATTTCACACAATTTGAGTCGCTCTCCGCAACCGAAACCTACAAATATCTAGGTATGTCCCAAACTCTGTGTATTGCTGAGATTGACATGAAACAGACGTTGCAGGACCGTTTCTTTGGCCGCCTGAAGAAAGTATTGAAAAGTCTCTTGTCAGGCGGTAACAAGGTACGGGCTGTTAACGGCTGGGCCATGCCAATCTTAGTATACTCTTTTGGCATACTTAGATGGACTCAGACCGAATTAGAAGCTCTGGATAGAAAGGTACGTTGTCTATTGACTTCATACCGAATGCACCACCCACGTTCGTCAGTAATGAGGTTGTATATCCCACGGAAATGTGGAGGTCGAGGATTTTTAAACGCTAAGAGTCTCCATAACCGTGAGATATGCAACCTTAGAGAGTACTTCTTGCAGGTGGATGTGGGTCTGCATCGAGATGTCGTGGCAATTGATAACGGACTGACCCCACTCTCCCTAGCTAAAGAGAACTGGCGCAAACCGGTTATACTAGGTGTATCTGATCGCAAGGAAATATGGAAGAGCAAAGAGCTTCACGGTCGTTTTTATCGGGCTCTACACGGGCCCGATGTTGATTTTACAGCTTCCGTATCCTGGTTACGTTTCGGTGATCTCTTTGGAGAAACTGAAGGTTTCATCTGTGCAATCACTGACGAAGTTATGATGACGAATAACTATCGGAGATTTATTGTCAAAGATGGGACGCTAGACATCTGTCGGGCATGTCATCGTCCCGGAGAATCTTTAAGACATATTATCTCTGGTTGTTCCCGTCTTGCGAACGGTGAGTATTTGCACAGACACAACCAAGTAGCCAGGATTATCCACCAACAACTTGCTCTAAAATATAACCTTGTTGACTTAGAGATACCTTATTACAGGTATGTGCCCGACCCAGTTCTTGAAAATGGCCATGCTACATTGTATTGGGATCGGTCTATTATCACTGATAGGACTATTATAGCCAACAAACCAGATATAGTGATAATAGATCGATTAAAACGACTTGCAATAATTGTCGATATCACTGTGCCGCATGACGAGAATCTCGTGAAAGCAGAAAAAGATAAACAAATTAAATATTTGGACTTAGCTCACGAGATTGTCGACATGTGGGATGTGGATTCGGCGATTATTGTTCCGATAGTCGTATCTGCTCATGGTTTAATAGCCAAGAGCCTCGACCACAACCTACAGAGGCTCGCGTTAGGCAGCTGGGTCAAGGGCTTGATGCAGAAGGCGGTTCTGTTGGATACGGCCCGTATTGTGCGGAAGTTCCTATCTCTGGAGCCCTAACCACCGGTAGCTTGGTCACTGTACTCGATACCGGTGGGTCACTATTTTTTATATTTTTAAATATATTTGTGTTTTTTATAAGTTTATTTAAAAATATAGTAAATATGTAATAAAATGTAATAAAGGGAATAATAATAAGAACCTGGCTGGCAACACTGCTACAAAACAGTCATATTTTTTTCTTGAGGAGCATTTACTAAAATATTTTACCTTTAATCTACAATAATACAAAAATATCATTCAAAACATAATAAAAGTACAAATATATATCTATTACAAAAAAATCTGCATGAAGAAAATCCGGAAAAAACACAAACAAATATTTTATAAATTATAGTACACTTTGACACATTTTTTTTTTTTTTTTTTTTTTTTTTTATATTTGGTTCGCCAAATTGACGCCGCCCGCCTGGTGGTAAGTCGTGACGACGTCTAGCGATTGTGGGCCACTCTCACAGCACACATTACTATTGAGAGTGGCCCTCAACTTGACGACCTACTGATGTGCCTCTTCACGCTCCGCTTAAAGAACCCAGGATTATATGTGGGAGGAAACACGTGCACAGGCAGGGCGTTCCAGGCCACTATCGTTCGGCAGAGAAACGAACGTTTAAAACGTTCGGTTCTCGCGAACATGCTATCCACTGTGTGGGGGTGGCATCTCTGCCCGGCACGAGTCGTTCGGGATCGGAAGGAAGAGGGTGGGATCAGATTGAAGAGCTCTTCAGAACACTCGCCGTGGTAAATACGGTAGAATGCGGCCAAGGAAGCTATTGTTCGGCGCTGAGCTAGCGGCTCAAGGCTTCCCGTTACCTCCGGACAACCAATAATACGGATAGCCCGTCGCTGCATAGCGTCGAGAGCGTCCAGCAGATACTTCGCGGAGCCGTCCCAGAGGTGAGAGCAGTATTCGACGCAGGGTCTAATCTGCGTCTTGTACAGCAGACACCTCTGGTCCGGTGTAAAGAATCTCTTTACCTTATTCAGTATTCCTAGTTTCCGTGAAGCTAGCCCTATACATCTTTCGATGTAGTTTTTATTATTGAGCTCTCGACGAACGTCTATGCCAAGGATATCAAGGTTGTCCTTCATTGGTAATAATGCATTCTGAAGAGAGGGTAGGGGAAGGAAAGGGGATTTCTTCGCAGTAAATGCACACGCCTGTGTTTTGCGGGCATTGAACTCGACCAGGTTCTCGGTACCCCATTGAGAGATACTGTCGAGGTTACGGTCGAGATCAGCCACGAGTCGTCGTCTCTCCTCCTCAATCTCAGATCGCCCCGCCGTCGGACGAACCGAGTAACTCCCGTGCAGTGTGCTGTCATCTGCATAGCAATGAATGTTCCCGAGGGATAGCATATCATTGATATGCAGAAGAAAGAGAGTTGGTGATAGTACGGACCCCTGCGGTACCCCGGCATTCACTTGCAAGAAGCGAGAAGCCTGGCCATCGCAGAGGACCCGCACTCGGCGCTCGTTTAAAAAGCTGGCAATCCAGCTGCACAGTTGAGGAGGTAGACCATATGCCGGAAGCTTGGAAAGGAGCGAAGCATGCCAGACCCTATCGAAGGCTTTGGCGATGTCCAGGCTAATAGCCAAGGACTCGCCGTGCCTTTCCATAGCCCCACCCCAGACATGCGTTACGAATGCCAGAAGATCACCCGTTGATCGCTTTGGCCTGAAGCCGTATTGTCGATCATTGATTAGCGAGTGATCCTCTAGGAATTGCATGAGCTGCTTATTTATAAGGAGCTCAAGCACCTTGCAAATGACTGAGGTGACAGCTATGGGTCGATAGTTGCCTGGATCGGACCGATCCCCTTTCTTGGGGATCGGTTGTACGTTCGCCTCCCTCCAGACCCCCGGCACGAGCCCTGAAGAGTATGACAGGCGGTACAGACGCGTTAATACTGGAGACAACTCAGCTGCACATTTTCGTAGCACCACCGCCGGAATGCCGTCAGGGCCACTGGCTTTCCGCGTGTCGAGTGACCGCAGCACTGCCCGTACATCACATTGCCTGATAACAATATCAGGCATTGTGTGGCCACAGTTGGCGATGGCGGGGGGCTGCAGGCCACGGTCGTCGACCCGGGAATTAGCCGCAAAGAGGTCTGCGAGCATATCCGCTTTCTCTTGGGCTTTGTGAGCCAGTGTTCCATCTGGGTAACGCAGCGGTGGCAGCGAGGGCTGACAAAAGTTAGATTGCACGGCTTTGGCCAGTTGCCAAAATCCACGGCTGCCCGTGGGATGGGAAGTGAGCTCCTGACCAAGCCGCGCGACGCGCTGGGCATCCGCTCTCTTAAAGGCCCTCTTACTCGACTTTGTGGCCCGGTTGTACGCTGCTTTGAGGTGGCCCACGTTTGGGTCGCGCACAGCCCGGGCCCTGATCCAGGCGCGATATGCCGACTGTTTTTGTCGAACAGCTTTGGCACAATCTCGCCCGAACCAGGGACGGGCTCTGCGGATACTGGCGACATCAGTGAAAGGGATGTAATAATCCATCCCTAAACTGATCTCGCCAGCAATAGCAGAAGCACTATCCGAAGGAGCCTTTCCTACAAAGCAGCGCTGGCTCCAGGGGACGGACGCAAAATAATCGCGTAGACCGTCCCAATCCGCTGACGAGTAGTGCCATAGTCGTCGTGACGTTTGCACAGGACGTGCAGGAGGTGACACCTTCATGCCAGCGTGAACAACACAGTGGTCGGAACTACCCAGTGGGGCTCCTACCGAAACACTGTACTGGGCTGGGCGACTCGTCAGCAGTAGATCCAGCAGAGCGGGCGCGTGATCTGACCTGTCTGGTATCCGGGTGATCCCGCATACCATCTGGGTCAGACCGTGGGAGAGAGCGAACGCATGGGCGGCTCTACCCGCATGATCAGTCTTGAGGGACCCCAGCCATTCAATGTGATGGCCATTGAAGTCCCCCAGAAACACTAGGTCAGCGTTCGGGAACCGCACCTGCGCTTCATCAGCCGTCTCGCTGAGGTACGAGGTTATGTCAGTGTAACAAACTGAAAATGATAATGTGAAAATAAGATGAAAATCAAGAAAAAATATAATGTTGACCAGAGCTGGCGCCAAAAAAGCACAATTACCAACCCCGGACTTGTCGCACAGCTCCGCCTTACAGTCGTCGACAACTGTGACTACTGGGGAGGCGTCGAGCTCAAGCAGCGACGAGTTTTTCTCTCCGCCGACGTCGCCTCTACCTGTACGTCGGCAGGGGAGAGGCCGGCCACCGACTGGCTTGGGACCCCGAGGCCCTCCGGCTTCAATTACGGACCCCGCTACCGGTGGTAATGTGCACTGCATTCGATGGAACTTCGGTATGAATGAAAACGTGATGCGGGCATATTTTGTGGCTACAGAGGGGGGAACTAACCTCACTGCGTACCGTGTTCGCACGCTACCTCTGTTTCAGGTACTTGAACCAGATGTCAACGTATCGGCACAACGCCTATCGGATCAGGTGCGCGCCATAAAACACTGTCACCTGTTGGATGACGCTACACTTGAGAGGCTACGCTTAGAAGTGTGTAGTGGTATCACGCCTTCTTCATTGCAACCATTACCTGTGCCATTACAAAGTAACCGTAATGAAATAACGCAAGAAAACATCATCTCACATGTTGGTGAAGAAGTGAGTGATGCTGCTATACCTGTAAGTACTCAATACAATGAGGAATTAAGGAGCGCTTTGGAGCGAGCGATTGGTGAGTTTCAATCTGTCCCTATTGAGTGTAGACCGCGGCTTCCGCGTTTGCCCACACATAAAACAAACGTGGCGCTAGTGTGTGCCCTAGACTCGATGTTAACATCGTTTTTTAACAACTGCAGAAACATTACTGATGCCCATTCCATTCTGTACTGTGCAGCTGTTGCAGTATGTCGAATAGCTGGTGTTAAATTTTTTAAACAAGAAACAGCTATTGTTACCAGCTTGGCAGTGCAGAATTGAACGGCGCATCAACGAGGCTAGGGTGCTCATTGGCAAGCTATACTGCTTCAGGACGGGCAATACACGCCCGAGAGTCATGCGCTTTGTGACCCGTGCATTCGTGGGAACTAATATTAGGCCCTGTGAATACTCTGTTCGGGTCACAGAGCGCATCGATTACCTGAAGCAGAAAGTTTATGCGTGGGCGAACCGCATAAGGTGGTACAAAAAAAGAGTGGACAGATACACTCAGAATCGCTTGTTCCAAAAAAATGAGAGGTGGGTATATAGAGGGTGGGAGCGACCTAACTCGGATGTGATTGATGGGAGTCTACCTGATGCTGTTTCTACAGTTAACTTCTGGAAAAGCATCTGGTCGACGCCCGTCAGTCATACACAGGATGCGTGGATTTGGGATGTTGAGCGGGCGTGTGAACCAATTCCTGCTCTGGAACCTATAACCATATCTGAAGATGATATTGGTTGTGCAGTTCGTTCGTTGCCAAATTGGAAATCTGCTGGACCGGACGGACTGCACAACTTTTGGTTAAAATGGTTCCGTAGCTCACACGCTTGCTTGGCATCTTGCTTCCAGTCATCCCTTGAGTCATCGTCGCTTCCAGCTTTTATGACTACCGGAGTAACCCACCTCCTATACAAGTCTGGTAGTACCACAGACCCCAAAAAATATAGACCTATAACTTGTCTACCTACCATATACAAACTTTTTACATCCATCTTGAGAGTAAAAATATATTCACATGTACAAAACAATAACATCTTGTCAATCTCTCAGAATGGATGTAAAAGTGGGGCACGTGGTACGAAAGAGCTCCTTATTATTGACATGGCTGTTTGCCAGCAGGTACGCCGCAACCGAAAGAACCTTGTGACATGCTAGATTGACTATAAGAAAGCGTACGATTATGTGCCTCATACATGGCTTCGGAGGGTGCTAGAGCTGTATAAACTTGATGCAACTCTATGCACCTTTTTGGGGTCATGTATGAGACAATGGAGTACGGTTCTTGTTTATCCAGGGTGCGTCAGGTTCTAGGAGGTGGTGTACCAATAGGGATTGAGAGAGGTATTTTCCAGGGTGATAATCTGAGTCCGTTGTGGTTTTGTCTAGCACTGAATCCTCTCAATACGTTACTAGAGGGTTCAGGGTTAGGCTATCGGATGCGCAGAGGGGGTCAAATTTTGTCCCACCTTTTTTACATGGATGACCTAAAGTTATTTGCCCCTAATGGCCCCGATTTGATGGCTTTGCTAAAAGTTACTGAAACTTTTAGTAAGGCCATCAGTATGGAGTTTGGGGTAGATAAGTGTGCGGTCATGCATGTAAAAAGGGGCGGGATTGTGGAATCTGAAGGAGTCAATCTTTCAGATTTCACACGATTTGGGTCGCTCTCCGCAACCGAAACCTACAAATATCTAGGTATGTCTCAAGCTCTGTGTATTGCTGAGACTGACATGAAACAGAAGTTGCAGGATCGTTTCTTTGGCCGCCTGAAAAAAATACTGAAAAGTCTTTTATCAGGCGGTAACAAGGTGCGTGCTGTCAACGGCTGGGCCATGCCAGTCTTAGTATACTCTTTTGGCATACTTAGATGGACTCAGACGGAGTTAGAAGCTCTGGATAGGAAGGTGCGTTGTCTATTGACTTCATATCGAATGCACCACCCACGTTCGTCAGTAATGAGGTTGTATATACCACGGAAATGCGGGGGTCGGGGATTTTTAAATACCAAGACTCTCCATAACCGTGAGATAAGCAACCTTAGAGAGTATTTCCTGCAGGTGGACGTGGATGTGCATCGAGATGTTGTGGCAATAGACAACGGACTGACCCCGCTGTCCCTTGCGAAAGAGAACTGGCGCAAACCTGTAATATTAAGTGTATCTGATCGGAAGGAAATATGGAAGAGCAAGGAACTGCATGGTCGATTTTATCGGGCTCTAAATGGGCCCGATGTTGATTCAATAGCATCGGTATCCTGGTTACGATTTGGTGATCTCTTCGGAGAAACTGAGGGTTTTATCTGTGCAATCACTGACGAAGTCGTGATGACGAATAACTATCGGAGATTTATTGTCAAAGATGGGACGCTAGACATCTGTCGGGCATGTCATCGTCCCGGAGAATCTTTAAGACATATTATCTCTGGTTGTTCCCGTCTTGCGAACGGTGAGTATTTGCACAGACACAACCAAGTAGACAGGATAATCCACCAGCAACTTGCTCTAAAGTATAATCTTGTCGACGTGGAGGTACCTTATTACAAGTATGTGCCCGACCCAGTTCTTGAGAACGGTCATGTCACTTTGTATTGGGATCGATCTATTATCACTGATAGGACTGTTATAGCTAACAGACCTGATATAGTGATAATGGATCGATTAAAGCGCCATGCAGTAATTGTCGATATCACTGTGCCACATGACGAGAATCTCGTGAAAGCAGAAAAAGATAAACAAATTAAATATTTAGACCTTGCTCACGAGATTGTCGACATGTGGGATGTGGATTCGGCGATTATTGTTCCGATAGTCGTATCTGCACATGGCCTAATAGCCAAGAGTCTCGACCTCCATCTACAGAGGCTCGCGTTAGGCAGCTGGATCAAGGGCTTAATGCAGAAGGCGGTTCTGTTGAACACGGCCCGTATTGTGCGGAAGTTCCTATCTCTGGAGCCCTAACCACCGGTAGCTTGGTCCCTGTACTCGATACCGGTGGGTTACTGTTTTTTATATTTTTAAATGTATTTTTTTATAAATCTATTTAAAAATGTAATGAATATGTAGAATGTTTTAATAAAGAGAATAATAATAACAATAGTAATAATAGTAATAACTGGCAACTCTGAACATCTCATACATCATTTTCATTCTTAAAATATTTTAATATCTTTATTTACATATTATTGCCTAAATTTATACAATTACTTCAGATACCAAATTAATATAAGCAAAAAGTCAATAAATAAAGGATTTTATACTATTTTATAACAATAAACAAAGTCTACAAAATTAGCATAGAAGATTTGACACATGTCATATAAATACCTACGAAAATATCAACAATATTATGGCTAAATTCAAAATGAAGTGATTGAGATGCAAACAAGAGCCAGAAGCAGAAATGCACAATTAACACCCCCGGACTCGTCACTAAACTCCGCCTCGCAGGCACCGGACCGAATATCGACGCTGACACAGGTGCTCGCAGAGGCGTCGAGCTCTTCAAGTGACGAGTATTTCTCTCCGCCGACGTCGCCAACACCAGTACGCCGGCGAGGGAGAGGCCGGCCGCCGAGCAGTTTGGGGCCCCGAAGCCTACCAGTTTCGAGTAGGGTCCCCACTACCGGTGGTATTGTGCACCGCATGCGATGGGCTTCATCCATCAATGAAAACGTCATGCGGGCATATTATGAGGCTACAGATGGGGAAACCAACCTGACTGCGTACCGTTCAAGGATGCTTCCTTTGTTTCAGGCTCTTGAACCAACAATGACCGTTGCCGTCCAACGACTATCGGATCAAGTGCGGGCTATCCAACGATGTAAGTTGTTGGATCAATTTGTGCTTGATCGACTACGCCTGGAAGTATTATCTACTCGTACAGCTCCAGTGTCAACGAGAGCACCGTCACCTGTGACACAGACGGTTGCTACAAGTGTGACGTTAGCGACGCCCGCACCCGACGCGGGAAATGATACGAGTGATACATCTATCCAGGTAAGCGAGCAATTGAGGAGTACTTTGGAAGATGTGATCTCGCAGTATAGGTTTATACCTAATTCTAGGCCGCGGCTACCACGCTTGCCAATGCATAAACGAAATCTGGCGTTGATGGGAGCCCTGAATGCATTGCTAGAGCCGTACTTACGGACTAGCAGTGATTTGCTTGATACTCACTCGATTCTTTACTGTGGAGCCATTGCCGCTTGTCGTGTTGCACGCGTTAAATTCCCCGAAGTTAACCGTGCACCACGACCGGATGGTGTTCCCGTATCGCAGGCAAGAATCGAGCGACGTATCGGCACATTTAGGACTCTCATTGCAAAGCTTATCTCTTTCAGCCGGGGAAATAGTCGTCCCCGGGTCATGCGTTTCGTGACTCAGGCATTTGCTGGGACCGGTATTCGTCCCCAGCAATACTTAGCTAATGTCACGGAACGTATTGACTTTCTGAAACAGAAAGTGTATGCATGGGCAAGCCGTATCCGTCCTTATAGAGAGCGTGTAAATAGATACTGGCAGAATCGCATCTTCCAAAGTGACCAAAGGAAGGTGTACCGAGAGTGGGAGGGAACTGGACAACGTTTGAGCGACGAACAACTGCCAGATGCTCACGCCATGAATCAATTTTTGCGTGACATATGGTCGGTGCCCGTTGAACATTCGGAGGGTGACTGGATCCGTGTCGTCGACCGTGAATGCAGTATCATCGAACCCATGGAGTCTATTACCATAGACTCCGAAGACGTTAGTTGTGCAATGCGTACGGCCCCGAACTGGAAAAGTCCTGGGCCGGATGGATTGCATAACTTTTGGATAAAGTGGGTTCAGAGCTCGCATGAACGCTTGGCAACACAGTATCAAGAAGCCCTTGAGTCTGGTTCCTTACCCGCTTTCATGACCACTGGCATCACCTTCCTGCTCCATAAATCAGGTAGTACCACGGAACCTAAAAACTATAGACCCATCACTTGCTTACCTACCATCTACAAGCTCCTTACATCTATTCTGAGAAGTAAAATAAACTCGCACATAGTATCTAATAATATCTTAGATAACGCTCAGAATGGATGTAGGGCTGGGTCTCGTGGTACTAAGGAGCTACTCCTCATTGATATGGCCATTAGCCAACAAGTCAAGCGGAGTAGGGGCGCCCTCTCTACTGCCTGGATAGACTACAAGAAGGCCTATGATTCGGTGCCTCATTCATGACTGAGGAGGATTTTAGAGTTGTATAAAATTAATCCGACTCTTAAATCCTTCTTAGTCTCGTGTATGGGACAGTGGACCACAGTCCTTCGTCAACCAGGTAGTGGTGGGCACGCCTCTGACCCACAAGGCTTGATAAGGATCGAGCGTGGTATATTCCAGGGCGACAGTTTGAGTCCATTGTGGTTTTGTTTAGCACTGAATCCACTTAGCACATTGCTGAAGGATTCAGGGCTAGGCTATCGGTTTCGTAGAGGGGGTGAGGTTCTATCTCACCTGATGTACATGGATGACCTCAAACTGTTCACACTGAAGCACCAAGATTTAGTGACATTATTAAAAAGTTACGGAAGTTTTTAGTAATGCCATTAAGATGGAGTTCGGTGTTGATAAGTGTGCGGTTATGCATGTACAACGGGGGAAGGTTGTAAATTCACCGAATTTACAACTTTCTGAGATAATAACTCTCAGATCTCTCTCCGAGACCGAAACATACAAATATCTAGGTATGTCAGAGTCATTGGGTATAGCGGTAGAGGATATCAAGAAATCGGTGAAAGAACGTTTTTTTGGCCGCCTGACAAAAGTTCTTATCAGTTCTTTGTCCGGTGTTAACAAAATGCGGGCTTTCAACGGTTGGGTAATACCTTTATTGTTATACTCCTTTGGCATACTTAGGTGGACTCAAACGGAACTAGACGCCCTGGATAGGCGAGTCCGTCAACAACTGACATCGCATCGAATGTTACACCCACGATCTTCTGTCATGAGACTGTACATTCCGCTGAAGTGGGGGGGTCGAGGCTTTTTGAATGCCAAGAACCTCCACAACCGTGAAGTGTGCAGTTTGAGAGATTACTTTCTACAGAACGGGTGTGACATTCATTGCGATGTCGTGATGGTTGACAAGGGCCTGACACCTCTTTCCTTGGCTAACGAGAACTGGCGTAAACCAAAGGTGCTAGGTACTGAAGACCGTAGGGACGTATGGAAGAGTAAGGAGCTACACGGGCGGTTCTACCGGGTCTTAGCAGGACCCGACGTAGACCTGCTCGCTTCGGTGAACTGGCTGCGTTTTGGGGACCTCTTTGGGGAAACTGAAGGTTTTGCCTGTACAATTGCAGATGAGGTTATCAAGACGAACAACTATCGGAAATACATCATGAAGGACGGCACGGTCGACATTTGTCAAGCATGCCACCGTCCTGGTGAATCACTTCGCCATATTATTTCTGGTTGTTCGTATCTTGCTAACACCGAGTACTTGCATAGGCACAATCAAGTAGCCAGAATCATCCACCAGCAACTTGCTCTTCAATATGGCCTTATTGAGTTTGAAGTACCGTACTATAAGTACACACCAGTGCCAGTTCTTGAGAATGGTCGTGCATTGCTCTACTGGGACCGATCAATCATCACGGACAGGACTATTGTTGCCAATAGGCCCGATATCGTGTTGGTTGATCGGACCCAGCGTCGGGCAGTGCTCGTCGATATCGCCGTCCCGCATGACGAAAATCTCGTGAAGGCTGAGAAAGACAAACTTAGTAAATACCTTGATCTGTCCTTCGAGATAACCGCCATGTGGGACGTAGACTCGACGATCATTGTCCCGGTGGTCGTTTCGGCAAACGGATTAATAGCGAAGAGTCTCGATCAACATCTCAAGAGACTCTCGTTAGATTGTTGGATCAAGAGTCAGATTCAGAAGGCTGTTATCCTCGACACGTGCCGTATTGTTAGGAGGTTTCTTAGTCTGTAGCCTCCACCGCCGGTAGTTTGGGTCCTACTCCGCTACTGGTGGGTCACTATTTTTTATATTTTTAAATGTATTTGTTTTTTTTATAAATGTATTTAAAAATGTATAAGATAAGAATGTAAAGGAATAAACGAAATAATAATAATATATTAGGACAATGCACACAACACCATCTAGTCTCAAACTAAGCAGAGCTTGTGATATGAGTACTAGATAAACTGATATAAATACTTATATACATTTTATTTTTTTTGTAAATACATACATATTATACATAGGAAATATCCAGACTTCGGTACAAACGCATATGTCATCACACAAAGTTTGTCCCGACCGGGAATCGAACCCGAGACTCCGGCGTCGAAAGCCGATGCACTACCGACCACGCCACCGAAGCAGTCATATTAGCATCTATAACTCTTGAATAAACAAAGTTGTCTAATCCATTATAGTTTAACCAGTCGTTTAAATATAAGAGAGGGGGGGGGGGGGACGCTCTATCTTCAATGTTTTTAAAAGATATATCTAATGATACTCCACTGTCCGGGGTAGACGCAAGAAAAAAAAACAAATTCTGGTTACGTGTAAAGGAGGAGTCTCCGGACTCCGGAGTCGAAATCCGATGCACTGCTGACACCCGCGGCACAGAATAGGGGATAGTACTTACATACAGAACTTGCACTCCGACGTTAATTAAAGCACATTCTTTTGTTTACAGAGAACATAATTCGTACGTTAGAGTTGACAGGAAAGTACCAGCATAATTTGACCAATAATTATGATGTTAATGCCTCAATATCAACTCTATGGTCAATGCTGTGTCACAAACAAGAGACAACCCTTACTGACTTACAACTTCAAGTTTGTTAGGCGAGTGATATAGGCCTGCCCGCGGGAGGAGTCTCGTGATTCCGTAATTAGAGTATGTTTAATTACCAAACCCACGATGCGGCTGTATCGTGTTGTTTACCAAAGTTGAATCAACAGAAGATGTACACGCTCTTAATTAACAGATCGTAATTATTTAAAAGTAAAATTTTACTTATCACGTATCGTGTATGGGAATTAGAATCATTAATCAAAGTAATTGCATGGTTTTGATTTTGACACTCGACACAAATTGGATAATACTGTACTAGAGGACCCTACGGCTTCGCCTGCTTGCCAAATTTTATACATACAATCTTCCTCGAGAACCAATCTATCTATTGGTGAAAACCACATCAAAATCCGTTGTGTAGTTTTAAAGATCTACATACATACAGAACGGGCGACTTTGTTTTATAATTAGGTAGTGATGGAAAATTGATAATTACTCTTGAAATTGCTCGGAACTCCAGTTAAGAGGATAAAAGAGGAAAACTAACGAGAAGCTTTTTTACTGCAGCTGTATAAGTCAATTTTTGTTGTCAGAAAGAGAAAATTAAAAATACCGCACCGATTTTCATGCTGTTTTCATCAATGGATAGAGTGGTTCTCGAGGAAGGTTTAAGTATAATAATTTGTCGCAGGTGAAGCCGTGGGCGTCCGCTAGGACTCGTAGAAGATAAAATAATATTACTTACAAAATATTGAGACAAATCAATAAGAACTTTTTATTGTATGCTACGGTATGTCGTAGCCAGTGCTACGAAACGCGTAGCACCATTATCTACGACACTAGGCGCTACGAATATTTACCTATTGATGTCACATACATGCTCTTTATCGTATAGGAGGATTGTCTTTGTTTTATATATACTCACGGTTTTCATTTTAGAAGGGTAGACAGGGAGCTTAATGACTCAAAAGACTCACCTATTTTAATGCTTAAATGGTCTTTAAATTTGAGGCTCTTGTCATCATCATCCACCGAGCTTTTCCCCAAAGCGGTTTTGGTCGGCTTTCCAGTCTAACTGCGATTCGGCTGAACTTCGATATTTTCTGTGAAGCGACTGCCATCTGACCTCCACAACCCATGGGAGATATAAAAGTACTGTAGTTAGACCGCTCTGTTTTACCAATAAAATTAGCTATAAAGTTAAATATCTCGCAAACAAATACTTAAATCAAAAATTATACTAGGTCGCCGCAGTCGCGAAGCGTACCGTTACGCTGCAGCATATATTTTAGCGAAGCGAGTTTTGATTCAAAGCGATATAACTCTGTCAAAATATTTTTTGTCATTACGCTATGGGAATTTTTACCATCAATTAAATTATTTTTATTTGATCGAAATTCAAAATTCTGGCTTCGTAAGAACCTGGGTATTTCTGTAAGCTTCTGATGAGTGCAAGAACATCCGAAATCGGCCGAGTATTCGCCGAGAAACAATTTAACACAATTTAACATAAATCGTAATTTGAGTCACCCGTTGAGAGCTCCGCTCGCCTTCGGCTCGCTTCGCTCAATTAGCAACCTCTCAATGTTTTTAAAAGACCTATCTAATGATACTGTGTTGAGTACTCGGGGTAGACGCAAGAAAAAAAATACAAATTTCAGTTACGTGTAGAGGTATTTTTAATAATTTTCTTTTAGTATTTTGACAAAGTAGTAAATACACATATAAGGATATGTGTATTTCATGTTTCATGTTTCTAGCACTCACCGTTTAGGAGAAAAGTCGAGGATAGACGGACTGATAGACATGACGAAACTATAAGGGTTCCAAAAACTTGAATTACGGAACCCTAAAATTGGCTTTTCGGTATTATTTCGATCACAATAAGTTACTTCCAAAATAATCTTCCCCATCGTTCTTAGTCACAATGTTCACAGAATATAATATATTATGTTAAATGAATTTGGGATGAAGCTTGTTCCCACGTGTAAGGATATTAATTACTTTCATTATCCTGTTAAGTTACATGTGAGCACTGTTCGTGCGAGATAAAGAAAGATATATGTCATTGACTATGAAGTATTACTAAGTGTTGGGAGGAAGTTCGGTTTTTGCTTAGCGCGTGGTTGGTTACTTTTTAGGTTACCTCAGGCGCTCCGCAAAAATCGGGTTTCCAGACACTCACATACCGAACAACGTTTCTTGTCCTGCACCTGGAGCTCGTTAGGAATAACTAGTTCTTCTGTGCGAGACTGACAACTAATCAAGCATTCAAGAAGTGTTGGGAGAAAACGCAGATCAACCAAAGACCGATGACCGATGAAGATGATTCAGGTGTGCAAAGTTTGAATTAAATCTGATCGTTCAAAGTAGGGAAAAATCGAACACAAAAGAGTCGGTTACAAACATACAAGTGAAGCTAATAAAAGCGTAGTAAAAAAAAATTAATTGTCTGTGTGTAATTTCAAATTAACAGTTTATCACTAAATATGATTAGATACTAACACAAAGAAAAACAATTTTTAATTTCTTTGTAAGTAATCGCTAATCTCTAGCTCGGCTGGACCAAATTTAATAGGACTTTCACAGTCAAATCTGGTGTAATGACGTATAATATAGGCTACTCTTTATCCAGGGAATGTGTTCCCGCTGGAAACGGGACCCATTTACCAACTTTTTCACGCTAGTTTGCAATACAAAGTTTCGGTTCAATACCGAAACTATACTAGGTACCTATCTATACCAAGCACTTACGAAACATCACGTGGCAGTATTACTTTGAAATACTTCCACATTGGCTCTTAGAAAGCCCTTTTATTTGATACCCATATTGTAGAAGTGCATTAAATATAATTAGTCCGCCATTTTGTATGAGCCGCCATGTTGGATTTAGAATGACGTCACAAAGTTAAGCATGTATTGTTATCCATCCATCCCTATACAAAATTTCAGCTC
Organism: Nudaria mundana; assembly: GCA_963556515.1. Lineage (NCBI taxonomy): Eukaryota > Metazoa > Arthropoda > Insecta > Lepidoptera > Erebidae > Nudaria > Nudaria mundana. The sequence continues at coordinate 10,244,595 of OY748308.1, read as the reverse complement.
AATCGGTTTAGGGAATCTGCTTCAAAATTAGGTTGCAAGATTCCACCCAAACAAACACATTACATACATACAAACATTGCAAGTTAAATAAAAGCTCGTAAAAATAGTCTACATTATTCAGGCAGTTTCTGACTTCTGCATCAAATAGTCAGAGGTGTTCAACCCATATCCATTAGTTTCCTACAGTGTGTAGTTTCAAACTCATTATACTGTTTGCAGCCTCCAGCCACGTAACTAAAGTGAAACGTTCATTATGTCGAACGTTGTTGGGAGATAAAACAACTTATTTTTTTTGTTATTTTCTCTTACTTAATATATATTTAAAGTTTACGTTATGTTGATAAAACGAAAGTCTTGAGGATGGGCTTAGCTGACTTAATCTTAAGATGTATGCCTTATAAAATAGAATAGAATAAAATGAAACCCACCAAGTGCGATTCAGACTCAATAAACTCGTTGACTCGTTCAATAATTCAAAAATTCTGTTTTTTAGTATTTGTTGTTAACAGAAATAAGTTTCTTACAAAATATTTGAGTGGAAAAATGTCTTGTTCAAATTGAAACATTAAATTATAATGGTTTTCTTTTTATCGTAACGTAAGAAACAGCATCTAAGATGCTCGCATTCATGATGATCAACAACTTTTTCCATGTTTTAAGGTACGAGTACCTACAGAATTCTCATGTCATGCCACAGGCTATTGACGAAATGAAAATGTTGGGTTCGTACATTTACCTCAAGAGAACCCTTAGAGAAGGTCTCCAGAACTAAATTTACAATCCCATATTCCTTTTCAATTTCCAAATAAAAACATATACTCAATGATTTGTTATACAGTTAAGAAACTGAGTCTTATACACGATTCTGGTTAGATACGAGTATATAAAACTTTTTATTTCCCGACGTTTCGACTCTGTTGTAAACGCTCCAAAATCTGATTATACTCGTACTTGACCTATGTTACTGGCCAAGTGTGGGTGTGTAATGCACCTCTGCCTACCCCTTCGCGTATGTCGATGCAAACTAGTTTTTCTACCTTTACCAACCGACTTCCAAAAAAGGAGGAGGTTGTCAATTCGAATGTATGTTTTTTTAATTTTTGTTACCTCATATCTCTCACTGGAAAAACCGATTTTACATTATATTTTTTTTAAATGAAAGCTACTTTTTCCCACGTGGTCCCATTTCAATTTGGTCCCATTCCGACAATTATTTGGTCCCATTTCGGTAATTTGAAGTCGGTTGTTGTGTAAAATTTTGACGAGTATTTTGTTACTACAAGCGTCTCTGATTGTGTGAAACGGGATATAATACGTAGGTCACACTATAAGTTTTGCGTAACTTAAAAAAACAATATGTTAAAACTAAAATATTATGTTTATTGCTTTTCAAAATATTCTCTATTACATTTTAAACATTTTTTCATGCGATCAAACCATTTTTTAAAACAGGAGGACCACAAATCTGAAGGCATGTTTTCTACGTGCTGATTGAACGCTATCACTCTCTTTTCGGAGTTGGTAAAAGTGAAACCTCTCATCAAATCTTTGATTTTGGGGAAAATACAGAAATAACAGGGTTGTACGAGTTGTACTTTTTCGTAAGCTAAAAATGACTTTCTTTTGTTGGCCGTGTGTGAAGAAGCGTTGTCATGATGTAAGAGAACGCGGCTTTTGGGTCGTCTATCGCGAAATTTTTCTAACACCCTGGTTAAACAAATGGTAGAATACCACTCGGCATTAACACTCTTTTGACCTTAAAATAGAATTGTACAGATGGGACCCGTAGCTGAGAAAAAAACGGGATCATTTTTTTACCAACGTTTCTCGCCTGCCTCACTTTTGTTGGGTTGTTGTAATTTTCAAAAACCCATTCACAAAATAGCTGTTTTTTTCGGGTTCAAAACAATAAATCCACGTTTCGTCTCCTGTGATAATGTCATAAACAGCATTAGAATGTCCGTGGTCGTACTTCAGTAGCATCTGTGAGCACCATTCCACGCGAGCCCACTTCTGCTCCGCTGTCAGTTCATGAGGGATCCAACGACAACAAAGTTTCCGAACTTTCAATTCTTCGTGTAAAATTTTCTGGATTTGACTCATACCAATCCCCAATAGTCCTCGAATTGTCTCATAGGTAATCCGCGGGTTTTCTTCAATTAACCGCTTAACAGTAGCCACATTATTTTCGTTGACGGCAGTTGAAGCCCACCCTTCCCGAAATTCGTCATGTAAAGAAACTCGACCTCTCTCAAATTCAGCAAACTATCGCCTCACGGTGCTCAAACAAGGTGCTTCTCTCCCAAAAGCATTTTGAAGACGAGCGGCACAGTCTGGCGGAGAGACAGAGAACTTTAAATCATAAAAAATCATCTTACTTACTTAATTCCATTTTCGTTGCATACGTAGAACTTTGATGTATGATAAAAACAATTGACAAAAGATTTCCCGCAAATTGTTTTTTTTTATTACAAAGAAGGTTACAACGTTTAAAAAAATATAACATTTGAAATTCAAATAGTTCCGATTAGCTAGAAGTGCAAAACTTTTAGTGTGCCCCATGTAGTAGCCTATTGCTCTAAAAAATAACGCAAACAGGTATATATTACTGAAAAAAGTTCTGAAGCTGTTCAATGGTATTGTAGGGACACAGATGTGTGCGCTATATGTATGTGTGTGCGTGCAAGTTAGATCGCAAGAGTCGAGTCGGCCAGTTCGCTGTAAGTGGCCCGACAGAGCGCTAGGTTGCATTAAGTCGCGATACGTAATTTGGGGAATATTTTATTGTATTACTAAAATATATATTTCATACCAAATAGTATTGGGAAATTCGTATATTAAACAAGTATTGTTCAGTCAACAGTGTTTCTGTCGGACTAGTTCCGTGACCCTGGTAATCCCTCAGTTATCCCACACTTGTACAAGCGTGGACACATTAGTTGGTAGCGGGTTCGAGTCCCGTGTGAATTTTGAGTGTTCAGTAGAAATAGGTATCAGTCTAGTGGCTACGGAGTCTGACCACCTGATAGCCTATAATTGGTGACCCCGACAACGAAAAGTGTGGTATTTCTGAAGTGTTACCAGTTAGGATTAGTTAGTTTTTAGTACGCGTAATAGTGTGGTGTTCGAACAGAAGTTATTATGGCGTTGCAAGGTAATAAAGTGGACAGTGACGATAAAGGGAGCGCGTGTGCAATGGACTCAGGTACGTCGAACAAATTCAGTGATAGTGAGCTCGCTACGATAAGCCTGCACACGAAACTGCCAGAATTCTGGGCGGAGATGCCGCGGCTCTGGTTCGCGCAGATAGAGAGTATATTAGGTCCACAGAAACAGAGTGATGCAACGAGATACAACTTGGTGGTGGCCAAGCTGGGACGGGAGGCGCTTCAACAAGTAAGCGACATCCTGGTGGCGCCACCAGCCACAGATAAATATAACACCATTAAGGAGAGGCTACTGCAGGTTTACGAAGAAAGTGCAGAGCGACAGTTTCAGAAACTGGTGGGAGAGCTGGAGTTGGGTGCTCAGAAACCCTCACAGCTGCTGCGCAGGATGCGCGATTTGGGTAGGCACACCCAGACGTCGGAACAGACGCTGCACAACCTATGGCTGTCGCGCCTACCAGCATCGGTACGGGCCGTGTTGACGGTCAGCCAGGACCAGAGTTTGTTGAACCTGGGGAACATAGCAGATAAGATTATGGAGAGTGTGCGAATTGGAGAGATAGCGGAAGTTAGTAGCGCCGCCGGAACCAGCAGCCAGTTACCGATGGCTGAAGTATTATCGCAGATGCATAAACTGAATCTAGAAATAGCATCACTACGTGAAGAAGTCGCGGAGCATCGGCGGAGCAGTTTCCGGGATCGCGGAGGTCGCGACCAGTCCCGGCGTCGATCGAGCTCGAGAACGCCATCAGACCCCAATTGGCTATGCAGATGGCATTTTAGGTACCGAGACAGGGCGACGAGGTGCGAGAAGCCGTGCGCGTGGAAACCACCGGCGGAAAACGAGCGCCGGTGCGATCAAGGGCGGCGGCAGTGATCGTACCGGGTAGTAACCATCGCCTCAGTGTGTTTGATAGAGAAAATGGACTTAAGTTTTTAGTAGACACCGGGGCGAATGTGTCCGTCATTCCGGCCAGCTCCAAACAGAAATCATCAGGTGAGCACTCGGACTATAAGTTATACGCGGCAAATGGAAGTGAGATAAAAACCTACGGTGTTAAAGTATTACATGTGAACATAGGCCTTCGGCGACCTTATCGGTGGACTTTCGTTGTCGCCGAAGTGACTCAACCAATATTAGGTGCGGATTTTTTAGAACACCACGCATTAATTGTAGATTTAAGTGCACGTAAGGTAATTGATAGAGAAACTAAATTGTTAACGCTGTGCAGTATAACCACCTGTGATAATTTGTCCATTACTACGATAGAAAATAATCATCCTTTTAGTAGTTTGTTGTCAGAATTCCCTGAGATTACTAAACCTGTCTCATTTAAAAATATGGACAACGTGGAACAGCTGCGCCGATTTTTGGGTATGGTGAATTTTTATAGGAATAGTATTCCCCACGCAGCTGAGCATCAATCGGTATTAAATGAGTTTCTAAAAGGTGCCAAAAAGAAGGACAAAACCAAAATTTCATGGTCGCAGGAGTCAATAGAGGCATTTGATAAATGTAAGAAGGGTCTTAAAGAGGCGGTCATGTTATCGCACCCGGTAAGTAATGTACCCTTAGCTTTACATACGGACGCGTCGGATACATGCGCGGGAGCAGCACTGAACCAGTACATCGATGGTAAATGGGTGCCGTTAGGATACTTCTCAAAGAAGTTTACGAAAGCTCAACAAAAGTATTCTACGTACGATAGGGAGCTCACCGCGATATTTTTAGCCATGAGACATTTCAGATATTTGTATGAGGGGAGAGAATTGATTATTTTTACAGACCATAAGCCCCTAACATTTGCATTTAGTAAAGTCGAATCGAAAAGCGAAACGCCTCGACGTACACGGCAGTTGCTCTACATCAGCGAATTTACAACGGATGTAAGGTACGTCGAGGGCAATAACAATGTTACTGCTGACGCGTTCTCGAGAATTGAAACCATACACTGCCCGACAACATTCGATTACGCAGAATTAGCAACCGCACAGGAACAGGATGTCGATTTAGCAAAATTATTAAAAGTACAACAGTCCAATTTGTGTTTAAAGAAAATGATAGTACCTAACTGTGATAAGCTTATTTATTGTGAAATATCAACCAAAAGTTGTAGGCCTTATTTGCCAGAAAATTTTAGGAAACTGGGATTTCAATCAGTACACAATGTATGTCACCCGGGTATAAGGGCAACGCGTAAATTAGTAGCGCAAAGATATTTTTGGCCGAGTCTTAATAGAGACATTGGTCAATGGGCGAAAACGTGTGTTCTGTGCCAAAAGAACAAAGTAGGCAGACACACGGTTTCAGAATTACAACAATTCCCGGAGGCTGATAGGTTAGGCCACGTACATATTGACATAGTAGGCCCGTTAGCACCCACGAAAGAAAATTATAGGTACCTAATAACGATGATAGATAGAGGCACCAGATGGCCCGAGGCAATTCCTGTGTGCGACATTACGGCTGAAGTGGTTGCGAGAGTATTTTATGAAAGTTGGATTGTACGATTTGGTGTACCTGACCGAGTAACGTCGGATCAAGGCAGGCAGTTTGAGAGTAATTTGTTCAGAGAGTTGTTAAAGATTATGGGCATAAATAAGTTCAGAACTACACCGTATAGGCCGCAGAGTAATGGCATGATAGAACGCTGGCACAGGAGTTTGAAACAGTCCTTAGCAGCGCGTCTAGCAAATAATTCGTCATGGAGTGACGAGTTGCCTACGGTTTTGTTGGGATTGCGTACGGTAGGTAGAAGCGACAATGGGGTAAGCCCGGCGGAGTATTTATATGGAAAAACAATTCGGTTGCCAGGAGATTTTTACGATATCTCAAACAACCGAAACGTTTCAGACCATGAGTATTTAGATAGATTAAGAAAGTATATAGATAATTTGAAGCCGATTCCGCACGAATTCAGAGATTCACGGACGCTGTTTGTACACAAAGAATTAGGTAAGTGTGAACAGGTCTTTATCAGGAACGATGCAGTTCGCAGGCCGCTGACGTCACCGTATGAAGGTCCTTATCGTGTTTTAGAAAGAAATGGAAAGGTATATAAAATTCAGTTACCTAATAGAATAGCTCATATATCGATAGACAGATTAAAGCCAGCACATATATTGAATGAGGAAGGTGCGGTGAGTAAGGTAAATAAGGTACAAGTTTGCCAAAATAAAGTTGACGACAAATGCAGCAGTGGTTATCTCAGCGTTAACAAAGATATGGAGCATAAGCTAGTTGATAAGAAAACTAAGAGTGGTCGCGTAGTAAAGCCACCGGTCAGATTCAATATATAATTTTGTTATATATGTCGTTGGTAACATTGTATAGGAATGATAGCGCGATGTATAAGGTGCAGTGATGGATAGAAGTAGTTGCAGGCGCTGTCGTGATGGACGTTGAGGATCCTAAGGGATGTTAATTGATTATTGCAGAGCGGGTCATCACGGCAGCTACCATTAGTCAGTCAGTATGAATGTGTTTAGAATAAGTTTTTTTTTGTTAGGTAAATACATCATATAATGATTTCGGGCAAACACGCCGAACATTATATGTATGTAACCACTCGAGTTTAAAATAGAACACATTATATTGTTGGTTGTAAGCAAATTAGTAGTATGATGAAATGCAAAATATTGAGCAATAAATGTGATATACAGTATTTGAGTATGTTATAAATGAATCACATTGTTTTAACAAGTAATTGTGTAGTATACGTCTGTTTGCCAAATTATTGTTGAAATGGGCAAGTCATACAGTAAAAATGAAGAGATTATTATAGCTCAAAATGGAGCAAATAAACTGGATTTTTCCAACATGGAAAGTCATTTGAAGACTTATGGAGGAATTATAGTGGCTATTTGTGTATTATTGTCTGTAATTATATTGTGTAAATGCTATAGAACATGTGACAGTAGAGGAAAGAAGTGGATACAGAAACAGACAGAAAATTCAATTCAAAATATTCAGCAGGCAAAGCCACAGCAAGTACAAGTATAGAACATCTTTGCAAACGCCTCAAGGAATGTGTAACTCAATCCTTTGGAGTTGCAATGTTGTAATCAGTTGTGTGACTCACGGCTAGTGTATTAAGCCAGTGAACAAAATGTAATAAATGATAGGGTAACCATAAGTTTCGATACCCATAGAAATTGTATTTTTTTGCGTAATAATTTTTTTTTTTTTGTGTTTTGTTATGTATTTTTGTGTAATGCATTGTTTTGTTTTGTTGTGATTAAATCTGTAAAAATTTTTTTTTGTATGTAAAAATTTGGGGGGAGTATTGTAGGGACACAGATGTGTGCGCTATATGTATGTGTGTGCGTGCAAGTTAGATCGCAAGAGAGTCGAGTCGGCCAGTTCGCTGTAAGTGGCCCGACAGAGCGCTAGGTTGCATTAAGTCGCGATACGTAATTTGGGGAATATTTTATTGTATTACTAAAATATATATTTCATACCAAATAGTATTGGGAAATTCGTATATTAAACAAGTATTGTTCAGTCAACAGTGTTTCTGTCGGACTAGTTCCGTGACCCTGGTAATCCCTCAGTTATCCCACACTTGTACAAGCGTGGACACATTAGTTGGTAGCGGGTTCGAGTCCCGTGTGAATTTTGAGTGTTCAGTAGAAATAGGTATCAGTCTAGTGGCTACGGAGTCTGACCACCTGATAGCCTATAGTATTAAAGATTACACCGTGCATATAAATTAACGAACATATTTTACCACTTTATAATGTTGGTAATAGACTGAAAGTCAGTTTTCCAATAAGCCACTAAGAAGGTTCAAGTTTCTTGAATATGCATCGAGGCTCTAGGTCACATTGAAGCGTTTCAACGTCTCAAGCGTACTGCTTTCAGAAATACTTTTATTGAATTCATATTGCATACATCATTTACGACTCTTTTTGCATACCCTTTTTCTATTCAAGTCACAAAACTATAAATAAATCGTTTTAGTTTTAGCAATACCATAATAATTGACTTTTCGATATAAACGGCTTAGACAGAATTTGAAGTTGGAATACACTGCGTTGCAAAAAAAACGGGCACTAAACACAAAAGTGTGTTTAATACAGTTAAACACTATGTATCTATGAACCGTAGACTTCGGGAGCGGCTTTGTTTATCCTTAAATTGTATTTATATGCATGACTTTTGATTTTATTTATATGGGTTGCTATGGTTACGGATTGCATTCTTGACAGACCGTAGACTTCGGGAGCTTTGTTTAGAACATTTATTTTTCAATTTTCTTTATTACTCTTTCATTTTTCATCCAATCCAAAAAATATCATTTATATGTTATTCATTGTAAGCAAGGAGTGTGTGTGTAAAGTTTCATGAAAATCGGTTGATAAATACGGCCGCAAACATGATCTGAAGGAACCCGTAGATGTAGACATGTAGAGGTAAAGACGAAAGAAATTCTCCCCAGTCTGCAAGTTGAAACAGAGACTTCGGTCGCTTCGCTCCCTCAGTCAATTAAAGGCACGGTCAAACTCATCCTTCACATGCGACGTACACCACGCATTATGGCGTTTGAACAGGACCTATACAATTATTATGGGAACGAACACACTGGTCATTCACCACGCTGTCTTACGCGTCACAGCGCCAGATTCGCGTGTTCCCATGCTGTCCGACGGTACCACGCTTCCCACACTTTTAAAGTGACATAGCGCGTAGATAACGTAAACGTTAGCGTAGCGATAACGTAGACGTCTTAAGACGAAGGACCAATGTGTCGCTGTCTCCCACGTCGCATGGCATACGTCGTATGTGAAGGACCAGTGTGTTTCAAGCTGATACACTTCACTGATCTCCTACAAAATGCGGTATACAATACAATACAATACAATACAATACAATACAATAAAACTTTATTGTACATCAATATAAAATTCATAACAAACAATATATATTTATTTATTTTACAATTTCATGTCAAGCAATATTATAAAATACTAAGTAAATAAACAATTAATTAGTCAGAAAATAAAAAAAAATAAAAAAGTCACAAATATACGTCCTGCATCGTTCCTGGTGCAAAGGTGCCCATGATGCTGGCAACATTGCCCCGCTGAATGGCAATGGACAATCTTTGCACCAGGAAAGACCCAGAGCGAGCGTCACCGGACCTCTCCCTAATTCGATGTCCTAACTCCGTGACAAAGCTCTTAGCTTCGGAGCCCCAACTGCCCAAGGCCTCCACCGCTAAGGGCACAAATAAATAATGTGACAAACATAAACAGGTTTTAACATGTAAAAATACGAGTATATAGATGGCCGAAGTCCACCGGTGCGGGCATCCTGGGGCTATCCTTCCTAGGGCGTATTGGAATATACTTATGTAATTAAATCCAGAACGCTGACCTCCACAACCCATGGGCGATATCGAAGTTCTGTAGTTAGATGATGTAAGTAACAGTTTAAATTTATTAATAATTGTTAATAATGCTATTTTCCCACAGCACAAACATGGACAACAATAGGTAAAAAATAATCGTATTCGACGATTTTATTAGTCCGAGACGCCCAGGACTGTTGGCTGTGCCATAGCGGCTGGCACGTAAGATTTTGTTGCCTTACATCAACATTTCATCGCAAATTTCAATCGCAGTAGCAGCAATATATTTTTTTTACAAAATTATATTGCTGCTACTTTTTATTAAATTCATTCGGCCATTTTGGACATAACCCATGATAATGTGTGTCCGGTGACGGCAATAGGCTTGCCCCATATTACGTGGGACTAGAAATACTGGCAAGTTGTGGTTGTGGAATGCAACTCTGCCTCTTTGGGGATATAGGCGTGATATGTGTGTGTCGACGATTTTAACCGAAGGATGTCACAAAAAGAGCTGTTACTGTGTACATACGAGTACAAACCGAAAGAAAAATACCATTTTACGTAAATACCCTTCCTAGTAATCGCTTGCCTAATTGACAAGGGGTAAGGAAGCAAAGTGGAAGTTTTTCGAAACCCTTTTAGAAATATTTATTCAATTTACATTCCATTAAGTAAAGTGTAGACGAGACCGAATGATTCCAGTCCCACAGCCAACAGAGTACTTTAATAAAGTGTTAGAGATTAAAAAAAACGTATTTGTTGAAATAACAATTTATTTTGAAAAATCTAATTTAAAAATACCGGCCAAGTGTGAGTCTGACTCGCACACGAAGGGTTCCGTACCATTATCTATAAGAATGGAAGAAAAAATCTTCTGTTTTTTAGAACGGCCAGACGGATGGACAGTGGAACCTTCGTAATGGGGTAAGAAGGTTTATATTTCACTAGAATGTCGCAAATCAGCCCGCGTGATTCAGTTCTTTCGTTTCCGATTCCCATGGGAACCCATTACCGGGTTAAAAAGTAGCCTATGTCACTCGGAAAAATTTTGTGAAAATGTTTTTTTTTAATATTTGTGTCGACAAATTGACGCCACCCGCCTGATGGTAATATGTGGCGACGTCTGGCGATTGCGGGCGACTCTCATAGTACACAGGAATACTATAGAGAGTGGTCCTCAACTTGACGACCCAGTAATGTGCCTCTTCACACTTCGCTTAAAGAACCCAGGGTTATATTATGTTGGAGGAAACACGTGCGCAGGCAGGGCAGAGAAACGAACGTTTAAAACGCTCGGTTCTCGCTAGTGAAAGAACTTTCAAAACAGGTCTACAAACAGACAACTAAATCTTTCTTCTATAGAATATTTGTGTCAAACGAGTCCCTCAGCAGCCAACCTGTAAGTGATACCTATATTTACCTGAGTGCAAGAGAGTATTACTTGAGCCCCTTGTACTAAGGCATAATTAAATGATACTACCGAATTCGTGAGGCCTTGTTTAAATAGGTTAGGCACCTAAAGATCCGTTTAGTAAACTTTTTAAGGCTAACAATGCTTTTAAAAGTTGTTAAGACTGTGGTTCGAGCTTCTATGAAACTTCTTTGGTAGAGTTTTAACATTTTCAGTACTGTGTTTGTTTTGAAATTATACATTCAATAAGAATCATTTCATATTTTTCGCTTTAGTAAATAAATGAGTATGTTAGGACATTTAAATACAAAGACATCGAACCAGCGATATAACTATAATATACCCACTTGTAAATATACACTAAATAATAGTATAGCTACATAGAAACAGGCACCATTGGAAATACCTTTTGGTGCATACCAGAGACGCCCGCAATGGACATATATAAGCAGCCGCGATTCGCGGAATTATAATAAAAAGATACATAGAAAGACATGTGACAATAGAGAACCTATAGAAGACAATAACATCTACAAAAATACAATAAAGATTATATTCACACAAATAAAGATTCACACATCTACATTTGACTAGCAAATAAATGATTTGATTTGACTAATAGTTTTGTTAGTTTCACATAATAGAAGATAAAAGTATGTTGCCGTTACTGGGAACTATTATGCAGTAATAAATCAATAATCAAGTCGTCAATATAATAATATAAATATAGATGTATAATTTTTTTTTTATGCTGTTTGAAATGCTATGATGTATTGTGATCTCTAGTACCTATAATAATATTATACTAAAGATCACAATACATACATAGTACATAATATTATTATGTACTTCTATAAGTTATAGAGTGCTTCCTGTCCATTACTTGTCTTTCCTTATTTAATTTCCTTTGTTTACTTATATTTTTCTTGTGATATTAGTATTGTCTCCATAAGATTGTTTTATGTTTCCTCATTAACTTTACTCAAACACCAATGACTACCCATTTTCACATCTTATTTCTTACCGTTTATGTCCATCCAAAGGTTGCCTGTAAGAGATCGCTTTTAGGGATAAGGTCGCCATTTGTACATTTTCATACGATGTTTCTCATTTTTTTTGTATTGTAGTATAATAAAGTTTATTCTATTCTAGTCTATTCTATCATTCCAAAATCTGAACCTATTTCAACAGCCAGGACCGATGGTATACATCTATAATCTATACTAATACTAGCTATTCCGGCAAAATTCGTACCTCGACCTCGAACTTTTAAACCTTCCCTGAACCTCCGCGAATATTTCAAGACCAAAATTAGCTAAATCGGTTAAGCCATTCCCGAGTTTTAGCGCGAGACAAACGAATGGCGATTTATTTATAGTTATATAGATTATAGAAGAGTTTATTTGTTTGCTTGAACGCGCTAATCTCAGGAAGTACTGGTTCGCTTTGAAAAAATATATTTGTGTTGAATAGTGCATTTATCGAGGAAGGCTATACGCTATATCACCTCACGCTACGATTAATAAGAGCAGAGCAGCAGTGTAATATTTTTCAAAAACGGGGTAAATTTATTTCTTTAGAGAACTTCCATAGCGTGCGCTGGTCAAATGGTTAATGTTATGTTAAAATAATGTACATACTAAAGAAACATTTCACTTTTAAATTCCAAAAAAAAGTCCGCGGTGGCATATGTACATCTATATTTTAAGGTTAACTCACTATACCATAGGTTATCAATTATAATGATTAGCTAAAACAAGATATTATTACGGGTGACGGGAACTGGAAAAATAAACGGGGTAATGCCAGGGTAATCCAAGACCAAGACCGTATAATGTATGTTACAACTTAACACCATTATCTTCTATAAATAAATCTGTAGAAGTGAAAATTCTGTACATTGAAAATATCAAAAAAATTAATGGCAGGGGGTGTTACTAGACCGACACAGAAACAAAAATGTGATTAAAATTTTTTTTGTCTGTCTGTTTGTTCAGGCATCACGCAAAAACTACCAGTTCGATTACGATGAAACTTGGTATAATTATTCTTTATTATCCTGGGCACCACAACCACACTGGGTACTTTTTATCCCGGAAAAGTATTTAAAATAAAAAACAAACTTAATTTTGCGGTTCGATCCCTAGACCCGATTACTGTACCAACCGCAAATAATAAGTTTGTCGTAGGTTACGTCACCCGCAGTGGAGTTCACTAAAGAGCGCTGCACACGGCTAAGATACTATAATATTTTATCTTAAGATACAATATCGCTCAACAGCTATACATAATAAATAAGTAAGTGGTGATCAAAAAAGCTATAACACGCAGGCGGAGCTGCGGGCAACAGCTAGTCTAGCATATAAATGTGAGAACTGGTATAAATTTTATGTGCCCAACTCTATTTTATTTTACACTGTATAAGTGCAACATCAAACAGATTTTGTAGCATGAAAGTGTGTGAATTAAATACGAGTTGTGCAGTCACGGTTTACAGCATTACTTATAACGCTTCATATCAAAATATAGTTTGATATGAAAGTTTCTCATTGCTGTAGTTTTGTCAATAGAAATGTTATGTACGAGTACACGTATAAATTCCGAACGGCAAGAACAAATAATTCTGTAATTATTGTGTACGTTATTGTCAGGACTAGTTTATTAGGAAATAAAATTTAGTTAAAAATCGTAGGAATAAACAGTGACATCATCAGAAATTTTAATCTACTAGTATATATTCGGACGCCCGCGGCTTTGACCCCTTGAGAAATTATATATACATATTTGAAATTCCACTTGCTACGATCCTGGCATACTTCTTTCGCTTTCCGGTTCTGGGTACTCTTGAACTGGCCTTTGGTCAAACATCTCCAATTTTGTGAAAGTACGTTCACCTAGGTCGACTCTTACCTGCCTGTCCATTCACGCCCGCCATATGTTTCTGTTTCGTCAATCTTTTTTCAACCATCCTTTCTACGTGCCCGAACCATCTAAGCATCCCTTTTTTATCTTACTCACTACATCTTCTGACACACCGCAACGTTCTCGTATCACGCTGTTCCTCACTTTATCAACCAATCACAAAGTATATAAGTACACAAAACCTTCCTCGAGAACCAGTCTATACTTTGGTGAAAACCGCATCAAAATCCGTTACGTAGTTTTAAAGATCTAAGCATACATAAGGACATGGGACTTTTCTATGTGGTTATTGTTAAAGTCAGTGGTTGTTATGTCTATATTATAGTTTTCTATATGCCGGGCGCCACTAGAAAGCCGGGCGCCATTGGAAATACCTTCTGGTGCGTACCAGAGACACCCGGCAACGGACGTAGGAGCGGCCGCGAGCTTGGGCCTCGGAATTTGGTCTTCTATGTTTATTTATAAATATAGATATACTACCTTCATAGTAGTTGCGTTAAAATTATGGTCGAATTTAAATCTCTGGAGGCCCCTAGTTTTAATAACTATTCAAGTAAGTATAAGACAGTTGTGAACAAATTCTAGACACGTTTGCTTTAAACCATATAAAAGCATTTTATGAAAGCGAGTGTTAAATTAACTGTGCAAAAGGAGCGCGCAGTTTAAAAGGAGTTTAAAGCTTTAAAATTCTCGTTTCCAAATACTTTGTTTGTTTCTGCATGTTGAAAGTAATTACTTCATTTTAGCGACAACGCTTTTTTGCTGATTTTTAAAGTTTAGTGGGTTTTTGACAAGTTTTCTTTGCATACGATTTACTAGAATAAAACTGCAGTGCTACTCTGAAATGCCAAATACGATTCAATCGGTTGCGTCGGATGTCCGACCGACCCGAACGAATTAACAGTAATAACCTTACTCTGAAATTACTTCGGATCGGTGCGTTAAATCAAATTCATTGATAAATATCACAAGAGTATCGGATTATAATCTATGGTATCGGATTGAATGATATGAAGAGGTTGTGTAGTTCTTACTAAACTTTTTGAAAATATTATCATCGAAGTTTTGAAATTCAATTTTTTTTTATAAGAAAACTACAGATTTAAAGTAAATATATGTATATTCATAAAGCAAATTGAATAACAGACTCAATTTACTAGTTTTAATAATTAAATAATGTCAAACAATGTTTTGAAGATTTACATAAAGTCCAGGCTGAATTGACAAATAATAAAAAAGCAAATAAATCAAACGTCAAAACAAATGTCCCCTTGACCATTTGGTATTTTTTAGAAATTCTCTTAATCTTAGATTATTTTATTCTAAATTATTATAAAATCTAAGGAATAAATATGTAATTTTGTAGAAATTCATAACCATTGGTGATTAATATCGTATTTTAGTGTTGAAGTTTAAAGCGAAGGTTACAAAACACTATTCGACTCGTTGAAATGAAATTGAAATTATTTATTTATTTGTATAGGTCAATAAATGGCTCTTACAAAGGTCAGTAAGTACTTAAAATAAAAAATGTCATTGCTTCTATATTTACATGTACTGCCAGATTCGCAAAGCAATAAGTAGAACCGAGAGAAAGAACCTGGCAATAAAACTCTCGGTCACTCTTTTCAAATAATTGACTCATTTACACATTTTCTTAAGACTAAATGTGGACGAATGTACATTGGTCTCGTGTCAAAATCAAAAAGAGTGTATAATACAACAAAAAAAATATTATAGTCGCCTAAGTACAATATGCTATAATTACGGCATTTTAGGAGGCGCCTGCACCATGCTCAAGCCAGACTCTTTTATCATTAAGGTAATCAACTGTCTTATAATATGCTTTTTGACATAAAGTGGTCTTTATAAAGTTTTTAAATTTATTGTCGGGCATACAAAGGACCGATTCAGGCAATTTATTATAAAAGCGTATACCTTCCCCCTTGAAAGAATGACTAACCTTGCCAAGCCGATAACACGGAGGGAGTAGTTTATTTTTATTACGTAGATTTCTGTCTGTAACGTCACTTACTTTAGTATAGCTAGATATATTTTTCCTGACATACAGTATGTTATCAAATATATATTGGGAAGCTACAGTTAAAATATTAATATCTTTAAATCGCTCCCTAAGAGAATCTCTTTTACCTAAACAATAAATGGCACGGACTGCCCTCTTTTGTAATATAAAAATTGTTTCTATATCTGCTGCATTTCCCCAAAGTAGTATTCCATAGGACATCAAGCTATGGAAGTAACCAAAGTAAACTAGGCCTAGCAGTAGCTACATCTGTCAACTGCCTAATCCGTCTCACAGCATACGCAGCAGAGCTAAGCTTATTAGCTAAAATGGTGATATGGTCACCCCATTGTAATTTAGAATCTATTGTTATTCCTAAAAAGGTAGTGTTATTTACAAATTCTAACCTTTGGCTACCCAGCACGACATGGACGTTTGCTTGTCTGACATTGGGCATTGTAAATTTAACGCATTTAGTCTTTTCTGTATTCAACAATAGGTTGTTTGTAGAAAACCAATTTGAAATATTATTTAAAATATTATTAACATTATTGGCATCTGTACTATGCCGATTTACTTTGAATATAAGTGATGTATCATCCGCGAACATTACTATTCCAGCTTGTGCCTCGATCATGCAAGGCAAGTCATTAACATAAACCAAGAAGAGAAAAGGCCCCAGAATTGATCCCTGAGGTACGCCTATTTTGACGTTAGTTCCGTTTGACTTAACGTTGTTCACATGAACAGTCTGCAGCCTATCTGTAAGATCATAATAATAAGATAAGTCTGGTAAGATCCTAATAGTTCTAAGGATTTTTTGTCAAAACCATACCGACGTAACTTTAGCAAAAGTGTCTGATGGTCAACACAATCAAATGCTTTAGACAGATCGCAGAATACCCCAATGGCATCCTGCGATCCCTCCCATGCGTCGTAAATCAAGCTAACAAGGGTTACTCCCACATCGGTGGTAGATTTTCCGCGAGTAAAGCCAAATTGCTGGCTGTGGAAAAGATTGTTGGTCGTGAAGTGGACTTGCATTTGATTTAGCATCACTCTCTCAAACACCTTACTCATAGCTGGCAAAATAGAAATGGGGCGGTAGTTACCAAGTTCAGACTTAGATCCCTTCTTAAATAATGGTATTAGTCTACTATTTTTCATTAGGTTAGGGAATATACCTTCATCTACACATTCATTAAAAATTAGTGCCAAGTCAGGTGCAATGATATCAATTACATTACTTATTAAGCTAACTGATATGCCCCACCAGTGATCTTCAGACTTTTTAATTTTGAGATTTTTAAATGCTTTCAAGATGTCACTGGGGTCTATATGTTTGAAGTTAAATTTAGATGAAGAACCAATATTACTTTCGAGAAAGGCCACAGCACTGTGGGCACAAGAATTAATAGAAGAAGTTACTTTAAATGGAATGTTGGTAAAATAATCTTCAAATGCATTTACAATACCTTTCGGAGAGGTTATATTCTTGTTTTCTAATTTAATTTTAGTAACAGTATCCCTCACTTTACATTTACCTGACTCTTTGTTTATAACTTTCCATGTTTCTTTTATTTTGTTAGGAGCCTCAATTATTTTCCTTTTGATGTGAATGGATTTAGCCTGTCTACATACTTTTTTGAATACTTTGGAGTAATTCCTAACATATTCAATGAAACTTTTATCAAATCTGTATCGTTTTTCTGCATATAGATCAAACAGCATTCGTCTACTTTTATAAATGCCTACTGTTGCCCATTCACAAAATTTCGTTTTAACACTACGATTTTGGCATTTTTGTTTGAATGTGTCTGAAAAAGCATCAGATAATGTACCAAATAAACTATTATAATGGACCTCAGGATTATTACCTATATAAACTATAGAATTAAGCTTTTTCTCGAACAAGTTTTTGAATTCTTTAATTCTATTAGAGGTTATATACATAATTTTCTCATTATACTGACTATTATTACTCTTGGGAAAGGATACTATTTGACCACAGTGATCTGATGGCAATTTACTAATTACAGACTTGCTTAAGCACTCACAATCCGTAAAATAATTATCCAGGCAATTGGCTGCTGTTTCTGTGACTCTAGTCGGCTCACAGAAAATATTTTCCATATTGTAACTACCAAATAAATTCAAAAATTGAGTACTTTTCTTACACTGTTTTAGGATGTTTACATTGAAGTCTCCGCACACAATTAACTTCTTCCTATTATTTGACGCAACCCCTAGAACCTGGTCCATGACCTTGGTAAATACACTAAAATCACTGTTAGGTGGACTGTATACGCAAACTACTATATATTGGTCAAGCTCGGCACAGGCCACCTCAGCACATCGCTCAACAGAAAGTCTAACTATGTCAGACCGCTCTTTGCTGCGGAGACCATTTTTAATTAAGACCATGGAGCCACCTTTAATCGCAGACTTCCTGTTAAAGCAACTTGCAATATTGTAGTTGTTTATATTGAACATCATCTCACTCTCCTTGAGCCAATGTTCAGTCAAACACAAAATATCTACATTTAATTCCTCTAGGAATAACTCCACTACTAATTCCTTGCCAGAAAGACCTTCTATATTTTGATGAGCCATCTTTAGCTCTGGTATTCCTGTTGTCTGGATGTTCAGTTTAAATCATTTGTTATACATACTAAATTATTACTACAAGTACCTAACAAATTTGTAGGTATATTACTTTGTTTACAATGTAAACTCGTCCAAAAATTAATATTATTTGCTAGCAATGTAGCAACATTATTTTTGTCTGACTTCAATAAAATTATTAGTGTCAAAAAAAATAAAAGTGTCACTATGACGACATGTCAAAGTATGAATAAAACTATTCAGTTGTTTTTATCCATAGTATGCAAACTATTCCTAAGAGATATGAGTACATGACCGAAGACCTTGCTATGGACTACTGCTATGGAGTATCAAAAGCGATAACATTGACACCAAGATTCGACACTACTTTCTTCAGTGACACCAAGATTTACCTTGATGAATTATTCTTGGATGATTGCAATAAGTAGATCGTAAATGCATTGGTTTACATCTAATATTAGGTACACTGAGAACAAAATGAAGTAGTGAGTTGTGGTCATTGTTAATGCCTAAAGGCTGCTACACACAATGCCGCCGGCCGTGCCACCGGCCATGCCGCCGCTAACCCGGTGGCTTACAAAGCCGCCGGCTTGCCGCACAAAGAAGCCACTGGCATGGCCGCCAGGCTGAGCCGGCGGGTTGCGCGGGGTGCCCGCGTCATTTCATACATACATGACTGTCACAACCGGAATGATGCTTGGCGGCTATGCGCGGCCTAAGCCGGCGGCTTGTATTGCCGGCGGCAGTGCCGCTCGGCCTAAACCCCTGCGGCACTGCCGCCGGCACTGTGTGTAGCAGCTTTTACGACTTATCTAGTAGGAGTGCAGTGGATGTAAAAGTCAATAGGAACTTAGGAAGGAGGAATATTGTTATGGACTGTTATATGACTTTATTTTTTAAATATTAAATGACTTCGTACTTATAAAATTCCTTTTAATTACTACTTTTACTTAAATATATTTTCTATGTATATTTTATTTGTAGATTAGACCTATTTAGAAATGAATATACCTACTTATGTATATTTATCAGTTGTCTAGATCCCAGATATGTGATTTTGTATAATATATGTCCTTGATTTGTTAAAAGTAATACAAGCTTAGGCTAGATGACGTTGTGTGCGACTGTACAAGATAAATATTTATATTATATCTAAGAAAGGGTATACAGAGGCATTTGTACATCCACTTCTCACCAGGAGCGAGTCTATTGCTGCGTACGGGCCCTTTATTTGCCAGTACTTTGTCCGTACAAGTGAGTATGCCCAATGCTGTGGCCACCCCCATTGTCCATTACTGGACGCCCCGGGTACCCACTTAGAGAATTGCCCCTTTGCGTTGACGGACTTTGGCCACCTATGCGGCTTCTGTCGAGAAGTTGGGTCAGATTTTATCCCGCATTTTTGGAGTGAAGGTTTATCCCGCGTCGTGAGTGAGTAAAGCCGCGTGCTATAAGACTGTTAGCTAGCTTGCTAGCTTGCCAAACTCGGGCCCCGATCATGAAGATGGTCTTGTGCTTAAATGAGTCTGCGGTGCCCTGGGCGCAGACTTCGACAGTCAACGGGGTGGGTACTCTTTCTCGCTTTAGGCTGCGTCCTTCGCCATTACAACCAGCTCGCAGACCCTAAATCTTGGCGGGCGGGACCTTGATAAATAGATAAATCGTCATAACATAGATTATAAAAAGGTCACCTGTTCCGTATGTATACTTAGATTTCAATCATCAATGGATAGAGTGGTTCTCGAGGAAGATTTTTATGTATATAATTTGTCAAGCGGGCGAAGCCGCGAGCGTCTGCTAGTATGGGATCTACATTAATGCCAGACTTTCTCCATTGAAAAGAGTAGGAAGGTTCCGTACCCAAAGGCGATGTAATAACTGAGACTTCGCTATCCGTCCGTCAGTCTGTCTCCAGGCTGTATCTCATGAACCGTAAATGTTAAAAAGTTGAAATTTTAACAGAAGATGTACATATTTCTGTTATCGAATAAAATCAATATTTAGGGGGCTTCTATACAATAAATGTTTCAACAAAGGCTGGTTACTTTTTAGCTCAAAGAATAAGCATTGCCATACAACGTGGCAATGCTGCCAGCCTTCTGGGAAACGAGACGGAGGAGTTCTTTGACACCTGTACATAGTGTAGATTTTAATGTGTATAGTTTAGTTTTTAGTAAGTGTAAATATTATTTTCATCTACTATTATGTATATTGTATTTCCTATTGTATATTAATAAAAGCATAGAATATAATTTTGCCATTTTTATTATAGACTAGCTATCCCGGCGAACTTCGTAACGCATTTTTTTTCATAAGAACCTTCTCCTGATAATAACAAACTCAACAAAAGAACAATTAGCGAAATCGGTCCAGCCGTTCACGCGTGTTGTCGTGACCAAGGGAAATAGGGATTCATTTTTATATATAGAGATAATGGTACAGAATCCTTCGTGCGGGAGTCCGACTCGCACTTGGCTAGTTTTTTAGGGTTCCACAGTTCATCTCAGAACCCTTATGGATTCGTCATAATTATTTGTCTGTCTGTCTTCGGTTTACCTTCCAGACGGTTAGGACTACAAATATGAAACTTTGCATGGATATTGAACGAAAAAGGAATTAGAAAGTCTGCCTTCTTCCTACTTTCCTTGCCCAGATGGATTAGGTACTGGATTATATTTTGGTGTAGAAAGGGGCTGATGCAAATTAAACTATAGCGAACAACTTTCACAACGTCTGTATTGAACCACGTGCACGAGAGAAGAGAGAACGGTTACATATTTTCGGTAGTTTTGCCACCACATTCGTTCTTAAATACAAACATTGATATGGCTAAATGTCCTTTTGACCATACCGTTGGTAAATTACATGTTGGTTTTCTAACAGATATGTGTATTTACCACACCAACAAAGTGATGAAATTATTTAAAAAAAACTTCCCTACACGTAAAGTCTGATGATGTTTTAGGAGCTCATGCAGTGTAAGATGACTTGGGCGCCCGAAAAGTTACTAGGAGCACCGTAGCACCCTAGAAAAAGAGACAAAAGTTATACTTATTCAAGTAACATTGAAAATATCAAGACATCCTATTCATTCTTAATTTAAAAATTTCGTTATTGATATTTGTATTTGGATTTATTATAATTCTTAACTATTTACATTGTATTGAAATGTTCACTTAACCTAGATAACTTAAAAAAATATAAAGAGACAATCAATAAATATAAAATCAATATCAATGAAAAAAAACAATATATAAAATCAATAAATTAATAGATAAATCACTTCATGTAAAATAGTATTTCAATTAACTTATTCAACTAATGAACTATTCAACTAACGAAAGGGGTCTTTATGAACTGGAGACCTCATGTAAAGAGTACAATGAGTGAGTTTAGCATAATGTGATCCATTGAAATTTTCAAAGCGTAACTACTACCGATTTACTCAACAACTTTCTTCTGCATTTCATTTGAATTTGAAACACATTTTAATATGAACTCATTACTAAGCGAATTATTTCAAATTTAGAATTCATTTTAGAAAAACAAAAATATTTCAATTTGAATTTGGAGGTAATAACTTGCGATGGCTACATACAATCACTTCTAATATCCAAGGTGTACATGTTTTTTTAAATATTTTGTCCGTTCCATCTCAAGCCAAGCAAATGATACGAACAATACAAAAGTTTAGTATAATTTGTCAACGAAATTATACTAAATATCTTCAAAGTTTCAAATACATTACGTATGCTATCATCATTCACCGAGCCTTTTCCCAACTAAAGTTGGGGTCGGCTTTCCAGTCTAACTGCGATTCGGTTGAACATCGATATTTTCCGTGAAGCGACTGCCATCTGACCTCCACAACCCATGGGCGACATCGAAGTTCTGTAGTTAGACCGGTCGGATTTTTGATTTAGGGCTCCAACTACCCCTAACGACTGCCATAGATGTTTGTATGACAACCGGGACCGACGGCTTAACGTGTTCTCCGAGGCACGGAGGGGTCTCAGTGTCTTAAGAAATGGTCACCCATCCTAAAACCGGTGTGACTCGATGTTGCTTAACCTTTGCAATGTGTTAACATTGTCGGTTACCACTAGACCACGAGCCCCTCATTACGTATGATAGTACCTTTTTTTTTAATTCCGCGAGACTGCTTCCACACCCATGTCCATTGCTGCGGGCGTCTTTGGTACACACCAGAAGGTATTTCCAGTGGCGCCCGGCGGACTTTGGCCCCCTGTGTGGATAATAATACCCTAAACAGATACTATGTTAATCACTTTATAATTATACTGTCAATTAACATAATTATAGAACCTGTGAACAAAAATATCGGCCTCAAAATGGAACACAGAGATTTAATTAAATGGTATTTTCCTTCTGCCAATGTTATGTTAATGGGGCGTTATTATGCAAAAGGAGAGAATTGTTTTGAATTCCAAGTAAAGGTGCCGTCTGCGGAGACGAATGGGAGTTTGTATTATATTGCCCTGTCAATTGTTGTAGATATTCTTAGTTAGTAGTTGTTAGTTAGAGGGCTGTTGTAATTCACACGGGTAGACAGAGGCGCATTACACACCCACAATTTGCCAGTTTTTTCACAGTCACCGGGCACTCCAGAAAGTGGGTTATGTCCAAAATGGCCGAATTAATTTAAAAAATAAGCAACTATATTATAATTTTGAAAACTAAATTTGAAACCCATTGCCTTGCGATGAAATGTTGATGAAAGGCAACCAAATCTTACGTGCCAGCTGCTGTGGCACAGCCAATTAAAGTCCTGACCGTCTCGGAGTCAATTTGTTGTAATTCGTCATTAATATTTCTCAATTACCACATAAACTTATTCTCGGGATAAGTAACCGTAGTTTTTCCTTATAACATCAGCTATCTGCCAGTGAAAGTCCCATTAAAATCGGTTCAGCCGTTTCAGTGATTTGCCGGAACAAACAGGATGTTACTGCGCTTAACTTTGAAAATTCAAACGTCATCTCTTTAGGCGCGAGCTGCTCTTACTTCTCTTAGCGATAACATTTGAATTGCGACATAATTGTTACTTAAATTATGTTACTATTTCTTTATCGCTTTCGACGCCCGAGTCTCGGGTTCTATTCCCGGTCGGGACAAACTTTGTGTGATGTGTTCCCTATTTATAATATGTATGTATTTACAAAGAAAAATGTTTATAAGTATTTGTATCAGTTTATCTAGTACTCATATCACAAGCTTTGCTTAGTTTAAGACTAGATGGCGTTGTGTGAATTGTCGGAACATATTTATTTATTTGATTTATTTATTTATAACTAAAGCATTTTTTATAGTTTACACGAACTACTTCGCTTTTAATCTAACTAGTACGGTGTCTCGCGCGGTGCTTCGCGCTGCACCACGCCATGGCTTTTGGCCTATAACTTTTGACCCCTTAGGGCTAGGTCAAATTTTCGATTTTTGGTTTGCCTCCAGATCGAGGGCTATCCATAGAGGGGTCAACCATCATTGGAGCATAAGCAGTTCTCGAGAGCTAAGGGGTACATTCTCCCGTTTCTATATTTGAATATATTTATATTTACCTACTCTCATAGAAGATCAGATAATTTCAAAAGCATGATTTCCATCGAAGCACTGTGGTCCATCGTTGCATTGACAATGGCAGCTATTGTTCTCTACCAGATAAGCCGGTTCAGAGCCTTTGAAATGAAATGCATAATTTTCTATCTTACTATGCTCTTTGTGATTGTCAAAGGTGGCTAACAGCCCACCCTTGGTGCGTAGAGAGATTTCAATATCAGAAAGTGATTCAAATTATGCTATTTTTTGAAAAATGTCAGGTTTGAACGCTTTTGCTTTCGTCCGTCTGTCTGTCTGTATGTGTGTTCCGGGTTAGCAGCCACAGTTTTTATCCGATCTTTACGAAACTTAACACAAGTGTTCCTTGATTTAATACAATTTTTTCATCGTGAGCTTTTTTGGATTGGGGGGAAAGTGGGTAAAGAAGGTCAAATAACGTTTTAATGTTTTTCCGGGCTAGCGGCCCCATTTATTATCCGATCTCCATGATACTTGACACAAGTATTCCTTTACTAGAAACAATATTTTTAGTGTGAGTTGTTTTTATTGGGGGTCAAATCTCAAAACATGTTTTTAATTTTCGCGAGGTCGACCACCGTGTTCGACCACGACAACTAGTTTAATAAAATAAAATTTTATTTATGTTAAGTGTGTTATAGTCCGAGATGCCGTGGACTTTAATTGGCGCGCCATAGCGGCTGTCACGTAAGATTTTGTTGCCTTTAATCAACATTTCGTCGCAAGGCAACGGGTTTAATTTTTTTTCCAAAATTAGAATAGCTGCTACTTTTTATTAAATTCATTCGGCCATTTTGGACATAACCCATTATAAATGTGCCCGGTGACGGCAATAGGCTTGCCCCCTATTACTTGGGACTAGAAATACTGGCAAATTGTGGGTGTGTAATGCACCTCTGCCCCTTCAGGGATATAGGCGTGATATGTGTGTGAGTGTGTTATCTACATAGCGACAGTTTATAAAGAAAATGAAATTAATACTTACTAGGTAGATATTTAAATTATGCTAAAGTGACGTGTTTAATAATAGTGATTTAAAGTGGCTGGGTCTTAGAATCTATAAAGACTACGTACGTATTACGTCGAAATTGCGATCTATAAGAATAGGCTGGTACCTATTCTTACATCTTACAATATTATTATGTTGTGTAACATTTAAAAAGTTTAGAATACTCATTGCTATAAAAAAACATCCATCGAAGACGCAGGCGTCCACTGGTACATATAACATTTCTTTTTGAAGAAGCTTCTTACAATTAAAAGGTGTATAGTTTGTTACTTTCTTATTTTCTTTCTGCTATAGGTATAATACATGGGGCACACTAAAAGTTTTGCACTTCTAGCTAGTCGGAACTATTTGAATTTCGAATGGTATATTTTTTTAAACGTTGCAACCTTCTTTTAGTAATAAAAAAACAATTGGCGGGAAATCATTTGTCAATTGTATTTTATCACACATCAAAGTTCTACGTATGCAACGAAAATGGAATTAAGTCGAAAAGATTTTAGAGCGATGATTTTTTATGATTTTAAAAGTTCTCTCTCTCCGCAAGACTGTGCCGCTCGTCTTCAAAATGCTTTTGGGAGAAAAGCACCTTGTTTGCGCACCATGACGCGATGGTTTGCTGAATTTGAGAGAGGTCGAATTTCTTTACATGACGAATTTCGTGAAGGGCGGCCTTCAACTGCCGTCTACGAAAATAATGTGGCTACTGTTAAGCGGTTAATTGAAGAAAACCCGCGGATTACCTATGAGACCATTCGAGGACTCTTGGGGATTGGTATGAGTCAAATCCAGAAAATTTTACGCGAAGAATTCAAAGTTCGGAAACTTTGTTGTCGTTGGATCCCTCATGAACTAACAGCGGAGCAGAAGCGGGCTCGCGTGGAATGGTGCTCACAGATGCTACTGAAGTACGACCACGGACATTCTAATACTGTTTATGACATTGTCAAAACAGCAATCTTGTGAATGGGTGTTTGAAAATGATAACAAGCCAACAAAAGTGAGGCAGGCGAGAAATGTTGGTAAAAAAATGATCGCGTTTTTTTTCTCAGCTACGGGTCCCATCTGTACAATTCCACTTGAAGATCAAAAGAGTGTTAATGCCAAGTGGTATTCTACCATTTGTTTACCTAGGGTGTTAGAAAAAGTTCGCGAAAGACGATCCAAAGGCGCCTTCTCCTACATCATGACAACGCTTCTTCACACACGGCCAACAAAACAAAGTCATTTTTAGCTTCCGAAAAAGTACAACTCGTCACCCATCCTGCGCATAGCCCCGACCTAGCACCCTGTGATTTCTGTATTTTCCCCAAAATCAAAGATTTGATGAGAGGTTTCACTTTTACCAACTCCGAAGAGGCAGTGATAGCGTTCAATCAGCACGTAGAAAACATGCCATCAGATCTGTGGTCCTCCTGTTTTAAAAAATGGTTCGATCGCATGATAAAATGTTTAAAATGTAAAGGAGAGTATTTTGAAAAGCAATAAACATAATATTTTGGTTTTAACATGTTGTTTTTTTAAGTTACGCAAAACTTATAGTGTGACCTACGTATTAACATCAAACTTCTATTGCATACTAAGTACACAAACTCCATGGTGTTCAAGATCACTTGATAATTGGGCCAGCCCTCCTAGTCTTGTTTTAATACAAAAGCTCCTCCGATTGAAACGTCCTCAGTTATGCAAATGCTTACGTATAACATGCGTAGTAATCTGAAAGCAGCATTGTATTGGCAGTTGACGACTCTGTGTCTATTATAGTTCAACTAGAGATAAAAAAATGAAAATCCTTTTATATAGACAACACATAAATACAGAATAAAAACTTCAACACAAAAATAAATAAACTTCCTATCTAAAACAAAATAATGAGCAAAACTGGGTCCCCTAGGCAGAGTGCTATAACACATGCAGCATTCCCGCGCTGGATTGCTAAGGAAACTCTTTGCTGGAGACCTATACCACAGAAGAGGATAGTACTACTTATGTTACACATAGCGGTTAGGTTAGCTGGAAAAATGTCATACAGTGTAACGAAAATGTGTGGTTTAGTCATAGATTTTAGATAATTGTGTTTACCCTAGTGAACACAATTAGGGACGGGGCCCCAAGTGATTAGTGACTACGTCCTCGCCGTCCGCCCTGGACCCCAACTTGACCACGGTAACGCAGTGGCAAGTTGGGTGACCGAACGTCCTAGTCTGTACTTGCGATTGGCCAATTTTTTTGAGATTTTTGTGTTCCTGCTATGGATAACCCCGAAGAGACCTCCGGTCCCGACACTGCCCTTTCCCGGGCAGTGTCAACCGACGACATAATGCACGAAATATTGATTCCGATGCCTATCGATTTGGGGGCTCGCGCCGCGCTGCCTAGTCGCAGCGCGATATCGACGCCCCAAGGAACTGATGCTGCTGGGACTGACGATGGGTCAGCTCCCAGCAGTGTGAAAAAGAAGGGCCGCTCTTCTGCGACGAAGAAGAGGACCCTCGAGATGGGGGGGGGCGCCGCGTGACCGAAGCACCCGCTGCTTCGGGTGGGGGTCCCTCCTCTCCAGCGATTCGGAGGAGGAGGTGCCAGTCAAGACGGTACGTACGCGTCTCAACGCGTACAGAAGGCGGCCGCCAACTCCTCCTCCGTCCTCGGTCCAACTGTCCCAGCGAAGTCGCCGGGAAATCGGTGGGCCGCCCGCGCGGGAGCTTATGAGCGTTTTTGCCCGCATGAACGCGGCCATGCGGGGCAACAGGAACGTGGCGGGGAGGAAGAAGATTGTGGCTTCACTGGCGGGTGAAGCCCAATCTTCCCTCGACAAGCTCCTCGCGCGGAGCGTCATCAAGGAGGAGGCGAGGCTCCGGAAGCAGGTGACGAGCCTGGAGGTGGAGCTCGCTGCTTCCAGGAAGCAGATGGATGACCTGCGGCGGGAGGTCGCTGACTTGACCAAGGTGGTCAAGGCGCCTCCCGGTCCCATGCTGCCGCCTCCTCCTCCGACGGCTGGACCAGCGCCGAAGACGGTGCCACCCACGGCGCCCACCACGGCACCCACCAAGGCGCCCACCACGGCGTCCATCAAGGCGCCCACATCGGCGCCCACCATGGTGCCCACCACGGCGCCCATCACGGCTCCCGGATCGCCGCCACAGCCTGTGCCGACTATGGTACAGGTCCTGACGGCGATCGAGAGGCGCCTCGCGGTCCTTGAGGACCGGGCGTACCGCCCCCCGCTGGCGCGACCAGCGCTCTCTTTCGCTGCGGTTGTTGGCGGTGCTCCCTCGCCCGGTCCAAGCGGCGCACCACCCACTGTCCGTCGCCCCGCTCCGCCCCCGTCCGCTTCCCCAGCGATTCGGATGCCAGCCGGCCCAAGCGAGAAAGGGGAAGGGGCGGGGTAAGAAGAGTGGAACCTCTGCCACCCCCGCTTCCTCCAACGCCGCCCCCGCTACTTCTTCACATCCCTCAAGACGGGAGGGATGGGAAGTAGTGGGAGCAAAGAAGAAGACGACGAAGGCCGCCAAGAAGGCAGCCAGAGCCGCCGCGGCGAAGGCGCCGAAGAGTTCCCGCCCTCCTCGCTCGACAGCCGTCGTCCTTACAGTAACGACGGAGGGTGTGGAGAGGGGTGTGGGGTACGCTGATGTCCTGAGGCAAGTTAAAGCCTCTCAGTCCTCGATATCCAAGGCGGTCTCCGGTGCAAGACGACACGCACCGGGGCTCGCCTCCTCGAGGTCTCCGGTGCCTCCAGCGGCCCCAAAGCTGATGCCCTAGCGGCTCAGCTGAGGGACAAGCTGGACGCAGAAGCCGTCCGCGTCACCAGACCCACCAAATGCGCTGCATTGCGCGTCTCCGGTCTGGATGACGCGGCCACGACGGAGGAAGTGATTTCCGCCGTCGTGGAGGCGGGCGGCTGTCCCCGTGACCAAGTGAAGGCTGGAGAGATCTCCTTCAGCCTCACTGGCCATGGCACGACAGTCGTCCAGTGCCCCGTCGCGGCGGCACTGAAAGTGGCGGACGGACGAAGCCTCCTCGTAGGGGGCTTCCTAAAGGCGCAGGTGCACCTCCTTCGTGCCCGGGAAACCAGATGTTTCCGGTGCATGGTGGTGGGGCACGGTGGTCTGCACGGGGAGTGCAGTGCACAGCGGAAGTCACCGTGGGCGATCGGTGCTTCCGTTGTAGCCGGCCCGGTCACAAGGCAAGTGCCTGTGATGCCCCGCCTCGCTGCTTTAGATGCGAGGCGGAGGGCAAGACTGCGGACCACCGGGTCGGCAGCACAACCTGCGCCGCCTCGAGGCCAAAGCCTTGTCCGTCCGCTGAGAGCGGTGGGGGTGCCGCTACTGCACGGCTAGATGTTTCTCGGCGGGATGCTGATATGGACGTCCATTAATGTCTGACGCCCATATCCGCATCCTGCAAGTGAATTTGAACCGCTGCCGCGCTGCTCAGGATCTTCTGTACCAGAGCACCCAGCAGTGGTCCATAAACTTGGCCGTGGTCGCCGAGCCGTACTACGTCCACCCGGGAAGCCCGGTGGACGAGGACGGCTCGGCCTGTTTTATCTTCGGGGGTCCGCCGCAGACAGCTCGCGCCTTGCGATCATTGCAAGGGGCCGCGGGTGTGTTGCGGCGGACTATGATGGGTTGGCAGTCGTGGCCACCTACATCTCGCCGACACTGGACGAGACTCAGTTTGAGCTATGGCTCACTGAGCTCGACGTCGTCTTCGCTGCGCGCCGTCCTCGCCCTGTCCTGCTCCTGGGAGACTTCAACACCTGGAGTGTGGCGTGGGGCTCCCGGGAAACCAGGGACAAGGGGAGGCTTCTTGAGGACTGGACCAGAACACGTGGTCTGGAGGTCCTCAACCGGGGGAATGTCGCCACCTTCTGGCGGCGGGGGACCAGCTCGGTCGTGGACGTATCGTTCGCGACTTCTGCCCTCGCCGCCCGTATTACTGGCTGGCATCTGACATCCGGTTCGATGTCGTCGCCCCACCTAACCTCCCAAAGCCGGTAGAAAATCCCCCGGATACGCGTTGGGCACTTCACCATCTGGATCGGGGGGCTCTTCTGGAGGCTTCCATCGTGCAGGCCTGGATTCCGGCACCGGACCGGCCTGCCGATGTGGATGCCGAGGCGAAGTGGTTCAGGAGAGCCATCTCGCAAATCTGTGATGCGGCGATGCCTAGGGTTACACCCAGACCGGCAAGGAAGCAGGTGTACTGGTGGTCGCCAGAGATTGCACAGCTGCGCGCAGCATTCATCTCCGCCCGCCGTCAGTACACCAGGTTTCGCCGGAGACATCGCCGCCCAGACGACGCGGCAACCCGAGAGGCGGAGCTTTATCAGGCTTACAGGGAGGCTAAAGGTAATCTCCAGGAGACAATAAAGCGGGCCAAGACGGCGGCCCGCGAGGAGCTCCTGGAGACCCTGCAGCAGAACCCATGGGGGCGCCCGTACCTACAGGTCAGGGAGAAACTCCGACCTAGGGCGCTCCCACTGACCCAGAGTCTCTAGCCGCAGCAGCTCGAGCGGGTCATGGGCTCCCTGTTTCCGACGAGCGCGGAGGAGCACGTCCCTCCGCGCATGGCTCCGTCTCTGCCCGACGCGGATAGCATCAGCGAAGACGACGTACCCGAAGTCAGGGTGGGGGAGCTAGGTGCGGCAGTACTCCGGCTTGAACGCCGGAAAATCACTGCCCCCGGACCCGACGGCATTCCTGGCCGTGCATGGGTCCTGGCCCTCGGTGAACTCGGGCCTCGACTGATGGGGCTCTTTCGCGCATGCCTCGAAAGAGGCCAGTTTCCCAAGGTGTGGAGGACGGGGAAACTGGTCCTGATCCGTAAGGCGGGGCGGCCGGTGGACTTACCGTCCGGATACCGGCCGATCGTGTTGCTCGACGAGGTGTGTAAGCTCTTTGAGCGAATTATCGCGGAACGCCGAATCAACGCTCACTCTTACCAAACATGGCGGTAAAATGGGAAATACATCGTTTGGTAAAGGTGAGCGTTGACTAAACCCTAAACTTACTACTAAGTTGCAAGTCTCATTCGCCTGCAATGTATTCCCCACTTAATTATCACACGAATGCTTAGTATTAGATCTGGCAAATCCTAGACTTTAGCCAACATGACACCACCTTATAAAACTTAGAAATAATTCACAATAAGGCGGCCTTATCCCTAAAGAAGAATAATAAGAAATTATAGGAGCTTTGTACAAATATAAAAAGTATGAGAAAGTAGTAGACAGTGTCACAGTTATTACTATAAGTACTATATTATTAGGTCAAGTAAGTCCGTGTACAGAGAGTGGCAGATACGAGTATATATACGTTATCTACCTAGATACGAGTACAATGCAGACGGCATCCGACAATCTAATAATACCGTGTTAGTAATATAAGCTATTGTGTCATGAAGTCCAGATGTTTCCTAAGCTGTTTAATCCGATTACAACCAGTCATCTAACCACAGCACGAGGACGTAGAACTATTTACTAACTTTTTCAATGTTCCAAACGATTTTTTGATTTAGATCTCCGTTTGGGAGATATTTAACATGCATTTTTTTGGTTTTCACCACGATGGGTTTATTTTGCTCTTGCCTTCAAAATTTCACAAGCTTCTATTATTTTTCAACTGACTTCCAATAAATTCTTATTGAGCGGAGTGAAGCGAAGCTCTATCTTAGACGACAAGTGTAAATCGTTTGTGTGCCAACTCCTCCGAAACGGCTCGACCGATTTTGACCAAATTTGGCATGCTGGTCGACATCATACCCGGGATTGCATATCTCTGAAATCATGAGAATAGAGCTGACCACGGAGGAATAATCACCGAAAATGTCCTGGACATTACCGAAAAACCAGATAATTGAATGGTTGACATGGAAACATGTGCGTCAACAATGAAAATAGTTTTTTTTTTCATTCGATTAATTAATTTAAGTATTCGATTCTGATTCTGATTATGTAATAAAAACATTTGCTCCGCTCAACATTTGCAATTACCAGCATGCATTGCATACCAGTATGTATTAGTATTTATATCTATGTAGGTCAGTATATATATGTGTAAGTATATTCCGGCGCATTTGCGGTAGGTAAGTGTATTTATATGTGTATTTGACTGATACACCTACACACACATAAAACTTATTCTTCCAAGCATTTCCTTCCCTTGGCCCACTGTAAGAGATTTCTTATGAAATAAGTGGTGCCTTTGTACTGTTAATCTATCCTTAGTATTCCTCTTCTCATTTCTATAACTTCATGTGTGTACATAAACGAATAAAAAAATAAGGAGGTTCTCAATTCGACAATATGACTACTGTTTGTTAACTCATATTATTATTTTTGGACTGGGTAAACCGATTTTGAATATTTTTTTTTTAATTGAATGATACAATTTTCCAAGTGTTTCCATTTCCGTTTGATCCTTTTCCGACAATTATTTAGTCCCATTTCGGAAATGTGAAATCGGTATTTGTGTAAATTTTTGAAGTGTTTCTATTCAATCATGCTAAAGAAGATTCAAACGGGAAGTTCGATTTTTGCTGAGCGCGAGGCTGGTGGTTTTTTAGGTTACCTCTGGCGCTCCGTAAAAATCGGTTTTCCGGACACTCTCATACCGAACAACTTTTCTTATCCTGCACCTGGAACTAGTTCTTCTGTGCGGGACTGACTATCAACCAATCAAGCATTACCTTGACATCATCGATGAACACCGATGGAGCCACGTTTTTAAAGAAAGAAGAAGATTCAAACGAGTCTAAACTTAAAAAAGTTGCGTCCTTACATTACAAAATTACTATTATCTACTTTTAAGGTCGAGGATCAGACCCTGGATACAATGTAGAGCACATTACTGGGATATCTATGAATCTATTTTCATGTTTCGTTCCTGAAATTGAGTGCCAACCATCGAAACACCAGCATATTTTTTTAGATCAATACATGTAATAAAATTGTAAGTGGTCGATGTCTGATGTAGCTACTACTTTTTTTTTTTTTTTGTAATTCCGTGGCCTAAGGCGGCGGCCGCTCTAATGTCCATTGCCGGGCGTCTCTGGTCAGAACGTATTTCCAGTGGCGCCCGGCGGACCTTGACCACCTCTGTGGTCTCTGCGGGGGTTAGGTCGGGATGATAATCCTGCGTCGTTGGAGTAGGGTTTGTTGTTTAATGAAACGACCGAGTCTCGAACAAGAGTGCTGTATTTCATTCACCCAGTGTTGCCACCCACATAACCATATAATATCACAACATCTTCCCCATGAAAATAACGCTTAACAATATATCTTGCAGGTACACTTATATATCTTAATTTAAACATAGTTACTTCTATACATTATATCCCTTTCTGTTTCTTATTGTAAGTAGGTATATAAAATTAATTATTGTGTTCGTTGGTTGGCAATTCGTTGCCGAGCAACGTTTTTAGCCTTGCGGACCAATGGTGCGGGTGAGGATGCAGCACTAGAGGTCTCAAGAGAATTTTCAGTAGTTGGAGATAATAGCAAGCTTTTGTTATCATTTAACTCTACCTCCTCACATGCATCACTAAAAAGGTCATCATGATATTCCTCCTTACATATCTCTGGATGAACATTTTCATCGGGCAAACATTTGATGAGATGGCGACGATTGCGCCTATATCTAGCCCCAATTTTATTTTGGACAATATATGAACGAGGAGTGTTTGCATGGCCAACCACTGTGGCCCTACTTCTCCTTTTGCCATCAACAAGAATTACAGAATCACCCTTTTTTAAATTAGGCAATGCCTTACAGTTTTGGTCATAAAGATACTTAGATTTACTTTGTTTTTCAAGCATGGTTCCATGTTCTACTGGATCTACAGGTTTTGGCTTTAAAAGTGTTGGATTAACTGGTAAATGGCATCGCAGTCTGCGACTCATGAGTAATTGTGCAGGAGAGCTCAAACCATCCCTCGGTGTGTTGCGAAAATTTAGAAGAGCCAAGTTTAAATCACCCTTCCCTCTAATAGACTTGATTAATAATGATTTAACTGTCTGTACAGCTTTCTCACTTTTCCCATTTGCCTGAGCATACTTTGGAGATGACGTCACGTGATCAAACCCCCATTGCTCTGCAAAACGCTTGAATTCCCGGCTACTGTATTGTGTTCCATTGTCATTTATCAGGACATTTGGAATCCCATGGCGAGAGAACACCTCTTTCATGCTTTCAATAACTATATTAGATGAAATGGAATTCAATCTGCAAACTTCAATATAGTTCGAATAGTAATCTACGATGATCAAAAAATATTTCTTTTTGTATTCAAAGAGATCTGAGCCTACTTTATTCCATGGTAATTTAGGTATTTCAATAGGTATCATTGGTTCCCTAGTAGGGATGTTTGAGAACTCCTGACAGATTTTACACCGTTTAACATAGAGTTCTATGTCACGAGACATGTGAGGCCAAAACATGACCTGTCTCGCTCTGCGCTTGCTCCGATCTATACCTAGATGGCCCTCATGAATAATGCCTAACATTTGAGAACGCTTGAATTCCCGGCTACTGTATTGTGTTCCATTGTCACTTATCAGGACATTTGGAATCCCATGGCGAGAGAACACCTTTTTCATGCTTTCAATAACTATATTAGATGAAATGGAATTCAATCTGCAAACTTCAATATAGTTCG
Organism: Nudaria mundana; assembly: GCA_963556515.1. NCBI lineage: Eukaryota > Metazoa > Arthropoda > Insecta > Lepidoptera > Erebidae > Nudaria > Nudaria mundana. Next base: position 10,209,833 of record OY748308.1, on the reverse strand, counting down.
AATAGTAATCTACGATGATCAAAAAATATTTCTTTTTGTATTCAAAGAGATCTGAGCCTACTTTATTCCATGGTAATTTAGGTATTTCAATAGGTATCATTGGTTCCCTAGTAGGGATGTTTGAGAACTCCTGACAGATTTTACACCGTTTAACATAGAGTTCTATGTCACGAGACATGTGAGGCCAAAACATGACCTGTCTCGCTCTGCGCTTGCTCCGATCTATACCTAGATGGCCCTCATGAATAATGCCTAACATTTGAGAACGCAGGCTTTTTGGTATCACAACTAGATCATTTCTGAATATTACATTATCCACAACAAATAACTCGTCCTTGAAGGACCAGTAATCCCTACTCTCATTACTAAAATCATACTTGTTAGTAGGCCAACCTGACTTAATATAATCTAACAGCGGGCTTAACTCTAAATCCATTTTGGTTTGTCTTTTTATTAAAGTTAATTTGTTGTTTGACATAGGCACTACCATTTGTACCTGATAAAGGACATTTGTGCTTACTTTATCACTGTATAAATCGGGCAGAGGAGCCCGACTCAACATGTCTGGGATTTTTAAATACTTGCCTGGGACATAATTCACTATTAAGTCATATCCCTGAATTCTCAACATCATGCGCTGTAGCCGTGCTGGAACTGACATTAGTGGTTTTTTAAAAATACTCTCTAAGGGCTTATGGTCGGAATCTACAACGACACCCTTCTGGCCGTATATGTACTGGTGAAACCGCTCACACCCAAAGACTATGGCAAAAAGCTCCTTTTCGATTTGAGCATACCTTTTCTGAGCATCGGTTAGAGTTCGCGACGCGAATTCTACTGGGTGACCGTCCTGCAACAGTACAGCCCCCACCGCGAAGGCCGACGCATCTACCGCGAGACGCACGGGCCGCTCCGGATTGTACAGCGCCAGCACACCCGCACTAGTTACACATTCTTTTAACCTACCAAACGCCGCGAGCTCACTCTCTTCCCATTGCCACTCGTTATCTTTCTTTAACAATCTGGTTAAGGGAATAGCTATTTCCGAATAATTTGGAATAAATTTAGACAAGTAATTTACAGCCCCTAAAAACCTCTCAAGGTCTTTTCTATTACACGGAGTAGACATCTCTTTAATCGCTTTTATTTTCTCAAGATCCGGTCTCATCCCATTTTTATCAAATATATGTCCCAGATACGTAACTTCCTCTACACAAATTTTACATTTTTCTCTATTAAATTTTAAGTTAATTTCCCTCGACCTTTCAAGTAGACACTTTAACCTTTGATCATGAATTTCCTTCGAAGGACCCCAGACTATTATATCGTCGATGTAATTATCTACCCCTTCCAGGTCTTCCAGAAGTTGTCGTATCTTGCCGTGAAAGACCTCGCTAGCACTATTGACCCCAAACGGAAGCCGTAAAAATTGGAACCTACCAAACGGACTCGCGAATGTGCACAGATCTGCACTCTCCTCATCCAGCTGTATAGCCCAAAACCCCGCGTTGGCGTCCAGCACCGAAAAGTACCGTGCACCCTGCAGGCGGGTGGCTAGCTCCGCTACAGTGGGCAGTTGAAAGTGAGCGCGCTGTACCGCACGGTTTAACTCCCGTGGGTCTAAACATATTCGAATACCATTGTTCTTTTTAGCTACTAATACCAACGGATGTACCCATTGAGTGGGATGACTGACCTTCCTGATAACCCCTTTCTGCTCCATGGCTTTCAATTCGCTCTTTAACCTATCACGTAACCCATGTGGTACTTTTCTTGGAGCACAAATAACAGGTGGAACCGATTTATCAATAACCATGTGATGTTTCCCCGGTAAACACCCTAACCCTTTAAAAAGATCACTGTAGTCCGACATTTGAATAGATCTTAGACGCTTAACAAGCCGCATAGTCTCACATGATTCGCGTCCCAGTACACTGCTACAGCACATGTCTGCTATAACAAATTTTAAATCATATGATTTATCTTTGTAAACCCACGGCAATACACAAACTCCTTTAGTAGGTATCACATTATGAGTGTATGACAATAATGGAATGTTTTTCTTTATTATCATATCCTCACTAAACCCTAACTCTAAAAATCTCTTAAAGGCTAACACATTACAATCGGCTCCTGTATCTAGTTTAAATTTTTCTTGTCCACTTTTACACAATAATACTTGAGACCAGTCCTCAGATTTATTCCCTTTGGAATTAATTATAGACACATAGAATGCACCTCCCGTGTCTGAATCACTGTCATTCTCGTTATGATCACACTCGACCTCATATACACGCCGAACTCGGCTCTGATTACCACTTTTAAAAGATTGAGTAGACTTACACATGCGCGCAAAGTGTCCTTTATTACCGCATACATAACAGCTGACCAACTGCGCCGGGCACCGATCCGCACACCGCTCGCGCCCGCAGCCGTCACAGGATCGCGCACGCGGCAAGACAGCACCCGGTGGTGCCTCCCGCTGCGCGCCCCGGGCGCCGGCACCGCCTCGCGCGGCTGCGATGTGCTCTCGGGAGCCCCCGCGGCTCGCTCGCACGCGCCAGCCATCTCCCCCACGGCGGCGTCTCACTCTAACACTGTCGACACTCGATGCACTTTCATTAGTACCAGCACCGTGACTACCTATTTGTCGCCCACTTTCCTGTGACACTTCCTCGCCTTGGCAGATTTTAATCGCTTTCTCTAGTGTTAGCTTCTCAGTCCGTAGCAGCCGGTCCCTGACCGTTGTGTGTCGGACCCCACAGACAATTCGATCCCTGATCAGACTGTCTTCCAAGGATGAAAACTCGCAATTCTTGCTAAAAAGTCGCAACGCAATCACGTACTGCTGAATGGATTCTCCTTCTTCTTGATTACGGGTGAAAAACTTGTACCTAGTAATTGTCACGTTCGTTTCCGTTCCGAAGTACTCGTCGAATTTTTTGTATAATACGTTCACATCGTCGCGCTCCTTGTCACTCGCGAACGTGAAAGTTTGATAAATGTCGAAGCCATCGGATCCAATTAGGTTTACTAACAAACTAGATTGAACACTCGGTGCTTCTTTGTCTACCCCTGACGCCTTTAGAAATAGTTCAAACTGTTGCCGCCATCTTTTCCAAGCCTCGGCACGGCCTGAAGGCCCACCGGCGGCGTCAATATTTAAGTCCGATGGCGGTCGGGCGTGCTCCATTGCAAATTTTTACACTGATTCAATTTAAAAGAGCAAATTTTTACACTAATTCAAATAGAATTACAATACTACGTAAGATGCACTAATTAATATCCCACCGCTGTCACCATGTTGTGTAATGAAACGACCGAGTCTCGAACAAGAGTGCTGTATTTCATTCACCCAGTGTTGCCACCCACATAACCATATAATATCACAACAGGGTTTATCCCGCGTCAGTGAGTGAATCTGGTTGCGTGCTATGGGGCAAAGGCCCCGCAGCACGCAAGCCTTCTAGCCTGCTTCTGTAAGGACGGTGGGTGGCGATCCCGCCGTCCTCAGGCCCCGATCATGGAGGTTGATGGTCTTGGGCGTAGATGAGTCTGCGGCACCCTCGCCGCTGATTACGGAACTCGGCGGGAAGGGTACGCTCCCTCTCCCTCTCGGCCGCCTACTTTGCGAGCATGACTTGTTCGCAGAAGGACACGGCCACGTTCCACCTACTCGCGCTGGAGACCATGGCTTGGAGCATGGTTTCCAGCGAGAGGATATCCACGCCCAGACCCACTACGAGGTCCCGGCGCTGACTCGCCCACGCTGAGCACTCCACCAACGTGTGGAGTGCGGTGTCGTCGTCGGAAACCTCGCAGTGTTGACACCGGGGTGTGACCTCACGATGGATGCGAAACAGATAGCTACCGAAGCATCCATGCCCGGTAACGATCTGAGTCGCACGATACGTGAGGTCACCATGCTGCCTCTGCAGCCAATCGTCCATGATCGGTCTCACCGCCGCGATGATGGTGGTACCCCACCTGGGTTGCTCAAGTCGCACCCTCCATAGCTACTGCTAGGCTAGTTTACTTTGGTTACTTCCATAGCTTGATGTCCTATGGAATACTACTTTAGGGAAATGCAGCACATATAGAAACAATTTTTATATTACAAAAGGGGGCAGTCCGTGCCATTTATTGTTTAGGTAAGAGAGATTCTGTTAGGGAGCGATTTAAAGATATTAATGTTTTAACTGTAGCTTCCCATTATATATTTGATAACATACTGTATGTCAGGAAAAATATATCTAGCTATACTAAAGTAAGTGACGTTACAGACAGAAATCTACGTAATGAAAATAAACTACTCCCTCCGTGTTATCGGCTTAGCAAGGTTAGTCATTCTTTCAAGGGGGCAGGTATAAGCTTTTATAATAAATTGCCTGAATCGATCCTTTGTATGCCCGACAATAAATTTTAAAACTTTATAAAGACCACTTTATGTCAAAAAGCATATTATAAGACAGTTGGTTACCGTAACGATAAAAGTGTCTGGCTTGAGCATGGTGCAGGCGCCTCCTATAATGCCGTAATTGTAGCATATTTTGTACTTTGGTGACAATATGTTTTTTAAATATTGGATAGAAACAGGCGTTACTTGGCGAAAATCCATGACAAAACAATGGTAAGTAAAATGTTTTAAGAAAAAACTTTTTGAAAATTATATAATAACATTAATTTTTCGCAGAATCAAAAGGACAACAAAACGTCGACAATTGTTTCGCCTCTAAACGAGGCATTATCAAGACTGTCTCAGAGATAACAGCTTTTTAAAAAGTTTTTTCTTAAAACATTTTACTTACCATTGTTTTTTTAAAATTTTTTTTATTGCATTATACACGCCCTCTTTGATTTTGAGAAGAGACCAATGTACATTCGTCCACATTTAGTCTTAAGAAAATGTGTAAAGGAGTTAATTATTGAAAAAGAGTGACCGAGAGTTTTATTGCCAGGTTCTTTCTCTCGGTTCTACTTATTGCTTTGCGAATCTGGCAGTATATGTAAATTTAGAAGCAATGACATTTTTTTTATTTTAAGTACTTACTGACGGTTGTAAGAGCCATTTAGTGACCTATAGAAATAAATAAATCATTTCATTTCATTTCTGTACATCGAAGATATAATAGAGAAACTGTTGTAGGGGGTTTTATGAACGCAATAGAACCCAAAGCAATGGTTTTTAGAATTTTTGTCCATTTGACTGAATGTTTGACACGCTAATCTCAGAAACGGCGTAAGCGATTTGAATGAGGTTTTTAGTAGTGCGTTGTGGTTTATTCAACTTAACATTTAAGGTTTGTTTTATATCAATCGGTTCATAAATAAAAAAGTTATGTCGATCTAAAGTAACACGCAGGCGGAGCTGCGGGCAACAGTAGATACATAATAAATCAGTAACTGGTGATCAAGAAAACTTTAACACGCTGGCGGAGCTGCAGGCAACAGCTAGTTTATCCAGGATAAACTAGCTGTTGCCGGCAGCCCCCCCTACGAGTCTCTACTCTATGTTATACTATTCAGCTAGAATCCTCATAAACCCGTTTGTTAATATTTTGAAATAAATCTAAAAAGAAAGGATAAGAAAAGACAAAAGCAAAAATCAATAATAAAAACTGGATTCAGACACTTCCTTGATTTTTATGCGGGATGGGATGGCTATACTGCACTTTTTGTACGTGTCATTAATGGTCACCACCTGATAAGTATAGCACTTGGTGTCGAACACGACAGGCGAGGCCGGGAAGGGTAGTGCAAAAGTGCAGGCACATTTAGTTGAAGAAAAAATCAAATTCCTTTCTCATTCTCATGTGTTGATTCTGTGGTGCAAGTGTCACCCGTTTCGTACCAGCATCATTGTGCAATTTCTAAAGGACAGTATTAATTAAAAATTGGATAGGTATCATCAGCCCGCGAGGAGCTCCTGGAGACCCTGGAGCATAACCCATGGGGGCGCCCGTAACTTAAGGTTAGGGGTAAACTCCGATCGAGGGCGCTCCCACTGACCCAGAGTGTCCAGACGGATCAGCTGGAGGGGGTCTAGGGCTCTCTGTTTCCGACGAGCGCGGAGGAGCACATACCTCCGCGCATGGCTTGGTCTCAGACGCCCCACGCAGATAGCAGCGGCGAAGACGACATACCCGAAATCAGAGAGTTAGGAGCAGTGGTACTTCGGCTCAGTCGCCGGAAAATCACCACCCCTGGACCCGACGGCATTCCGGGCCGTGCATGGGTCGTGGCCCTCAAGGAACTCGGACCTTGACTAAGGGGGCTCTTCAGCGCATGCCTCGAAAGGGGCCAGTTTCCCAAGGTGTGGAGGACGGGGAAACTGGTCGTGATTCGGAAAGCGGGGCGGCTGGCGGCTTCGCCGTCCGGCTACCGGCCGATCGTGTTACTCGAAGACCCTGGTGGAGGAAGCAGTGTCGCGGGGCGAGGTGAGGTTGGCGGTGTCTCTTGATATCGTCAACGCCTTACACCTTACACTGAAGCTGCGTTAGAGAGGTACTGGTCTACCACGGAGTGCCTTATTGTCGGGGCATATTTATCCGAGAGGGCCATAACTTCCCCTAGCTTGCTCGGGCCAGCTCTGCAAGATGTGTATTGCGTTGTGCACTCACCGATGCGGGATAAAACCCGACCCCAAGGATGCGGGGTACAACCCTACTACCACGCAGGGGCCACACTGGTGACCAAAGTCCGCCGGGCGCCACTGGAAATTCTTTTAGTGCGTACCAGAGACGCTCGGCAATGGACGTAGTGCGGCCGCGGCCTAGGGATGCGGATTTAAGAAAAAAAAAGGTCTTTCGATCATGTTTAATACTTTTAATAGCCCCTTTTATGGGAGGAGGGGGGGAGGGGGGGGTTACAGGTTTTACAATAAATAAATTCTATTTCCACATTTTCCATTGCGCGTCTTCAAAACTGTTATTTAAATGCAGAATGAGTTTGTGCAGGCGTCTCTGTATTTGTTGTTTGAAATGTAAATAGTTTTCTTAAATCTAAGACTTCATTTACTGAATAGTAAAGAGTTCGCAGATAACAGATTGTGCCATCCTAACATATCGACATGAAATGTATTTGTGATTACATCTGCAATTTATAAGCATGCGAATTTTTTAAATGTCCATTTTGTCGTCGTAGTCCTGGGTACGCCCTTGTAAGAATAATCCCTAGGTACTGGCGATTGGAGTACTTATATCTAATACGTAGCTCGTACTCCAGAGATTCCATTCAGTGGTATGAAACGTCTGTCCTGGCTGGTTGGAATTTTGTTTTTGCGATTCTATACCATGAACAATTAAAAATATTTTCTTTTATTTTAGGTATAACTGCCAGAAAAACCCGGACTACGACATTTTAAAACTTTTCAATAGATAACAACGAGGCGTAAGTAACACCAAATAATACCTAATATATATACCTAATCCCATGTATTATTATAAGTTCCACCAAGTGCCGACAATCGAAAACATAAATAATAAAAATAAAAAAATTATACCTAATATACTAAATGACTATTATACTAACTTAAAACGCCAAATTTAACAAACATAAGTCAGAATAACAAAGTATAATTTGATGAGAATCAAAGTACCAACATCGAAATGTATCGAACTACTTAAACTTGTAAAAGCAAAGGTTATTCAGACACCCTTTTATAACATACATTTTAAATCTGTAATAATTATGAAAGATGTAATGTATAATTATGTAGTTGAGACCTGTGACTCCGTCTGTGTAATAGTTTTACCTACTAATATTAATCTAATTAAATTAAAACTATCGTGTTTCATAATCTATATTTTACTTTTTACACGGGAATTAACAGGAAAAAAACGACATAGATATGCATACCTTTTTATTGCCTGACGTTTCGACCAGGTTACACCGGCCGTGGTCACAAGCTGACTAGTCCAGCGATGGCTGCCCTCCGTCTTCGAGACCGTGAAGTGGAGTTAACTTCATCTACCCTCACGTCTGCGTACTTTTTTTTCCACATAAGAAAGCACATTCACGGTGTCCATATTCTTGACGTAGGCCCTAATCTGGTGTCTACCTGACTGCGCAAAAAAAATTATTTACATAACCACGAGCTGAAAGTAATGAGTAAAAGGGGTGGTGTATTAACTTTTCCTTAACTTTATTACTCCGATGTACACGTATCCAAGTTACTGCAAACCATTTAGGTCATCAGAACATACTCCGCTACCTCATCAGCTCGTTGGCCACTGATACACGAACGTTTTCTTCTCTAAATCACAAATCATGTATGAGAGGGTCTTCAAACCTTTTAGAGTAGATGGATTTCAATCAAATAACAAATACTTTTTAAACTTTTGCGTTTTAGTGACGATGAAGTGAGGGTAGTTGAACAAACCCGCACTTCACGAAGACGACGATGAGCTGAAGCCAGTCCACCCGTGACCACGGTTCTTGTAACAGGGTCGAAACGTCGGATAATAAAGAAGTAATATATCTCAATAATTGCGTAAAAAATTGTCCTAAATTTATAAAGTCTTAAGTTTATAAAATAATACATAAATTCAAGACGTTATATAATGAAGCTTTTCCTCGATTCCCTACCATGACATGACATCCAAATCACTTGTTATCCTATCTTTTTCAAGAAATTACAATCCTCGATTTATCAAGAACCAGCATAGAGCCAGCATATCATACGAGTATACCTAACATAAGGTATCGTAACCTTTAAAAATATTATAACGATTAGTCTCGTTTAGAATACGTATAACTTCTTTAGTCCCACGAGTACTTTACCAAATTACATCACTAAACTTAATATGATCGTTAAAATTTCTTTTTTTTTATAATGTATTGCGTAACTTTATTACTATTTTTGCAGTCTTCTCTGAACAATAACAAATACAATAAAAAAATCATTAACCTAATTGGTTGGTGTGATGATGACTGAAGGGTAACAATAGATTATAATGAATAAAGATTAAAGTTTTTTTAATATAAATTCTACAATAACTGTTTAATAACGAATAATTTAAATAACAACCATGACCGAATAAATGTACTAAACATTATAATTTTGAAAACTATATTTGAAACCCGTTGCCTTGTGATGAAATGTTGCTGAAAGGCAACAAAATATTACGTGCGAGCCACTGTGGCATAGCCAATTAAAGTCCTGGCGTCTCGGACTATAATAAATAAATATATTGGACATTCTCACACAATGTCATATAGCCCAAATTAAGCTAATATAAGCTTGTGCTATAGGATCTACACAACTGATAAACATACTTACATACATACATACATAACATACATAGAAATCACCCAAACTCCGAAACAAACATTTGTGGATCACACAAATATTTGATTCGACTCAGGAATCGAACCCGAGACTCCGGAGTCGAAAACCGATGTACTACCGACCACCGAAGTAGTTAAATACAGGTTTTGTTAAACTTTTATATATATTAATATATACTTATTTATTATTAACCAGCGAACCATCCCGGCTCCACACGATTTATTGCTTATTTATAGCTGAAAACTGCATTTAAATCCGTCGAGGGCACTTAAAATGATCTAAGTGAAAATATTACGAAAGCAATTTTGTTTTATACTACGTAAAGATTTTATTATATGTAAATAAATAAATAAATATATTAGGACAATTCACACAACGCCATCTAGTCTCAAACTAAGCAGAGCTTGTGAAATGAGTACTAGATAAACTGATATAAATACTTATATACATTCTTTTTGTAAATACATACATATTATACATAGGAAACATCCGGACTTCGGTACAAACGTATCTGTTTTCACACAAAGTTTGTCCCGACCGGGAATCGAACCCGAGACTCCGGCGTCGAAAGCGGATGCACTACCGACCACGCCACCGAAGCAGTCAAACACAAAAAAATGTAGACAGTACGTAAAGGGGTCCCACCAAGACCTTAGGGTCCCAAGTCAACCTCAGCAGTCAGCAGTACATGTAAATATAGAAGCAATGATATGTTTTTATTTTAAGTACTTACTGACGTTTGTAAAAGCCATTTAGTGACCTATACAAATAAATAAATCATTTCATTTCATTTCATTTCACCTTCAAGTGGTACACCTGCCGACCAACAGACGATGCTATGACAAAAACCTTGTGCAATAGACTTGTGGATCCACCTCGTGGATTAACAAAATTACGTTAGTGTTTATCATCCCTCTGTCTACCCCTTAAATGTAGATACACGATTTGTCCTGTTGATATAACGCGATGGTCACTAGAAACTATCTTCCTCTAGAGGGAGGTATTTTTCCAGTAAACACCTCCAATAATACCCCTTGTTCAACTTAGGCACATTAAAGATTACTCTTTAATGTACCTAAGTTGAACACCATCTAAATATGTTTACACAATGAATGACTGCCTCAGATAAATACATAATATACATATAGCTTTTCATAAAGTTCATTAATTACTTATGTAATTAGGAGTATTTTAAAAGACGTCAAACATTGACTCAAAAGCCGCCTTCAAATTACTGGAATGAGACACGGGGAGCCATTGTGGTAGCTCTCAATCTATATAAATAAAAATCGTCATTTGTCTCGCTAAAACTAGGAAACGGCTGGACAGATTTGACTAATTTTGGGATTAAAATATTCCTTGAAGTTCAGGGAAGGTCTAAAAGTAAAATTTAATATAAAATTCAACCAGTTCACCCAGTCGAAAGATGAGGTAACAATTGAGAACCTCCTCATTTATGTGAGTCGGTTAAAATAGATGTAAAAGTATAATTGAGCGTCTACATTTCGAGATTACCTATACAATTTTACTTCCATCCATTTGTACCTATGTTTGTTCTGGGCCTAGGCCACATTTTTTATCTAATCTCCACGAAACTTTATTGCTTTCTTTAATTGGGGGGAAATGGTGGGAAAAGCCTGAATAATGTTTTAATGTACGCTAGGTACTGTACGACAATGAGCGATCACTAGTAGGTATGCCTAATTGACGTACGAACGGCAGAGATTGTAGTTATGTATCATCCTGGCTGTTTGAGTTTATGTTCGGATTATGAAATGGTTATTGATACCTTGTATATAGTGCCCGATGACGGCAATGGCATTATAATTAATCTTTCATTCATTCATCATAATTTCCCAGAGTTGCCTACAATGTTTGTGAAAACAGTATACAGTAAACACCAAGTTGCTGTTTACTGTAGACATTTATTGAAAGTTTGTTTCTAATTTTGTTAATTAAAAGTAATACAAGGATTAGTACAAGTGAGTTTATTTCAAAATGTTCAAATTACTAAGAGTTCCACTAAGTGCCGACAATCAAAAGGATAAATTATAAAAAATACTAAATTTGGCACCAACTGTCTGCTTTACTAACGGTCGAAAACTGAAACGTCACTCAAAAATTCACACACACACACACACATATCACGCCTATATCCCCGAAGGGGTAGGTCCCCGAAGGGGTAGGCAGAGGTGCATTACACACCCACAATTTGCCAGTATTTTTAGTCCCACATAATAGGGGGCAAGCCTATTGCCGTCACCGGGCATATTTATAACGGGTTATGTCCAAATGGCCGAGTGAATTTAATAAAAAGTAGCAGCTATATTGTAATTTTGAAAAATAATTGAAACCTTGACTTGCGATGAAATTTTGATAAAAGGCAACAAAATCTTATGTGCCAGCCGCTATGGCCTATAAGTCCTGGGCGTCTCGGACTATTTAATCCAGTCTCAAACTAAACAGAACTTGCGTTATGAGAGCTAGGTAACAACCTATAAAACCCCAAACATCTTGACAAATATTTGCAGATCACACAAATCAATCAAACCAGTACTCAATTTCTCGAAAAGATCCCCATAAACCCGTATCACAAAAAGGTTCTGCGACAAACCATTACCATAAACTAAAGAATAAACACCAAAATTCACACGAAATGGTTCCTTAAAATATTGAGATTTATAATATTACTAGCAGACACCTGGCCGGGCGCCACTGGAAAGCCGGGCGCCACTGGAATTACGTTCTGCTTGTAACCAGAGACGCCCGGCAACGGACGTTAGAGCGGCCGCAGCATTGGGGTGCAAAAAAAATAAATAAGCAGTCACCTGCGGCTTCGTCCGCTTGACAAACTATATACTAAAACCCTTCCTTGAGAATCACTAAGTATATACATGGAAAATACATCAAAATCCGTTGCGTAGTTTTAAAGATCAAAACATACATAGGTACGGATGGAAGCTACTTTGTTGTTATAATATGTAGTGATAGTGAAATGATAGTGATACTACCGGACGCTGCAACTTCGTCCGCGTGCAAACTTAGTCCAAATCCAACTTACCTTACCAATATGCTTTAATTATACTTAAAACTAAATTTCTACTATTTAATGCAGTATTATAGCACAACAATAACTAGGTTCCTACCTAAATAAGCTTAAGTTGCTCTAAACTGCAGAAGTCTTGCAAAAATGTTCGCTTTAGGTACTAGCCACTGCGTCTAATGGTATTTGCTTTTGTGATTTTAAATTCCAGACTATATTTTTATCCAGTGCTGGGTTTTAACTAGTTTATGTATCGACTAGAAAATAATACTTTAAATATTTTCGTGGGAACATACCTACGGTCGGAAAAATGTGGCTAAACGTCTTGGAATAAAGGGTATTAGTTATCGCAGCGAACTTTGTATCGCCTCAAATATAAAAAAAAAAAAAACCTTCCCTAAACTTATACGAATATTTTAATATTTCATGCAAATGTATGTATTATTAATTATAATTGAAAAACGCGACGGACGGGCAGACAAATTGTCGTATTAAATATATAGATATAGCTTATTATATACCTACTTTTATCTACGTATATCATAGTCATAACATACTATAAAACAGTCTGTCCGTCCGTATGTATGCTTAGATCTTTAAAGCTATGCAACGGATTTTGATGTGGTTTTTACCAAAGGATAGAGTGGTTCTCGAGGAAGGTTTTCGTGTATATAATTTGTCAAACAGGCAAAGCCACGGGCGTCCGCTAGTTTAAAATAAATTGTAGATATTTTGCTACAAAAATAGTTTATGAAGCTGCTTCTGGACAGATATAAGACTTCTCGAATGTTCTCACGCTGGTTTACCAACTAAATGTTATGAAGTTTATGTCCGAAAAACGGCAATAGGCTTACCCCCTCTATGCCGTAGGACCAATATTATTCTGGCAAAGTGTGGAGGTAATATACACCTGGTGTGTCAGTCTGTCCGAAAAAAATCATTTGAAAAATAAATTTAAAAGTTTGAAGTCCTTTGAACTTTAACAATTTTATTACGAAATGTTTACCAAGCATTATACAACAAATCTTTTACAAAAGTTCACCATTTCAACAGTATCTTTTAATAAATACAATTAGATGAAATCGATAACTCAAACACTCGCCGATCCCAGAACCATTGAGCTTAAAAAATACGAGTACATTTTGTTAAAAGTATTCCCGAAGGTTTCGTCGTAATATTTTTTCAACTTGATATTGAATGATTTGCCCGAAGCGATTGTAGACGGGGAATTATTCATGCATGCAAACGATATAATCGCAGTTATTACGGGTACCTAGACACCAGAAATGTTCCATAAATCTACGTTACAGTAAACTAGAATAAACCAAAAATATTTTCACAAACCCTAAGTCACATAATTATAGAGGTAGTGTTAATTTTCACAAGGAATTTCGATCTCAATTCATAACAATAATAATTTTTCTTATATGTATATTAATATACTATCTAAACGTAATTGCAACATTACGCACAGCCTACCATAGTAGTAAGTTCCTTAACTGCCGGTAGATGGCGCTCTGGCGACGCCGTAAGTCGCGATATTAATACAATGTGATCACAAAATTAGATGTCTTGGGCTCGTGGTGTCTTGGTCAATTGGTAGAACGTTCCTCCTGGAAGGGAACAGTCGCCGGTTCGGACCAGCCCAATAATATAGTTTTTGTAATTTATATTGTAAAATTATATACGAAAAAGTTAGCATACTTCAATGCTATAAAATACTTATAAAATTTATCAAATAATAGTTTTTTACTCATACATACGAGTACGAGATCTGACCGTCATCGTCAGTGAGCTATGGATCCGATGGTTGTGAGGTTAGTGCCAGGTTGTATCTCATAATATCTCTTTCTTCATTTAGTTGTAGTAAGTTTTAGTACATTTTATTAGTAACAGACCAAAAACAGTGTTGTTTTCTATAGCTTTTGTCCGCTTTTATGGGCTCTGAACGAAATTTATTGCGGTTTTCACTATTTCTCCATAATAAAGTGCGCCTAATAAATAGATATCGGCGTTCACTAATAAATTAACAGGTAGGTACACCTATTATAGAACCATACCTAAATATTCATTATGCAGATACACAATACTCAAATTATGATAAGATTATAATATTCAATCTAATTATGTCAAAGCCACATTTATAATTGTTAGTACTTTCTTCTTTTTTTTTATAAACGTGGCTCCATCGATGTTTTTCGATGATTTCGCCAATTTCAAGATAATGCTTGATTAGTTGACAGTCCTGCACAGAAGAACTAGTTATTCTTAACTAGCTCCAGGTGCAGGACAAGAAACGTTGTTCGGTATGTGAGTGTCAGGGAATCCGACTTTTGTTTATTTTTAAATGGTTTGAATACAATTTTAGTAAGAAAGATTTTTTTGAATACAATAAATAGCTTGGAATAGATAATATTTTGCACTGCATTAATGTATATTGTCATGAGATTTCTGTACTAAATTTTTTTTATCAAAACTACTTAAAGCAGTTGGTAAAAATCTTTTGGGAAATCAACAGTGCTAAACTAAGCTTTTGAAACTTTTCAACTTCAATAAGTTAAAATTTTTATGTATTTTGAGATTTTTCTGTGTAACTTGAAACATCGAGTAATGGAATTCTCACAAATTTATCCACCGAGTCTATTCCCAACGCAGTTGGGGTCGGCTTTCCAGTCTAACCGCGATTCGGGTGAACTTCGATATTTTCCGTGAAGCGACTGCCATCTGTGACCTCCCCAACCAACGTCGAATTTTTATTTTAAGGCTCAAACTACCCTTAACGACCTTTGCAATGTGTTAAAATAGTCGTTTGCCACTAAACCACGAGCCCCCTACAAATGTATATACCTGTACTAGTCTGTAATCACAACCTTACCCCAACATTCGTATTAGGTGCCGTTTATGTAATAGTTATGACCAAAAACCAAATGTTAATATTGAACAGTGTGTACAGAAAACTAAATAAAATAATATTCGTTGCGGGCAAGTTAAATGACGGCAAATATTGGATAATTCATAAAGTTTAATGTTCCGTAAAACTCGCCTGAGCGTAGGAACGTGCCAAAATAACATCATAATAAATTTGTGAGGTAGTTCTTGGGGTTTTCTCCATACAAATCTCTAAAAACATTTATTTGTTTTAATTTTACATTTTTTCACTACTATTTTAAACTTATTAGGAGGTATGTCAACCAAATCATGCGGAATTTTATTAAATATTTTATACATTGGCCTACAAACGAATTACCAACTTTATGAAGTCTAATTTTGGTCATTGCCAGATTATTTTTATTTCTTGTATTAAAATTATGGTTATCGGATTTTTTTTGAAGAGATCTATGTTCTTCCGTACATATAAGATGTTGTCGTAAACATATTGAGAAGCAATTGTTCAAATATTAATTTCTTTAAATAGTGCTTTCAGCGAGTCACGGGGTCTGAGTCTATAGATTGCTCATATAGATCGTTTCTGTAATATGAATATTGTCTCAATATCGGCAGCTGAGCCCCACAGCAGCAGACCATAAATGACATAACGCTATGAAAGTAGATAAAATAAACTAATCGTACCGTTTTTTCGTCAGTCAGTGATCTTATATTTCTAACCGCATAGGCAGCTGAGGTAAGTCTCCATAAAAAGAATAAATCCCAAACCACTTCAATACAATTCAATTCCAATTTCAAATTCAATTCATTGTATTCAATTCATTTGAAGTGTTGGTACCACTTCGCGTATTGTAACAGACAATCATGATTCTAGAACACAGAATATAAAACAATGTTTATATTATATTGTTTGCGATAAAATTTACATTGAAATGACAAAACAAAGCCTTTTAAAATACAACACCAACGGAATATGAATATATTTATTACATTGTAAGTAACTACTATGTAGGTAGGATTTACACAACCTTACCTAAAGTAGTGCGATTTAGAAATTATGATGTTAAGCGAAGATTGGATGTTGTTGGTAATGGTCATCGTAGTTCAGTCGTCAGAGCATTTCCCCTGTTAGGAAAAGGTCGTGGGTTCGAGTCCTGCCGATCACATCAGTTTTTGTGATTTATTTATAATTTATAGCTTAATATTTTAGGATTTACACAATCCATCCACGGTCCATCTTGGCGAGTACTGGCCAAGTTTTGGGCAGTACACACCACGCCCCATTACCAGGTGACCACGGCCCTATGTAAGTCGGTCAAAACGTCAGGCCATATAAAAAGCGAGCAGCCCTTCTGGCCTGCTTCTGTAAGACTTGCAGGAAATCTTGAACATTAAATTATATGTGTAACCTAAGGCTAGAAACATCAAATGTATTAAAATAAGCTACAAGTAACATTTATTTCACCCCATTGCTCGTATCATAAGCCTTAATCTTTTCGAGAAATAATAATTTAGGAGTTATATTAATTATTTCTCCAAGCTGGTTTAATTATTAGAAACAATAGTGAAGGCGCGATGGCGTCGACAATTAAAATAAACGGATTTAATTAAATTTTAAGGGATTACTATGATTTGATTGCTATTTAATTTATGTTTAACTTCATCAGCATCTAGTTGCCCTTATCCCAATTATTTGCCGTCATCCGACATCCGACATCCTTGTTAAATACCATCTCCTCAGTCACTCCTTTCCTTGTCATATCCTGTTTTACGGATTCCATCCATCGCAGATAATGTCATATTAGTCAGTTAACCATAAAAGATAATATTCTGTCACGGACTTATTTTAGAAGTTTTAAAGAGGAACAAATACATCTTACATAATTTTTAGTGTTCCGTACCCAAATGGTAAAACGGAACTCTATTACTATGGCTACACTGTCCGTCCGTCTGTCACCAGGTTGTATCCCATGAACCGAAATGGTTAGAGAGTTGAAATTTTCACAGATGATATATTTCTTTTGCAGTTATAACAACAAATACTGAAAAAAAAACACAAATAATTAAGGAGCTCCCGTACAACAAAAGTGTTTTTTTTTTGCCGTTTTATAGATAAAGGTACAGAAGTATATAAATTTCCTACATTGGTCATGTTGAGTATACATGTTTAGGAACTCAATTTTTATCTTAACCTTATAAAATTATGTATTTTATAGATGTTTGTATTGTTTTTTGTTTTGTGTACCTAAATTTAAAAAAAAACGACTCGCACTTGACCGGTTTTATTTTCTAACTGTAACCTAATGCTTATAGCCTAGACACTGTAATTCACTAATCCATTTTTAATATTTCCAATCGACACCTAGTGGTCTAGGTTATAGTGGAATTTAGTAAGTATAAAACTTACCGAGTCTATAAAATTGCAAATGTAAATATTTATAGTCACAGAAATAGTCTTTCCCTCGCCTCCTTGGCGTCTTGTACATAATCGGCTTTCACGATCGGCCATTGGACAACCAACTCAAAAGGCTTCTAGACGTATTTGTAAACATACTTTAAGTTAACTGGAAATAATATCATAAAAGCTTATTTTTAAGACAGACAGACACATATCACGCCTATATTCCCGAAGGAGTAGGCAGAGGTACATTACACACCCACAATTTGCCAGTATTTTGGACCCACGTAATAGGGGGCAAGCCTATTGCCGTCACCGGGCACACATGTAATGGGTTATGTCCAAAATGGCCAAATGAATTTATTAAAAAGTAGCAGCTATATTGTAATTTTGAAAAAAAATTTAAACCCGTTGCCTTGCCATGAAATGTTGATGAAAGGCAACAAAATCTTACGTGCCAGCCGCTATGGCACAGCCAATTAAAGTCCTGGGCGTCTCGGAATTATTTTTAAACGACTTCAAAATAAGGAAGAGGTTCTCAATTCGAATGTATGTATGTTTTTTTTGTAACCTAAATATAATATTTCTTTCTTTCTTTCTTTCTTCTTTCTTTCTTTCTAATATTTGAACTGGGTGAACCGGTTTTTATATAATAAAGCTACTGCTTCCTGAGTGGTCCCATTTCCATTTGGTCCCATTCCGGTAATTCGAAGTCGGTTTTTAAGTCAATGTTTGACAGGTTTTTTAGAGAAATATTATTATTTACATTACAGACATTTGACTGCTTCGGTGGCGTGGTCGGTAGTGCATCCGCTTTCAACGCCAGAGTCTCGGGTTTGATTCCCGGTCAGGACAAACTTTGTGTGATGACTTATACGTTTGTACCGAATTCTGGGTGTTTTACTTAAATATTTATTATTTACTAAAAACTGTAAAAGTATTTATATCAGTTTATCTAGTAGGTACTCATATCACAGGCTCTGCTTAGTTTGAAACTAGATGGCGTTGTGTGAATTGTCCTCAACATATTAAAAAAAATAAGACAGCGCGGACTGCAGTGAAAATAATAGTGTATGTATTCTGTCGTTTGAAATTTAGTGTCAGATTAAGTTTGTGTATTAGAGTGAGGACTGCACCTCTGCTACCCTTAGCCTATCCCCGAGAGTATGGAAAACTGCATGACCCACCCACATTTTAACTATAATATTGTAAGGAACACATTAGGGCAGTCAAAAACAACGAACCGCATAAATCTGCAATCGCTCAACATTTATTGGAAGCCGGTACCGACCACTGGATTGAGTTACATAACCCTCAGATGCTTTCCACAGAACGTCACAACATACAGAGATTGGTTAGGGAAGCAATTAATTGAAATCAAAAAACACAGGAATTTCAATCGTGAGGACGGGTTTCAACTTCCGAACGTCTGGCATCCAGTGGACCGTATATGTGAAAAACAAAATAATCGTGACAACCCTAATACAAAATCGCGAGTGGATACAGTCAGTTTTGTGTGTCGAGATCGTGATCGAGTTCGAGTGTGTAGTGAGACCGATGGTAGTGGTGCGCATAGTAAACGAACTAGAAAGAGGGTGGAACGATTTTAGAGTAAATAGGCATTATTTGAGTTTGCGTGTTTCATCTTAGAACATCAGGTAAGATTGTGGTCAAACGCACTCAAATTTATTCTTTAAAACAAAGACATTTTCCATCAACCGCCATTACTCCAGTTCTTCCGCGATCATGGCGCTTGCAACAGTGCCGAAATTTCGGAGACTCGATAAAATGTTACATGGTAATTATCTCGAACATTCTAATCTTAATATAATATTGTATGTAATAGTTTTGATAACATCACGTACTCGTCTCTACGATGGTGTGGTACGCTCCAAGGCGCTATACGGGGCGCCTATTTGGGCGGATGCCCTCAGCGCCGCGAAAGTGGTCCAGCTGCGACGACCGCAGCGGATCGCGGCGCAGAGGGCTGCACGGGTGTACCGCTCCGTGTCTTTCGAGGCGGCGTGCCTGTTGGCACAAAGTCCCCCCTTGGGATCTCGAAGCAGAGGTCCTTAAGAGGGTCTACGAATAGGGCGCCATGGTGCGACAACAAGGAGTTCGCATGTTGCCGGAGCAGGTCGATCGCTGGAGACAGGAGGCTCGCGACGATCTGTTCCGGCAATGGGCCTTGAGATGTGCGGCTCCGACCGCGAGCCGGGTGCTCGTAGGGGCCATCGGTCCCGTGCTCCGCCAGTGGGTGGAGCATGCGCAGGGGGCTCCGACCTACTTCCTCACCCAACTTCTCACGGGTGATAACTGTTTTGCCAAATTCCTGTAGGAAGTGGTGGGGATCCTGTCGGAGCCCGATTGTCATCACTGCGCAGGCGGCGCCGTAGATACGGCGGAGCATACGCTCGCTGTGTGCGCCGCCTGGGACACGCAAAGGTTGGCCCTCACGGGCGTCATCGGCAGTGTAGGTTAGCTGCCGGCCGTCATTCTTTCTATGGCCGGCAGCGAAGAATGTTGGGCCGCCGTCGCCTCCTTCGCTCGGGAGGTGATGGCGGCAAAGAGAGAGGCCCTGCGGGAACGGGAGCGTGCAGGCCGCACCCGCCGGGCACCAGTCAGGGGGTGACGGCGTATTGCATACGCCCAAGCCCCCGACTGATAAGGCTGTGGGCGATGGGTCGGGGGGCCCACCGCTCACGCGAAAGGCCCTGAGGAGTCTGAGCCCCTTATGTGTTTCGGGGGCGTCGCTTCTATGTTGTTTGGGGGGCCAATACCCCCCCTGTGTTGAGCTTAAACGAGCGCCCCTTTGCCGGGCCGCCGTCGCTTAGCAGTTTCTGCCTATCCGGGGGCCCGGCTAAGGCGAAGGAGAAACACCGTGGATAGATTTTAGTGGGTAGTCCGGCCCGTTTTCCATCCTAGGGCCGAGAGTCCCACACGAAGCCGTCTCACTCCCTCCCGCAGCGAGACCGTGAAGTGAGTAAATGCATCACGGACCACGTAAAAAAAAAAAAATCATCACGTATTCGGTTTTCTTTCAGTTGTGGTCGCAGGGAAAATTATGACCTGGCTCTACACAAGCCTAGTTCCACCTCTAGCAACTACTGTTTACAATCATTGGTTCTCGTATCACAGCTGCCTTCACCACAACACCACACACTTCACTACTACACAGTAACTAGATACACTTGTTCGTGTGTGGAACAAATTCAGTTAACACATAGATGTTTACTGTGAACCAGACGGTGGACACATTGAACATTTATAATGCATTACAATTATACATTGAAACTTCCTCTTTCCATTGGTATAAAAATGTTAAGTTTGAATTTACTGCAGTAAATATGAGCGTAAGCGGGACTTTTATTCAGGAGTTTTCTTTCATGAAATGCTACTCAATTTACGATGTATACTATCAAAAGGAATACTTACCTATTTCTTTAAAAACGTACTTATTGTAGGCCAGCTGCCTAAGATGGAAATTTTTTTGAAGTAGCTTAGTAGGTACTAAAAGCACTCTATGAAGAAAATGAGTGTTCGAATGCTGCTGCACTTTTATTTATCCTATTATTTATAATCACACTCTATATTATACGAAAATGCAAACTAGTGAGGAACAAAAAGGGAAATATACACAGGCAAATAACTGGAGCCTGATCCAGTAATTTTACGAGCATGCTTGCTCACATGACAGCGGGTTGCCTTACTAGAGATTAGCGTTTTACGAGTGTCTGCTCAATTAGGTTTGTGTTGAGGAATTAAGGGGACCATCAGCAGCGTACACTATCTTAATAAACACTTATCTTGTGTAAATACTTATTTCTACAATATAACGCCTCGGTGTTGTAGCAGTGTTTTGGCGTATTAGAGGTGTAGAATTTTATTTCAGGATGGATCCATATCTTCACAATCAAACGTAATCTAAACTAGTGGTTCTGTGAACCGTAGACTTCGGGAACTTTGTTTAGAAAATTTATTTTTAAATTTTCTTTATTACTCTTTCATTTTTTATCCAATCCAAAAGATATCATTCACATGTTATTAATTGTAAGCAAGGAGTGTGTCTGTAAAGTTTCATGAAAACCGGTTGATAAATACGGCCGCAAACATGATCTGACAGAACCCGTAGATGTAGAGATGTGTACAGACGAAAGAAATACTCCCCAGTCTGCAAGTTAAAACGGATACTTCGGTCGCGTCGCTCCCTCAGTCAATAAATACGATTTTTGTGTGGTTGCTGTGTTGTACGTATTATGTACGTATGATTACATTGTATTGTTTGTTGACAATGATTGAAAAAAAGTGGCCGTGAAATTTCTTTCTAGGCTAACAGGATTTGCGAATCTGGCAGTAAACGTACATGTAAAATAGCTCTTCTTGACTTGCATATATATCCTTTTAAATTTATATCCTTTTAAATTAATTAACTAAACAATTTGATTCTTGATTCATAGGTATATGAATCAAGGCTATTTATTTATTTATGTACACACAACGGTATAAAAACGAGAAGAAAACAATATAGAAACAGCATTAGTACAAGGGTACCACTTATTTCAAATGAAATCTCTTCCAGTGGGCCAGGGGATGGAAATGCTAGGTAAAATAAAGTTAATGTGTGCGTAGATCGTTTGCAATACCTAGATACATACTATACACATAGTTATACTTACATAAAATACATATAATTGAGCGGAGCGAAGCGTAGCGTATCTTAGACGACAAGTGTAAATCATTTGTGTGCCAACTCCTCCGAAACGGCTCGACGGATTTTGACCAAATTTGGCATGCTGGTCGACATCATACCCGGGAGTGATCATGTCATCAATCTCTGAAATCATGAAAATAGAGCATAAAAAAAAATTAAGAAACCGCTCAACATTTGGAATTAGTAGCATGCATTGCATACCTAGTATAATATTATCTACTCACGAGATACTAATCACGAGAGGTCTCGACTCTGGGTTGGGCTCTCAAAATAAGGCTATATAGCCTTATTTACAGAGTCCAATCCATAATCCGTAATCCGCATAAAGCATAGCCACGTAAACTTAATTACTACTTATCTAATCTTCCTTCAAGTACAATATATAATTTTAAATTCGGAATTGTGTTAGACCGCAAATAACAACTCCGCAAAGTTTGACTCATTTCGTAAACTCACTTACGCGACGTCTTACAAACTTCTCAAATGCATATTAAAAGTATAAAGTGAAGAATACAATAAAAATTTACAACAGAAAAGAGAATTTTAGGAAGCATCTTAAAGTCACATTAATATGATTTTTTTCTTTCATTAATGTCCTTTTACGAATAATGAATTAGTGTTTTACACAGTGTGATACGATAACGTTGCGATGTATCAGAAGATGTAGTGAGTAAGATAGAAAAAGGGATGCTTAGATGGTTTGGGCACGTAGAAAGGATGGATGAAAGAAGATTGACGAAACAGATACATAAGGTGGGCGTGAATGGACAGTCAGGTAAAGGTCGACCTAGGCGAACGTACTTCGACCAAATCGGAGATGTTTTGAACAAAGGCCAGGTCAAGAGTACCCAGAACCGGAGAGCGTGCATGAAGATAGTTATGAAAGTGGAAGAAGCGAAAGAAGTATGCCAGGATCGTAGCAAGTTTAATTCCATAGTCTCTGCGTACCCCCATTGGAAAGAGGCGTGACCGTATGTATGTATGTATGTTTTACACAAAGGCGCTTATATCGCGGGAACTAATAGGCCAAAAGATGCACAAGAGGTATCTACAGCAAAGCTACAACATGGCGGTGATAACCTAACTTAAAATTTGGTTAGATTAGGTATGTTAGAAGACGAAGCCCGCATTCCACCTGCGGGCAAGCGCTGAGTGGATCATTGACGTTATGCAACATCCCCCGTAGGTCCAGTCACCAGGTACAGAGTAAGACACACGGTAGGTCGGTTTTAGTGGGTACTTACGCTAATCTCTGGAACGATTGAACTGATTTTAACGGGGTTCATTGGCAGACAGCTGATGTAATAAGGTGTAATATAGGCTACTTTTTATCCCAGGAATGTGTTCACGCGGGAATTGGGACCCATAAAACTATATAACGCGGGTGAAGGCGCGGGCGTCCGCTAGTTTGTAATATAATTAACTAACAGATTATGAAACGAAAGCAAAAAAATAAACCAAGAAAGTTAGTAACAAGTAATGTAAAATTGAATTGAGCAAGATAAATTATGAAAGTTGCAAAAAATATTAAAATCTGTAACGAAAATTTGATGAGATATGAAAATTCTTGTTTTTTATTTTATTTCAAGAGAAGATCTTCAACTTTGACGTATGTACTTTCAATAATTAACGGCTAATGTATACCTATGGTATATTAAATAAGACACTCTGAATAGAGTCTTTGGTACTCTGTAGAAGTCCAAACTCAAACTCAAAAATATTTATTAATATAGGTTATAAAATAACACTTACTAACGTCACCACATAAGAATTTACATTTAAAGCCAGATTCACAAAGCAATGGGTGGAGCCAAGGAGAAAAGAACCTGACAGTAAAAACTCGGATCCCGGCCACTCTTCTCCAATCATCAGTAACTACATTCAGTTACATTCCCCACAGGCAAAACCCACGCCCTAGACGTGGAATTGCGGATACCAGACCAGCCCGAGTCTAATCAAATCAAAAATCAAAATCAAAATATCTTTATTCATGTAGGTCACAAAGTAACACTTATGAACGTCAAAAAAAGAAAATGCTTCTACATTTACATTTACCGCTAGATTCGCAAGGCAATAGGTAGTGCCTGTGAGGAAAGAACCTGGCAAGAAAAACTCACGGTCACTTTTATTTGCCAGTAAATACAATGATTCTGTTACAACAATAAAAAGAGGGCAAGGGCAGTGCGTGACCATGTGTGGACCAAGTAAATTACAAATTATGGATCTCTGTTATTCACAATAAAGTCAGTCTAGAAGTACAAGTAAGTTAGTAAGCAACCCATCGATAGCTGCAAACCGCATTTCAAAGAGTTGAGGATTCTTACCATGCCATGTTTATATATTTACGAAATATCTGTCTTCGTGAAGACAAACATGTCAAAATTTGAGCAAATCAGCAGTCAGCGTCTAAAAGATAAACTACATGTAAGAAAATGTAAAACAGCGCTCTTTCATAAAAGCGTATTTGCAATGGCGCCAAAAGTTTATAATAAATTACCAAGAGACCTAAGAAATGTAGAGAATATTAATATATTCAAACAACAACTCTTGGCATACCTGCTCAACAAGACTTATTACTCAGTCGAGGAGTACCTGAATGATAATTGCTGCATTGACATTGTATAACTTAGGATTTTGCATTGTAAAGCTTTATGACATTAATATTTTTGACATTTAGGTAGGTAAAATCTTTTTGAAATCTTTGATTTTTTGACATTTAGTTCTTTTGACATTTAGTTAGGTAATTTTTTTGACATTTAGTAGTTCTTTGGACATAAAATTTTTGACATTCTATTTTTGTAGTTACTTTTAATACATTGATTACGCGACATTGTTTATTGTGTTTAATATTTTCTTGATACAATTTTAATGAATATTATTACATATTATGCAATTTTGGTTAAATAACTGGCATTAAAATATTTATGTGGTAAGGTATTATAATTTGAATTGGATAGTGTTAGTAAGTACGATAATTTAGTGTCTAGGTAATTCTTTGTATGTATCTGGGTAATTGTAATCTGCACGCCTGTATAGGTAGAACATGGTTCGAGCTTGTATGTCCTGTGCCATCTTGGAGATAATATATTATGTACCTGTGTTCTAAGATTAAATAAATATGAAATATGAAAAATATGAAAGTTTTAGACTGAACGTTTTCACATTGCACGACATCGTGACGATATCGATATACGCAGATATTATGGACGATGTCGTCACGATATCGTGTGTCGTTATCGTGCTATTTGAAAATGCTCTAAAGGTTCCGTATCTGGACCGATTTAAAAATTCTTTCAGCTATCTAATCTCGTATTGCTGAGCTATATAGGTCTAGGCTATATAGGTAACATCCCGCTACGTTCAATGGGTGCGAATCAACAAAAACTATCACGTTACCGCAAGGGCAAAATTGCAGGAGTTCACTAGTTACAAATTTAGCTTTTACTCAAGGATAATGTAGACATCATTAGTGATAGAATTTTAAAATCGGTTCAGTAATTTAAAGCCTATTTAATGCAAACAAGCAAACATTTAAATATTTCCTCTCTATAGGTACTTATACACACAAAATCATATCTCTTTCCCTACATTTCTTTGAATTACGGCTTGGAAACAGAAATACAATATTCGATTTATTGGTCGTGGACAGAAAATTCGTAGGCAAAACCTACAAAAATTTTCACCCTCGTCAATTTCGGTTGGATTTACTGGACAGGTGTTACACACCTTTGAGTTCATTTTTTGGCGAGTCCTTTGACAGTACTCTCATTTTCGACCTTCGAAATGTAAGGAACTTTTTCTTTACTTACTCTTTTTTTGTGAATGTTTTTTTACAGACGTATTTAAAAATATTTGTTTTTAATCAAAGAACAGTAATGTTGCATGGATTAAAAAGAAAACTAATAATGTATAACATAACTACATAATATAAAAATGTAACAACACATTTTGTTTTATTATATTTAAAAACATTTTGTTTTAGTATATTAAAAAAAAAGGGTTTTTGAATGTTTAAAACGAATTAACTAAAATACTAGACCAATTTCATAAATTCTTAACATAACATAATATAACATCACGCCTCTCTCCCAGTGGGGTAGGCAGAGACCACGGATTTCCACCTGCTACGATCCGGGCATACTTCTTTCGCGTCCTCAACTTTCATTAATGTTCACATGCATGCTCGCCGGTTACAGGTACTTTTAACCTGGCCTTTATTTAGGACATCTGCGATTTGGCCGCAGTATGTTCGCCTTGGTCGACCCTTACTAGCTTGTCCATTCACACTCGCTTCATGTATCTGTTTTGTCAATATCCTGTCATCCATCCTCTCTACATGTGCGAACCATCTAAGCATCCCTTTTTCCACCTTGGTTACTACATCTTCTGACATACCACAACGTTCTCTTATCACACTGTTTCTCATTTTGTCCATCAGAGTCACACCAACTATACTTCTCAAACTTCTCATTTTGACCGCATTTATTCTACTCTGATGCTTCTCCTGCCACACCCAACATTCACTACCATACATTAGTGTAGGGATAAGCACTCCTCGATGCACAGCCATCCTTGCCTCATGAGACACGTTCTGGCTGTTCATAAAGCTATATACCCATTCACCTGATTACCTGCCACAACTCTTCACTCAATATCACTGTCATGCCTTCCATCTCTTGAAAACTTACATCCTAAGTATACAAACTCTTCCACTTGTTCCACTCTTTCTCTTTCAATCACAATCGAACAGTTCGACATACTTTCTTCTCTTTCAAAAATCATTACTTTCGTCTTACTTACATTCACTTTCATTCCTTTCTTTTTCGAAGACTCGTTTAGCATACCAACCATCATCTGCAACTCCACCACCGATGATGCAAGTATTACCTGGTCATCAGCATATAGAAGGCATTTGACGGTTAGTTCATTCATTCTCAACCCATTAACACTTTCTTTCAACTCTTTCAAACAGTTGTCCACACAACCCTGTCTAACACCATAAATTCTTACACCATAAAAATTGCACATGGAGTTTTAGTAACATGGTACTCGAGTTTATTACTAAAACTAGTGGTTGCCCCTGTGGTCTAACAGTAGATTTCAGTCCCAGGAACATTATACACATTTTTGGCCATTCCCCCCCCCCGCATTAATTTCCCAATAAAAAAATTTGAAGCACCACTTGTCACCGATTTGTGAAAAATGACGATGTATAGACAGACAGACGAAAACAAAATTATCCAGTCTCAAAATGACGCTTTGCTCGCTCCGTCAAAAAAACACGTGTAAAGCCGGGACAAACTTTCAATTAAAGTGAGTCAATATTTTATTCCCAACTCTAGTTATTGACTTGAGCCGGTACGGTCGAGAGAGTCGGTCTCTTGAAATAATTTACTTCAAACTTTGCGACGGAGGAAACGGGCATGCCAATGATTATAACTTAACCAGGTACCCAGAAAACGAAAATTGTTTGTGTTCGAGTGTTTAAATTTTGCTCATAACTGATATAACAGAACTAATCAAGATAACATAAGGTAGAGTACCTACGTGTATTATACAGGCAACCCAAGTTACATATACATTCAACCTGAGACTATCGTTGGTACAATCCATACAAAATATAAGGGACCAAATAGGTATGTACAGCAAATTTAATATTATCACTATTAAAAGTCGATTCACACGCAACAGTGATGTCAACGGATGTCTCAGTTCCGATACAGTTCTGACGCATTCCTAGTTGTCAGTGTCAGTGACGTCTCAATCATCACTGACATCATGTGGAGATACGTTCATAGAAAAATGAAAAAAATATTTGGGTGTTCGATTTTTGCTGAGCGCGTGACAGGTGGCTTTTTAGGTTACCCTAGGCGCTCTGCAAAAATCGAGTTAGTTAGACGCTCAATTGCAATACCGAACAACGTTTCTTTGTCCCGTACCGTGAACTAGTTAAGTAATTAGTTCGTCTGTGTGGGAAATATCAAGCATTACCTTGACATTGGCGAAATTATCGATGAACATCGATGGAGCCACGTTTTTAAAGAAAGAAGAAGGAGAAGAAAAACATTTTTGCACTGATACTGAACTGTGCTGAACTGTGAGGTATCACTGAGGTTTCACTGATATGTGTTAGATTATGTTTAGCTGACCTTTAGTTTTCTCTAGTTGGTTGGTAAGTTGTTGGTAACATTGGTTTACCTATTACCTGCCTCTAGTAAGAATATTCGTAAATAACTAATACTTTGCATCTCCGCATCTTACTTATTCTATCGGGAATACATTACCGTGATTAAACTCCCCTTAGTACTTTCCCGATCTACCTATGAGCTATAGTTTTGTAAAGTTTCTTTATAATCCCTTCAGAAGTTAAAGATTACATACAACAAATGAGAATACCAACATCCGTACCAGCTTGCAAAAGTATCTAATAATGGGAGTTTTGAGAAAATACACACACACCCATATCACGCCTATATCCCCGCAGGGATAGGCAGAGGTGCATTACACACTAACACTTTGCCAGTGTTTTCAGTCCCACGTAATAGGGGGCAAAGTCTTGGTCGTCTCGGACTATTTGAGAAAATAACTAACAGAAAATAGCCTATATCCTCTTCAAGAGTCTCTCTCAAGTTAAGTTAAGCGCGTAACCGCATAATTTGGGTCAATCGTATCTTACCAATAACAGTTTTAATTCCATACATACGATTAGGTCTTTTTTTCTACGGTCTGTCTCCCGACCACGATGTCTTGATTATATTTGAATTATTTTGTATATAAAATACTATATTAAATTGAATCATTTGTTTAGGAGCTCATTGTAACTCCACAGACAAATAGATATGAGGCTTCGAAAATAATTGAAAGTACTTATTCGACCAATTACTACAGTTTAAAATATTACAGAGAAGAAAACCATCTATAAACATTATCTAAGTAGATAATTTACTTGAAGTAATATAGTCTCAATTGAACAAACTTTGAATATTAGTCTGAAGATAAAACTCTTTGTGTTTTTAAACAAAACAAAGATAATTAAAGATCAAACCAAGGGCTTTATGAAATGAAAATAATGGCATTGTTTATTTTGTTAATTAATTTCGTTGTTATTAATCAAAACACGTTATTAATCAAGCAGATAAAAAGAAAGCATGAGTACCTATTAAAAGAATAGCCAGTTCAAAAATGTTTACGAAATATGATTTGGCTTTACGCGAAATATTTTGTTTGGATATTTTTGGGGCAAAGTTTTCTTCTGTGTGGCTCTAACGCGGCTAACGGGTAGTGTGTAAGTAGTATGATTGTCTGTCTGTTTTTTCTGGTTAATCTCTGGAACGGCTGGACCTATTTCAACAGGATTAACACTGGCAGATAGCTGATGCTTTAAGGGGTAACTAGGTTACCCGGATTTTTACTAACACTAAAAATTCTGCCGCTGGCGAATATTATTTAGTATAGCTATTTACGGAAACAATATTCCAAAGCATATATTTCATAGTACGGATATCAATTATTCACAAGAGAATGGAAATTCAATTTTTGACACACAATATATCAACATTTGCCGAGATGTTTGAAAGGCAGAGTTTACTAACGATAGTTTCCTACAATCTATTGGTAAGATGAACTTTAACAACATAGTAGATAGATAAACAGAACAGAGCAATGCTTCATACAAAGACCGAAATCGGTCACACTACTACAAGCAAGAGGGGCAGGGTGTTCATGTCCACTGGTCGCGGCGAGAGACGAAACTATTAATCACAAAACTGAAATGGCATCGACAGGACTTGAACCCACGGCCTTTCCCTAACAAGGGGAATGATCTGACCACTGTCCTACGATCACCAATACCGACATGGTTCAATCTTTCTCTTCTCAAATCTTTGGTTCATATAAATTACTTGATTAAATTAAATTTGATTTATGATTTCTGTCTATATAATTAAGAATAGGAAGCAGACTCATTGCTTTCAAATACAGGAAAACATCGGAAAAGGAAAACTGAGCACGGAGATGACAAAACTATAAGGGTTCCGAGCTTTAAAGAGGCATGAAACAGAACCTTAAAAAAGAGGCATGAAACGTTTACACACACAAACGCACAGCCAGTAGACAATGTCAGGGTTCGTACGACACACGTTGGTTTTGTGCAATCTTGCACGTTATTGTTGCTCTGTTACATTTATTTACTTTGTGGTTTAACTACACCGAGTATACCAACTCTATTCTCTCTTATCTCAATGTTCAAAAGACAGTGCAGTTTGAAACTTCATTGTCCAAGTTTTTAATGACCGAGTGAGCGAAGCGTCTACGTTTCGAGATTGGACAATTTTGCTTTCGTCCGTCTGTCTGTCGGTATGTGTGTTCCGGGCTAGCAGCCACAGTTTTTATCCGATCTTCACGAAACTTGGCAAAAACAAATCTTCTAAATCAAGGAACACATGTTTCCTTGATTTAGTGAATTTGTTTTTTGTAGTGAAATTCTTTGGATTGGGGGAAAAATGGGGTAAATAAGGTCAAATAATGTTTTAATGTTTTTTCCGGGCCCATCACCTCTCCTCAAAACTTGACACAAGTATTCCTTTACTAGAAACAATATTGTTACCGTAAGTTTTTTTTTGATTGGAAAGTTTTTTTGGAATTATCCTGCCCGGATGGGAGGAAAATTGTTTAGTGTTCGAGTGGTCTTATGTTCGACCATAGGGCGACTACTAGTTTATAAACTTTTGAGATGTTCATAGCACATTTCTATAAATCTCTTCTTGGATTGTCTTCTGATTGAAGCAACATTATCTACTTGGCACCAAGAGCATGTTTTCGCAAAAACCTGCTCTTCAATGCTAAATATCTCTCAAACGGATACATAAATCATCTTAGCAACCTCTCGATGTTTTTAAAATACCTATCTAATGATACCCCACACTCCAGGGTAAACGCAAGAAAAAAAAAAATCTGGTTACGTGTAGGGGAGGTAACCCAATAAATTTTTTTTTTAATAATTTTCTTTTAGCACTTTGTAAAAAAACATATTTCTAACACTCGCCGTTTAGGAGGAAATTCGAAGATAGACGCACGAACGGTTGACGAAACTATAAAGGTTCCGAAACTTGAACTAAGGAACCCTAAAAATTACGTAACAGCTAGATTTTATCTAATTACTATGCATTAATATGCCTCTGCGTACAGCTTCGTCAGCTTTAACAGGATACACCTAGTTGTACCGCACTTTGAACTTTATCCGTACCATTGTACTTTAATTTGGGTAAACATTAAATTCTAATTAAAATATGACTTGTTATTTAAGTATAAAATGTTAGCATGACTACATATTTGTTTGTACCTAACTATAATGTATCAATTGCAACCTGTGGAAACCTATTGTATGAACCTTTTTGTTTACTCAATAAATATTTTGTATTGTATTTTTTGTAATTCTCTCGATTTACTAATCACAATAAAGTATCACGAAGTTAACCGACCAGAAATTTTCAGTTCAAAAAAGATATCCATGATTGAAAAGCATTATTTTGAGGTAGAAAAATACAATGAAACTCGATTTCGATGTCACGTTGATATATTTGTAACAATTGAACTGGCTGAGGCAGTTTCATTTCGTAAAATACTATATGAATTGAAACGTGTGAAATCCATTTGTAACTTGTCCATGAACTGATATAGTACGGACAATCATTCGATAAGTAACAACATTTTATTATTAGGGCTTCGCCCGCTTGACAAATACACAAAAACCTTCCTCGAGAACCACTCTTCTATTGCTGAAAACCACAACAAAATCCGTGGCGTAGGTGGTTTTAAAGATTTAAGCATACAAAGCGATGGTAAGTAAAATGTTTTAAGAAAAAACTTTTATTTATAATAGCATTAATTTTTAGCAGAATTAAAAAGACAACAAAACGTCGACAATTGTTTCGCCTCTAAACGAGGCATTATCAAGACTGTCTCAGAGAGAACTACCTCAGAGGAAATACCATTATTCGATTGTAAATTACAATCGAATAATGGTATTTTATAAATAAATACCATCGCTTTGTCATGGATTTTCGCCAAGTAACGCCTGTTTCTATCCAATATTTTAAGCATACAAACTGAACGGGTGACCTTCAATTAAATTTTGGTTATGGCCTCAGTCAGGTATGTTGACAATTTGGCCAGACAGGCGACCTTTTTTATAATATGTAGTGATAGTGATAGTATAATGACAGTAACAGTGACAGTGACAGTGACAGTGACAGTGACAGTGACAGTGACAGTAACAGTGACAGTGACAGTGACAGTGACAGCTACATTAAAGGTTATAGTGATACTGACTGGGATAGTGATAGATTGTATTGAAGTAATATAGGGAGAGAGTCGTATGACGATTTTTTTCTGAAAACAGACTCCGGGATCTCAAGTACAAGTTTTAGATACTCGAACTTCCAGATACTTAAATAAATGTGAAGACATTAACACACTATGACATGTACCTACTCTCTGACGACGCAGAGCGATACAACATACTTACTTGTATGTGCTTGCAAATCACTATCAATTGAGCCTTTTTAGGGTTCCGTAGTTCAAATCTCGGAACCCTTAAAGTTTCGTCATGTCCGTCCGTCTGTTTGTCCATCCTCGGCTTTCCTCCCAATCGTACCTTCTCTACACATAAGGTAAGGTGATTATTTTTCTCGCGTCTATCCCATCGTGTAGTTGAATCATTACATAGCTCTTTTGAAACCACTGCTATCTTGGATAATTTTTTGCTTTAAACATCCGTTTGACAGATATCTAGTCCGTGTAATGAACTTTTAATATAACGGTTTGGATAACTTTCTTAGTTCAGGAGTTATAGAGGCTATTATGCCAACGCACTTGGCTGGCTTTTTTTATTAGCCCTGTTGGGGTCTGTCTGTCCAGTTAAAACTCCAAAGCGGCTGAATTCAACAAAAACACTTTAACTACGAAACAAACATTTTGTAGATCCTACAAGTATTTGACCCAGGGAATGAACCAGGGACATATCAGGTAGCTCAGGTCATCCAGTTCTCTGGTGATGATGATATCAAGTGGCTTCGATCTGTACATTATTCACCAATCTTCAAACCCCACAGTACGTCTGCCGAATGCCCAAGTTGCCCACGCACAGAATACGTGTGTAATTTAATTTAATTTTAGATCGCAACATGAAACTGAAGACATTACTGTATAGACAAATGCTATCAGTCCACCCGTGACCACGGCTCTTGTAACAGGGCCGAAACGTCGAGTAATAAAGAGGTATGTATATATCTCAATAATCGCGTAAAAGACCCGTTAGTCTTAAGTTTATAATGTGTACAAAACGCGAAAGTTTAAAGAAGTATTTAGCAAACCGCTACGGGCCGGAATATGCATAGAGTCCACCCGTGACCACGGCTCTTGTAACAGGGCCGAAACGTCGGGTAATGAAGAGGTATGTATATATCTCAATAATCGCGTAAAAGACCCGTTAGTCTTAAGTTTATAAAATGCTACCTACTTCTTACGAATGTATACGTTGATCCGTCCATATCTTAAATCTCTATATATAAAAATGAATCCCTATTCTCTTGGTCACGACATCACGCGTGAACGGCTGGACCGATTTCGTTAATTCTTTTTTTGTTGTGTTCGTAATTACCAGGAGAAGGATCTTATGGAAGAAAAAAAACGTTGTGCGGAACATTAGAAAAATTGATGCGGTACGAAGTTCGCCGGGACAGCTTGTGCTTTATATTTTTTGTAAATTACAATCGAATAATGGTATTTTATAAATAACAACAAGTCAAGCATTGACAGACTTATAAACCGACTTTAAATTACCGGACTGGTACCAAATAATTGTTGAAATGGGACTAAATTAAAATGACATAACTCGGAAAGCAGTAGCTTGCAATTACACAAAAAAAAATCAAATTCGGTTTATCTAGTCAAAAGATATGAGGTAACCAAACATGTAAAATAAATATCATAAGTCATAACGTGTAACTGTTAAATGTCCCAACAAAGAAAAATAAAAAATAAATTAAAAATCTGTCAAATTGAGAACATTCTCCTTTTTTGGGGTCTTTAAAAATACCTTTTTTAAATATTTTTTGGACATTCTCACACAATGTCATCTATAGCCCAAATTAAGCTAAAATAAGCTTGTACTATGGGATCTAGACGACTAATAAACATACTTATATATTTCTAAGTACATACATATTATAAATAGAAGACACCCAAACTCCGAATCAAATATTTGTGTATCAATATTTGATTAGACTCGAAATCGAACCTGGGACCTCAGGGACGGCAGTCGCATACTTATACCACTGCCACCGAGGCAGTTAGTTTAAAAGCCGACCTCCGCTTTCCAGCTTGACAGTGATGTGGCTGAATATTTTCCGTGAAGCGACCGCCATGACCTCCACAACCTATTTGGCGATATCGAAGAGTTTTTTAGTTAGATGTATGTACTCGTAGTAGGTTCTGTAGACGGTTGTTTTTCAAAGATTATAAGTAGTATATAGGTAAACAAAAGCTTCAGGTACCTATAGAATAAAACAGTATTTAATAATATTATAATATGTAATAATAATTTATTATTTCGTTTCGGCTAACGGATTAATAGCGAAGAGTCTCGATCAACATCTCAAGAGACTCTCGTTAGATTGTTGGATCAAGAGTCAGATTCAGAAGACTGTTATCCTCGATACGTGCCGTTTGTTAGGAGGTTTCTAAGTCTGTAGCCTCTACCGCCGGTAGTTTGGGTCCTACTCCGCTACTGGTGGCTCGCTGTTTTTTATATTTTTAAATGTATTTACTTTTTTATAAATAAATTGTAAAATTTAATTAATAGGTTAATAATTTTAATAAACGAAATAATTATTTATTTATTTCGAACTTGCATCCATAGGTGTGATAGTAATAATTTCCTTATAATCTAGCGTTAGTACACATAGTACGGAGACAGACACACCTTTATGGCATGGATCTGTATCCATCTCTTGAGCAGCGGCGAGTTCCACCTCGCCACAAATACATTCAGGTACTATTACTATGTTACAAAGAGGTACGTACGAGTATTGTTCATAAATATATAAATATTTATGAACAATACTCGTCGTTTATTAAATATTTTTGGAAACTTTCAAACAATAATTTGCCTACTTACTTATTACAGTTTATAATATTAAAACATTTACATACCTTTGAAGATTACAGGAGGAACAAACAAGTTGAATATTATGTTAGTCGAATGAACAAAGTATTAGTCAATAAATATTCATGGCAAAACATTTCGTACCGGCAATGTACAGCTTTATCGTTCAAAATATTACCGGTTTAGTATTAGTGCCACAATAGAGAATATTATCATAATAAATTACACGTCAGCATTCTATTCACCAGAATCTAATATCGATACAAATCTCAACAAACTGGTTGGCCTCTGTGAATAAAGTCAACACTAGTGCTATAAATAAAAACACCAGTTGCCTATATACTACGAACAGTAGACCTTGTGAATTAAAAACATTTCGTTATTTCTCTCCCAATCAATTAAAACTATCAATGAAAAGAAAAACACTTATGCCAAGTTTCGTAAAGATCGTATAAAAGTGTGACCGCGAGCCCAGAACAAATATATACGAGTATTGACAGACAGAAAGCAAAATTGGTCTCGAAATGTCAACGCTTCTCTCGCTCCGTCAATTACAGCGAACATCATTTTTTACCCCAACGGAAAATTAGGGATTTTATATGTAACTGTCGCTTTCTGTCTGTGGCATCAGTTGTTCTATCAGGTGATAAGTGTATCTTAAGCACACCTAAGACTAAGTGCCAAAAAGAGGACCCGCACGTAGTTCAAAGTGGTCAAATAGTTTAGCGATTGAAATTACCTTAACCGTATGTATTACAACGCTAGAATAAATCGTCTGGTGCTATAACTGATATGAAAGCGTGTATGTATATTGGTATACTGAATAATAACCTCACCACAGTTAATAAACTTCTATATTTCAGGCCATAGTCCGAGACGCCCAGGACTTTAATTGGCTGTGCCATAGCGGCTGGCACGTAAGATTTTGTTGCCTTTCATCAGCATTTCATCGCAAGGCAACGGGTTTCAATTTTTTTTTCAAAATTACAATATAGCTGCTACTTTTTATTAAATTCATTCGGCCATTTTGGACATAACCCATTATAAATGTGCCCGGTGACGGCAATAGGCTTGCCCCCAATTACGTGGGACTAAAAATACTGGCAAGTTGTGGGTGTGTAATGCACCTCTGCTTACCCCTTCGGGGATATAGGCCTGATATGTGTGTGTGTGTGTGTGTGTGTGTGTGTATATATTTCACGTATTTACAATGTATGTAATACCCGGATTACAGAGATTGTAAACTACCTATGTAACGTCGAGGTTGTTGGAATTTACGTTCGCATTGTACAATGGTTATTGGCTAACCGAGCGAGCGAAGCATAGACTGGCTGGACGATAAAAGGATAAAACAGCAACCCTATTACTGAGACTTCCCTCTCCATCCTTCTGTCTCCAGGCTACAGCAGGATGGAGACAGAAGGATGGAGAGGGATCTTTCCAACTATCACGGTTCATGCGATACATCGCATGAACCGTGATAGTTGGAAAGATAATATTTAGGAGGGCTCCCATACAACAACGTAATTTATTTTACCATTTTTATAGATAACTAGCTGTCCCGGCGAACTTCGTAACGCATTTTTTTGTCATAAAAACCTTCACCTTCTCCAACAAAAAAGAATTAGCGAAATTACTGCAGCCGTTCACGCGTGATGTCGCAACCAAGGGATATAAGCCTTCACTTTTATATAGATGGTACGGCACCCTTCGTGCGCGAGTCGGGCACTTGGCTGGTTTTATTTAATCTTGCCCCTATTACGTGAAAGAAAGCTAAAGGTTTAACGTGGGTGTGCAAAGCACCTCTGCCCCTCTACCTTACTACCACTATAACTTCCTCCAATTACACACCCATTTGCCATAATTTTTTTTTTGAGGGGCTTGTGGTAACCGACAATATTAACACATTGCAAAGGTTAAGCAACATCGACTCAGGCCGGTCTTAGATGGGTGACCATTTCTTAAGACATTGAGACCCCTCCGTGCCTCGGAGAGCACGTTAAGCCGTCGGTCCCGGTTGTCATACGAACATCTATGGCATCAGTAGTTGGAGCCCTAAATCAAAAATCCGACCGGTCTAACTACAGAACTTCGATATCGCCCATGGGTTGTGAAGGTCAGATGGCAGTCGCTTCACGGAAAATATCGAAGTTCTGGAAAGCCGACCCCAAATGAGTTGCGGAAAGGCTCGTTGAATGATTGACATAATTATTTTCTCCCCAGACGCCTACTAAGAAACTTCAACTGACTAAACGTTATGAGTATGTACTTACCTACCTAACGTTTTGAACAAATACCTTGATTCGATAACAGAGGCGCTCGTTAGATAATTCGAATATTAAATATTTGAATTTACTCGCTTTTGCTGTCTTTTATACCTTTTTAAGGTCGACTTTTTCAGACGTATTCCAGTTGACCTAGATTACTAAGAAGGTCAGTTTAAAAACGGATTTGAAGTGTAGGGAGGGTGTTGGGGTAGGTAGAGGCAAAGTACTTATTATTATACCTACAACTATGCTCTCTTCTTATAGTTTCGTCATGTTTTTAAATCATATTTTTAACGAACACGAAATCTCAATAATTAAGTGAGTAATTGTTCGTACCTGATTGGGAGCATTTCGTACATGTTTCAATTTAGTTCTATTAATTAAATCAAATTGTTCGCCTCGCTAGAACATTTTTAGTGTTATTATTTTATCCAATTAAGGTTTACAAGTTTTATCTAAGTTTTAAAACAGAGTAGGTAGATTTATTGGAGTTTACTCCTTAAGAATCGATTTTCATATATAAGGCGCCCGGTATGAGAAAAATTCGAGGGGTAAAACCTACTAACAAGTAACGAAAATCGTGTCACGTTTTTGGTGCGCACCTCTAGTACGCAACTTTCTAATTTGTTATGGTTAGATACTCGTACTTAAGGAGTAAACTCCAGTCGTGCGTCGGAGCTGACACACACACTTTTTTTTTCACTAATGTTTATTGAATTTAATATCTAGAACTAATACATTTTTAGTTATTTTAATTTCAAATGGCAAATACTATTATTTTACTTGAGTTGAAAACTTTTTAGACGTTAACATTTATTTTGTGAAACAAAAACATACAAGTAAGAAAAAATTTAAAAGTTCGATTATTGTCAGACTCAAAATAAGCCTAAGAAATTTTTGTGAGAAAAAATTATAGGTTGTTATGGGTGACTACGGAACCCTATATAGAATAGGGTTCCGCAGTCACCCATAACAACCTATAATTTTTTCTCCCGACCAATTACGTGGCCCGACACGCAATTGGTCGGTTTTTATAAAATAGAAGATGTATATTCCTAGTATCTTACGAAATAATTTTCTCTACTGTGTAAGTAAGTAAGAAAATATTATAACTTCTCCTACGCCACGTATATCATCACTCTACCAAGCCTCAGGACATTAAGGTGGAGTTATATGGATGTAATATCCAAGAAGCTTTCATTCCGTAAATGGAACGTATAAAATGATGAAGAAAATGTGTTTACGTCACACTTCGATTGAGTTGGAAGCACCTGTCGAAATAGAATCTCGACATAATTATGTGTCGGTTCAGTGGTTTGAAAGACCATAAACAAAGATATAAAAGCATAGTAATGCTAGCTGACCCTGCAGCCTTTGTTTTGCTTTAGAGGGACCCCTACTAAATATGTACAAAAGTTTTCATAATCGATCAAGTCGTTTCGGAGGAATTTTAGGTAGATATTAAATAGATGATTAGGTAGAGAATGCCTCGGTGACGAAATGGTATGTGTACGCGACCGCCGTTCCTGAGGTCCCGGGCTCGATTCCCGGATCAAATCAAATTTTTGTGTGTTATTCACAAATGTTCGTTTTGGATATTTTCTACGTATATTTAGTATGTATTTAGAAATTTAAAAGGTTTTTTCTCTAAACATAAACATTTATTGAAATACGTTTAGAGAAAAAACCTCAACACAAAACCCTATCTATACCTAGAGTAGGTACTCGTCTGGCGTGGTATATGTGGGGTGAATTCCCCTCTCATTGGAGTGGGCATCACATGGGCTGAGAAAAAAAATTGATAGATCACACACACACAAATTCTCGTATATATATCGCCAAAGGAGTAGACATAATTCGTTTATGTTACACTTTCATGGTCTCACTTAATAACACGTAAAAGCATTCCGATAGTCTCTTAAAAAGTAGTCAGATAGTCCGAGACGCCCAGGATTGGCTGTGCCATAGCGGCTGGCACGTCAGATTTTGTTGCCTTTTGTCAACATTTCAGCGCCGTTGCCCTGCGGTTTCAAATTTAGTAGTTTCAAAATTTTAATTTTAATTTAAACATTTATTTCAGATAATACAAATCCATAATTTGTTTAATAGTATTATTAGTTACAAACTATATTTATCTTATGACTATGTTAGTTGTGTTAGTGATTACTTAATATATTTTAAGTGACCGCACCAATCGTACGCCTCACAAGGTAATGATACATTGGTGATTCGTAACTACAATCTATTGTCTTCAGAATGCTGTTACGAATAAAGCTGCTTATTTTATTAAATTAATTCGGCTATATTGGACATAACCCACTTTCTAGAGTGCCGTCACCGGAGTATATTGCCGTCACCGGGAACTTGCCTATTGCTTGCGGCAATTATGTGGGACTAAAAATACTGACAAATTGTGGGTGTGTAATGCACCTCTGTCTATCCCTTAGGGATATAGGCGTGATATGTGTGTGTGTGTATGTAACTATGTTTATTTATAACTTTGTCATACATAATCGGATTTGAATGAAAACTCGTAATTTGTAAAGTAAGTTCAAAGAGAAATAACGACGTGGTGTGCTTGTGTGAACCAATCTAGCGGAATGGGTTTCCACGAGAATAGATTTTAGGGAGCCCTGAAGAGTATTGACTGTCATTCATAATGCTTGTCTAAAATTAACCTTAAGTGTGCGTATGGTTTATTTGATATTGATTTTTTATGACTTTTTTATGTTGTTATGTTTGTACCTACCTTTTATTATAGTGTTGCAACTAATTCTTACTTAATAGGCTCATTTGTGTGACTGCACGTACGTGAACGTACAATCAGACTAAACGAAGCACCACCTCTGACGTCACATCATACGAGAATGCGTTTCTGGGCCCTTCTACCAGCTTCTATCGGCGCCCACGCATTAAACCACACCTCCTTATATCTGCAATCGCCAATTAGATGCAAGCGAGATAATTATAAGTACTACAAATGTACAGGAATATTATAGGTTCTCGTCCTTTGTTTAGATTCAAGCCCATTTAAACTTGTTTATGTCAAGCCGGGGACATTGTTATGATATAAATACGAATTTATTTAATAAAATTAATTCATTTCGGTAATAAAATTAATCACATAGGTACTGTTAGTACGATCGTTTTAATACCTCCCAATTACCACTTCACATGTATTGTGTTGTACACACAGAGTTTTTACTCTACTTTTCGTGATCACTAACACAAATGCAAAGTTCAACATAGGCCTCGCAAACTAAAGCTAGGTGATAACCACAGTTCCATCCACGTGGTACTTGACCATTTTCATGCCCTCGGATCTTAAAATCTTATAATTAGTACCTAATGATGTTACGTTACACTGATCCACCGAGCTTTCTCCCAATCCAGTTGGGGTCGGCTTTCCAGTCAACTGCGATGCGGCTAAACTTCGATAATATTTTCTGTGGAGTGACTGCCATCTGACATCCACTATCCATGGGCGATATCGAAGTTCTGTAGTTAGATCTGTCTGATTTTGTTTTAGGGCTCTAAATAACCATACCTAACGACTACCATAGATGTTGGTATGACAAAAGGGACTGACGTGCTCTCCGAAGTACGGAGGTGTCTTAATATCTTAAAGAATCCCAAAATAGATTCAAATCTCCAATACTGATTTTAGTTACACTACAAGTGGAGTCGTGTAAATTATAGAAACATATTAAACATACTACTTAATGTCTTCGCCCGTTTGACAAATAGTATACTAAGTAAAAACCTTCCTCGAGAACTATTGGTGAAAAACCACATCAAATCCGTTGCGTAGTTTTTAAAGATCTAAGCATACATACGGGCGGAAACTTTGGGTGCAAAGGGGCTCTACCAACATCTATAGGGCCCCAGCGACCTCACCTGCTAGTGGTGCACCTGCTGATAAACGGACGAGGCTCGTTAATTTACGGTACCTATGGAGTGGCTTCGGCCCCTACGTGGGTACCAGGTGGTACAACAGTGTTGGTCCGGGGGGGTACCACCGTGCAGCTGTGCTAAAGCCCCCCAAGTAACCCAGCCCAGGCTGGGTTGCGTTAGGGGTTCAGCAGCTGCACCGCCGGGCCCGGGGCGATGTATGGTGCAGCAGGCATGGGACCAGTGGGAGCGAAACGGAGTCTAGTGTGGGTCGATTCGCCGGCCAGGGAGACCCTTAGCAACGGCGTTGCCGCGGCCGCCCGCAACACAGTCATGGGGCCCGCCTGGGGCCAACCACCCCAGGAGGCTGCCCCACATGTTGCGCATAATCCTGATGTGGGATCGCCGCTCCGGGTGGTAACCGGTGTGGGGTAGCGGCGGCCTTGCATCAGGGGGGTTTGGGAGCCCTTCCGTCCGGCGAGTCGGCTCCGACCTAACGACACGGTTCTAGACAAAGCTAGCCCCTGCGCTTTGTCACTTACTGCTGCACCAAATGTCGCCCTGTCTTCACGCTTCTTCTTCAAAATCTACAATGGCAGTGCAACAAAAAAGAAATAAACGTTACACAGCGGCCCTAGGAAACCCCACAACTTCACATTTCGAGGTGGAGTTCACTAACGTCCGTGGACTCCATGCGAACCTCGATACCGTCCACCACCACCTTGAGACGGCACGGCCCGCTGTGATGTTCCTCACGGAGACACAAATACGCCGCCCTGACGACACGTCTTACCTGTGTTATGTCATCGAGGAACAATTTCGAGACAAAGCCGGGGTGTGCGTGTTCGTTAGGGCGGATGTTTGCTGCCGCCGGTTGCGCTGCCTAGAGAACCTCTCCAATTCCGTCCTTTGGCTGCACGTAGACCATGGCTCTATGAGCCAGATCTACGTGTGCGTCTACCGATCCCACACAGGGGATTCTGAGACAACAAAGCTCTTCCAGTACCTCAGCGAGACGGCTGATGAAGCGCAGGTGCGGTTCCCGAACGCTGACCTAGTATTTCTGGGGGACTTCAATGGCCATCACATTGAATGGCTGGGGTCCCTCAAGACTGATCATGCGGGTAGAGCCGCCCATGCGTTCGCTCTCTCCCACGGTCTGACCCAGATGGTATGCGGGATCACCCGGATACCAGACAGGTCAGATCACGCGCCCGCTCTGCTGGATCTACTGCTGACGAGTCGCCCAGCCCAGTACAGTGTTTCAGTAGGAGCCCCACTGGGTAGTTCCGACCACTGTGTTGTTCACGCTGGCATGAAGGTGTCACCTCCTGCACGTCCTGTACAAACGTCACGACGACTATGGCACTACTCGTCAGCGGATTGGGACGGTCTACGCGATTATTATGCGTCCGTCCCCTGGAGCCAGCGCTGCTTTGTAGGAAAGGCTCCTTCGGATAGTGCTTCTGCTATTGCTGGCGAGATCAGTTTAGGGATGGATTATTACATCCCTTTCACTGATGTCGCCAGTATCCGCAGAGCCCGTCCCTGGTTCGGGCGAGATTGTGCCAAAGCTGTTCGACAAAAACAGTCGGCATATCGCGCCTGGATCAGGGCCCGGGCTGTGCGCGACCCAAACGTGGGCCACCTCAAAGCAGCGTACAACCGGGCCACAAAGTCGAGTAAGAGGGCCTTTAAGAGAGCGGATGCCCAGCGCGTCGCGCGGCTTGGTCAGGAGCTCACTTCCCATCCCACGGGCAGCCGTGGATTCTGGCAACTGGCCAAAGCCGTGCAATCTAACTTTTGTCAGCCCTCGCTGCCACCACTGCGTTACCCAGATGGAACACTGGCTCACAAAGCCCAAGAGAAAGCGGATATGCTCGCAGACCTCTTTGCGGCTAATTCCCGGGTCGACGACCGTGGCCTGCAGCCCCCCGCCATCGCCAACTGTGGCCACACAATGCCTGATATTGTTATCAGGCAATGTGATGTACGGGCAGTGCTGCGGTCACTCGACACGCGGAAAGCCAGTGGCCCTGACGGCATTCCGGCGGTGGTGCTACGAAAATGTGCAGCTGAGTTGTCTCCAGTATTAACGCGTCTGTACCGCCTGTCATACTCTTCAGGGCTCGTGCCGGAGGTCTGGAAGGAGGCGAACGTACAACCGATCCCCAAGAAAGGGGATCGGTCCGATCCAGGCAACTATCGACCCATAGCTGTCACCTCAGTCATTTGCAAGGTGCTTGAGCTCCTTATAAATAAGCAGCTCATGCAATTCCTAGAGGATCACTCGCTAATCAATGATCGACAATACGGCTTCAGGCCAAAGCGATCAACGGGTGATCTTCTGGCATTCGTAACGCATGTCTGGGGTGGGGCTATGGAAAGGCACGGCGAGTCCTTGGCTATTAGCCTGGACATCGCCAAAGCCTTCGATAGGGTCTGGCATGCTTCGCTCATTTCCAAGCTTCCGGCATATGGTCTACCTCCTCAACTGTGCAGCTGGATTGCCAGTTTTTTAAACGAGCGCCGAGTGCGGGTCCTCTGCGGTGGCCAGGCTTCTCGTTTCTTGCAAGTGAATGCCGGGGTACCGCAGGGGTCCGTACTATCACCAACTCTCTTTCTTCTGCATATCAATGATATGCTATCCCTCGGGAACATTCATTGCTATGCAGATGACAGCACACTGCACGGGAGTTACTCGGTTCGTCCGACGGCGGGGCGATCTGAGATTGAGGAGGAGAGACGACGACTCGTGGCTGATCTCGACCGTAACCTCGACAGTATCTCTCAATGGGGTACCGAGAACCTGGTCGAGTTCAATGCCCGCAAAACACAGGCGTGTGCATTTACTGCGAAGAAATCCCCTTTCCTTCCCCTACCCTCTCTTCAGAATGCATTATTACCAATGAAGGACAACCTTGATATCCTTGGCATAGACGTTCGTCGAGAGCTCAATAATAAAAACTACATCGAAAGATGTATAGGGCTAGCTTCGCGGAAACTAGGAATACTG
The DNA here is from genome assembly GCA_963556515.1 of Nudaria mundana. Lineage (NCBI taxonomy): Eukaryota > Metazoa > Arthropoda > Insecta > Lepidoptera > Erebidae > Nudaria > Nudaria mundana. The sequence goes on along the minus strand of OY748308.1, from coordinate 10,165,167 downwards.
AATAAGGTAAAGAGATTCTTTACACCGGACCAGAGGTGTCTGCTGTACAAGACGCAGATTAGACCCTGCGTCGAATACTGCTCTCACCTCTGGGACGGCTCCGCGAAGTATCTGCTGGACGCTCTCGACGCTATGCAGCGACGGGCTATCCGTATTATAGATTGTCCGGAGGTAACGGGAAGCCTTGAGCCGCTAGTTCAGCGCCGAACAATAGCTTCCTTGGCCGCATTCTACCGTATTTACCACGGCGAGTGTTCTGAAGAGCTCTTCAATCTGATCCCACCCTCTTCCTTCCGATCCCGAACGACTCGTGCCGGGCAGAGATGCCACCCCCACACAGTGGATAGCATGTTCGCGAGAACCGAACGTTTTAAACGTTCGTTTCTCTGCCGAACGATAGTGGCCTGGAACGCCCTGCCTGTGCACGTGTTTCCTCCCACATATAATCCTGGGTTCTTTAAACGGAGCGTGAAGAGGCACATCAGTAGGTCGTCAAGTTGAGGGCCACTCTCAATAGTAATGTGTGCTGTGAGAGTGGCCCACAATCGCTAGACGTCGTCACGACTTACCACCAGGCGGGCGGCGTCAATTTGGCGAACCAAATATTAAAAAAAAAAAAAAAAAAAACTACTTTGTTTTTTAATAAGTAGTGATAATACTAATATCGTCGTCACGTATTTGTAATAGGTATCTAAATGCCTATTACGTATCATAGTCATATTAGTATTTATATCAGTTTATCTAGTACTCATATCACAAGCTCTGCTTAGTTTGAGACTAGATGTTGTTGTATGAATTGTCCTAACACATTTATTTAAGTAGTTTAAAATTTTCTACGCGATTTATCGTTAGACATTTATTAAAAAAAGGGTAATTTGCTTGATAGTCAGATGGCTATCAAGGCCCGGGTAGATACCCTATAGTGCCAAAATGTCGACCGTTAGCAATAGAAGTTACAGCTTAATAAATATTACAATATAAATTAAACTTGAATGTTTATAACACAATTACCAATCTCAATGTACATAAAAGATACGATAAAACCCTTCTAAGCACCCGATTGTATCTTCAAATGAATCTCAAGGGAATGCAATTATAGCCTTTGGAGATGTAAAGCACCCTTATAACGATATTACGTTAGCAGGTGTGAAGATTTGTAATGGAATATAATTTTGCGTTCAACAAAGATCTAAAGGTACACCTATCTACGCATTTCTAAAATATTATTCTTAAACCCGTTTAATTGTTTTGCTACAATTAAACTACTCGACCACCATATTATGTTACACCAAACAAATTCCAAATTATCACCAAGATATAACACTTTTTTACTCTAGTGCGCTGCAAATATTCTATTGTAACAATAATTATTTAAATCTTCCACGAAAAATACTGATCGTGCACCAAATATTCCTGATTGTTACACAAAATATTTAGTATGCTATAAAATGGGTAGGTTAGGTTATGTTAAAACTGTGACCTCCTACGCACGAGCCGCGCTAGCGAAGCGAGCGGTGCCGCGGCAGCGGCCGGCGAGTGCCAGAAATGACTTGCATGGTTAGGTTTGTGTTTATTTTTTATTAATAAAGCTACTTTGGGTATTAATTGGTGTTAGATTAAAATATATTTTGCAGTGAATTATCTGAAGTAAAACTAAAAAAAAAAATGCTTGTTTTTAAAATTAGGTGTATTACTATTTTGACCAATTTACAACAATTCTTAAATAGGTGCTCATTATTCTTGAGCAACCCAAGTGGGGTACCACCATCATCGCGGCGGTGAGACCAATCATGGACGATTGGCTGCAGAGGCAGCACGGTGACCTCACGTATCGTGCGACGCAGATCGTTACCGGGCATGGATGCTTTGGTAGCTATCTGTTTCGCATCCATCGTGGGGTCACACTCCGGTGTCAACACTGCGTGGTTTCCGACGACGACACCGCACTCCACACGTTGGTGGAGTGCTCAGCGTGGGCCAGTCAGCGCCGGGACCTCGTAGTGGGTTTGGGCGTGGATACCCTCGCGCTGGAGACCATGCTTCAAGCCATGGTCTCCAGCGGGAGTAGGTGGAACACGGCCGTGTCCTTCTGCGAGCAAGTCATGCTCGCGAAGGAGGCGGCCGAGAGGGAGAGGGAGCGTACCCTCCCCGCCGAGTTCCGTAGTCAGCGGTGAGGGCGCCGCAGACTTATCTACGCCTAAGACCATCGACCTCCATGATCGGGGCCTGAGGACGGACGGCGGCGGGATCGCCACCCGCCGTGCTTACAGAAGCAGGCTAGAAGGGTTGCGTCCTGCGGGGCCTTTGCCTCAAAGCACGCAACCAGATTCACTCGCTGACGCGGGCTAAAACCCTACCCCAACGACGCGGGATTTCCCATCCCGACCAAACCCCCGCAGAGACCACAGAGGTGGTCAAAGTCCGCCGGGCGCCACTGGAAATACGTTCTGCTTGTAACCAGAGACGCCCGGCAACGGACGTTAGAGCGGCCGCGGCCTTGAACCGCGGAATTAAAAAAAAGGTGCTCAATATGAAATATGTTAGTGAATATATTTAGGTACACATTCAGTATATATGGCGGAAAAAAGGCAAAATTAATTAAATTAAATGGGAATAAATTGAAGTACGTTAAATACCATCCTTTTGTAATTCACGTCATTAAGAATTCATCATTTTCCTCGGTGGCGCAGTGGTATGAGTATGCAACTGCCGTCCCTGAGGCCCCAGGTTTGATTCCGGGTCGAATCAAATACATGTGTGATCCACAAATATTTGTTGCGAAGTTTGGGTGTCTTAAATTCTATGTATAGAAAAAATCAAAATATCTTTATTGATAAAGGTCACAAAGTAATACTTATGAACGTCATAAAAGACAATGCTTCTACATTTACATTTAACGCCAGATTCGCAAGGCAATAGGTAGAGCCTGTGAGGAAAGAACCTGGCAAGAAAAACTCAAGGCCACTCTTTTTATTCGCCAGTAAATACAATGATTCTGTTACAACAATAAAAAGAGGGCAAGGGCAGTTGCGTGACCATGTGTGGACCAAGTGAACTTAAAAATTATGGACCACTGTTATTAACAAACAAAGTCAAATACTAGTTAAAGGTGCCACATAATTTCAAAGTACCCATACCTTACAATATCATAATAATAATAATTTAACAATAAGTGAGTTTCAGCAATAAAATAACATTTCAAACAAAAGTAGTAGTATGTAGCTCGAGTGATGACCAAGCAACTCATTGCCATTTCTCTGTATCGTTTAGATAATCTTTAATAGTATAATAAGTATGCCTTTTTTAGGAGGTGTGTCTTAACAGCCACTTTGAATTTATTCAAAGGAAGGTTCATAATGTTTAGAGGAATTTTGTTATAAAAAGCACACCAAATCCTGCAAAGGAGTCCATGAACCTTCTGTAAACGATAATACGTCCCAACCAATTTATGCTTATTTCTAGTATTCATTGCATGTATGTCACTGTTCATACTGTATAAATGTATATTCTGTTTAACGAACATAATATTCGCATATATATATATATATATATTGTAATGCAACTGTTAACATGCCTATTTCTTTAAAATCTTTCTCTAAGAGAAACTCGTGCATTCAACTTATAAATCGCACGTATAGCTCGCTTTTGGAGTATAAAAATTATCTCTATATCAGCTGCCTTGCCCCACAGTAAAATTCCATACGACATGACACTGTGAAAATAGCTAAAATAAACCAGCCTAGCGGTTTTTACATCCGTGAGCTGTTTGACTTTACTAATAGAAAAAGCCGCAGAGCTAAGTTTCCATGCAAGACCCGATATTTGGGCGTTCCACTGTAATTTACTGTCTAGAGTAATACCCAAAAATACGGTTGATTCTACAAGATTAAGGGTATCACCGTTCAAAACAATATTAATGCCGTAGTTCTGAACATTAGGCATACTAAATCTAATACACTTCGTCTTTTTTGCGTTCAGAAGTAGATTGTTGGTTGTAAACCAATCCAGAACTAGTGCAAGTGAACTATTTACTCCGTCAAAATTCCTCAGCTTGCGATCAACTTTAAAAATAAGTGATGTATCATCGGCGAATAGAACAATGTCGCACAAGTTCTGTACATAGAACGGTAGATCATTAATGTAAACTAAAAATAGAAACGGACCTAGCATTGATCCTTGTGGCACGCCCATAGCTACAGAAGCCCCTAAAGACCGACTACCATTGATATCAACATGTTGTATTCGATCACTGAGGTATGAGGCAACTAGGTTCAGTGCCGAATCTCTGATACCATAATAATTGAGTTTCCGTAATAGGGTATTATGTTCAACGCAATCAAAAGCTTTGGAGAGATCGCAAAATATACCAATGGCATCTTGTTTATTCTCCCAGGCATTGAAAATATGCTTCAGAAGCGTTACTCCTGCGTGAAACGACCTCTTGTGAATCCATACTGCGCATTATGTAGTAGCATATTTGAATTAAAATGTTATCGTAATTGCTACAATATAATTTTTTCAAAAATTTTGCTAATGGCAGGTAGTATTGAAATTGGCCTAAAATTACCAGGGTCGCTTTTTGATCCAGTTTTAAATAGAGGTATCACTTTACTGTATTTTAAGAGATCAGGAAACACTCCACTATTGACACATTTGTTAAATATTGCAGCTAGATGTGGAGAATATTCATAATAATGGACTGAAGCAATTTTACAGAAATGCCCCACAAGTCAGCTGTCTTTTTTGAGTTAAGCGACTTGAATACTTTTATAATATCATTGGGGTTTACATATTCAAAGCTAAATGAGACATCACACTGATTCACGCCGCTCTCCAGCATACGTTGAGCTTTAACTGGGCAAGAATTAAGGAGCTAGTTATATTCGCGGGTATGTCTATATAAAAATTATTAAAGGTTTGTGCTACATCTGGTTCTTTGTTAATGACTTTATTATCAATAATTAATTCAAAGTCATTGTCACGGGGCTTTAGGCGTCCGGTTTCAGCATTAATTATATTCCAAGTCATTTTGACTTTATTGTTGGACTGTTTAATCTTATTACTCAAATATAATGACTTGGCAAGCAACACACGCTTTTCTGAAAGTTTTGGAATAATCTTTAACATACTGAATAAAATCAGGATTAAAATTGCTTCGTACCATATAATTCATACAAATTAGCTCTACTTTTGTTGCCAGTGGTTGCCCAGTCACAGAACTGGAGGTTTCTATTTTTATAAAAAGTTCTTGATTTAAATATATTGTGGAACTCAGATTTAATTGTATTAAACAAGGACTCATATAAGTTATTTGGATCAACTATACAACTAACTAATAGTATGTATGTATTGACTGATATGACTGATAAACATACTTATATATTCCTATATATAAGTATGTTTATCAGTCGCCTAGATCTATAGCGCAAGCTTATATTACTCGAAGCTTAATTTGGGCTATAGATGACGTTGTGTGAGAATCTCCAAAAATATTTATTATTATAATTTCGTTTATTCAAATTCTTATCATATTCTTAAAATATTAAGAAAGAAATTATAAATAGATCACAAAAACTGATGTCATCAGCGGGATCTTATCATATTTATTACATTTTTAAATAGATTTATTAAAGAGTAAATACATTTAAAAATATAAAAAAACAGTGACCAGTGAGTAGCGGAGTAGGACCCAAACTACCGACAGTGGAGGCTACAGATTCACGAGATTCTTGTCATGCGGGACGGCGATATCGACGAGCACTGCCCGATGCTGGGTCCGATCAACCAACACAATTTCAGGTTTATTGGCAACAATAGTCCTGTCCGTGATGATTGATCGGTCCCAGTAGAGCAACGCACAACCATTCTCGAGAACTGGCACTAGTGTGTACTTATAATATGGTATCTCGGACTCAATAAGGCCGTATTGAAGAGTAAGTTGCTGATGGATGATCCTGGCTACTTGATTGTACCTATGCAAGTACTCGCTGTTAGCAAGATACGAACAACCGGAAATAATGTGGCGAAGTGATTCACCAGGACGGTGGCATGCTCGACAAATGTCGACCGTACCGTCCTTCATGATGTATTTCCGATAGTTGTTCGTCTTGATAACCTCATCTGCAATTGCACAGGCGAAACCTTCAGTTATTATTATTACCTTATTATTATTTATCGTTTATTCATTACTTTTCTTATTTTATACATTTTTAAATACATTTATAAAAAAATCAAATACATTTAAAAATATAAAAAATAGTGGACCACCAGTAGCGGAGTAGGACCCAAACTACCGGCGGTGGAGGCTACAGACTGAGAAACTTCCTAACAATACGGCACGTGTCGAGGATAACAGCCTTGTGAATCTAATCTTGATCCAACAATCTAACGAGAGTCTCTTGAGATATTGATCGAGACTCTTCGCTATTAATCCGTTTGCCGAAACGACCACCGGGACAATGATCGTCGAGTCTACGTCCCACATGGCGGTTATCTCGAAGGACAGATCAAGGTACTTACTAAGTTTGTCCTTCTCTGCCTTCACAAGATTCTCGTCATGCGGGACAGCGATATCGACGAGCACTACCCGACGCTGGGTCCAATCAACCAACACGATATCGGGCCTATTAGCAACAATGGTCCTGTCCGTGATGATTGATCGGTCCCAGTAGAGCAATGCACGACCGTTTTCGAGAACTGACACTGGTGTGTACTTATAGTACGGTACTTCAAACTCAGTAAGGCCATATTGAAGAGCAAGTTGCTGGTGGATGATCCTGGCTAGTTAATTGTGCCTATGCAAGTACTCGCTGTTAGCAAGAAACGATCAACCGGAAATAATATGGCGAAATGATTCACCAAGACGGTGGCATGCTTGACAAATGTCGACCGTACCGTCCTTCATGATGTATTTCCGATAGTTGTTCGTCTTGATAACCTCATCTGCAATTGCACAGGCAAAACCTTCAGTTTCCCCAAAACGCAGCCAGTTCACCGATGCGAGCAGGTCTACATCGAGTCCTGTTAAGACTCGGTAGAACCGCCCGTGTAGCTCCTTGCTCTTCCATACGTCCTTACGGTCTTCAGTACTTAACACCTTTGGTTTACGCCAGTTCTCGTTAGCCAAGGAAAGAGGTGTCAGGCCCTTGTCAACCTACACAACATCGCAATGAATGTCACACCCGTTCTGCAGAAAGTAATCTCTCAGACTGCACATTTCACGGTTGTGGAGGTTCTTGGCATTTAAAAAGCCTCGACCCCCACACTTCCGCGGAATGTACAGTCTCATGACAGGTGATCGTGGGTGTAACATTCGATGCGATGTCAGTTGTTGACGGACTCGCCTATCCAGGGCGTCTAGTTCCGTTTGAGTCCACCTAAGTATGCCAAAGGAGTATAACAATAAAGGCATCACCCAACCGTTGAAAGCCCGCATTTTGTTACCACCGGACAAAAAACTGTTAAGAACTTTTGTCAGGCGGCCAAAAAAACGTTTATTCACCGATTTCTTAATGTCCTCTACCGCTATACCCAATGACTGACATACCTAGGTATCTGTATGTTTCGGTCTCGGAGAGAGATCTGAGAGTTATTATCTCAGAAAGTTGTAAATTCGGTGAATTTACAACCTTCCCCGCTGTACATGCATAACCGCACACTTATCAACACCGAACTCCATCTTAATGGCATTGCTAAAAACTTCTGTAGTTTTTAATAATGTCACTAAATCTTGGTTTATTTATTATTATTATACCAACATACATACCATCACGCCTATATGTCTTAAGATGTATTCAGAGGTACAGAACAGAAGGAAAACTCGACACTGCAGCCTATACCAATCTGTCTGGCCAGCATTGTATACGTAGACTGAATTCCCCCCTCGTTGGGAGAGGCCTGTGCCCAGCAGTGGGTTTCAAATGGGTTGAGATGATGATGACTTAAATAAAGAGTCTGAAGAGAGTGAAGCGACAGCCATCTGACCTCCACAACCCATGTGCGATATCGAAGTTCTGTAGTTAGACCGGTCGGATTTTTGCTTTAGGGCTCCAACTACCACTAACGACTGCCATAGATGTTTGTATGACAACCGGGACCAACGTTTTAACGTGCTCTTTGAGGTACGGGCACTATAATAAACGTTCAATGTCAACATTAATTTACAGTAACGTAAATTAATAGCAAGGTTGGTCCAGAAATTATTTCATAAACTATATTTCCAATGATTGGCTAATTCATTAAGCTAACAGCACTATCCCTCATCTAACTTCATGATTAGCGGTTTAATATAAATCTTTTGAACAAAGGGATTGCCAATAAATTATTCTGCGGGTTTCCAATATTCATTATACTTTATTATAAGTAATATATACGTTTTATAAAGATAAATATAAGTAAAAACACACTACCTCTCCTCTTTATCTTAGTTATATTGGGTAATAATATATTGTAGATTCTTCATATTTAAGTATATTATAGTACTAGTATATTTATTTACATAAATGAATACATATTGTGCTATAATATACATTATATTATAACGCACCTTTAATTTATGTAGGTTTATTTTTATTGCACTGCACACACGTTACCTTGTCACCTTTACATCTCCTCTCAGGCCTGCTGGAAGAGATTCCTCTATGAATAAGTAGTGCCCTTGTTCTAACTGCTCACTGTTCTCTTTGTACTCTTCTTATTGTTTTAATTTTCTCTGTGTGTTGTATATAAATAAACAAATATTACTATCGGTGGTTGCTATATGAATCTACGAGACATAATAGGCAGTTAAGAATTTGATGTGAATCTTTTTTATTATATTAAAGTATTTATTCATTTTATTAACGGACGATGTCGCGAGTGTCTTTAAGTTTAAAATAATGGATATATACTAATACCTACACTATAAAGTCACATTTGGTATATGTACCTACCACGTAAGCACTATAGGTCTTGAATTGCCAGACTCGTCCATTACCTTTGCTCGGACTCTGGCTGTGGGAATTTCAGTTTGAATTACAGAGTGGTTTTAAATATTCTATAATGCCTGGTAACGGCAAGAGGCTTGCCCCCTATTACGTGCGGTCGACAAATTAATGCGTGGGCTAAACCCTACACCCCGTAAACCATTTGGCATGTTTTTATAAGGACAACAGGTTACCAGTCCACCGTTCTACATTGAACATAATAATAAAATATAATAATTAGATTATCTCATAAAGATTCCTGCCAAATCAAACAGAATATAAATCCAACGAACCAGTGGAATTCTCAATTCAGAAACGTTATCATGCTTCCATTTACTGAAACCCTCAATTTTGATATTAAAATATTAATTTCTTATTCAAATGGTAACAGTAATACCATTTGTAACGATTTGTGTAATGACTGCAACATTTAGATAGTGATGTGAAATTTTATTAGGTAATAGACGTAAGCTCAGTTTAAAGGATTCATCGTAAATGAAGCTGTTATTTATTCATTAAGGCATTAATGGATGACAAAAAAACTAAATCTGGTCAGTGGATTCGCCCACGAAGGGTTCCGTATCTACACAAAATTAGCGAAATCCATACAGATAAAAAGAATTGAAGTATCCGTGTTTACCTACTTAATTCTAAATTAACAGTTTTTAATATAGGTACGGTTAAAACGGGAGGTACTTACATAAAAGTGTTTTTTAAACTATTGTCGTTCTCTCTATACGTAATGTTTATCAGTCTATTTGTTCAGTCTCTGAAACGGCAGCACCGATTTTAACGGGATTTTCACTGGCACATAGCTGATGTAATAAGGTGTGCCATTAGGCTACTTTTTATCCCGGTAATGTGTTCCCACGGGAATTGGAAACCAAAAACTACTTAATTAACGCAGGTGAAACCGAGGGCGTCTGCTATCATTAATCGTTTTTTAACATCGAATAAAAACGCTATAAGGCTAGTCGCATTTTTAATCAGTAGATCCACCAAGTGCTTGTAAGAAAAGACCTCGGATTTTAGTAGTACTATTGACACCCTGAACATTTCGACAAATAAAAATCAAATATTGGATAGAAACAGGCGTTACTTGGCGAAAATCCATGACAAAACAATGGTAAGTAAAATGTTTTAAGAAAAAACTTTTTAAAATTATATAATAGCATTATTTTTTCGCAGAATTAAAAAGACAACAAAACGTCGACAATTGTTTCGCCTCTAAAATAAAAAGCAATTTACTGCAACCGCCGACAAGACATAAATCTAGATTTTTCAATCTAAAATCTTAAAAACCAAGTGGAAAATATGGAAGACTATGGCCAGGCACAGGCCCACTTAGATAATAAATTTTCCATTCTCGTATTCTCAGTTGGTACTCAGTGATATACGCTTACTAGAGCCTGCCTTTTAAAACTACTTTACTCTATACTCGGTTGCACCCACAGCTTATCGCTCTGACGGCTTAGTCTCGTACGTATCACCTACACAGTATTTTCCTTAAGTGTTAATGCCATTGCCTGCCATTTAATTTTTAATATTTTCAATGTACAGAATTTTCACTTCTACAGATTTATTATAAGTATAAATTATAACTATACACGTAGATACGTGTACAAATATAAATATAAAAATAAAATGGGCATATAATGCCCACATCGAGGAGATCCTCGAAGTGTGCACTATACGCCCATTATATTATTAAGAAGCTAGACAATACTTTCCTTTGAAATGTTGTGTTACACTATTTATTGTGCGTTTGTTGCGTTTGTGGTTTGGAAGTATGTTGATTATTTATAATGAGCGAACATGCTTCCAATCCTTAGGGCTCGTTTAAGGAGACGCGCCAAGCCACGCCGCACGTGGCACACGACATACGGCAATGTTTGGTGCGTTCAAGGAGGAGCGTCTTTGCAAGCGTTTGTTTGAGTTGTAGCTGCCCAAGTTACGAGCGACGCCGCGTCGGACGCGGCAATTGTAGCGACAGGCGACGCCGCGGAGTACGCGGCGGGTAAACCAGCGAGTTTCGCAATGGGAGAACGCGGCGGATGAAGCGGCGGGTGACGCCGCAAAGGACGCGGCATGGAAGGGTGGGAGAGGTGCGGGGTATGCAGTGGAAATGACATTCGTGTATATCCATGAAATACCTCATAACCCTTTGTTCTTACTGACTGGTAAAGAGTTGCATATTCTCCAAATTGTTCGCGTTCGTCTGCTGTGAACCTGGGTTCCGCTCTAGCGGCAAATAAAATACTTTTTAAGTTATAATTATCTTCAAGCAAACTATAGCAATGATGTCGTCCATGATTACAAACAATACACACGTTTGCTCTTTGTAACTAGTCGAACAAGACTGGAAGGACGGCGGCAATAAGCTGCCAGAGTCGTACCGGGTGTCGCACTGAACGACGCCGCATACAAAGCTGCGTCCCACGCGGTGGGTGCAGCGCAGTGCGAAGCCACGCCGCTCGCGTCGCTTAACGCCCCGCGTTTCCTTAAACGAGCTCCTGTATTTCTATATGTTTGAGTTTGCACGTGACACGACGCGGGCCGCTTCACGCGCCGCCTCACTATAAACGGACCCTTAATGTCATAAAATTGTTTGTTGTGTTATGTAATTCTGTAAATATGTGCATTTGTTGTGTGTGGCCTCATTGCGCTAAATAAATTGTTCTTTAATTCTTTCTTCTCCTTCCGTTACGCAGGCTAAAATGTTTTACGCTTTATTTTAACCTGCGTAACGCTTTAAAGGAAAATACTGTATCTCTTTGAAGCGGGCACTATACGCCCATAATTATCGTATATACGTTGTTTAAGTAAATATATGTTGTTAAGTTGGAAAATATCTAAAGTATGTGTAACTTTTCTACGTATTTAAGAAATCTTAAAAATATATTCCATAGATGTAAAATATCTTTTTCATCCTTCGGAACTCAAATTCTTCGTCATTCATTCATTCAATCGTCAGATGGGCTGAGATAATGATGATTAAATCACATTTATTGTACTATTTTGCTAGGCAATAAAAAAGATTCACTCTTAAAAAAATTCTCATACTATAGAGACCACATGAGGACAAAACCGAAACATCGGAAATACTACCCAAGTACAAGATTGGTAAATATTGTCGTCGCTGGATCACCAAAAACGAAAGGTAAGTAAGGTATGTATTTTTTCTTACAATTTTCCGAGTCACTGTTTGTCTATCTTATTTCGACAAAAACATCAACTATGATCCCTCGGCGCTGTCATCTCGTTTTTCTCTAAATCCTGCTATTATACTGTGAACCTTTATGAAGCCCGATAATAAGATTACACTTCCGACGTGCTCGTATTATAACTTAATTCTGTCCTTTATTTAGGTTCAAAATTAACCTGTAATCTCTGAAAACCAGTGAAGTGCAAGTCGGATTCGGTCACAGAAGATTATTAAACCTACAACGTTAAACTTAACACCCATTTTTAGGGTAAACGGAACACTATTACTGAGACTTCGCTGTTAGTCCGTCCGTCAGTCTGTTTTGGGCTGTATCTTATGAACCGTGATACTAAAAAACAATATAATACAAATTTAAGGGGGCTCCCATACAACAAACGTGATTTTTTTGCCGTTTTGGTACTGAACCCTTTGTTCGCGAGTCCGACTCGCACTTGACCTTAAATAAATAAATATTGTTGGACATGGTCGCAAAACGTTATCCAGCCTAAACTAAGCTATAAGCTTGTGCTATGAGATTTAGACAACTAATAAACATACTTATATATTTCTACATACATACACAACATACATAGAAAACGCCCAAACTGCGAAACAAACATTTGTGGATCACATAAATATTGGATTCGACCCTGGAATCGAACCCGAGACTCCGGAGTCGAAAGCCGTTGCACTACCGACCACGCCACCGAAACAATCGAACCTATATAGGTTAATTTGCTCCTTCTCATTTCCATTTGATCTTTTTCCGAAAAAAGTAATCCATGTTTCGTTTAAGGTTATTGCTAACCATACAATTCAGCTTAAGGCTTTCACAGTTAAAAATGGTATTAACCAACAAAGTGGGAACAAAACTTTTACATAACAGGTTAGCAGAATTTCATTATTTATTCAAAAGTATTTACAAAATATTTTCCTCGTAGTCATCATTTATAACTCCAACCCTTCTAGGAACTTATTACTCCAATGAATTTTAATAACAACAAAGAACGATTTTATCATTGTTTACAAGTTTTCTAAACATTTATCTCTGCCGTAATTGAGAACTTCTTAATATCTTAACCGTAACTTCCAAATGTTAAACTTTACCGGCGATAAACGTGGTTCAGAACGATGATGTCACACAGTTAATGTTTTAGTTAAATTGGGCTTCTAGTGAAATTTGAATGATACTGCATAAAATATATTTCATTACGCCTGTAAAAAGGGAAGGCAGAAGAATATTATACGCTCGCATTACGCTCTTAACTTTTGGTGCCACGTGCCACTGTTAGAATTCTTTTATACAAGCGTATTTTTCATCGGATAACGGACCGTTGTTTTCACCGGTGGTGTATGGCTTATAAAGAATATGTTTACACGCACCGGACACAGGTCTTTCGTACCAAAAGCGCCGAATGCACTCGTCAGTCCGTTACTCGGTGAAAAAAACGGTCGTAAGAAGTAGCCTTATGGTACGTTTATGTTTACAATCCCTTTTTTTTTCTTTTTTTTTGAGATCCGTGCGCGCGGCTGCTTTAACGTCCGTTCCCGGGCGACTCTGGTATTACCAGCTGGTATACCAGCAGGTATTTCCAGTGGCGTCCGGAGGACTTTGGCCACCTGTGTGGTCTGTTCGGGGCTTTGGTCGGGATAAGAATCCCGCTTCGTTGGGGTAGGGTTTTGGGCTGGAGACCATGGCTTGAAGCATGGTTTCCAGCGAGAGGGTATCCACGCGCAGACCCACTACGAGGTCCCGGCGCTGACTCCCCCACGCTGAGCACTCCACTAACATGTGGGGTGCGGTGTCTTTATCGGAGGCCTCGCAGTGTTGACACTGGGGTACAATACCCAAGACCGTTGATGATCCCAAGCTATCCCAATTATAGCTTTCCCAAGCTGGCTCGGACCAGCTCGGCGAGATGTGTCGTGCGGTGTTCCACAGGGGTCGGTCATAGGGCCGCTTCTGTGGAACATCGGCTACGACTGGGTGCTGCGGGGTGCATTGCCTGAGGGTGTCGGCGTAACGTGCTACGCCGACGATACCCTCATCACGGCGTGGGGTGCAACGTACCAGGAGCACTCAAGGTCACGACGGGTGTTGCTCAAGTCGTGGGTCGGATACGGCGGCTGGGACTGGAGGTGGCCTTGCACAAGTCCGTTCTGTGTTTTCACAGACCTCGGAACGGTCCACCTGAAGGTTCCAGCATAAATGTGGGAGGCGTTAGTATCGGCATCAAGCCGTCCATGAAGTACCTAGGGATCGTACTTGACAGCCGATGAAACTTCGGACCACATTTCCGAAGTTTGGTCCCCAAGGTGACGCAGCCTGGGCATCAGTCGCGAAAGCGCGACCGATGTCCAACCAAAAGGGACCAACGCTTCCTGCAGGAGACTGTACCTGGGGATCGTGTGGAGTATGGCCCTATACGGGGCTCCCGTATGGGCGGCGAGGTTGACGGCCAACAACTTAACGCTCCTTAATAGACCGTTGAGGACCTTGGCCGTCAAAACAATAAGGGGGTAGCGCACGATCTTCGGGACGCTGCATGTTTCCTAGACGGGACCCCTCCACTCCGGGACGCCTGTGGTCCACTCGGGAGCGGGACCACAGGCCTCCGTCTCGAGAAATCCAGGACCAGCGGTCCCAGCTCCACCAGGATCTCATGGAGTCATGGAGGGTGCGACTTGAGCAACCCAAGTGGGGTACCACCATCATCGCGACGGTGAGACCGATCATGAATGATTGGCTGCAGAGGCAGCATGGTGACCTCACGTATCGTGCGACGCAGATCATTACCGGGCATGGATGCTTCGGTAGCTATCTGTTTCGCATCCATCGTGAGGTCACACCCCGGTGTCAACACTGCGAGGTTTCCGACGAAGACACCGCACTCCACACGTTGGTGGAGTGCTCAGCGTGGGCGAGTCAGCGCCGGGACCTCGTAGTGGATCTGGACGTGGATACCCTCTCACTGGTGGAACGCAGCCGTGTCCTTCTGCGAGCAAGTCATGCTCGCGAAGGAGGCGGCCGAGAGGGAGAAGGAGCGTACCCTC
Source organism: Nudaria mundana (assembly GCA_963556515.1). Classification (NCBI taxonomy): domain Eukaryota; kingdom Metazoa; phylum Arthropoda; class Insecta; order Lepidoptera; family Erebidae; genus Nudaria; species Nudaria mundana. The sequence goes on along the minus strand of OY748308.1, from coordinate 10,149,945 downwards.
CCCGCTGAGTTCCGTAGTCAGCGGCGAGGGCGCCGTAGACTCGTCTACGCCCAACACCATCGACCTCCATGATCGGGGCCTGAGGACGACGGGATCGCCACCCGCCGTCCTTACAGAAGCAGGCTAGAAAGGTTGCGTGCTGCGGGGCCTTTGCCCCATAGCACGCAACCAGATTCACGCACTGACGCGGGATAAAACCCTATTCCAACGACGCGGGATTCTCATCCTGACCTAACCCCCGCAGAGACTACAGAGGTGGTTAAAGTCCGCCGGGCGCCACTGGAAATACGTTCTGCTTGTAACCAGAGACGCCCGGCTACGGACGATAGAGCAGCCGCGGAATTAAAAAAAAATTAAAAAATAAGACCGTTGATGAGCACGTAAACCACTAGCAGGTGAGGTTGGTTTGGACCTATAAGAACTTCCTAGGGTTTTTATGCATCTATTTCAGTATACCTGAGAACTCTAACCGGTATAAAGAAACAAACAATTATTTTTGTGTCAATTAAATTAAGATTTTGCTAAACAGACACAAATCACGTCTTTAACTCCAATGGGGAAGACAGAGACGTTAATTACGCCCACATTTCGCAAATTCGTAAATTCCCCAAGTAATAGGTAGAGAGCCAATAGCGTAATAACCCTCAGGGACAATGTAGAGAGTTAGTAAGGAATTATCAAAATCGATGAAGCCTACATGGGGCACACTAAAAGTTTTGCACTTCTAGCTAATCGGAACTATTTGAATTTCGAATGTTATATTTTTTTAAACGTTGCAACCTTCTTAGTAATAAAAAAATACAATTGGCGCGAAATCATTTGTTAATTATTTTTTATCACACATCAAAGTTCTACGTATGCAACGAAAATGGAATAAGTCGAAAAGATTTTAGAGCGTCGATTTTTTATGATTTTAAAAGTTCTCTCTCCGCAAGACTGTGCCGCTCGTCTTCAAAATGCTTTTGGGAGAGAAGCACCTTGATTGAGCACCAAGAGGCGATAGTTTGCTGAATTTGAGAGAGGTCGAGTTTCTTTACATGACGAATTTCGTGAAGGGCGGCCTTCAACTGCCGTCAACGAAAATAATGTGGCTACTGCTAAGCGGTTAATTGAAGAAAATCCTCAAATTACCTATGAGACAATTCGAGGACTATTGGGGATTGGTATGAGTCAAATCCAGAAAATTTTACACGAAGAATTGAAAGTTCGGAAACTTTGTTGTCGTTGGATCCCTCATGAACTGACAGCGGAGCAGAAGCGGGCTCGCGTGGAATGGTGCTCACAGATGCTACTGAAGTACGACCACGGACATTCTAATACTGTTTATGACATTGTCACAGGAGACGAAACGTGGATTTGAACCCGAAAAAAAACAGCAATCTTGTGAATGGGTCTTTGAAAATTAGAACAAGCCAACAAAAGTGAGTCAGGCGAGAAACGTTGGTAAAAGAATGATCACGTTTTTTTTCTCAGCTACGAGCCCCATCTGTACAATTCCACTTGAAGATCAAAAGAGTTTTAATGCCGAGTGGTATTCTACCATTTGTTTACCCAGGGTGTTAGAAAACGACGATCCAAAAGGCGCGTTCTCCTACATCATGACAACGCTTCTTCACACACGGCCAACAAAACAATGTCATTTTTAGCTTTCGAAAAAGTACAACTCGTCACCCATCCTGTGCATAACCCCGACCTAGCACACTGTGTTTCTGTATTTTCCCCAAAATCAAAGATTTGATGAGAGGTTTCACTTTTACCAACTCCGAAGAGGCAGTGATAGCGTTCAATCAGCACGTAGAAAACATGCTTTTAGATCTGTGGTCCTCCTGTTTTAAAAAATGGTTCTATCGCATGAAAAAATGTTTAAAATGCAAAGGAGAGTATTTTAAAAAGCAATCAACATAATATTTTGGTTGTAACATGTTGTTTTTTTAAGTTACGCAAAACTTATAGTGTGAACTACGTATTTAATGCAAACAATCATTCAACAAAAACTTTATTCTTCATAATACGAGTATAAGATATAAAGTATAGATATACCTTCCTAAAAGCTCATCATAAGCCTGTCATCTGCTGAGTAAAGATCGTGTTGTAATATGAAATTTCAATCAAAGGAGATTCCGATCCAATAAGGATACATTATCTGTATAAGGCTTTACCGCCACAGTGTCTGAGTAGGGATTATTGTGTTTTAGCAAACTTTGCACAGTATTAACCGAGAAATAAAAGCGGTGAAATAAAAACTTAAAATGAAGTGTACCTCAAAATATAAAAGCACCGGAATGGGACCAAAATTAAATTATTTTCGGACTGGGACCAAATTGAAATGGGATAGCTTAGGAAGCAGTAGCTTTCAATAAAAAAAGTAATTCAAAATCGGTTCACCCACTCGAAAGTAACAATAATTAAAAAACACAGTCGAATTGAGAACCTCCTTTTTTGGAAGTCAGTTAAAAAGATACAAAAAAATTATTAAAATTAAGTATAATGCTGTTTTAGCGGACGCCCGCAACTTCGTTCGCTCTCAAAATAAACAGTAACTATTTTCGAAATATATTCCATTGATTACTCTGCTCTTTCAACACAAAAATAATTTTAATTTACAAAAAGTCTTTCTTAAACAAACAAAATAAATAAAATGTGATTTATATCGGTGCTAATAAATTACTATAAAATCCCGATTAAGTGTTCAAACAAACCTTAGTTTGGGTATGGCGCACCTGCGGTGGCTTAAGTTAAGTCCAACATAAATAATATCTGACCTCTATGTAGGTACATAACTTATACTCAATACACAAAGTTAAAGCTAAGCTAAGTATATGTATATTTTAAGTATTATTTTGCTCAAAGTTTTAACAAACTCAAAGTGTATGTATTGAACAAAATACTTGTGATTTTCCACAACATTTACCTAATCGACTTGATCGGTTTCATCTTACGGCTTATTTATCACACACACACATATCACGCCTGTATCCCCGAAGGAGTAGGTAGAGGTGCATGTCACACCCACAATTTGCCAGTATTTAAGTCCCACGTAATAGGGGGCAAGCCTATTGCCGTCACCGGGCACGTTTATAATGGGTTATATCCAAAATGGCCGAATTAATTTAATAAAAAGTAGCAGCTATATTGTAATTTTGGAAAAAAAATGAAACCCGTTGCCTTGACATGAAATGTTGATGAAAGGCAACAAAATCTTACGTGCCAGCCGCTGTAGCACAGCCAATTAAAGTCCTGGGCGTCTCGGACTATCGGCTTATTTATACGCTATATTATTGACTATTTCTTACATCGACTATTGAGCTACAACTCAATAGTTTATACTAATCTTATGGATAGAAAAAATTTGTGTGTTTGTAATGTCCAGATCTTTGAACCATTTTTTTAAATTAAATTACCAGCGCTAAATATAGCAGTATCAGCGCGATGTCGATGATAGGTAGGCTTTTTCTTTAATTTCAATCGACACCAACCAAATCAGTACGTCAAACGACCAAATGTGGGTAGTATGAATCAAACTATGCGGGTTTCATACAAAATTGTGTCCAACCTCGTGTATACACTGATTTCTGACTGTCGTGTCTTTGACGTGGTTGGAGCCTAAACTATACTACTGACTGATATATCGTTCTGTATCTCAGTTAAATTACCCATGTAACATGTTTCCTTCCATTAGAGGCCCACTTCTGGTTTATATTACCACATTCATCGTTCTATGACATTTCCATTCCACCAGTTCAGTGGCTATGATTTATGTACAAAATATAGAATTATTATGTAAATTTGATGTAAATCCTTAACGTCATAGCCTTCATGCTAGGATAGGATATACTTATGAATGATGATTGATGATGTGGGTAAGTCGAATAATGGTACCTAACCACATTGGGTTATAAGTCACAATTTTTGTGAATATAGGCCTTTTTTTTTTTTTTTAATTCCGCGGCCTAAGGCCGCCGCCGCTCTAACGTCCGTTGCCGGGCGTCTCTGGTTACAAGCAGAACGTATTTCCAGTGGCGCCGGGCGGACTTTGACCACCTCTGTGGTCTCTGCGGGAGTTAGGTCGGGATGAGAATCCCGCGTCACTGGGGTAGGGTTTTATCCCGCGTCAGTGAGTGAATCTGGTTGCGTGCTATGGGGCAAAGGCCCCGCAGCACGCAACCCTTCTAGCCTGCTTCTGTAAGGATGGTGGGTGGCGATCCCGCCGTCCTCAGGCCCCGATCATGGAGGTCGATGGTCTTGGGCGTAGATGAGTCTGCGGCGCCCTCGCCGCTGACTACGGAACTCGCTGGGAAGGGTACGCTCCCTCTCCCTCTCGGCCGCCTCCTTCGTGAGCATGACTTGCTCGCAGAAGGACACGGCCACGTTCCACCTACTCGCGCTGTAGACCATGGCTTGGAGCATGGTTTCCAGCGAGAGGATATCCACGCTCAGACCCACTACGAGGTCCCGGCGCTGACTCACCCACGCTGAGCACTCCACCAACGCGTGGAGTGTGGGAAACCTCGCAGTGTTGACACCGGGGTGTGACCTCACGATAGATTCGAAACAGATAGCTACCGAAGCATCCATGCCCGGTAACGATCTGCGTCGCACGATACGTGAGGTCACCATGCTGCCTCTGCAGCCAATCGTCCATGATCGGTCTCACCGCCGCGATGATGGTGGTACCCCATCTGGGTTGCTCAAGTCGCACTCTCCATGACTCCATGAGATCCTGGTGGAGTTGGGACCGCCGGTCCTCGATTTCTCGAGACGTAGGCCTGTGGTCCCGCTCCAGCGCCTCCTTGCGCCATTGGAACAATGACGCAAGGGCTCTCGCTTCCAGGTCCCATGGAGGGGTCCCGGCTAGGAGACATGCAGCCTCTCCGGAGATCGTGCGGTACCCTCTTATTGTTTTGACGGCAAAGGTCCTCAACGGTCTGTTAAGGAGCGTTAAGTTGTTGGCCGTCAACCACGCCGCCCATACGGGAGCCCCGTATAGGGCCATACTCCGCACGATCCCCAGGTACAGTCCCCTGCAGGAGGCGTTCGGTACCTTTAGGTTGGGCATGAATCGCGAAAGCGCGACTGATGCCCCCGTCACTTTAGGGACCAAACTTCGGAAATGTGGTCCGAAGTTCCATCGGCTATCAAGTACGATCCCTAGGTACTTCATCGAGGGCTTGACGACGATGCTAACGCCTCCCACATTTATGCTGCAACCTTCAGGTGGACCATTCCGAGGTCTGTGAAAGCACAGAACCTCGGACTTGTGCAAAGCCACCTCCAGTCCCAGCCGCCGTATCCGACCCACGACTTGAGCAACACCCGTCGTGACCTTGAGTGCTGCCTCCTGGTACGTTGCACCCCGCGCCGTGACGAGGGTATCGTCGGCGTAGCACGTTACGCCGACGCCCTCAGGCAACGCACCCCGCAGCACCCAGTCGTAGCCGATGTTCCACAGAAGCGGCCCCAGGACCGACCCCTGTGGAACACCGCACGACACATCTCGCCGAGCTGGCCCGAGCCAGCTGGGGAAAGCTATGGCCCTCTCCGAGAGATAGGCCCCGACAATACGACGGAGGTAGAGAGGCGTTCCGTGATACACAAGCGCCACCCTAACGCAGCTCCATGGCAAGGTGTTGAAAGCGTTGGCGATGTCAAGAGACACCGCCACCACCACCTTGCCCTGTAAGACTGCTTCCTCCGTCAGGCTCTTCACGCGCATGATCGCGCTCACGGTGGAGCGTCCCCGACGGAAACCAAACTGGTTATCCGCCAGATCTGGCCCCACACTCGTGAGATGCTCGACGAGGCGTTCCGCGATAATTCGCTCAAAGAGCTTACACACCTCGTCGAGCAACACGATCGGCCGATATCCGGACGGTGAGTCCACCGGCCACCCCGCCTTACGGCTCAGGACCAGTTTCCCCGTCCTCCACACCTTGGGAAACTGGCCCCTTTCGAGGCATGCGCTAAAGAGCCCCATCAGTCGAGGCCCAAGTTCTTCGAGAGCCAGGACCCACGCACGGCCAAGAATGCCGTCGGGTCCGGGGGCAGTGATTTTCCGGCGTTTAAGCCGGAGTACTGCCGCACCTGGCTCCCCCACCCTGACTTCGGGTACGTCGTCTTCGCTGGTGCTATCCGCGTCGGGCAGAGACGGAGCCATGCGCGGAGGGACGTGCTCCTCCGCGCTCGTCGGAAACAGGGAGTCCATGACCCGCTCCAGCTGCTGCGGCTAGAGACTCTGGGTCAGTGGGGGCGTCCCAGGTCGGAGTTTCTCTCTGACCTGTAGGTAAGGGCGCCCCCATGGGTTCTGCTGAAGGGTCTCCAGGAGCTCCTCGCGGGCCGCAGTCTTGGCCCGCTTAATCGTCTCCTAGAGAATACCTTTGGCCTCCCTGTATGCCTGATAAAGCTCCGCCTCTCGGGCTGCCGCGTCGTCTGGGCGGTGATGCCTCCGGCGAAACCTGGTGTACTGGCAGCGTGCGGAGATGCATGCTGCGCGCAGCTGTGCAATCTCCGGCGACCACCAGTACACCTGCTTCCTTGCCGGTCTGGGTGTAACCCTAGGCATCGCCGCATCGCAGATTTGCGACATGGCTCTCCTGAACCACTCCGCTTCGGCTTCCACATCGGCAGGCCTGTCCGGCGCTGGAATCCAGGCCTGCACGATTGCTGCCTCCAGGAGAGCCTCCCGGTCTAAACGTTGAAGTGCCCAACGCGGATCCGGGGGATTTTCGACTGGCTGTGGGACGGGTGGGGGCGCAACATCGAACCGGATGAACCGGTGGTCCAAGTGCGTCTCCACACCCTCCTCCACGCGCCAGCCTGAAATACGGTCGGCGAGGGCGGGGGTCGCGAAAGAAACTTCCACGATCGACTCCGTCCCCCGCCGCCAAAAGGTGGCGACATTCCCCCGGTTGAGGACTACCAGACCACGCGTTCTGGTCCAGTCCTCAAGAAGCCTCCCCTTGTCCCTAGTTTCCCGGGAGCCCCACGCCACACTCCATGCGTTGAAGTCTCCCAGGAGCACGACAGGGCGAGGACGGCACGCAGCGAAGACGACGTCGAGCTCAGTGAGCCATATCTCAAACTGAGGCTCGTCCAGAGTCGGCGAGATGTAGGCGGACACGACCGCAAACCCTTCGTATTCCGCCGCAACACACCCCCGGCCGCTTGCAATGAATGCAAGGCGCGAGGTGTCCGTGGCGGAACCCCCAAATATACGACAGGCCGAGCCGTCCTGGTCCACCGGGCTTCCCGGGTGGACGTAGTACGGCTCGGCGACCGCGGCCAAGTTAATGGACCACTGCGCGATGCTCTGGTACAGAAGATCCTGAGCAGCGCAGCAGTGGTTCAGGTTCACCTGCAGGATGCGGACATGGGCGTACATTAATGGACTCCCCCGCTGCCACCAGCGGACGGACGAGGCTTTGGCCTCGAGGCAGCGCAGGTACGGCTGCTGACCCGATGGTCCACCGTTTTGACCTCCGCCTCACATCTATAACAGCGAGGCAGGGCCTCGCAGCCATTGGCCTTATGGCCGGGCCGGCTGCAGCGGAAGCACCGGTCGCCCACGGTGTCTTCCGCTGTGCACTGCACTCCCACGTGCCCTACCACCATACAACGGAAACATCTCGTTTCCCGGCCACGCAGGAGGTGCACCTGCGCCTTTGAGAAGCCCCCTACAAGGAGGCTTCGTCCGTCCGCTATTTTGAGAGCCGCCGCGAGGGGGCACTGGACGACTATCGTGCCATGACCAGTGGGGCTGAAGGTGATCTCTCCAGCCTTGATCTGGTCATGGGGACAGCCGCCCGCCTCCACGACGGCGGAAATAACCTCCTCCGTCGTGACCGCGTCATCCAAACCTGAGATGCGCAATGCGGCGCATTTGGTAGGCCTGGTGACGCGGACGGCTTTTGCGTCCAGGGCTTCCTGCAGCTTAGCCGGTAGGGCATCGGCTTTGGGGCCGCTGGAGGCGCCGGAGACCTCGAGGAGGCGAGCGCCGGTGCGAGTGTTCTTGCACCGGAACCCCCCTGAATGTCGAGGGCCTTCAGGTCGACTGAGGCCTTTACGGTCCTCAGGACGTCGGCGTACCCCACACCCTCCTCCACGCGCCAGCCTGAAATACGGTCGGCGAGGGCGGGGGTCGCGAAAGAAACTTCCACGATCGACTCCGTCCCCCGCCGCCAAAAGGTGGCGACATTCCCCCGGTTGAGGACTACCAGACCACGCGTTCTGGTCCAGTCCTCAAGAAGCCTCCCCTTGTCCCTAGTTTCCCGGGAGCCCCACGCCACACTCCATGCGTTGAAGTCTCCCAGGAGCACGACAGGGCGAGGACGGCACGCAGCGAAGACGACGTCGAGCTCAGTGAGCCATATCTCAAACTGAGGCTCGTCCAGTCGGCGAGATGTAGGCGGACACGACCGCAAACCCTTCGTATTCCGCCGCAACACACCCCCGGCCGCTTGCAATGAATGCAAGGCGCGAGGTGTCCGTGGCGGAACCCCCAAATATACAACAGGCCGAGCCGTCCTGGTCCACCGGGCTTCCCGGGTGGACGTAGTACGGCTCGGCGACCGCGGCCAAGTTAATGGACCACTGCGCGATGCTCTGGTACAGAAGATCCTGAGCAGCGCAGCAGTGGTTCAGGTTCACCTGCAGGATGCGGACATGGGCGTACATTAATGGACTCCCCCGCTGCCTCCAGCGGACGGACGAGGCTTTGGCCTCGAGGCAGCGCAGGTACGGCTGCCGACCCGATGGTCCACCGTTTTGACCTCCGCCTCACATCTATAACAGCGAGGCAGGACCTCGCAGCCATTGGCCTTATGGCCGGGCCGGCTGCAGCGGAAGCACCGGTCGCCCACGGTGTCTTCCGCTGTGCACTGCACTCCCACGTGCCCTACCACCATACAACGGAAACATCTCGTTTCCCGGCCACGCAGGAGGTGCACCTGCGCCTTTGAGAAGCCCCCTACAAGGAGGCTTCGTCCGTCCGCTATTTTGAGAGCCGCCGCGACGGGGCACTGGACGACTATCGTGCCATGACCAGTGGGGCTGAAGGTGATCTCTCCAGCCTTGATCTGGTCATGGGGACAGCCGCCCGCCTCCAAGACGGCGGAAATAACCTCCTCCGTCGTGACCGCGTCATCCAAACCTGAGATGCGCAATGCGGCGCATTTGGTAGGCCTGGTGACGCGGACGGCTTTTGCGTCCAGGGCTTCCTGCAGCTTAGCCGGTAGGGCATCGGCTTTGGGGCCGCTGGAGGCGCCGGAGACCTCGAGGAGGCGAGCGCCGGTGCGAGTGTTCTTGCACCGGAACCCCCCTGAATGTCGAGGGCCTTCAGGTCGACTGAGGCCTTTACGGTCCTCAGGACGTCGGCGTACCCCACACCCTTCTCCGCGCCCACTGTCGTCACCGTCAGGACGACAGCGGTGGAGCGAGGGGGACGGGGCCTCTTCGGCGCCTTCGCCGCGGCGGCTTTGGCCACTTTATTCTTTCTCTTCTTACGCTGTTTTTTAGCGCCCACTACTTCCCATCCCTCCCACCCGGAGGGATGTAAAGAAGCAGCGGGAGCAACAGCGGGAGCGGCCCTGGGGGCAGCGGGGGTGGCACTCCTCTTGCCCTTCCTCTTTCCCTTCCGTGAGATAGCCGCAGCCTCGGCCGGCGTCCGCCTCGCTGGGACAGCGGACGGGGGAAGGGGGGGCGGCCAGGAGGCCTGCCCCTAGGGCGGGGCGCAACGCTGGCACCGGCAACAGCCGCGTAGGATAACGCGGGTTGCGTCAGCGCAGGGCGGTACGCCCGGTCCTCGAGGACGCCGAGGCGCCTCTCGATTGCCGCCATCACCTCGGTAAGAGTAGCCGCAGGCCGTGGCGGTGATCCACGCGCCGCGTTGGACGCGGTCTTGGTCTCCGGCCTTGGCGACGGCCCAGCCATAGGGGAAGGCGGCACAGGACGCTCCGTCTGGGTCCCGGGAAGCCCCTTGACCAAATTGGTCAGGTTTGCGACCTCCTGTCGCAGGGCCTCCATCTGTAGCCGGGACGCGGCAAGTTCCGCCTCCAGGCTGGCCACCTGGCCCCTGAGCTTCTGCTCCTCCGCGGGGACGCTCCGCGCTAGGAGCTCATCTAGTGAAGACGTAGCGTGAGTCACGGCCGTCTTCACTATCTGCCTCTTACCCGGCATGTTCTTCGTTCCCCCCTTCTTAGCTTCCGCAATCCGGGTAAGAGCCAGCATGAGCTCCCGCGCAGCTGGAACCTCCTTGTCCCTACCACTAGGCAGGAACGGCACCGTAGGAGGGGGCTCGGGGGGCTTTGGAACCCCTCGTCTTCTTCTTGTATGTACCGGTCGGGGCGACTGCCACATATTTTGGCGGCACCCCCTCCTCGGAGCTGGTCTCGCTGGACCGTGTCCGCCCGGAAGCACTGGTGCTCCGGTCGCGGGACGGGCTTGTTTTCGGCGTCCTCTTCTCCAGGGTCCTCTTTCCGGGCGTCTTCCAGAAAGAGGAACCCTGCGTCTCCTTACGGCTGAGAACGGACTCATTCCCAGCTGCGGTCGACGCGACCTCCGCGTCGGTTTGGGGGGTGGTTTTGAGGCACACCCCCTGGCCTGTCGGGCTTTGTTGACCCCTCCCAAATACCTGATGGGGGTCGCTGTGACTGGTACCGGGCCTGAGCCCCGCATCAGTCACAGCCGGGTGTTCGTGGAGGGATTTCTCACCTCCAGTTCCCCGTTGGGTAGTTTTATCTCTCGTACTTTCCAAAGTCATGGTTGTGGTTTTACGTCCTCCGACGATGGTGACACACTAGGCGTGACAGCTCCCCCGCACGATTCATCCCCTCACCGGGTGTCAGAGCTTGGGATTGGATTATTTTTTAAAGAGGTGTTCATCCTCGCGGCCCCGAGAGGCCACCGGTCCTGTCAGTTCAGGATTACGGCTGGGCCGGGCGGGGGTCTTCACAAGACCGTTCCGCCCGCCCCGTTGGTTTTTTAACGAGGTTTCCATCCTCGCGGTTCCGCAGAACCACCTACCCGCCTGATGCCAGACAGGGTTCGGCCGATCAGTGGTCTCTGTGACCGTGGCCGACGCCACTGATGAAGTCAGTGGTGCCGGACCCGTCGCCCTATCGGTTCTCCGCACAGGAGCATTCTGCTCAGCAGAGTGTCGGCGGAGAGACCTAGGCCTCGAAAGGCCCCCACCGTGGTGGGTCTGTGCTCCTCATATTCTGAGGAGACAAGACCCCCACCTTGGCCAGAATTAGCCGTAGTAGCTACAACTCTACGGTATGTTGCCGCAGAGTTGCAGCCACTGCCGTTGCCCGGGGTGCACCGCGTGGAGGATCTGACCCATGCACCCCTGAATATAGGCCTAAGTTATTTTTGATCATTGCAAAAAATGCAGAACAGCTTTAAAAAGCTGTTCTGCATTTTTTGCAGTACCTAATGTATTACCTAATGTATTTTCAATGAACTATATAAATATAGTTCATTGAAAATACATTAGGTATATATAACCTTGTCCTCAAAGATATAGGCAGAGTTGCATTGCTCTCTGTTACGTAGGGTCAAAACTACTGCGAAAGTATAAGAGATGCACTTTAGTTTTAATTTCAGCGTGATTAAATGTACATTAGTATATTGGTAATATTGTATGTGTCTTTAAAAATAAACTCGGTACTAATATTACCTATTGCGGCCAGTCTCTCAGTTAAGCTAGTCTCGGATTGTCTGTCTGAGTTCGTGTCGAGTCTAATCAAGGAATTCGGCTCTCAGTCTAAGGAGTCAAATTACTTTCTAATGCCGCTTCAAACGAGAACCATATCCGGCCGCCGGATATTTGGTGTCTGTCTCACGATGGGATCGTATTTGAGTCTTGGCTTATTACCGGTAATATCGTACTCTAGGCACATTGCTTTAAGGTTATACTGGCACAAAGACAATATACTAATACAGATGCCGCCTTATTAAGTAATGGAGACGTTTGGGATTACAACTACCTATTTCCTAATCTAGGGTTCCATTCCCGGGTCGAATCAAATATTTGTGTGATCCACAAATGTTTGTTTCAGAGTTTGGGTGTTTTCTATGTACGTTTAGAGAAGGAAAACCCTATACCGGCCCGTCTGACCAGCGGGTATATGTTTTTTTTTTATTCCGCGGCCCAAAGCTGAGGCTGCTCTCACGTCTGTTGCCGGGCGTCTCTGGTACGCACGCAGGTTTTTCCAGTGGCGCCCGGGGTGTGGTATATGTAGGCTAAATTCCCCCCTCTTTGGGGGAGGTCTAGCAGTGGGTGTCAAATTGGCTGTGATGATGATGATAATGATGAAATACACAAACCGTTGATGACATATCTATAGACTAGAATATATTGTAATAAATAATAAGGATATTACGTAATTCAAGGATAAAATAATGAGAAAATTAAATGATTTATTGTTACGTGCTGATATCAGGCGGACTGTATTCGTATTACGTAATACCTAAACGGTCAAATTGATTCGAGGGCAAAAACGGACCAATAACTTCGAACCAATAAATTACGGACATTTAATTTTATTATCTTGACTTTGGGCTAAATGGCTACTAAGTTATTTTTTATTATTATTTAAAGCGCACATGGTTTATTTTTACGCAACAATGCGTAAAAATAAACCATGCGTACATGTTTTGTGTAATTTTTATTTCTTATTTTTTTTTATTTATTTCTTTATTTCACGCAACAAATAGAATAGTTACAGGTGGTAAAAACTTATTCTACGGCCCATCCCTTAAAACTAACAATACATTATCTTTATATATATAATTCTACTGTAGGTACGTGTGTATGTAATTGAACTCCTACTAAACGGCTGTACCGATGTTGATGAAATTTTTTGTGTGTGTTCAAGGGGATTCGAGAATGGTTTAGATTCACAATTTGGTTCTTTTTTTTTTTTAGCGGACCTGACAGACGTTGTCCTGCAAAAAAAAGAAAAAAAGAACCAAATTATGAATCTAAACCATTCTCGAATCCCCTTGAACACTCACAAAAAGTTTCATCAACATCGGTCCAGCCGTTTAGGAGGAGTTCAATTACAACGTCTGTCGGGTTTGCAGGACAACGTCTGTCGGGTCCGCTGGTAGATATTATAAAGTTGTGATATTGTAAAGATTAGTGTTAGTAAACACTTCACTATCGCACTTAGGTATTTTTGGGTTCCGGTGGTAACGATCCGCAGTAATGTTGAGCTACAAGTTTTATTCAAATTCTTACTGAATTTACAGTAAGTAAGTACACATACAGTAAGTATACTGTTAAAAATTTTCAGGGAAAATTACATAAAAGTTTGGGCAACTTTCGTAATTTTAAATGTTTCTGTAATTTCACATGAGATATGTAATTTTACATAACGTATAGTAAATCGGATTTACGTTACATAATTAAATGTAATTTTACACAATGAAGATGTAATTTTACATAAGGTATAGTACATTAGATTTATGTAAAAATACTTGACATGTAATTTTACATAACAACTATGTATTCATGAATATATAAAATTACATAACGAAAATTTTACACAAATATGATGTAATTTTACAGAATGTATACAACATTTTATTTTGTAAAATTACGCCAAATTTATGTAAAATTCAACAAAATTTACGTAATGTTCCCGATAACATTCAGTATTTTTCAGGCACATTTCATGTAAAACAACATATCGATTGTGAGTACCTACACACAATTTTGTGAAGTTACTGCAAGTAAAATGCTCATTTCAGGAAAGTTTATGTAAAACTACTGAGAAGAATGTGTACTTTTCAAGTTAATTTTATGTGAAATTAATGGATCTTGCAAGTGGTACCTGCCCATCAACCGACGAAGCTTTGTCAAAGTTAAACATGTGGCACCTTTGTGGCAGTCCAGTTCCAGTCTAACTGCGATGCGGCTGAACTTCTATAGTTTTCGTGGAGCGACTGCCATCTGACCTCCACAACATATGGGCGATATCGAAGCGTAGGATTTGGTTTTAAGGCTCCAAATACCCGTAATATCCCATAATGGTTCGAATGAAAGGATCAATGTGGTTCACCTTACTTCTGTGCATTACTACACCCAACGTAACTTACTGTTACATAACTTTTGAGATTTCTAAGAGTAAGCTTTAAATATTTAAAAGAAATTGTATTACAAAAGAAGAAGAAAAAAGCTTGTTAGATATTAGATACGGCTCCATTCAGATGGAATATTTTTTTCGTTCTCTTTTCGCACGGTTAAATAATGTGTCCTATTTGGATTAAAAATAAAATTTGCCCATGAGTTTTTCTGATATTTTAGTTATATTATAAGTAGTGAAGCTTTCAATGATTATTATTATAATATCATTGAAAGTTTCAATAAAATCAATATCTCTATTTAACCTTGGGGTTCGTTATAAAAACATCTATTGAGGTGATTTTGATTGTCATTCCAACTTTTGCAAAAAAAAACTATGTCAATGCAAACTAGACTCTGGCATATTTAAAATTGTACAGCGACATTTTTAACACAGGGATCAATTCTGGGGCCTTTTCTCTTCTTGGTTTATGTTAATGACTTGCCTTGCATGATCGAGGCACAAGCTGGAATAGTAATCTTCGCGGATGATACATCACTTAAATTCAAAGTAAATCGGTATAGTACAGATGCGAATAATGTTAATAATATTTTAAATGATATTTCAAATTGGTTTTCTACAAACAACCTATTGTTGAATGCAGAAAAGACTAAATGCGTTAAATTTACAATGCCCAATGTCAGACAAGCAAACGTCCATGTCGTGCTGGGTAGCTACTGCTAGGCTAGTTTACTTTGGTTACTTCCATAGCTTGATGTCCTATGGAATACTACTTTGGGGAAATGCAGCAGATATAGAAACAATTTTTATATTACAAAAGAGGGCAGTCCGTGCCATTTATTGTTTAGGTAAAAGAGATTCTCTTAGGGAGCGATTTAAAGATATTAATATTTTAACTGTAGCTTCCCAGTATATATTTGATAACATACTGTATGTTAGGAAAAATATATCTAGCTAATATAGTAAGTGACGTTACAGACAGAAATCTACGTAATAAAAATAAACTACTCCCTCCGTGTTATCGACTTGGCAAGGTTAGTCATTCTTTCAAGGGGGAAGGTATACGCTTTTATAATAAATTGCCTGAATCGGTCCTTTGTATGCCCGACAATAAATTTAAAAACTTTATAAAGACCTCTTTATGTCAAAAAGCATATTATAAGACAGTTGATTACCTTAATGATAAAAGTGTCTGGCTTGAGCATGGTGCAGGCGCCTCCTAAAATGCCATAATTGTAGAATATTGTACTTAGGCGACTATAATATTTTTTTTGTTGTATTATACACTCCCTTTGATTTTGACACGAGACCAATGTATATTCGTCCACATTTAGTCTTAAGAAAATGTGTAAATGAGTCAATTATTTGAAAAGAGTGACCGAGAGTTTTATTGCCAGGTTCTTTCTCTCGGTTCTACTTATTGCTTTGCGAATCTGGTAGTACATGTAAATATAGAAGCAATGACATTTTTTATTTTAAGTACTTACTGACGTTTGTAAGAGCCATTTATTGACCTATACAAATAAATAAATAATTTCATTTCAATTTCATTTCATTTCATTTCACAGAATCTATGTATCTAATATTATGGACAAAGAATGGATTGGAAATGACACAAACAATTATTATGCTTACCTATTATATACTATTCCCTATTCTGACTTATTATCAATCTTATAAAGCCAGCTATGCGATTTAAAAAGACTCTAGAAGGTATAAAACTAAGTTTAATTTATTTTAATATCGAACTTATAGATTTTTTTTTGTGAAAAAAAGCAATCACATATACGATCTACTATCATTCACGTTAACCCCTCCAACTGAGCTGGTGCTTGTATTAGGAGTGGGTCAGTAGTGTGGTGACCTGTGATCGGACTCAAGTCCTCAATGCACAAGCCCAACTCCAAAGCCAACGGACTACGAACGTTTCGAAATTATGACGCAATTGGCGAATATTTTTGCCGAAACCAAAACTACTACGAGACGCTGACGTTACGGACTCAAAATTTTCAGATCATCATTCACCGAGCCTTTTCCCAACTCAGTTGGGGTCGGCTTTCCAGTCTAACTGCGATTCGGCTGAACTTCGATATTTTCCGTGAAGCGACTGCCATCTGACCTTCACAACCCATGGGCGATATCGAAGTTCTGCAGTTAGACCGGTCGGATTTTTGATTTAGGGCTCCAACTACCCCTAACGACTGCCATAGATGTTAGTATGGCAACCGGGACCGACGGCTTAACGTGCTCTCCGAGGCACGGAGGGGTCTCAATGTATTAAGAAATGGTCACCCATCCTAAGACCGGCCTGAGTCGATGTTGCTTAACCTTTGTAATGTGTTAACATTGTCGGTTACCACTAGACCACGAGCCCCTCAAAATTTTCAGATGCTGTGGCCGAATTGACAGTTTTTAAATTAGGCATGTTTTTATAATATTGACTGCGGTTATTCATTGTTTAGTTTTGACAAAAGCGCTGATGGAAATTTACTGTACGATATTTGAAAATCGCTAAAATTGCTATCTATGCTTGAAGTGGGGGAATTTGGAACTGTCAATTCAGATGCAGTTGTGTGAGACGCCAATGAGACAGTCTTTTCACCCACATCCCATTCCTCATTAACGATAAGAACCTCATTTTGAAATTCTCTTAAAACATCATTATCTTCAATTTCTGTGCCATCTATGAGGAATATTTTAGTTTCATAAATATTCTTTTCTCTAGCTGAAACAAAACGAATACAAACATAATACAGATGCAGGAAGCAATATACACGACAACAATATTGACCAAAGTTTTGGGAGACAGTTTTTGTAGCTCCCCGACCTATAAAATGATTCCACAATCTGAATCTCCACTTTCCTTTTGGTTTCGATGCGGGAATTCGATAAAAACTGACTCAGTAGTCCAGAAGACGGTATTTCTAAACGTCTACAAGTACAACATTTATTACTACAAAGGTACTTTCTACCTACATCAGCGAGCTGTACGTGTAGGTATTTCTCTTTCTGCTATAACCACAAATGAAGAAATAGTAAAAATACATTAAAACCTGCCGCTAACACTAACTAACACAGTAACGTTATAAGTTGGTGTGACTTTAGGTCACTACCGCTACCGCTACCGCTACGCTAGGTTTGTGTTGGTGTCAACGTCACTGTTGCCGTAGCGGTAGCGGTAGCAGTAGCGGCAGCGGTAGCAGTAGCGGCAGCGGTAGTAGTAGCGGCAGCGGTAGCGGTACACCAACTAACGCTAACGCCAACGCCGACGCCGACGCCGACAGCGTCGCCGACGCCAACGCCGTCGCCGACGCCGACGCCGTTACTGATGCCGACGCCGACGCCGAGACCGACGCTGACTACGACGCCGACGCCAAGACCGACGCCGAGACCGACGCCGACGCCGACGCCGACGCCGACGCCGACGCCGACGCCGACGCCAACGCCGACGCCTATACCGACGCTGACGCCGGCACTGACACCGACGCCGACGCCGACCTTGAGACCGACGCCGACGCCGACGCCGGGACCGACGCCGACGCCGGGACCGACGCCGACGCCGAGACCGACGCCGACGTTTGTTTGTTTTTTTTGGCAACAGTGCATTATTTTCTCGTGTAATTCAGTTACTTTACTGCGAAAAGGGCGCGACGCCTACGCCTAGACCGACGCCGACGCCGAGACCGACTACGTGACCGACGCCTACGCCGAGAACGACGCCAACGCCGAGACCGACGCCGACTCCGACGCCGAGACTGACGCCGAGACCGACGCCGACGCCGAGACCGACGCCGACGCCAATACCGACGCCGACGCCAATACCGACGCCGACGCCGACACTGACGCTGACGCCGAAACCGACGCCAACGCTGACGCCGATGCCTACGCCGACCCCGAGACCGACGCCGCGAGAGACCGACGCCGACGCCGACGCCGACGCCGACGCCGAGACCAACGCCGACGCCGAGACCAACGCCGACGCCGACGCCGACAGCGTCGCCGACGCCAACGCCGTCGCCGACGCCGACGCCGTTACTGATGCCGACGCCGACGCCGACGCCAACGCCGACGCCTATACCGACGCTGACGCCGGCACTGACACCGACGCCGACGCCGACCTTGAGACCGACGCCGACGCCGACGCCGACGCCGACGCCGGGACCGACGCCGACGCCGAGACCGACGCCGACGCCGAGACCGACACCGACGCCGACGCCGACCTTGAGACCGACGCCGACGCCGACGCCGACGCCGACGCCGGGACCGACGCCGACGCCGAGACCGACGCCGACGCCGAGACCGACGCCAACGCCGAGACCGACGCCGACTCCGACGCCGACGCCGACTCCGACGCCGAGACTGACGCCGAGACCGACGCCGACGCCGAGACCGACGCCGACGCCAATACCGACGCCGACGCCAATACCGACGCCGACGCCGACACTGACGCTGACGCCGACGCCGAAACCGACGCCAACGCTGACGCCGACGCCTACGCCGACCCCGAGACCGACGCCGAGAGAGACCGACGCCGACGCCGACGCCGACGCCGACGCCTACGCCGAGACCGACGCATACGTCGACGCCGAAACCGACACAGACGCCGACGCCGACGCCGACGCCGACGCCGACGCCGACACCTACGCCGAGACCGACGCCTACGCCGACGCCAAGACCGACTCCGACGCCGACGCCGACGCCGAGACCGACGCCGACGCCGACGCCGAGACCAACGCCGACGCCGAGCCTGAGCCTAAATTTAGGAACAGCCAGTTTATCCTCATTTCTTAAGTTTAGATTATGATTATCACTATTTTTCACAAATTTACTTTTGTTCTTGTGGGTATACAATAAAATTTAATAAATATACTGTGAATATGTGTAAGGATGTTAGCGTTAGCGTTAGCGTTAGTTGGTGTTGGTGATGGCGTTAGCGTTAGCGTTAGCGTTAGTTGGTGTTAGCGTTAGTTGGTGTTAGCGTTAGTGTTAGTGTTAGCTTTAGCGTTAGCGGTAGCGGTAGCGGCAGCGTTAGCGGTATCGGAGACGAAGTTCCTAAAGAGTCTGCGTTCTGCGTAATTCCCATCTAACAATTAAAACTTTATAATGGTTCACTAAATTAGGAAACCCTAAAATGACGGTCCCTAAATGGCAGTCTAGATGTAGATGAATGTTAAGTAATAGTGAATATTCCAGATAGGTGGAATGTGATCTAGGTATTTGAATTTACGTTAAACACAATATAAATTTAGAAAAATAACGGTTTCCCGATTCCCGATTTATTGACAGATAAATTTGCTATTTCGGTTGGCAATGTATTGTACATTAGAATAAAGTTCCCCGCAAAAGAATTACTCACTTTATGAAGCCTAAATTTAGGAACAGCCAGTTTGTCCTTATTTCTTAAGTTTAGATTATGATTATCACTATTTTTCACAAATTTACTTTTGTTCTTGTGGGTGTACAATAAAATTTAATAAATATACTGTGAATACACTGTAAGGATGTTAATATGCTTAAACTTATCTGCCGCCACCCTTGATCGCACCGGCGCTCGTTTTCCGCCGGTGGTGCTGCAGGTGGTTTCCACGCGCACGGCTTCTCGCACCTCGTCGCCCTGTCTCGGTACCTAAAATGCCATCTGCATAGCCAATTGGGTTCTGATGGCGTTCTCGAACTCGATCGACTCCGGGACTGGTCGCGACCTCCGCGACCCCGGAAACTGCTCCGCCGATGCTCCGCAACTTCTTCACGTAGTGATGCTATTTCTAGATTAAGTTTATGCATCTGCGATAATACTTCAGCCATCGGTAACTGGCTGCTGGTTCCGGCGGCGCTGCTAACTTCAGCTATCACTCCATTTCGCACACTCTCCATAATCTTATCTGCTATGTTCGCCAGGTTCAACAAACTCTGGTTTAGGGCTCCAACTACCCCTAACGACTGCCATAGATGTTAGTATGGCAACCGGGACCGACGGCTTAACGTGCTCTCCGAGGCACGGAGGGGTCTCAATGTATTAAGAAATGGTCACCCATCCTAAGACCGGCCTGAGTCGATGTTGCTTAACCTTTGTAATGTGTTAACATTGTCGGTTACCACTAGACCACGAGCCCCTCAAAATTTTCAGATGCTGTGGCCGAATTGACAGTTTTTAAATTAGGCATGTTTTTCACCGATAATTTGGACACCAATTTTAAAAGCTGTTTTGTACAGCAGATAAAAAAAACTAAAATACTAAATCTCTTAAGTTCATTCGTATAGAGTAACTATAGGTATCTATATATCTGTATAACATCGATAAATGTTTGGCGAACCGCTAGTTTGTCTTAACTAACCGCAAGCCGTTGATCTCCTCTGTAATCCTACCCCTTTCAAGGGTTTACCTACTAATAACGGTACACTGAGATAGCTTACTGAATACTTACGCAGGAATGTTATCGACATTCTGGACCGAGATCTCAAAGGTAGAGAGAGACCGTGTATTAACTGACTTTACTAAAGGTGGAGTGGAGTGTGCAAATGTAATGTAACTACCTACTCTCTCAAACGGTACAATATGGTCTACCTTGATGGTTGTATAGTAATGAATATAGACTAAAATGTAGACCTACGTAGTAGATAGAAAACTATGTGCCTTGAGCTCACGATCAAATATTCCTAAAAAAATGAAACTTTATCCAAGCCTTTGAGCCCACAGTTTTCTTCAAAGCATGTTACTTTTTTTAATTCTAACAAGAAGTTCCCGCCATTTGAATATAGATGAATATAGACTAAAATGTAGACCTATGTAGTATATAGAAAACTATGAGCTCATGATCAAATATTCCTAAAAAAAAATAAATTATCCAAGCCTTTGAGCCCACAGTTTTCTTCAAAGCATGTTACTTTTTTTATAATTCTAACTAGAAGTTCCCGCCATTTGAGTGCAAGTAACTATGCTAAAGAGCCTATCCCTTCGAAAAATAGGCTTTAGCGTGTGAATCATCATAATCTCATAATTCTGCTTATTTTATTTTATTAATTCGGGCATTTTGGACATAAGTAACCCATTATATGTGTGTCCGGTGACGGCAATAATATATAAATAATGTCACGTACACGTTTATGTTTTGAACCCTGCCCCTTAAACTAGGCTACGCCTGTATCTTAAGGAGCAGATCAAAATTCAACATTATTTACGTCATATATATTATAGATAGGTACAGATATACCATGACCCCTTTCAATTATAGCGTCTGTTATATATTGAGTTGGTGTTGGTGTGGTGTTGGAGTTGGTGTTGGTGTTGGTGTTGGTGTTGGAGTTGGTGTTGGTGTTGGTGTTGGTGTTAGTGTTAGTGTTAGTGTTGGTGTTGGTGTTGGTGTTGGTGTTGGTGTTGGTGTTGGTGTTGGTGTTGGTGTTGGTGTTGGTGTTGGTGTTGGTGTTGGTGTTGGTGTTGGTGTTGGTGTTGGTGTTGGTGTTGGTGTTGGTGTTGGTGTTGGTGTTGGTGTTGGTGTTGGTGTTGGTGTTGGTGTTGGTGTTGGTGTTGGTGTTGGTGTTGGTGTTGGTGTTGGTGTTGGTGTTGGTGTTGGTGTTGGTGTTGGTGTTGGTGTTGGTGTTGGTGTTGGTGTTGGTGTTGGTGTTGGTGTTGGTGTTGTTGTTGGTGTTGGTGTTGGTGTTGGAGTTGGAGTTGGTGTTGGTGTTGGAGTTGGTGTTGGTGTTGGTGTTGGTGTTGGTGTTGGTGTTGGTATTTGTGTTGGTGTTTATTATAATGTCACGTACACGTTTATGTTTTGAACCCTGCCCCTTAAACTATTGTTGGTGTTGGTGTTGGTGTTGGTGTTGTTGTTGGTGTTGGTGTTGGAGTTGGAGTTGGAGTTGGTGTTGGTGTTGGTGTTGGAGTTGGTGTTGGTGTTGGTGTTGGTGTTGGTGTTGGTGTTGGTGTTGGTGTTGGTGTTGGTGTTGGTGTTGGTGTTGGTGTTGGTGTTGGTGTTGGTGTTGGTGTTGGTGTTGGTGTTGGTGTTGGTGTTGGTGTTGGTGTTGGTGTTGGTGTTGGTGTTGGTGTTGGTGTTGGTGTTGGTGTTGGTGTTGGTGTTGGTGTTGGTGTTGGTGTTGGTGTTGGTGTTGGTGTTGGTGTTGGTGTTGGTGTTGGTGTTGGTGTTGGTGTTGGTGTTGGTGTTGGTGTTGGTGTTGGTGTTGGTGTTGGTGTTGGAGTTGGTGTTGGTGTTGGTGTTGGTGTTGGTGTTGGTGTTGGTGTTGGTGTTGGTGTTGGTGTTGGTGTTGGTGTTGGTGTTGGTGTTGGTGTTGGTGTTGGTGTTGGTGTTGGTGTTGGTGTTGGAGTTGGAGTTGGTGTTGGTGTTGGTGTTGGTGTTGGTGTTGGTGTTGGTGTTGGTGTTGGTGTTGGTGTTGTTGTTGGTGTTGGTGTTGGTGTTGGAGTTGGAGTTGGTGTTGGTGTTGGAGTTGGTGTTGGTGTTGGTGTTGGTGTTGGTGTTGGTGTTGGTATTTGTGTTGGTGTTTATTATAATGTCACGTACACGTTTATGTTTTGAACCCTGCCCCTTAAACTATTGTTGGTGTTGGTGTTGGTGTTGGTGTTGGTGTTGGTGTTGGTGTTGGTGTTGGTGTTGGTGTTGGTGTTGGTGTTGGTGTTGGTGTTGGTGTTGGTGTTGGTGTTGGTGTTGGTGTTGGTGTTGGTGTTGGTGTTGGTGTTGGTGTTGGTGTTGGTGTTGGTGTTGGTGTTGGTGTTGGTGTTGGTGTTGGTGTTGGTGTTGGTGTTGGTGTTGGTGTTGGTGTTGGTGTTGGTGTTGGTGTTGGAGTTGGAGTTGGTGTTGGTGTTGGTGTTGGTGTTGGTGTTGGTGTTGGTGTTGGTGTAGGTGTAGGTGTTGGTGTTGGTGTTGGTGTTGGTGTTGGTGTTGGTGTTGGTGTTGGTGTAGGTGTTGGTGTTGGTGTTGGTGTTGGAGTTGGTGTTGGTGTAGGTGTTGGTGTAGGTGTTGGTGTTGGTGTTGGTGTTTATTATAATGTCACGTACACGTTTATGTTTTGAACCCTGCCCCTTAAACTAGGCTACGCCTGTATCTTAAGGAGCAGATCAAAATTCAACATTATTTACGT